>JBAMMX010000013.1:13887355-14569855 GCA_037126225.1 Dillenia turbinata
TTTTCCATTTTTTACCAAAAGGTCCCCATCCAAGTTGTGTGAGTAATTGCAATGCAAAATATTTCCATAGATTCTCCATTTTAAATAAATTTATTTCCCGCCATTTAAATATCAAAATCACAAACCATGACTTCATTTATTTTAGGTTTTGAGAGAGAGAGAGAGAGATGAAAAAGAGATCATCTTTGGCTAGGATGCCAAGGACAGTCAATCTTCTGGTTTCTCCAAAGAGAGCTCATCACAACAAGTCCCTTGTCATCTAACGGTTAGTATGTATGGCTTTCACCTCAAAGATCCGGGTTTGATTCCCGACAATGGAATCAACACTTTTATTCCTTCCTGAACTTCCTTAGATTTCCTATTTTTTGTCCAAAAGGTCTCAATCTGAGCCACATGACCGATTCTATCGAAAAATATCCCCACAAGTTCTCATTTCACATTTTGAGAGAGAGATAAAGAAGAGATCAGCCATCAACAATAGATCTTGTAGTCTCTCCGAATATAGCTCCTCTAATAGGTCCATTGTCGTTTAGTGGTTTGGATGTCTCACTTTCACCGAGTAGACCCAGGTCTAATTCTTGGCAACAGAATTAATAGTTTTCTTCCTTCGCTAACTCCCTTGTCTTTCCCCTTTTTTCTAAAGGATCCTATTCCAAGTAGTGTGATTGATTGCGTTGCAAAGTATTCCCACAAATTCCCTCTTTTAAATAATTTTATCACCCACAACTTTAAATATTAGAATCAAAAATCAAGATTCCATTCATTTCAGGTTTTGGGAGAGAGAGATGAAGACGAGATCATTCTTGGCAAGGAAACCATTGGCAATGGTTCTTTTGGTTTCTCCAAAGATAGCTCCTCATTATTGGTCGGTTGTCGTCCAGCGATTAGGATGTTTGGCTTTTACCCTGGAGACCTGGGTTCAATTCCCAATAACGGAATTGATGCTTTACTTCCTTCTTTGGCTCCCTCGCTTTTCCCTATATTTTTAACAAAATATCTGAGTCCAAGCTACGTGACTATTTTATTTCTCATCACAATAAATATCAAAATCATAAACAAGAGTCCATTCATTTTTTATTTTGAGTGGGGTGGATTAAAAAAAATTCATTATTGGCAACAAAGCCATCAATAGCTGATCTTCTACTTTCTCTAAAGAGAGCTCCTCATAATCAGTCCATTGTCACCTAGCGGTTTAGATTTCAGGCTTTCACCCAAGAGATCTAAGTTCGATTCTTGACAATGGAATTTATGCTTTTTTTCCTTCTCCTATGCCCTAGCCGTCCCCCTTTTTTTTTCCTAAAAGGTCCAAGTCTAAGAGGCATAACAAATAAAAATGTAAAATATCCCAATAAATTATCTGTTTCAAAGAGAGATGAAGAAGAGATTATCATCATCGAAGAAGCCATTGATAGATTCTCTCTTTTAAAACATATATTTTCTGCCTTTTAAATATCAAAATCACAAATCATGACTCCATTCATTTTAGGTTTTGAGAGAGAGAGAGATGAAGAAGATATCATCTTTGGCTAGGAAGCCATCGACAGTTGATCTTCTGGTTTCTCTAGAGATAGCTACTCACAATAGGTCTATTGTCGTCCAACAATTAGGATATCTGGCTTTTACCCAGGAGACCCAGTTTCGATTCCCAGCAACAGAATTAACACTTTTCTTCTTTCCCTAACTCCCTTGCGTTTCCCCCTTTTTTCTCCAAGAGTTCTTAATCCAAGCTGTATAACTGATTCTGTTGTAAAATATCTCCACAAATTCTCTGCTTTAAAAATTTTTATTTTCCACGACATAAATGTCAGAATTACAACCAAGACTCCATTTATTTCAGATTTTGAAAGCGAAAGAGATGAAGAAGAGATTATCATCATCGAAGAAGCCATTGATAGTAGATCTTTTGGTCTCTCTGAAGGTAGCTCCTTAAAATAGATGCCATGTCATCTACTAGTTAGGATGTCTCGCTTTTACCAAGGAGACCCAGGTCTAATTCTTGGCAACAAAATTGACGGTTTGCTTCCTTCTCCAACTCCCTTGCCTTTCCCCATATTTTGCCCAAAATGTCCTTGTCCAAGAGGCATAACTAATTACAATGCAAAATATCCCCACAAATTCTCTATTTCAAAATATTTTATTTCATACCACTATAAATATTAAAATCACAACCTCAAACTCTAGTCATTTCAGGTTTTGAGAGAGGGGAGGTGAGGATGCTATGATTAGCAGATCTTATTTGTATGTTGACAACTCCACAGAATAGGTCTATTGCCATCCAATGATTTGGATGTCTAGCTTGCACCTAGGAGACTCGAGTTTGATTCCTGCAATGGAATTGACACTTTTCTTCCTTCTCCTGCTCCCTTACATTTCCCCATTTTGTTCCTAAATGGTCCCTATTTAAGTTGCCTAACTACAGTATTGCAAAATATCTCCATAGATTCTCTCTTTTAAAAAATTTTATTTTCTACCATTTAAATATTAGAATCACAAACCAAGACTCCATTTTTGGATTTTCAAGAGATCGCTCCTTACACTAGGTCTGTTGTCATCCAACGGTTTGGATATCTAACATAAACCCAAGGGTGACTCATGGTTATCCAAACGTAACCTTGGGTAGGTTAATACCCTGTATTACACTACCCCAATCCAATATCTAACTCCACTCATACCGCTCTTCCTCCCATCAGTCATGAGTAAGTAATAAACCATAGTAGCTATATGAACAATCGGTCACCAAAAACAGAGTTTTCATTTACAATCAAAATCCAAAACCAATTAGCAACCCATACTCCTTTTTGTCCTAATGAATATCAATCATCAAACGATGTAGAATTATGAGGCAATAACTTCTCAAAGTTCACATTTGCAACATCATAGTTCATGAGAACACTTCACACTCAAATAAAGTTATAAAACCATATTTCAAAATAAAGTATTCAAAACACATAAAAAACATTTCTCATTAAACAAGACATAAAAGTCTCACTCATAGTTTGTGGAGGGTATGCACTCCCACTAATCCAAAATCTCAACTTTATCCCAATTCGATGGACCTTCACCTAATGGATATGTAAATCACAACATAGGATTTAGATTAGACACCATCTAACGCTACTAGGATGACAAATGCATGATATGCGAAGTGAAAAATATGTCTCTATGCTTAGAGTTCTCACTACCCATTTTCAAGTCTCATTCAAGTCTCATTCCTATTCCTTCATGTCTTAAGGAACTAGCATTCTTGAATTGTAGAACTTCTAGTTTTCACTCAAAGCTAGCCATAAAACAACAATTCTTTATATTTCTAACTTAGATCTACTCCAATTACATAAAGACATGGAAATTTATTCTAAGTGGTCTTGACTGCATAATTTTCAATCTATATAGTCATATAAACTGGTTGTAACATTTACTACACATATCTAAATCACATTATTCTTATTTCAAATTAAAGATAAGAGATAGATCTATAAATTTTATATTTAGAGCATAGACAAATTCAGCTTGGAAGGCATCTTAAAATCGAGCAAAAATTTTAATCGAAATAGGCCAGAAACAGGATATTGTTCTGTAGAAGGTCTCACTTTCAAAAATCACTAAAAATCAAATTCTCATTAAAATCCAACGAATCATCTCATTTTCAAGGTATGAAAGTCTTGTTTTATATGAAGAAAAACTCACTTAATTTGAATTTTTTCAAAGGAAGTTATAACAAAAAGACTATAGCTTGGTCAGACTGTCTTGTTTGCAGAAATTTAAGGTTTCTATGTTCAATCCAATCTTTCATCACTCTTCTAAGTTCAGATCATGAAAAATGGGATTCATCTCTATTTCAATGATAAATAGAAGCTTAAAACCATGAATTAACTTACCTTATTCTTAGCTTTTCAAACCCCCAAATTCTTTTCTAAAATTCTCCTCCTCGGCCTCTTCCATCTCTCAACACTTTTGGTTTGAATCAAAGACCTTTCACTTCATTTTGTGCTTCCTAAAGGCTGTGTATGAGGTATACATGGATAGGGATAGTTGATTTCAAGTTTAAACATTGATTTTGATGAAATTTGAGGTGCATTTGAGGGGAAAAATTGAGGAGCTCGAAATTTAGGTTTTAGAAGAAGAAAAGTGTTATTCTAACTCTCTCTCTCTCTCTTTCTTTTTCTCTTTTTCTCTTTCTTTCTCTCTCTTTATCTCTCTCTCACTCTCTTCCACGTCCATCACACACACAAAAACACAAAATATGTTTAAGAAAATTCATGAATTTGGAACACCTCATTCTCTCTCACATCCACATGTTCCCTCTTTAAACACTCACCACACATCTCACATTTCTCATATTAAATGCACTCTCTTTTTCCTTTTTTTTTTTTCTTGACTTTTCTAGGCTTAGTTTAATAAAAGAAAAGAGGATAAATCTTGGGCTAAAGCTTGGAAGTTTTAATTCAATATTGGGCATGCGGAATGGGTTTGGGATTAAACTTGTATTTTAAAAATTGGATTTCATTATTTGTGCACACCAAGCCTTTCCATTCCTTACTTCACTAAATTCCATGATTCAAATCTACAACATCAAAATTCATTCTATAGATTAGAAATTATTTTGGCAATTAAATCAAAAATTTTAGGTTTTACATGGTGAATGCCATTTTTGGAGGGAATTGAAGAAGGGAATTTTTTTAGAGAAGTTAGGTTTTAAAACACAGAGGAGGAAATTTCTAAAACTTTCAACCCGAAACTAGACATAGACAATGAATCCCATTTTTGAAAAGCTTGCAATGATGAATCTTTTGTTTTTTAGAAAATTTTTCAACGGTAAATCCTTTTGTGAGAGGCAGAACCAGAAATGGGAAAGAAAGATCAAACTAGTAGGTCAACAATGAGGAATATGAGGCTTCTACATCCTTTCTTCATGCATGGAGAAAGATCTTAGTGAAATATCTTTTTGGATACAAGTTGTTCAGGTGAATTTCTATATCTCCTTCAATATCTATGGTTTAGATGAATGGGTTTGGATGTAGTGGTTAACAATGTTTGTGTAACGATAGGTTTAATGGTTTTTCAGTTTAGTTCATTAGTTTATTTTTCTGGGTACTTGTTTCTATTGTTGAGGACCAATAATTAGGGCAGGAGGTATCAAAAAAAGGCAAGAGGGTTTAGATGAAAAGAGGATCATTCACCCACTTCGTGGCTAGATGCTTATGGCAAAGACAAATGCGCAAGACTTTTTCTCCCGAATAAGATAGTGTTTGGCTTTTTTATGGGCGAATAGCCACTGAGTTAGACTTTTATTAGTGCAACATCCTATTACTAAATCCACTTTTTATAGGAATCGACAAAACAATTTTGTGTGAGTAGCCAGTGAGTTGGACTTTTCTATGGTGCCTGTCACTGCGCATTGGCATCAATATAAATAAGTATTGGTGATTTTTTTATTTGTTTTTAACTTTACATTTAAACAAAATTAACTAAATCTTTGCAGAGCATCGATTGCTACCTTGGTACCTTAATAATACTACCCAAAGCCTCTATCCCCATAAACTTGTTTTATTACAAACTTAACCAACGTCACTACCGCCCAAGTGCGTGGTGTGCAGTCGATCACACACTTTTACGGTCTACCGGACAAGCTTGCCTAGTCTACCGCACACTTTCACAGTCTACTGTCTGACTTATGTAGTCTACCCCGACTACAAATGGTAGACCACGTGAGCTGGCGTGGTCTAGCGCATGCTGTCATGGTCTACCACACGAGCTTGCAAGGTCTACCGTGCAAGCACGTAGTTTACCATGCGTGCATGAGGTTGGCCGCGTAAACTTGCATGGTCTACTATGCACTTTCATTGCCTACCATGCCAGCTTGCACGATCTACCGCGACTGCACATGGTAGACCATGCAAGCTTGTGTGGTCTGCCACAAGAGCACGTCGTTTACCGTGCGCTTTCTCATTCTACTACATGAGCTTGGGTGGTCTACTGTGACTACGCATAATAGGCAACGCAAGCTGGCACGGTCTGCCAGAAGAACACATGGTAGACCATGCAAGCTTACACGTTATGCCACGCGAGCACCTAGTCTACCACGACAACAAACGGTGTCTAGGGAGTATGAAATAATGAGTGAAATATACTTGTATATATGTTTATATGTTTGTGTATCAATTAAAATAATGAGATCGAATTTAATATTTCTTATGTCTTTTATTTTGGTGGGGATTTTCATTGTCTAAGAAATAATTTTTGATTTAGGGTTAAATGAACACTTTTTCAATAGAATTTTGGTGTGCTGACTGATAGCGATATTTTTATAAATTTGAATTATTTTATTTTATTCTATTTTAAGTTCTATTTACAACTTTTAGAACTATTTTTAGTTTTAATTTTATGATTTTACACTAATTACTTTCGTGGGTTTTATTTTAGTATTATGGGGCTTGTTTACAGATATTGGACTACATAGACAATTGTTAGTATTTTGAGCATAACTTTCTGCTCCAATGTCTGATTGACCTGATTCCTATTGGGTTGGATAGAAAACTTCAAGACCTACAAACCTTATGGAGATCTCAGAGGTTGGGCAGACCAAAAGATATAAAAAATTTGAGTTGAATTTACTATAGTACTAGAAATCAAGACCCATGAGTTCTAAAAGCCCAAATTCAAGTGAAATATCAAATTGTTATGAAGACCCATGAATTTTTAGTCATTTAGGACTCTTAGAACTTAGATTATAAGAATGAGACATCCTTTGCACTTAGGGGAGAGGAGAAAAACCCTAGTAGCCGCCTCCTTACACTAATTCTCCCATCTAGGGATGCTTTCTTTACCTTTCTTGTTTTTCTTTATTATGTTTAGTTAGATTTCTTGTTCTGAGAACTCGATGGATTCTGTTCTTTGATTAATAGTATGGTTTGATTTGTTTCTTTCCCTTAAATCTTTATTGGTACTTTCATTATTTGATGAGATTTCATTGTTGAACTTAATACTTCATTTGTAAAGGGCCCTACGATTTGATGATTTGCGATTACATGCATGAGATTGAGAGAATATTACGTGTTATCTGACCAACACAATAAAATCTGTATAGGGTTATGAGATCGATGGATAATTAATTCTGTGTGCAGGGATTTTAGGAGAAACCCTAGATTATAGATATTTCATAGATCTTAAATTTGTTCGGCCTAATCAAGATTGCATGATCATTTGATTTTGGTTAATCAAATTAGGGTTTTATTGTATGACCATTGGATAAATCAAATTTAGGAAAATCTGTCATTTTTAAGAATGAATCTTTAGTCAATCAATTTTAAGGGATTTGAAAGATTTTGACCATGTGAAAAAATTAAAGACAGATGAAATCGATGTCCTAGACTTTTATAAAACTAGGCTTTTTGTTTATCAATATTCTATTTTTGATATTTTCGTAGTTTTGATATCTTTGCAATCTTGAATCATTTTGTCCAACTTAGATAGGGTATTTTATAACTGATAATACATAATATTCTCATGGGAACGATACTTACTTTGCTATATACATAATATTTGACTAGGGTATACTTGCCCAAAATCATGATACACAAAAATCACGTAATAAGTTTTTGACGCTATTGTCAGGGAATTCATGCCTGTCAATAAAACTCATCTTACTCGAGATTGGACATTATTTTTTATTTCTTGTCTCTTACTTGTTCTTGGTAAATAGCGAATATAGATTTTAGGATTTTTCATATATTTCTTACTTCTTCCATATAGAATTAGGTTTTTTGGGGTTTTTTTTTTTTCAACTATTTGAAAATAAATTAAGGAATTAGATCAATTGACCACTTATATTATAGGATTTTGGTCTGCTGAACAAAACTCGTAGCTTTAGCGATGGAAACCATCCTATTTTGGCCAAATTCCATCGTTTTCATAGAATTTTTTATTTTTCTTTATTTTTTCTTGATTTTTAGGGATTTTGAATTGTTTTCTTGAATGTCTTTGTGTATTATTTTGCTATTTTTTAATGATTTCTACATTTATCTAGGTAATATAGATTTTCTTAAGTGGTTCTTATAGACTATTTTGAAGATCAAATTTTTGGCTATTTTTTGTGATCGTACAGTACATGTTGTGATCCAAGAGTCTTGACCTAGATAATTTCAATCCTGAGATAGAGAGGACTTTACAAACCATTCGTAAATAAGTTAGGGAGGTTAAGAAAGAAATAATGGCCCATGAGAATAGAGCAATGAGGGAGTACTCGATGCCCAAACTTTAGGACATTCAGAATAGCATCGCATATCCCACAATAAAGGCAAATGACTTTTAGTTGAAGTCCAGTCTCGTTGGAATGGTGCAAGCAGATCAATTTGGTGAAGTGACCTTTAAAGATCCAAACAGCCACTTGAAGAATTTTTTGGAAATTAGTGACACCATCAAGCTAAATGGAGTCAGCATAGATGCCATCAAGTTAAGGTTATTCCCTTTCTCTCTTAGGGGAAAAGCGAAAGTATGGCTAAACTCTTTTCCTGCTAATCATTTTACTAGTTGAGAAATTCTTTCTCAGGCATTTTTAGCTAAATATTTTTCACCTGGTAAGACAGCTAAATTACGTAATTACATTACTAGCTTTACGAAGTTTGAGGGTAAATCTTTGTATAATGCCCAGGAATGGTTTAAGGATTTGATTAGGAGGTGCCCACATCATGATATTTCTGATTGGTTGATTTTGCAAACATTTTATGGTAGTCTTTTAAATTCTATCAAAATTACCATAAATGCTGTAGTAGGGGGTACTTTTATAAGTAGATCATATGATGGAGCATATGCATAACTTGATGATACGACATCAAATCAATATGACTGGTCTAGTGAATGTGACACTATTAGGCAGAGGGCTGGTGTGCATGAGGTTGATAGTTTTAGCATGCTTAATGTTAAAATTGATTTTTTGATTAATTGCATGAAAATGAATCAACTTAATGTTGTGCCTAACCAAACTCTATATTGTGATTCGTGTGGTGATTCTACTCATGTGTCTTTTGAGTGTTCACTGGTGCAGAAAGCAAATTATGTGTCTTATTTTGGCAGATCTCAGAATAACCCGTTCTCAATATATACAATCCTAGGTAGAGGAACCATTCGAACTTTACATAAAGTGAAGTGGCACCACCACGGCCAAGCAATCCATAGAATTTTGCTTTGGGGAGTCAACAACTAAGGGAGAGCAAGGTATCACGGGAGATAGCAATTGAACACCTAGCATCTATCACAAGCGAAAAGATTTAGAGTTTGGCAGCAACAACTAATGAAAGGTTTGAGAAACTTGAGAATAACACTGATCAATTGATTTACGCCTTTTATTCTCGTGTGCCGGTAGACTACTAAGTGATACGGAAAAAAATCCTAGAGAGCAAGCAAAGGCAGTTACATTGAGGAGTGGAAAGCAATTGCAAGAGGAACTGATTTTGTCAAAGGAAGAGAACTAACAAGAGGTTGAGAACAACCAACCTATTGATGAGAAGACCAAGGCATTTGACAAAAAACAGGGAAGTTCTTTACCTATGAAGGAATATAGATCTCGTGTTCCTTTTCCTAGTCATTTGTTGCGTGATAATGCAGCAAAATAATTTGAGAAATTTTTAAAAATTTTTAAGAGATTGCATATTAACATTCTTCTCTTAGATACTATCAGGTAGATGCCTAGCTATGGAAAATTTTTAAAGGACGTGATCACAAATAAGAGGAAAATAAATGAGGTTTCAATGGTCAAACTTATAAAGGAGTTTTGGCAATTCTACAAAGGAAGCTGCCATCGAAACTTAAAGATCTAGGGAGTTTTTCCATCCCTTGCACAATTGGTTGTTCTAATTTTTCTAATGTTCTTTGTGATTTGGGTGCTGGTGTTAATCTCATGTCATACTTTATGTTTTTAAAGTTAGGATTAAAGGATTGCCGACCTACCAATATTTCTTTGTAATTTACTAATAGGAGTGTCAAGTATCCTAGAGGCATTGTTGATGATATTTTGGTTAAAATCGATAAATTCATTTTTCCTGTTGACTTTGTTCTTTTGGACATGGATGACAATGAGGGTACTTCTTTGATTTTGTGTCGACTATTTTTGAATACTACAAGTCCATTGATTGATGTTTTTGATGGAAAACTGACTTTGAGATTAAATGATGAAAAAATTGAATTTGATATCCTTAAGTTAATAAAAAATTTTGATACTCAAGAGGTTTTTAGAGTTGATTTTAAACCTGATTGCATTGATAAGATTGTTGAGTATGATTTAAATGTCTTTTATTCTAAAGATCCTCTTAAAAATTACATTGCTAGTTCCTTGAATGTGAGGCATGAATTTCTAGATGATGAACATATTTTGGATGTGCTATTTTGGATACAAATTTACCTCAAGTTTGAACATAATATGAGTCAGGTTAAAGTAAGGAGATTGTTTCTAGATGAAGATAAGAAAGAAAGGCGCTTATTGGGAGGCAACCCAATGTTTTTATGATTTTATGATTTTCTTTAATCTTTGTTTTGTTGATTTAATTTAGCTTTAAGTTTTGATGATATTTTTTTCATAGGTCAATATGCAACCCTTTGTATGAGAGGAAGAGAAGTTATTGAAGAGGAGGTTGATAGTTCACAGACTTAATCAGGAGAGTTTTCTTTTCTTTTCTTTTGATTTTAGTATCTCATTTACAATGCGGACAATATTTGGTTTAAGTGTGGGGGGTGCATTTTGATTTTTAAGAACCTTATTTTGATTTATTTCATTTTGATTTTAGAACATTTTTTTGATTTATTTCATTCTGATTTTTAGGAACCTTATTTTGATTTATTTCATTCTAATTTTTAGGACATTTTTTTTATTTATTTAATTCTGATTTTAGGCTTTTTTTTAGAGTTTTTTGAAAAAAAAAATCTTGACTTTTGCTGAATTTCTTGAATTTTGATAAAATTTTTTCCATACCAACTAAATTTTCTTGAGTTTTCTAGTTCTTGTATATTACTTATTTTGAATTGAGTTGCTTGATAGATGATTGGTATTAGTAGTTATTTAATACATGAGTGGCTATTCATTTTTTTTACAGTTGATTTAGAAGATAGACATGTAAGATTTAACATCAAATTTACCTTAGTGAGAATTTGGCCCTTATAGAGTAATTTTTTTGCTTTCATTATTTTTCTTACTGCGTGTATATCACATATGATTTGGTCATTCTAGAACTTGCTTTGTTATGCATTTTAAGACTACATTCTTGATTTTCATATATCAAAATGATAAAAGGCACTTGGCTTTTGAAAAATATCATCCTGATTATTTTTTGCTCCTTAGTTAACTAATTTGAATCTAAACCTTTTCTTTCATATGTTACCCACATGATTTACCCTATGACCTATCTTTTTCTAGCCCCAAATTTTGAACCCGAATTCACTAATATACTTATAGTTCATAGCGTGACATTATGTTTTTAGGTATTGCTATTTCGTTCGAGTTTTATATATGTTTTTAGTCATTATCTCGTTGAGTGAGTTATGGGGAAAAAAACAGCCAGCAACAAAAATAAAAAATGAAAAAAAAATGAAGAAAAAAAGAAAAGAAAAGTGCTAGTTGAAATAAAAAAATAAAAGAAAAAAATCGAAAAAAATTGAAAAAGAAAAAACAATGAAGGAAAAAACAAACAAAAAAAAAATTCATTCTTGATATTGTTCACTCTTATAGTGAAATGTCTTTACTTTGTTCTTCATTTTGAATAAATGATTTATTACATTGTTTAGAGTTACTATTTTCTTTATTTTGATATAAATAATATCATGCCTTGATACTTAGGTATGTTTAGTTAATCATTTTAACCCTATATTTTACCATTTATCCTACCCTTTACCTTAATCTCATTACAACTAAATAAAAAACCTTTTTGATTGGTCTGTGGATTTTATATATAAGTGGTAAAAATTTGATATATGAGCAACCTTATAGTAATACCATCTCTTTGTGTTGATTTGAGTGATATATGTACCCTTACATAAAAAGAGTGCTTTGAGTAGTTGATTAGTATCTTCTTTCATTCTATTAAGTGAACCAGCTGTGAAGGTAATTGAGTCTTGCAATGTTTTTTATTTCGATAAGACTATATAAGATGCAATAGTTATTCTAGTGCTGGATACTATGAAGTATTGATTGTTTTGATTGCAATTCCGATTTGAATATGTCATATGCATGGTTAGGGACTCGGGAAGTCGAATTGGTTTTAGGAGAAAATTTATTCTTTCTTGAGACAAGCAAACATTCAAGTGTAGTGGTATTTGATAGTGATATTTTTATACACTTGAATTATTTTATTTTATTTTATTTTAAGTTTTATTTATGACTTTTAGAACTATTTTAAGTTTTATTTTGTGATTTTATACTGATTATTTTCATATATTTTATTTTAGGATTATTGGACTTGTTTAAGAATATTGGACTGTATAGACAGTTGTTAGTTTTTTGGGTATAACTTTATGCTCCGATATCCAATTGACTTGATTCGTATTAGGTTAGAAAGCAAACTTCAAGGCCTACAAATCATATAGAGACCTTAAAGGCTGGGTCAAACCAAAAGATATTTGAAATTTGAGTCAAAATTACTACAGTATAGGAAATGAAGGCCCATAAGTTCTAAAAGGCTAAATCTAAGTGAAATATCAAACTGTCATGAAAACCCACGAATTTTTAGTTATTTAGGACTCTTAGGACTTAGATCATAAGAAGGAGACATTCATTGCACTTGGGGGGAGGAGAGAAACCCTAGCAGCCGCCTCCTTAGACGGATTCTTCTATTTAAGGATGTTTTCTTTACCTTTCTTGTTTTTCTTTATTATGTTTAGTTAGATTTCTTATTTTTAGGACTCGATGGATTCTATTCTTTGATTAATAGTATGGTTTGATTCGTTTCTTTCCCTTAAATCTTTAGTGGCATGTTCGTTGTTTGATGAGATTTCATTGTTGAACTTAATACTTCATTTGTAAAGGTCCCTACGATTTGATGATTTGCAATTACATGCATGGATCGAGAGAAGATTACATGAAATCTAACCAATACAATAAAATTTATATAGGGTTATGAGGTCGATGGATGATTAATTCTGTGTGTGGGGATTTTAGGGGAAACCCTAGATTATAAACATTTCATAAATTTTAATACAGTTCGGTCTAATCAAAATTGCATTACCATTAAGTTTTGGTTAATTGAATTAGGGTTTCATTGCATAACCATTGGGAGAATCTAATTTAGAAAAATCTAGCATCATCAAGAATGAATCTTCAATCAATAAATTTTAAGAGATTTGAAAGACTTTAACCATGTGAAAAAATTGAAGACATATGAAATCGATATCCTAGGGTTTTATAAAACTAAGGTTTTTGTTCATCAATATTCTATTTTTGATATTTTCGTAGTTTTGATATCTTTACAATCTTGATTCGTTTTGTCCAATTTAGATAGGGCATTTTATAAGTGATAATACATAATATCCTCATGGAAACGACACTTGCTTTGCACTATACACAATATTTAACTAGGATATACTTGTCCGAAATCGTGATATACATAAATCACACAACATTGATCAAAACCCATTGCTTTGCCACTAGCACTATCCTATTTTGCTCAAATTTCATCATTTTCATTGGTTTTTCTATTTTTTTTATTTTTTCATGATTTTTTTAGATTTTCAGTTTTTTTTTTTATTTTTGCATGATTGTTTTTAGATTTTCAATTAACTATCGATGAAAACTAATAAATTACCCACCATCCCTAAAGCTAAATCTGACACATGGGTTAGCATAGCTGTCCCTAAAGTTGACATTATTGAAGATGACCAATTGCAAACTTTAATGGTCAAATTTTATTCATCTATAACCCATAATATTTCCATTAATTTCTCTAATTTCTCATTGAGAGAAATTCGCTGCATATCTATAACCCATAATATTTTCATCTAGCATGTTGTTAGAAACCATTGTCACACCTTATGTTATCCTTACATTTTTGTATTGTAATTACTGATGCCATCATTTCAGGACCTATTATATTTTTCAGATGGCTTCATTTCAGGACTTTCTTGAAAATGGAATGTTTTCTCAAACTTCTAATGTCAGAACATAATACAGTCTGTCGTCCATTAAAAGCAAAGTTTGAATGAGGGCAGTTAAAAGCAATTAAACCAGAGTCTGAACGAGTACAAAGGAATATTGTGAAAATAATTTGAGAAGTAATTGTGATGTGCGAAGTAAACCAATTGACCGGAATTGACTGCAATGTACTGAGTTAGGTTCCAGTAATATATGATAACAGTCCCATTAGATATAATTTTTTAACTTATTAGAAAAATAATAATCTATATTAATAATCCTAATAATAATATATAATTGGTAAAATTTTTACCATTGTGCACAACATGTTACTAATAACCAATATTTCATTTCAATATATACTATCACGCAAATTTATCACTTGTTTTAGCAAGTAACTCTAATCTTACCATGTTTTATTTTATCACAGACTATTATCACAATTTTATCACTAGGTATCACAAACCCCAATGTATAATAATATTACCGCACTTTACCATCCATTACTGTACTTTAACATCTGTATGTGGAATTTAATATCTCATTTAACTCCAATAATAATATTACCACCCTAGTTATCGCAAATTTACCACAAGTCATTGTAAAATTATCACCAGTTATCGCAAACTTACCCACCAGTTATAGCAACCTATTATAGCAACGCATTGCATCACCTTTTATGTCAAATTATCCTCTATTATTGCAATTTACCAGATAACTTAACCCTTAAATTTTTAAACCGTCCCTAGAAACTATATACACAAACGATAGGGTCAGTAGTCCATATAGATGGCACATGTAGAGACTATTTTTGAATAGTCCCTAAAGAGTGCCATATTTATTGGTGAAAACTAATAACCATTAGAATAGTATATAGTATTTACAAATGGTATAGTTTATGTGTTAGCATAGTCATACACTTAAAGAGACGACCCATTTACCGACTTACAAACATTATGATACTAGCTTACACATTTACCTACGAGATGTGCCTATTTAAAGGTCTTGTGAAGAGAGGAGGAAGAGAGAAATTGGTGGTTATCTATTTTTAATCATGGTCAATATTTTATATCATAGTACAATTTAATATTTATAAACATATCCATTGGCATTTAGCCATTAACAAATCTTTTACTTTGAGAAGGTCAGGGTTGGTGATGAGTGGTTACAAAAAGAAACTACGAGTTCGGTATTGGACTATAATGACTACGACCTGGCCAATCAGAGTTATATTCAAACCTGTCTAATGAGTTGATTCATATTTAGTCATATGTTGTACTATAGGGTTAGTTGTCAAATAAAGCTATGAAGCAATCTTCAAGTATAAGCAAAAATAAAGAAAAAGGATTCTTCAAAACTACCTGTTATCGCAAACTTACCACAACTTATACTATGCAAGCTTACCATAAGTTATCGCAAAATTACCACATATTATCACGAACTTACCACTTGTTATAGGAACCCACCACCTGTTATCCCAAATTATCTCTTGTTATTGCAACTTAGTATCAGGTATCGCAAATGGTATGGTAGGGCTCAGTAGTAATATAGATAGATGGCAAGAGACTATTTTCAAACAGTACCTAAAAAGTACCACATTTACTGATGAAAACTAATAACCATTCAAATAGTATATAACATTTACTAATAGGGTTAGCATAGTCATATATTTATAGAGATAGTATGGTTTAGGATTTAGCGGACAATATAAATTACCCATTAGGAGAAAAGTGATAACAGATAGAATTGTTGATAGCATTTATATACAATACAATCTATGGATTAGCATAATTATAGCAATTATGCAAACAGTATGGCCCAATAGCTAGTAAAAAAAAAAATCATATAGAGATTATTTTTAAACCATCCCTAAAACAAAGCCAGATTTACTGACGACAACTGAGAACCATCAACTACTTGAACGTCGCTTTAAGAGATAGTGCAATATATAAGTTATTATAGGTATAGAACTCACGCAAATAGTATGGTTTAGTAGTTAGCAAAGAAGAGTCACATAGAGACTCTTTTCAAACTGTTACTGAAAGTGATCACATTTATTAATGACAAGTGATAACCGTACGAATGAGAGATAGGGCTTACAGATTTTGAAATATATCAGCTAGCATAAATTTAGAACTTATGCAAAATGATATATTTAAGTACATAGTAAAAAAAAAAAAAAGTCATATAACACTACCAGAAAAAGGGTTTTCAGCGACGGAAATTATTGATGGATTTGTGACGAAAAAATCAGAGATGGATTTAGCGACCGAAAAATCCGCCGCTAATTTTTCCGTCGCTAAAACTTTTCCGGACAAATTAGCAACGGATTTAACGACGAAAAATTTCCGTTGCTAATTTTTCCGTCGCTAAAACTTAAAATAAAAAATTTGTTTATGTTAAATATAATTTTTTTTGTTTTTATTAAATATAATTTATATTTTATTAAATATAATTGTGTCTTTTTAATAAATATAATTTTTTTATTAAATATAATATTACCTTTTTATTAAATATAATTTTATTTTTTATTAAATATAATTTTATATTTTTAATAAATATAATTTTGTGTTTTTATTAAATATAATTTTTTTTATTAAATATAATTTTGTATTTTTATTAAATATAATTTTGTATTTTTATTAAATATAATTTTGTGTTTTTATTAAATATAATTTTTATTTTTATTAAATATAATTTTGTTTTTTTAAATATAATTTTGTATTTTTATTAAATATAATTTTTATTTTTATTAAATATAATTTTACTTTTTTATTAAATATAATTTTATATTTTTATTAAATATAATTTTGTATTTTTATTAAATATAATTTTGTATTTTTATTAAATATAATTTTTTGTTTTTATTAAATATAATTTTGTATTTTTATTAAATATAATTTTTTATTTGTATTAAATATAATTTTGTATTTTTATTAAATATAATTTTTTTATTAAATATAATTTTATATTTTTATTAAATATAATTTTGTATTTTTATTAAATATAATTTTATATTTTTATTAAATATAATTTTATTTTTTTGTTAAATATAAGTTTTTGTTTTAATTAAATATAATTTTTTTTATTAAATATAATTTTGTATTTTTATGAAATATAATTTTTATTTTTATTAAATATAATTTTATTTTTTTGTTAAATATAATTTTATATTTTTATTAAATATAATTTTATATTTTTATTAAATATAATTTTGTGTTTTTATTAAATATAATTTTTATTTTTATTCAATATAATTTTTTTTATTAAATTTAATTTTGTATTTTTATTAAATATAATTTTATTTTTTTATTAAATATAATTTTGTATTTTTATTAGATATATTTTTTTATTTTGTAAATATAATTTTATATTTTTATTAAATAAAATTTTAATAAATATAATTTTTTGTTTCAGGCATTTGGGTTCACTCTTACTCACTTCAGTGATAGATTAGCGACAGAAAATTTCCGTCGCTAATCCGTCAGTAATTTGAAAACTCTAAAAAAAAATTAGCGATGGATTTAGCGATGGAATTTTTCGTCAATAAAAAATCTGTCGATAATGAGCGATGGATTAGCGACGGAAAAATTCCATCGCTAAAAAATCTGTCGCTGATCCTTCGCTAAAATTAGTAAGGTTACTTTCAGCGACGGAAAAATCCGCCGCTAATACCCGTTTTTCTAGTAGTATAAAGACTATTTTTAAACTATTTCTAAAAACTGTCATATTTACTGGTTATAAATGATAACCTTCATAATTTCACATTATTTTTACAAACAGTTGTGCTATCTTTATTAACAGTTAATAAACTTTTCCCAATGGCCAATTTTATACTGTTGGAAAATATATACATTTTTCACGGTTTTGTCAAAAGCGTCTCTATATGGTATAAAAAACTGTCACTAAAAATCACAAATCGTAGGGCTTTAAATTTGTAGTGACTCCAAGCCCTAATTTTTGCACATGTAGTGTGGATTCATATACTAGCCGGTATACATAGATTGGAACTTTCTGTTTGTGTAAATTTTCTTATTCAGAATAAAAAAAAAATTATTTTCTCATAGTTACTATATTCAATGCATTCAGTTGTTTATGATAAATGAATTTATGTAATGAGAATATTTTTCTTTCTTCATTGCAAATGTCTTTTTTCTACCTTTTCTTTTTCATATGTATTTTTTTTGTTACAAATGAGATTCGAATCCTAGATCATAGGGTTTGGGGGCAGAGGGCTCTATCCATTAGACTGTCCCCTTGGGGACTCTTTTTCATGCGTATTGCAAGCAATTAATCAAGATTTTCGTTAGTATATACAATAATATATATAAATATATAAGCCATGAATTTTACTACATAGCTATGGCAATGTTTATAAAATTAAAAGTCTTTTATTTGTCTACAAAGAAATTATTTAAAAATACAAGCAAAACAAACAAATGTACTTAAGAATAAAACAGAAATCAAGAGCCATTAAAAAAGTTGATACAAAAACTTTTGTTCATAAACTAAGATCTCAAATTTGAACCATTTTCTCACCTTCAGGGTAGTATCCTTTATTATAATTGATAAAAGAAGTATGAACAAGTCTAATACCATGTTGAATATGTTTGAATATGACCCTGAAATCATATTAGAGATGAAAGGAATATGATAATATTAATCTAATATTCTATTATTTCATTAAATTATTATAATAACTTGTATTTATATAGAAAATTCATTATTATAAATATAAAAATAAAAATAAAAAAAAGTCAAATATATTCAAAATTAAAAATTGATTTGATTTTAATACATGATAATAATAAAAGAAGACAAAATCAAATTGTTTATTTTCTCTTTAATATTTTAAACTTTAAATCTCAAGAATGTCATATTTTGCGTCCCTTATGTGATTTCTTGCTCATTACTCTTGGTATGATAGAAAGTTAAGACCGTCAAGTGACAACCACAATGAATTGTTTGACCTCTCCTGAAATCAATGTTTTTAAAACTAAATCAATAAATAACTCAATCAATTTATTGATTTATTGATTCATTAATTAGACTAGTCAGACTATTTTACGTATGAGATGATGTAATCATGATGTCATATATATAATTTATATATTATGTATTTTAAATTAAAATAAAATCTATATATCTCTATAAAAAATGAATTTGTTTCATCACTATTGATTTATATATTATAATTTGTTATATTATAATTTTTTTCTTTGGATCGCTTTGAATAATTCATCAGTTTTATTGGTTTTGATCGGTTTTCAACGGTTTTAATCGGATTTGATTTCATCCGATTTAATAGTAAAAATCGCGAATCAAGTTATAGAATGATTCACGATCGAATCGGCCGATTCAATTCAGTTTTAAAAACATTGTCCATAATATTACAGTAAAAATTGACTATTTTAGGATTCGTGCATCCTAATTTTTCAGGTTCAAACCAATATAGAATAAAATCATATTACTAACCATAACATAAAAATGATTAGTAGTATTTGGTGTCTTCAAGGTTCAGAGCTTGAATCATTGTTCACATTTACTAATGGGACCCACTTCAATTATTCACCCATCCTTTCTATCTAATATTTTGTTTTTATGTCTTATATAATTAATTAAGTGTCTTTTAATATTTATATAATTTTAATATATATATATATATATATATGAAAAGATCGAAAGAATAATTGAATCGATACCAATAATAAATGACAATAATTTAGCACTTTAATATTAAAAGCACGGAATATTTTCTTCTCTCAAAAGGAAGAAAGTAATACTCACACAGATTCAGTATCTCCAAGGTATAAACATGCACCAAGAAGATTCCATATTTGTTTTCTTATGTTTCCTCGTATCTCTGCTTTTTCAAGAAATGTCATTTCCTGGCTGTGCCAATGTGTTTTATGGGCATTAGAGCACTTTAGTTCTGTTGGATGAAAGTCATTGTTTCAAGCATCTTGCGCTCTTATATCATCAACAAAACACAGTTTTATATTCAGAAGAAAAAAAATAATAATAAACAAAAATAATAAATAAACCAAGTTACTCTTTCAAAATATTAAAAGGAACGCAAATAAAATATTTCAATTGATCTATCACAAATAAAAATATTTTTGTTCCTACATCACATAGAAATGTCCTTTACAAGTAAATATATAGCTTAAAGAGGTGCTACTTTTCCTTCCTACGCATCACATGGAAATTCCTAGTAACAAACACTGAATAGTGTATTTTCTCTCTATGATCCGTGTCTTGAACTCGAGGGTCTTCTTCGGTTCTAACCGTGATTGTTGAAGGGAAGTCAGAAACAATTTTGATTAAAAAAACTTCTTGACGCCCTTTAACTTCAACCTGAATATGTTTGCGGCTGTTCAAAGACCAATTATATATATATATATATATAAATCATCAGTAGATTAGATGATTAGTAGAAATTCAAATCTTTATTATATATTGAACAAGCTTTCAAACAAAGTAATAGAATGAAAAAAAAAATAATATGGATGAAAAGGGGTTTGAAGAAATTTTACCACTGGTAAATTGCTTATAGGATCCACAATATAAAAGCTTGGCTCTCCTTTCTTCTTTCTCTTCTTGGAAGTCTTCATATCATTCACGGGAATAGCACCACCAGGAAACTTCGGCTAGGGTTTTAGTGTGAGAAAAACAATGCTTGATGTGTTCTTCTTTTATAGACTTTGGTTTGGTAGATCTGACGGTCTCCATTTTGTCTTACCAACCTCAATTGAAATCAACCGTACAAATCAAGCAAGTTATTGGATTCAAATCATATGGTGAGTAAAATCATTATTTTAATTATTATACTAGCCTTCTAAAAATGCAGGCTCTTTTCAAGCCACCAAAAACAAAATGTTCATTTCAAAATATTCCCTTGAGGAAGAACTTATTCACTATTCTCACCAAAAAAAATAAAATAAAATAACCGCAAAATCTTGGACAAGGTCCGGTCTTGATAGTGATGGTTATCATTGGCTTTATAACTGTCATTAACGGTCACACCTGAGAAATCTGACAGTTAAATATAATATAGCTGTTGTTGTTTCTTGCAATGTATTTAAAAAAAAAATGTAAATTATTTTTTATATAATTCAACTATTTAAGATTAGTTTGATTGTGATGAAAAGTGGAAGGAAAATGGGAAGGAAAGTAAAAGTCAAAGAAAATTAGAGATTTTACTTGTTTGGTAAGGAAATAAAAGTTGAGAAGAAGTAAAAGTGGGATGTAATCCCTTTCACTTTCTCTTAAGAAATCATTTCCGTCTTAAAGTAGACGGAAATGAAAGGAAATAAAAATTTTGGATGATTTTACTCTTATTCCTTTTTAATATTTATAAAATTATCTATTATTTTTTACTATTACAATTTTATTTAATATAAACTAATAAAATTTAAATTTTTTCATCAATTTTATTAGACAAATTACTCTTTTTATTAGACAAAAATAAGAAAAATATATTAAATAACTATTTTTAGGAAAAAAATTATATTTTTAGAAAAATATTATAAATTAAAAATTAAAAAATCATATAGTAATAAATATTAAAAATATTATTTTATAATGGTAGAATAGTAAATTAGATTTTATTTCCTTCCAATTTTTACTCCAACCAAACAAAAAAAAGTGCTATCCATTTCCTTCCCTTCTATCCCTATCAAATAAAAATAAAGGAAATACATTTACTTATATCAGGTGAAGTAAATCTCCTCCTTCCTCTCCCCCTCCCCCTCTCCTTCCACGAACCAAACTTACCCTTAGTTTCTATTTTTAGCTCATCATAAAAACAGCATATTATTTGTTTAAAATGGATATTATTTTTAGCTTCATGAATCTTCAAATAGCCCGAGAACTCTCCCCCTAAATTTCCTATTCATAGAAACTCACTGAGAGGGTATCTTGCTTACCGTCTTCGGACCAAGTGGGTATGGAGAATCAAATAGAAGAGGATAATTGTAATTTCAAAAATGTAAATCCTAAACTAGGTTAGTCGTCAATATACTAGAATCTTCTATGTTGAATAGTTTTATTATCTATAATCATTCGGTGTGACCAATTCAATTCATTTAAGGTAGTTTTTACTAATAAATAGAATTAAGGGAAAAAAAATACAAAAACTACCTTAACTCATCAAAATAAACCTATTATCTAGGATGAATCAGGAAAAAAGTCAACTATATCAAATTTATCAAAAAATTTAAAAATTGAATGCAATCAAAGTATAAGTTTAATAAGGTTATTGATGTAGATTATGCCCATTAAATATATCTCAATTGTCTTATGAATGTAGCATACTACATAAATCTCCTAACCTAGCATGATTCATCTAACACAGAATAAAAATATTTATAATTTATGTGTTAATAATAAACTACTCTAAAATAAAACATGATTCATTCTAATGTAAGATATAGAATATTCAAACCACTCAGTTAAAAGTCCAAGAATATAAAAGAACTAAACATAGATACCTGTTTTAAAGGCCTCCATTACGAGCCCCCCTACAATAACATGAAATATATAATCTCATTATAATAAAGTTAATGAAACAATGACGATTCACAAGTCCATGCTTTCATCATGAAAATTAGTATTCAAAATCATAAACAAAAGATTTAATTGTTGAATCAAAAACAAAGTATGACACTACAAAATAAAAGCTCTATCTAGACGGATGAAAACTGTTTGCAAAACCCATAAAAACTGTCAACAGAACCTTCTCCAACGGATGGACCTTCAGTTGGCTATACACATATCGGGATAGGTCTATAAACGGTTGTCCAACTTTTATTGACGATTGCTAAACTTTTTCTAACAAATAAAATTATACCGTCATAAAATATATACATTTCTTAACGGTTTCGTCACAAGTGTTGCTATATGCCATAAAAAACGGTCGCTACATGTCATCACCTATAAATGTTACCGTCACCTCAATGCTTTAATTTTGTAGTGCGACAAAAATATGATGAAAATATGATTAATAAAATATTAAGTGTTTATTAAAGAACAACCTTTGAATGCCAAATTCCTAATTTGATGTTGATTTCCTCCGTCATCAAGCCTAGACAATCACTCTTCCCAAATCTTCTCTTATATTCTAGATCTAAAACCAATATGTACCTTCTATCTCTTCTCTCTACTATTCTAGAAGTTGGTTTTGTACAAAATGAGGGTTTGGATGAGAAAATATAGTTTTATAGTATCCAAAATGAAGAAAAATATAGAACAAGTTTGCATTACGGTAACAACGAATGGCACAGTTATGATAGACATTTTATAATAAAAGTGTAAAAGCTATCATAATGACCATATAACAATATAGTTACAATACCAAAATGTGGTTATTGTTTTATATTAGTTATGATATAAGTTCTTCTCTTGAAGTTCCAAGCACATGACAATTATGATATTGTAACCACAACAACGATATCATAGTTACGATAATGGGACAATGCTGCTATTCTATCTTCATTTCTTTCACTCTTCTTTTATTTTTCGGGTTTTTGCCACAGCAGCTTGCTTCTTCTTTTCTCTGTTTTGGTTCAAGTTTTCAAACATTGTTTCTCAAATTTGTTAAAAAAAAATGAAAAACACATTATGAAAGAAAGAAAAATGATACAAAAAAATGTACTCTCATATAAAAATATAAGAAAATAAGCTTAAACATGAGACGTATCAAAAATCAATTAGAGTGTCCACCTCCTGAAAATGATTAATAGTCAGTTTTTAGGATTACAAAGGAATTGAAAAATCTCGCACGCAATAACAAAACTTAGTTATAGGGAAAATGCTGGGCGCTTCTCCTACTACTTCTTGAAGATAAAACTAAAATAATTCTTGTCACGCCCTAACTCTCGGATCGAGCTCGCGACAACCGCCGCATTATCTCGAGACACACATGATCCCCCACCACATATCCTGAGATACTACAAGGCATTTACCAAACTGTAATGCCTTTGCTTCAGATGATCAATAAGGAAATAGGAAATGAAATTTTAGAAGAGAAAAGAAGAGGTTAAAAGAAGAAGAAGAAGGAGAAAATTCAGAGTGCAGAGGAAGAGAGTTTAGGAGCTAAGAAATCAGACTATTTTTTTGTTTTTTCTTTCTTCATTTTACCATCTATATATGTACCTAATGATCTCCAACTAACTACTTACTACTGCAATGGAGAATGGTTACACAAGTAGTTGGTTCTAACTACCTAACTGTTTCTTGATCTTTATTTGTTTCAGCTAAGCTGCTTCTTCTATTACACAAACTTCTAACATTTCCAAATCCAAACCAAATCAAACCATAATCATTCAAGACCCACACGGTCTCTTCATGCCCAAAATGATTCACAATAAATCCATAAAACCAAAGGAAAATCCCTTAGCAAGGAATCTAAGTAGAAATTCATGAAATCAGCATGTAAAATTCACATATAAATTCCCAAAGATAAATTCAACAAACAATAACTGAAATAAAAATCCCAAAAAAAAATTTATAAAAGATTTTTCTCCAAAAGGTCTGTACCAACTATTCTAAGATAAATTAAAAATTAGTACCAATAAGAATCCCACGAGGTGATCTCTCTAAGAGCTCGTTTGGTAGAACATTTTTTTATCTTATCTTCTCCTTTTACGGAGAAAATTTGTCAAACACTATTTTAGAGAATCTCTTAAAAAAAGTAGTTTTTTTTTTAATGAAAGAAATAGAGATTTAGCAAAAACTCCTTACAAGAGTTTTTGCTTATCTTTTTTTTTTAAGATCTAACTTTTTATTTTTTTACTCCTTTTATATCCCGACTTAAAGAATATTAAATTTCAAATATATTCATATTATAAATTCATTTACCCTCATATCATCTTTTTTTCTTTAATTTTTACTTTTTACCTTTAATTTTTTATTTTTTACTTTTAATTTTATTTAAAAGTTATCAAATAAGTTTATTTTTAAAATTAAAATTATCAAACAACTTTTAACTTCTTTTTAAAAACTCTTAATTTTTGCTTCTCCTTATAAGGAGAAGAGAAACCAAAAAGAAGCCCTACCAAATGGGCACTAAGTCCGATACTAGAAGTCAGCTAAAGTGTCTAATTGCCAAAGCTTCCCCAAAAAAAATAAAATAGGAAGGAGTGAGTATGAATATGTATCAATGAGTGGAGTGTAACGGTATGATTGTAATAATAGATGAGGGATGAGTGTGAGAAAGTCAAAGCACATACTTTAAACAAGTCATTGAGTATAAAAATAATTTCAATACAATCACGATAATTAAATAAAATGCATTCACAATTTCATGTTTTTCAAAGATCATGAGGTCTCCCTATCTGCCAAGGTTTGACCGATCCCACATAGAAGCCCATCAAGAGGTTTTTAATCCATTCATTCACAACACTATCACCCCATTCCTTGGCATTGACTCGTATCTTAATAGGGTGCAACTAGATATAATAGGGCAGAGAGAGGCCGCGTGTACCATCCCTCACCAATAAACCTCATCCATATCACCCAGTTGGATCGCTCTGTGGTAGGAATGATTATAGCTATTTATATCACATGCACTATCATTTCACAAATATCTCAATTTCATTCAATAAGTCATAATTCTAACAATTAGATTATTTAATGATATCAGCATATCCATGAACACAATTTCAAATAAAATATAGCACAAATTCATTTATAAATACAATGAATGCATACATATTTTAAATTCTCATTTCGGGCATCCCACAATTACAAAAAATTACACAAAAGCATATAAAATCATTCATAAAAAAATTTAAAACAAATTTTCTCATTTAAAAACAGCGGTCCGTCCACTCACCTCTTGGAAGGGTAATCATATAAAACCTGAAATTTACGGTATAATTGTATGAATGACTTATAACCTATAAAATGAATTTTGATATTATAATTTCAACCATGAAACTTGGTGAATTAGGAAATAGAAATTAGGCTTAATATGAGCTTGTGGTGAAGTCCAATTCCTAAAAATCCAATTTTGAAGCCCAAATTTTGTCTCATATTTGAGTTCAAATTGTGGAGTCCAAAACTTATGATAAAATCCACCAACAAGTCCAAATACTTGGAGTCCAATACCCACCTTGAATCCCAACACTTGAATTGATGCCCATTAGCATGTTTAACATTAGAATTAAAGTTCACCAGATAAGCCCACGTTTTGCCCTCATTTCTTTTGTAAAATAAGGAGTAGAAAGGTCAATGAACAAAAAGGAATGTATTTATTGCATGACATGTATTATGTATGGGTTAAGTGACTTAAGAAAAGGTGAAGAAACAAAAGTTTATGTGTGTGGCCGTGAGTGAAAGGGAGGAAAAGAGAGAAGGAAGTGTCCATGTTCTTGAATATTCTTAAAAATATTTTTGGTGCATCTGTGTGGGGCCAAGAAAGAAAAAGAAAGAGAGAGGGAGTGAGATAGAATAACACTTTTCTTCTTCCAAAACCTAAATTTCGAGCTCCTCACTTCTTCCCCACAAACCTACCTAAAATTTCATTAAAATCAACATTTAAACTTGAAATCAGCTATCCCTATCCATGTATACCTCATACGCAACCTCTAGGAAGCACAAAATGGAGTGAAAGGTCTTTGATTCAAGCCAAAAGTGTTGAGAGAAAGAAGAGGCCGAGAAGGAGAAATTGAGAAAAGAATTTGGGGGTTTGAAAAGCTAAGAACAAGGTAAGTTAATTCATGGTTTTATACTTCTATTTATCATTGAAATTAGGATGAATACCATGTTTCATGATCTGAACTTAGAAGAGTGATGAAAGATTGGATTGAACATAGAAACCTTAAATTTTTGCAAACAGCGCAGTCTGACCTAGCGGTAGTCTTTTTGTAATAACTTTCTCTGCACGAATGCAAATTAAGTGACATTTTCTGCTTATGAAACTAGACTTCCATACTTGAAAATGAGATATAATTCGTTGGATTCTGATGAGAATTGGACTAGTGATTTTTCAAAGTGAAACATTCTGCAGAATAATACGCTATTTCTACCCTGTTTCAGTTGAGATGTTGGATAGATTTTGAGATGACATCTAGGCTGAAATAGGTTAAGCTCTAAACACAAAATTTGTAACTCTATGTCTTATCTTTAATTTGAGATAAGAATCATATGATTGGGATATCTGTAGTGAAAGTTACAGCCAATTTCCCATGACTGCGTAGATTGGAAATTATGCAGTCCAGACCACATGGGATAAATCTCCATATCTTTGTGTAATTGGAGTATATCTAAGCTACAATCAAAGAATGCTAGCTCAAAGTACAATGATTTTCTTAAGACATGAAGGTATGAGAATGAGGATTGAAAATGGGTAGTGAGAACTTTAAGTATATAGACATATTTTTCACTTTGCATATCATACAATTGACATCTTAGTAGCATTGGATAATATCTAATCTAAGTTCTATATTATGATTGTAATACCGAAAATTCGGTATTTGAAATTTTTTAATATCTTTATAATATAATAGAAAAATTTTAATTTTATTGATTTTTTACTTTGGGGTATTAAATTGAAATTTTTAGTATATTTAAAATGTCGTATCCACGAATCGTAGTAAATCTCATTTTTATGAAATTTAAAATTTAGTGAAAAATGGGTATAAAAAAAATATAAATATGAATATTTATTTATTTATTTATTTATTTATTCACATATATTACTAAAAGAAAAAAAAAAGTGAAAGGAAGCTCAGCGTTTTTGCCGACACGCTGTGCTTCCCTTTTCCCCCAAATCATTAGGGTTACAAACCCTATTTTTCGAATTCTCTCCCTCCTGTCTCTCTCTCTTGCTCGATTCTCTCTTTCTCCACCGCAATCTCTGCCTCTCTCCCGTCTCTCTCTACCTTCCTCCGACCACCGCCTAGTCGCTTCTCTCTTTGCTCTCTCTCCCCCTCGCGATTTCTCTATCACTCACTCACCTTCCCTCCGCCACCGTCTTCCACCATCACCACCACACACCACCACCACCATCTCCGCCTCTTTCCTCCACTGCTCGCCGCCACTCTCTCACTCTCCATCATCTCTGTGTCTCTCTCTCAACTCACCATCATTCTCTCTCTACCTCACGATCTCTCTATTCTCTCTCGATCGCCATCTCTCAGTTCTCTCTCTCTCTTTTTCTCCTTCGTTCTCTCTGTTTCACTCTCTACCGGCTCTTCCTCTCGCTTGCTGTCAATCTCTCTGTTTCTCTCTCTGCTTACTCTTTCTCTTCCGAACACGAGCGAAGCTCTCTCTTCCTCTTCCCTTCACGCGCGAACAACACACACTCTCCCTTGCTCGCGCGTGCTCTGATCTCTCTCTGTTAAGAGATCTTCCTACAACCTCTGTGGCACATCCTCTGTTCGAAAAACCCTAGGGCTGAGACTGAACCTTACTTTCTGCTCAAAAAACCATAGGTCACGATTTTCTGCAATCATCCCCTGTGAAGGTAAGAATGACAGTTCTCAGAAAATATTTTAGGGTTTTGAATGTTCTAGTAGTTAGGTTTAATAGTTGATATTTATTTCAAATTGGAAGCATTGTAGGTCCCGGAATGAGTTAAATGGCGCACGGAAGCTAGATCTACAAACTGTGAAAACCCTAGGTGAGGGATTTCTGATCCATTCGATTAATTGAATGAATTTAGGGTAAATCTAGGGTAAAGAGTTCTGTATATGTGTTAGAATGTATGTTAGATTCGAATAGAATGTGTTCTCTAAAATTGTATATGCGATTATTAAGGTTAAGTATAGAATTTTATATGAATTAGGTTGTTTGATACGAAAGAAGCATGTGAAGGGATGATAGAATCGAGTTGAGTTGATTAAAATAGTTTTCCTCAGAGCTTAATTTGAAATATGCATGAAAAGTATTATAATTATGTGAATTTGGAAGAAAATTGGGAAAAATTAGAAATATTGGGAATTAAAGTTCATTGGTGAAGTAAATGGTCTTAGATTGATAAAATGAGAGTCTAAAATTTGTAGATGTGCAAATTTTAACTATATGAGATCTTATTTGATGATGAATTGCGATGTTTGATTAAGTTAATCTTTTGGGGACTTGAAAGAGATCAATTCGAATTTATTTAAAAAATAGAGAGTGAATACCCTCTCTAGAGGTGAGTGGATGGTTCATTGTGTTCATGAATGAGTAACATGTTCTAAAATCGCTTTATAAATGATTTTGAAAGGTTTTATATGTTTTATATAAATTGTTTTGTGACTGTGGGCTGTCTGAACTGGATTGTGAAGTATGAATACATCCATTGTGTTTAAGAATGCTTCTGTGCCATATGTTATTTGATATTGCTCTATGAATTGCTTTGGCATGAGACTATTGATTATTTGTTGGAAAATTTTGGCACATTGTTGTGAAATGGATTGATTGAGAAATGAAAATGTGCTGAATTGTAAATGGCTATAGTCATTCCCACCACGGAGCGACCAGACGGGGTGGCGTGGTTTGGGGTTGGATGTGCGGGGGAGTTAGACGTCCCTCCCTCTGTCAAAGTCATGCTATATCTGGATTACACCCAGGTGAGGTACTAGCCAATGCCAAGGAAGGGTGTATGTTTTGAAAACATTGGATAGAAAAACTTTTGGCGGGCTTTTGTCTAGGTTCGGCCACCCTAAGACGGAAGTATTTTCGAAGGGATCCTAGAATTTTCTGAAAAGATGATTGATATGGTTGCATATTTTGTAAATTATAATTTACTGAAATGTTTTATGCATATGAACTGCTATTTATGAGATATGCTTTGACTGCCCCACATTTATCCCTTATTTATGAACACTATCACACTATTGCACTCCACTCACTGAGTATTTCCCAATACTCACCCCTCTATCCACATTTTTCAGAGGATACTTAGTTCGGAGATTAGACGCTGGAGCTTGCGAATTACTTTTGCTGATTGTATAGGTATTTGGCAAATGTAAGATTTTTGGAGAATTGTAGTTCTTAAAACCATGGAAAATGAAGTCTGTACGTCCCATACCGTGTGGATTTTATTGATACTGGCTGAGTTTTTGGCAAGTATTGGTAAAATCCGATGATTTTTTATTTGTGTTTTATTACTTTGATTGATCTATTTTTTTAGAAAACTGTTTTATTTGTACAGGGACATTTGGATTGTAATTTCTAAACTTCGATACTTTCTTTTGAATTTGTGAAGTTCTATATACCTCATATCGTTTCGACACTACTGATGTTAGCTTGATTTCTTCAGGCAAGTATTAGTAAAATCCTATGACTATGTTTTAGGACTTCTTGTATTTTAAAAGCTTTATTTGCATTGAGAATTCTGGTTGGCTGGGATGGCCACACCGCATGCGTGCATGTACAGGATCCCCTTCCCCGATTGTGTGCCAATACATGCTTGTGTGTACAGGGAATAGACCAGAGGAGTCCTTTGCATGTGTATTGTTACATGCTTTCCTTATTTTGATGAATTGTATATTGGAAGAATTGTTATGCTGATTTGTAGCCTTGTGGAATCTCGGTATATGGAGAGGTTCTACTCGTGTACCGAGACTACGCGGCGGTTGTTACGTGCTTGATTTGAGGATCGAGGCATGACAGTGATTTACATAACCATTAGATGAAGGTTCATCGAACTGGGATAAGGTTGAAACTTTCGATTAGTAGGAGCGCATATCCTCCCCAAACTGCTAGTGGGAGTTTTTATGTCTCTTTAATGAGAAATGTTTTTATATATTTTGAATACTTTATTTTGAAATGTGATTTTATAATGTTATTTGAGTGTGATGCATTCTCATAAACTATGATATTGCAAATGTGAACTTTGAGATGTTATTGCCACATAATTTTACATTATTTGATGATTGATATTCATTGGGACAAAAAGGAGTATGGGTTGCAAATTGGTTTTGGAATTTGATTGTAAATGAAAACCCTATTTTTTGTGACCGATTGTTCACGTAGCTGCTGTGGTTTATTGCTCACTCATGACCGGTGGGAGGAAGAGCGATATGAATGGAGTCAGATATTAGATTAGGGTAGTGTGATGCAAGGCATTAACCTACCCAAGGATACAGTTGGACAGCCATGAGTCACCAAAGGGGATGTCCAAGCCAACACGAAGGACAAGATATTTTTTTAAACAAATGATTGAATAAAAAACTTTTGGTGGTTCTAGTTCTTGACCTCGGCCAAGGTCTTGGATTGGGAAAATGTTTCTGGCAGTCCAAAGTTTTGAATAAAATGTAACTCATCTGATGCAAAGAGAAATGCTTTACTTTGAATACATAGATGGATAAAGCTTCGTAAATGTTTTGTGAACTTGTGAATGGTTTTGTAAATACAACATAAAATCTACTGATAATGGCTTTAGAACATGATCACACTCCCACTCATTGGCATGTACATAGATTTCTCACTCACTGGGTACATTTGTACTCATCCTATTCTTTCCCTTTTGCTTTCAAATTTGCTGATAGTAAGTGCAGATAAAGGGCCTTCTTTTGGAGATCTGTGAGATCCATTTCGTCTGGAGTTTTGCACTTTATGTAAGATAGTCTCATTTTGGATTTACGTAGTCATAGACAGATCCATGGGAAAGGTCAATGGAAATGGAATTATGTTGTACTGTGTGTTATTTGTATAAAATTTAATACTTTTGTACATATATGTTTATGTTTTGATTTGTCACTTTGTATTAAAGAGAATGAGACTTCACTATTTTATTTTGGAAGTGGCTATATGGATAATGGTTTATGATTACAGAGAATTAGATATGGATTAAACTCAGGTTGATAATAGGTTAGCCTTGTGGAGTCTCGGAATGCGTGCCCGGGGTTGCACGTAGTTTGAGGCAACACGGCGATTGTTAGTACTCGGATTCAAGGATTAGGGCATGACAATTTTAGTGGTTTCAGAACCTAGGTTGTTGAATTTGATAGAGTGTTTTAGGTCTCCCATGGATCCAAGGATAAGTAAGTGTAGTGTAGGGTTAGGTTTGTATACGTTAATTTGTTTCCATGAACTAAATCTTTTCTTCTTTTTAGTTGATGCCACCTAGGAGATGTACGAGGGAAGTTACTTCCCTCCCTACCATGTATGAAGCTACTTGTTCTTCTCATGCTCCAATTCCTCCAGAACCATTGGGGATTCCTCCTCCTCCCATGGCAACTTTCCAATAATGTATAGAGTGGTGGAGCAAGTATGGATCCAAGTTTCCCCTACCAAATCAACCAGAAACTCAAACACCACCTCCACCACCACCAAATCCTACAAACCCTGCTACACCTCCGATGACGACTGCACCTCCTATGCCAGTTGCTGTATCCTTTACTCGTTCCACCATTGCCCTATCTAAATTGATCAAAGAAGCTCAGTAATTAGGTTGTAAAACCATTACTGGGGTGAGTGATACTATAGTAGCTAAGAATTGGATAAATAAGTTTTTGAAAACTGTGCAAGATTTGGGTTTGGATGATGAGGATAAACTGAAAGTGGTAGTTAGATTGCTAGAAAATGAGTAAGAACTTGGTGGGAAAACTTAAAGAAGCATTCCTCTATTCCCATAACTTGGAGCGAATTCTTAAGGGAATTCGATAAGAAATACTACACCCGATTTTACAGAGATCAAAAGTGGAAAGAGTTCTTTCATCTCCAGCAAGGGAATAAGTTTGTGATAGAGTATAAAACAGAATTGAGAGAACTTTCCATGTATGCGCCGGAAATGGTAGCTACAGAGGAGTATCTTTGTTCCCGAAAATGGTAGCTACAGAGGAGTATCTTTGTTCCAAGTTTGAGGAGGGGTTGAACCTCAATACTGAAGAGAAAATGACAGTCACTAATGCCCATAAATTCAAGGATGTTCTACAAATGGCTATGAGGGCAGAGAAAATGGTCGAATTTGAGAAAACTTTGGAAGGAAAAGGAAGTTTGGGAGTACTTCTAGCCAATCAACTAAAGAAGTTGTAGTTTTACTTCTCAAGATAGTGCCTCAGCTACTGGCTTAGTTGCTTCATTAATGGGCCAATCTTTATCCAAAAGCAGGTGTTTTTCCCGCCAGTACCACTTCTGGTGCAAGGCCCTTCTGGGGAAATCGTGATTCATGTCGGAATTGTAAGAAGGTGCATACCAGAGCTTGTTCTGAGCCTCAAAGGTGTTTTCATTGTGGAAAGACAGATCATTTTAAAAAGAATTACCCTGAGTTAGGGGTGAAGGGCAAGGGAGCCAAACTATGCAAGCCCGGACAGGTGCTTCTAGGGGAAACTGTGAGAATGTTCTAGTTTCTTCCTCTATTATTTCTCCCAAGATCGGGACAAGGAGCAATACAGTGACCCAGAATCCTTTGTATCCTTAAACCCATGAACAAACTAAGATATATGCAATGACCAAGGAGGATGCTCAAACCAATCCTAATGTTATCACAGGTATTGGGTTTAAGGCTTAAATCTCTATAGTTAATATTGTTAGGAAGCATGCATAAAAATCTTAGGATATGATGAGACATGTTGATTGTGCATATGAATAATTGATATGTGCATAGGACTTAAATTTCTTCAGCAATGACACCAAATATTTTACATAATAATGTTTGTACGTTTTATATATCTGAGATGGCATGAAGGAAAAATGATGAATTATTATACATTAGGTTTAGTGGGGAATGGAGTCTGGTGGTGCAAATAGAGACTCTCCATGTTGGATAGATGGAAAGAGTAGAGGGCTACAGTGTTGGAAACATGGTTTTGGAATGTCTAAAGTAAAAATATTTAGAATTAGAGTTATGACCATAAATATTAGTCTAACCAAGTTATGGTTGAGAATCTAATTTTGGAGAAATTTTCTATGAATAGGTATGATAACCCTCTTCAACCAAAAGGCATACGTATTGATTGATATCGGTGCTAATAATCCTTTATTAGTGCTAAATTTTCATAACATGTTGATATAGAGTTATCTCCTCTTGAGGATGAATTGCTTGTGCAGACCACTTTAGGTGAGCAGTTAGTGAGAAATTCAATATATAAGGGTTGGGAAGTTAAGGTTAGAGAAATAGCATTGAAGGCTGACTTGTTTCCTATTGAGATGCACGATTTTGATGTCATATTGGGAATGGATTGGTTGTCTCGGTATAGAGCTACAATGGACTGTTTTATAAAAAGAGTTGAATTTATAAGATCAAATGTTCCAAGTGTGGTTTTTATTGGGGAACACTGGGTTTTACCAACTTGTGTGATCTCAGTTTTGGAGGCTCAAAAGATGATTAAGAAAGGATGTCAGGCTTATTTAGCTAATGTGATTAATATAACGAAAGAGAGTCCAAACTTAGAAGATATTCTAGTGGTAAAAGAGTTTTCAGATGTTTTTCCTGAGAAGTTGTCTGGGTTACCTCTAGATAAAGAATTTGATTTTGCCATTGATTTACTCCTAGAAATAGCACCAATTTCCATCCTCCTTATAGGACAGCTCCCACAGAGTTAAAGGATCTTAAGGTATAGTTGTAGGAATTGCTTGATAAGGAATTTATTTAGACAAGTTTTTCACCATGGGGAGCACTAGTTTTGTTTGTTAAAAAGAGAGATGGTACTTTGAGGCTTTGTATTGACTATAGGTAGTTGAATTGGGTGACGATTAAGAACAAATATCCTCTTCCTAGGATCGATGATCTTTTCGATTAGTTGCAAGGAGCATGTATATTTTCAAAGATTGATCTTCGATTAGGGTATTATCAGCTTAAAATCAGAGAGAGTGCATCCAAAAAACTGCTTTTTGGACTAGGTATAGTTATTATGAATTCTTAGTGATACCTTTTGGCCTAACTAATGCTCCAGCTACTTTTATGAATCTTATAAACTGAATTTTCTACTCGTATTTGGATAAATTTGTGATTGTTTTCATAAATAATATTCTGATCTATTCTAAGAGTGAAGAAGAGCATGCAAAACATCTTTGGGTCATACTTCAGATACTTAGGAAGAAATAGTTATATGCAAAACTCTCCAAATGTGAGTTTTGGTTTAGAGAAGTTAGTTTTCTTGGTCACATTATATCCGATGAAGGTATTTTTGTGGATCCAAAAAAGGTTAAGGCATAGCTATATCCTCGATACATTGGTCCGTATAAGATTATTGAGAGAATTAGGAATGTGGCATATAAACTTGAGTTGCCTCCAGAGTTAGAGAAAATTCATAATGTCTTTCATGTGTCCATGCTCAAGAAGCATATATCGGACCCATCACATGTTCTTAAAAAGCCTCCGATTGAGTTAAGAGAAGATTTGAATTTTGTGACTAAGCCAATTCCAATCTTAGATCATCAAATCAAAACCCTAAGAAACAAAGAGGTACCGGTAATTAAAGTTCTATGGAGAAATGATCGAATAGAATAAATAACATGGGAGCTAGAGGATCTGATACAAAGACAATATCCCCACTTGTTTTGACGTAAGACATAGTGAATTTCGAGAACTAAATTCTTTTTATAGGGGGTAGAACTTGTAAAACATGAAATTTACGGTATAATTGTATGAATGACTTATAACCTATAGAATGAATTTTGATATTATAATTTGAACCATGGAACTTGATGAATTAGGAAATGGAAATTAGGCTTAGTATGAGCTAGTGGTAAAGTCCAATTCCTAAAAATCCAATTTTGAAGCCCAAATTTTATCTCATATTTGAGTTCAAATTGTGGAGTCCAAAACTTATGATAAAATCCACCAACAAGTCCAAATACTTGGAATCCAATTATATGAACCCACCTTGAAGCACAACACTTGAATTGATGCCCATTAGCATGTTTAACATTAGAATTAAAGTTCACAAGATAAGCCCATGTTTTGCCCTCATTTCTTTTGTAAAATAAAGAGTAGAAAGGTCAATGAACAAAAAGGAATGTATTTATTGCATGACATGTGTTATGTGTGGGTTAAGTGACTTAAGAAAAGGTGAAGAAACAAAAGTTTATATGTGTGGCCATGAGTGAAAGGGAGCTAAAGAGAGAAGGAAGTGTCCATGTTCTTGAATATTCTTGAAAATATTTTTGGTGCATATGTGTGGGGCCAAGAAAGAAAAAGAAAGAGAGAGAGAGAGAGACAGAATAATACTTTTTTTCTTTCAAAACCTAAATTTCGAGCTCCTCACTTCTTCCTCACAAACCCACCTCAAATTTCATCAAAATAAACATTTAAACTTGAAATCAGCTATCCCCATCCATGTATACCTCATACACAACCTCTAGGAAGCACAAAATGGAGTGAAAGGTCTTTGATTCAAGCCAAAAATGTTGAGAAAATGAAGAGGCCGAGGAGGAGAATTGAGAAAAGAATTTGGGGGTTTGAAAAGCTAAGAACAAGTTAAGTTAATTCATGGTTTTAAGCTTCTATTTATCATTGAAATTAGGATGAATACCATGTTTTATGATCTGAACTTAGAAGAGTGATGAAAGATTGGATTGACCATAGAAACCTTAAATTTCTGCAAACAGAGCAGTCTGACCAAGCTGTAGTCTTTTTATAATACCTTTCCCTGCACGAATGCAAATTAAGTGAGATTTTCTGCATATGAAACTAGACTTCCATATTGTAAAACTGAGATATTATTTGTTGGATTCTAATGAGAATTGGATTTTTAGTGATTTTTCAAAGTGAGACATTCTGCAGAATAATCCCCTGTTTCGGCTGAGAAGTTGGATCGATTGTGAGATGCTTTTTAAGCTGAATTAGGCTAAGGTATGAACATGAAATTTGTAGTTCTATGTCTTATCTTTAATTTGAGATAAGAATCATAAGATTTGGATATGTGTAGTGAAAGTTACACCCAATTTCCCTTGGCTACGCAGATTAGAAATTATGCAGTCCATCCATGTCTTTGTGTAATTGGAGTAGATTTAAGCTACAAAATAAAAATTGTTGTTTTATGATTAGTTTTTAAGTGGAAACTAGAAGTTTTACAATCCAAGAATGCTAATTTAAAGTAAAACGATTTTCTTAAGACATAAAGGTATGAGAATGAGAATTGAAAATGGTTAGTGAGAACTTTAAGTATAGAGACATATTTTTCACTTTGTATATCATGCATTTGACATCTTAGTAGTATTGGATAATATCTAATCTAAGTTCTATATTGTGATTTACGTAACTATTAGATGAAGGTCCATCAAACCGGGTTATGGTTGAGACTTTGGATTAGTAGGAGTGCATACCCTCTCCAAATTGTGAGTGAGACTTTTGTGTCTTGTTTAATGAGAAATGTTTTTATATGTTTTGAATACTTTATTTTAAAATGTGATTTTATAACTTTATTTTAGTGTAATGTGTTCTCCTGAACTATGATATTGCAAATGTGAACTTTGAGATGTTATTGCCACATAATTTTACATTGTTTGATGATTGATGTTCATTGGGACAAAAAAGAGTATGAGTTGCAAATTGGTTTTGGAATTTGATTGTAAATGAAAACTCTGTTTTTGACGACCGATTGTTCAGGCAGCTACTGTGATTTATTGCTTACTCATGACCGGCAAGAGCAAGAGCGGTATGAGTAAAGCCGAATATTGGATTGGGGTAGTGTAATACAAGGCATTAACCTATCCAAGGATACGGTTGGACAGTCATGAGTCATCAATGGTGATGTCCAAGCCAACACTAAGGACAGGACATTTTTTTAAACAAATGATTGAATAAAAAACCCTTTGTGGTTCTAGTCCTTGACCCCAGCCAAGGTCTTGGATTGAAAAAATGGTTTTGGCAGTGCCAAACTTTTGAATGAAATGCAACCCATCTAATACAAAGAGAAAAACTTTACTTTGAATACATGGATAGATAATGCTTTGTGAATGTTTTGTGAACTTGTGAAAGCTTTTGTAAATACAACATGAAATCTGTTCATAATGGCTTTAAGACATGATCACACTCCCACTCATTGACATGTACATAGATTACTCACTTACTGGATACATTTGTACTCATCCTATTCTTTCTCTTCTGTTGTTAGGTTTGTATATAGTAATTGCAAATAAAGAGCCTTCTTTTAGGGATTTGTGAGATCCATTTTGTCTGGAGTTTTACACTTCATGTAAGATAGTCTCATTTTGGGTTTACGTAGTCATAGACGGATCCATGGGAAAGGTCAATAGAAGCGGAATTATGTTGTACTGTGTGTTATTTGTATAAAGTTTAATACTTTTGCATATGTATGTTTGTGTTTTGGTATGTCACTTTGTATTAAAGAGAATAAGACTTCATTATTTTATTTTGGGAGTGGCCATATGGATAATGGTTTTTTATTATAGAGAATTGGATATGGATTAAACTCAGGTTGATAACAGGTTAGTTTTGTAGAGTCTCAGAGTGCATGCCCAGGATTGCAAGTAGTTCTAGGCAACACAACGATTATCACATGCACGGATTCGAGGATCAAGGCGTGACAAATCACTCCCAATCCACCACCAATTCAATGTCTAGTCTCACTTTTGAACTCAAAATGACAATATCATGTTAGAACCATATTGTGTCTACATCCTATCTTTATCTATGCGGCACATATAGCAATGCATATATCAACCTAATCATTTAGCAATAATCACCAAAAAGTGCTAACTCCAAATACAGATCTAGAATGTATATAGTCCTAAAGATATTTTAAGAAACATTAGTAGTAGAGAACCTGAATGTTGTCTTACATAATATGGTTATTCTAGTAATTTTTATTTTTAAGTTAAGTGCAAATCTCATTAGCAACCACCTTTAAACTTGATTTACTATCTTTGACTACTATCCAAATATTACAAGCAAAGGGAAGACAATAACCCCGTAAGTTTTGAACCACTTTCCAAAACAACTTTTATATTCCCACCTCTTTCATTCTACAAAATTTAAAATGCAACAAAATTGCACCATTTTCTTTACATTTCAATTTTGTCCCCTCTTACCTATTCTTATATAGTACAAGTTCCTCCTCAAAAATTTTCTATATCCACCATTGATTAAAAGAGAATTATAAATTACAAACAAGAATTCATCATTAAATCCACAAGAACATAATTATTTTGACCACATATTTTAGACAATTATACAACAAGAGATTGCTCACTGTAATTATATTATTCTTTGACCAAGTTCTTTAACATGCTAGAGATTGCCCACATATTTGTGACCAAATCCACTCTGTGCTTTACATGGAGAAAATGGTCTAGCATAACTTCTATCTTCATCAAATATGCATCATTTATACATAGTTACACAATTTTCATCCATCCCTTGTCCAAATCTTAACATTTTATAAACCCTAGGTCAAAACCCCCAAATTCATTTTATCAAATTTTAGCATAATCTTCAAATTTATGAGAAAGGAGTTAAGATTGAGAAGATTACCTTAAATTTGTCACCAATTTCGCCTCCCAGTCAGACCACCACCAAACTCTAGGTTTTCCTCTCATTCGAAAAACTCAAATCTCTCACAAGATCTAACTTTTTAAAGATTAGCTTAAGGGTTTGGGGTCTCTACAGTGTGGGTTTTGTGTTGTTTTGGTTGAATTTTGATGAAAGCAGAGAGGGAGAGCAAGAGAGAGAGTCGGAGTCGAGAGGGAGGATGTGAGGAGGTGTGTTCAGGTGAGTGGGAGAGGATGAGTGAGTGAGGAGGAGAGAGAATAAGTGAGGTTCTTTTTTTTTTTTTTTTTACTTTACTTCTTCCTTTTTTTTCTTTTTCTTTTCTCTTTTTTTTGTTGTCTCAATATTACAACACTTAACCCCCTAAAAAGAAATTTCAATCTTAAAATTTAAAAGAAAATTATACATAAAAAAATATGGGTGTTGTTTTTGCATCAACTCTTCAGTCTCCCAAGTTTTCTCTTCCACTTGGCTACTTCTCCACAACACTTTGACCATGAGGATTTGTTTACTCTTCAATTGCTTGAGTTGTTGATCAAGAATTTTCATTGATTGTGCCTTGAAACTCAAGTCTTGATTCAACTCTATAAGAAGAGCTTCTAACACATGTGAGGAATCCAATAAGTATTTCTTTAACATTGAGAAGTGGAAGACATCGTAAATTCTTTGCAACTCTGGCGGCAACTGAAGCCGGTAGGCCACCTTTCTACCATATCCTTTGATATAAATTAATAAATAGATAGATGGAAAACTGCCAAAGTTTCCACTTTTGGCTATTTTCTGGACAGTTTGGAATAAATCAAGAAGCTAGAACTATGTGCTTTTGTGAGGCTTGGTAATGGACAGCCTTGGGAAGCTATGGTAATCCAAACAACAAATCCTAACAAATATGAACATAGCTGATTTCCGGATGAAATAAATGTGGCTAACTCAAAACAAATATGAAATAAAAAGTTTGTTTCATATATTACTAGGCCTTGATATGCTAATTATCCTGGTAATCATCAACACCTTGAATTTAGGATTTTGTTGCAGCCAACAAAAATAAGAATTCACCAATTGTAGTGTGACAACTCATATACTGGAAATAGCAAATTCTCTACCATGAATGTACTACAAAAATGTTAGAATTAACAAAATTCCATTTACAGAATGTTTATCTTCCCCCATGCTAATTAATTTCCTCTAATTAATGCAGCTTCAATAGAGATAGATCCATATCAGAAGTTAATCTATAGTCTTGCAGCTTCCTCTATAGTATTGCAACTTCAATAGAGATAAAAAAGCATGTAGTCAACCAATACAATTGTTTCCTCTAAGTTCTTCACCTCTGATGTGTATCCTGCCTGATGTAAATCTTTAGTCTTGCAATTTCTCTTCTCCTTTACATCATTGTATGGAAGAATCTTCTTGGTGACATTTTTTTTTTCTTACATATACATTGTCCTCTTTTTTCTGACTATCAGAAAGGGGAAAAAATGAAGTTGTGGTCCTAAACCCCACTTTCCTGCAAATGAGATTGCTAGGTGAAGACTAATGCTAGTGGTATTAACAACTCCCTACACAATAAGGCTAGACCTAGAACATATAGATGAAGCAAAATTAACTTGCTTAAGAATATTTTCAAAGTTTCCATAAGCAAAATTCATCTATGGAATTAACCATGACCATGGCTGATGAGTAAACATGGTAGAACAAATAAGTTACTTATGCATGAGAGGTGTCAAACTCATTTCAGATTGAGGATACTTTATATATATATATACATATATATATATATATAATTTTTCTATATACACCAAGTATGCACATTAAACCCCATCTGTTTTAGTAAATTCAAAGTGATGATGAACCACTGAGCATGAAAGATGGTATCAAATGATTTAGCAATCAAGCACAAGAATATAGACCACTTCTATCAAGAATACTTTGGCTACACATCCCAAAAATTTTGACCAGATGAAACCGTAACCCTAGAGAGAGCCAATTTACAGCAGTCCTAATTTTTAAGTTCTAATAAATTTCAAAGAATCATAAATATACTAAAATTAAGGCTGATGAGAGATCAATGCAGTGACTAACAAAGAAAGGTCTACCCAACATGTAGGTCTACCTAATTCGATGTCTAGTTACACTTTTGAACTCAAAATGAAAATGTCGTGTTAGTACCGCATTGTGTTTGCATACTGTGTTTATCTATGCTGCATATATAGCAATGTATATACCAACCTAATCATGTTGCAATAATCACCAAAAAGTGCTAACTCCAAATAAAGATCTAGAATATATATAGTCCTAAAGATATTTCAAGAATCTTTAGCGGTACAGAAACTAAATGTTGTCTTACATAATATGGCTATTACATTATTTTTTTTTTTTTAAGTTAAGGGAAAATCTCATTAGCAACCACCTTTAAACTTGATTTACTATCTTTGACTACTTCCCAAATATTACAAGCATAGGGAAGTTAATAACCCCATAAGTTTTGAACCACTTTACAATACAACTTTTATATTTCCACCTCTTTCATTCTACAGGATTACAAATGCAACAAAATTGCACCATTTTCTTTACTTTTCAATTTTGTTCCCTCGTACCTATTCTTATATAGTACAAATTCCCTCTCAAAAATTTTCTAGATCCACCATTGATTAAAAGAGAATTATAAATTGCAAACTAGAATTCATCATTAAATCCACAAGAACATAATTATTTTGATCACATATTTTGGACAATTATACAACAAGAGATTGCCCACTGTAATTATATTGTTCTGTGACCTAGTTCTTTAACATGCTAGAGATTGCCCACATATGTGTGACCAAATCCACTCTGTGCTTTACATGGAGAAAATGGTCCAGCATAACTTCTATCTTCATCAAATTTGTATCATTTATACATAGTTACACAATTTTCATCCATTCTTGTCCAAATCTTAACATTTTATAAACCTAGGTCAAAACTCTCAAATTCATTTCATCAAATTTCAGCATGAACTTCAAATTCATGGGAAAGGAAAGTAAACCCAATTTAAGATTGAGAAGATTACCACAAATTTGTCACCAATTTTGCCTCCCAACAGAGCCCCACCAAACCCTAGGTTTTCCTCTCACTAGAAAATCTCAAATTTCTCACTAGATCTAACTTTCTAAAGATTAGCTTAAGGGTTTGCGGTCTCTAAAGTGTGGGTTTTGTGTTGTTTTGGTTGATTTCTGATGAAACCAGAGAGGGAGAGCAAGAGAGAGAGTTGGAGTCGAGAGGGAGGATATGAGTAGTTGTGCGTGTGTTCATGTGAGTGGGAGAGAATGAGTGAGTTAGGAGGAGAGAGAATAAGTGAGGATTTTTTCTGACTTTACTTTTTCCTTTTTTATCTTTTTCATTTCTCTTTGTTTGTTCTCTCGGTGTTACAGTTTTGACAACTTTCTGATGATTTAGAATTGATTGATTTAAGAAAAGGGTTTTATGTTGTTAAACTTGAAGCTAGAGAGAAATTTAACTCTGTTCTGATTGGGCACCCATTGATAATTGTAGGGCATTACTTGACTGTCAAGAGATGATGCCAAACTTTTTGCTTCCAATGGCGTCTTTCTGACTGCAACGGTTTGGGTGCATTTCCCCAACTCAAAATTGAATATTACTATGATAAATTAGCAACAAATATTTAATTCCATCCACTTAACTATAAAATTAGAGACAAACTATCAACGATATTTAGTTCAATATATAAAACAATGAAATTACAGACAAAACATATTCATTATATTGATCATCAATAAAAAAAAAATAAAATTTTCATACTTAAATAACAACTTGAATGCTTAAACAAATTTTATAACTCTGTGACTCATATAAATATATTTTCATATGTTTATATAAATAAATTCTACTACCGTAAAAAATAATATTGAAGTACCATTTTCTTACATAAATAAAAATTGAATAAATTATTTATTGTCAAATGTGGTCGATTTGTTGAAAATCTTAACATTCACTATGTATTCAAACTGAATTTATTATTCCGAATAGGATAAAAAATAGCGAGACAATTGAAAAGGTTACATAAGAGAGCATAGAAACAATTTAATCACAAAATTAGATATGGGATTTCAAATAACATTGAAATTAGCGACGAATTTAACGACGAATTAACAGTTTGTGACTAATTAGCAACCAATTTAACGACAAATATTGGAGGTTATCACTAATTAGTTTCAAATTTAGTGATGAACAACATAATTCGTCGCCGATTTAGTAACGAACAGTCATTTTTGTCATTGATTAAGTGACGGAATACGAAATTGGTTGTTGAATCAGTGAAGAACTGATATTTATTGTAGATTGAGTGACGAACATTACGGATCATCACTAAATTAGTGACAAATACCTAATCTTTTCACTGATTAGCGGCGACTCTCATGTTCATCGCTGATTTAGCAACAAACTCATTCATTCGTCACTAAAGAGCTATGAATAGTGAGTTCGTCACAAATTTAGTTACCAAACTTTTCTTTGTTGCCGAATAGCTATGAATATAAATTTGTAGCTAATTTCGTCGCAAAATAGCGATGAACACCGATTCATCACAAATTTCGTTACAAAATAGTAACAAATTTTTTTTGTCACTAAAATTCGTCAATAGATCCATGTTCTTTTGTAGTGATATTTTTCTTTCTTTCTTCATTGCAAATGTACTTTTTCTACCCTTTCTTTTTCATATGTTTTGTAAGTGATTAATCAAGTTTTTGGTAAATACATACAATCATACACACACACACACGCATGCACACACACACATACACATAACCCATGAACTTTACTATATAAACCATGGCATTGTTTATAAAATTAAAACTCTATTATTTGTTTAAAAAAATTATGTACTTAAGAAAAAAAATAGAAATTAAGGGCTGTTAAAAAATTTGGTACAAAAACCTAGATCTCAAATTCAAATCTTTATCTCTCACAAGGTAATATCCTTTTTTATAATTGATAAAAGAAATATGAATATATCTCTAATACGATGTTGAACATCTTTGAATATGATGTAGAAATCAAATCAGAGATGAAAGAAATATAATAATATTAAACCTCATATTCCATTGCATCATTGATTATTATAATAAATTGAATTTATATAAAAAATTCATTATTATAAATATGAAAATATAAAATAAGAAAAGTCAAATATTTTTAAAATAAAATTAATAATTAATTTAATTTTGATATATGATATATTCTAACAATAATAATAGAAAAGTACAAAATCAAATCATTTATTTCGTCTTTAATATTTTAAATTTTGAATCTCAAGAATGTCATATTTTGAGACCCTTGTTTGATTTCTCGTTCATTACTCTATGTAGCACAGAAAGTTAAGATAGTCGAGTGACAAGGGCAATGAATTATTTGACCTATCCTCAAATTATTAGCATATCGTAGACTAAAGCATCCAAAATATTACGCTAAAAATTGACTACTTTAGGATTCATGCATCCTAATTTTTTTAGATTCCAACAAATATAGAATATAATCATATTACTAACCATAACATAAAACATAATATGCAATGCACTAGTTATAATTAGTAGTATTTGGGGTCTTCATGGTACAGACCTCGAATCATAATTCACATTTACTAATGGGACCAACTTCAATTATTCACCCATCTTTTTTATCTAATTTTTTTTTTTTTATTTTAAGCTGTAATATATGGTATCTCCAAGGTATAAACATGCACCAAGAAGATTCCATATTTGTTTTCTTATGTTTCCTCGTACCTCTGCTTTTTCAAGAAAAATCAATCCCTGCTTGTGCCCATGTGTTTTAGGGGTATTAGAGCACTTTAGATCTGTTGGATGAAGTCTCTGTTTCAAGCATCTTGCGTTCTTATGTCATCCGTAAAATACAGTCTCATATTCAGCAAGAAAAAAATAAAAGTAAACAAAAATAATAGAAAACCAAATTGCTCCTTCAAAATATTAAAAGGAAAACAAATAAAATTTCTTAGTTGGTGTATTACAAATAAGAATATCTTTCTTCCTACATCACATAGAAATGTCCTTTTACAAATAAATATATAGCCTAAAGAGGTGCTCCTTTTCCTACCTACTCATCACATGGAAATTCCTAGTAACAAACACTGAATAGTGTATTTTATCTCTATGATCCATGTCTTGAACACGAGGGTCATCTTTGGTTTTAATCGTGATTGTTGAAGGGAAGTCAGAAACAATTTTGATTAAAAAAACTTCCTGACGCCCTTTAACTTCAACCTGAATATGTATGCGGCTGTTCAAAGACCGAGAAAATATATATATATATAAATCATCAATAGATTAGAGGATCAGTAGAAATTCAAATCTTTATTATATATTGAACAAGCTTTTAAACAAAATAATAGAATGAAAAAGAAATATGGATGAAAAAGGGTTTGAAGAAATTTTACCTCTGGTAAATTGCTCATGGGATCCACAGTATAAATGCTCAGTTCTCCTTCTTTCCTCTTTTTCTTCTTGGAAGTCTTCATATCATTCATGGGAATAGCACCACTAGGAAACTTGGGCTAGGGTTTTGGTGTGAGAAAAACAATGTGATGGAGGTAGGTTATGACTCCACAGATACCAGCACCTTCTTGACTCAAACAGTGGCAGTCGATGGGCAGATTTACCTGCAAAAACTGCCGAAGGGTGCTCCGACAGGGAGATTCCGACGCTTAAGGTAGTAACGAGCGGTTTTCGAATGGAAGAAAACAAACTTAGAGTTATGAAAAAATTGTTCCCTGTGATCAATGTACCCCCTGTGTTAGGCTTAGAGAGCATACCTGATATCGAGAATTTTGAGATCTCTTATACCTATGAGAGTCATGCACCACTGAGGGACTTCTACCCTACCTTCCTTATAAAGCTGATCCGAGAATCTCGGAGGTTAATATTCTGATTTGATCACGATCCTCCTATATCGGGAAAACTTTCATCTTCGGGAGGGATGTCTACCTTATCTGGAAGATCTAAGATTTGTTGTTATGAAATAAAAAACTGAATTAAAGGAAATTCTGATCTTCCTTTAGAATCTCTTGGAGTGCTACGTACCAATCAATCGCTCGACCAATAAGGGGCCTTCGAGACTTGTCTGGTTAGAAGGCTGACATTTGTTTAATTTATCAAGATGACTGTCTCTGCTTGATGAGTCACGATCGGTTAACTGGGCGGCTGAACCCCTATCGTTCGATAGACCCAGGTGACTAAGACCCTTCGGAAGATTAATCAGGGCGGCTATAGCCCCTTGGTCGATTATTGTGGTGGGCGTTTGATACTAATCAAAAGGCGCCTTTTGTGGGCTTTGGAGAATTGACTCTTTTGGTCTGGGTCTTGAACTACGTTCCATCATTTGCCCCTGACTCATGGTTTTCTTGGAAAGAGGCGTCATGAGTCATAATTTTAAATCGAAAGTTCGAGGGCCTTTTAATATGGCCGCTGTCGCTTTGGTCTTCGTAATCCATTTCTTACACATCCCATAAGGACTTTTCTCATTACAGCTTTCTCCATCTTTTCCACATTTTTCTCTCTCCCTGTCAAATGGTCATTACCGGTGACAAAGATGTCTGTTCCTCAGGCTTTTCTGAACATTGGTGATATTACGAGCATCATATCAGCACAAGAACTCCAAGAAGTGCAAACTGAGATGCTGTTGGGAGACGATTATTCTCTGTTGTCCACTACAGAGGTTGATAGGGCTAATAGGATATCAAAAAACTGTGTGCAAATATATCTTCAATCAGTCAAGTATGGTTTGAAGGTTCCATATGCGGGTCCTTTTTCTGAGGTTCTGCGTCAGTGGAACATATTCCCGACTCTCTTGATTCCCAGTACTTGGTGGTTAGTAGTCGCGGTGGCTTCTCTATTAGGGTTTTGTCGTCTTCGTTTTGATTTTGATATCTTGTCCTCAATTTTTATTCTGATCAGGTGTGGGAGTAACGGGTCGACCATGGGGTGGTACAAACTACAAACCCGGCCCGAATCCTGTTGGAGGTTTTTCTACAGTGAGTCTATCGATAAGAGCTGGATGCAAAAGTACTTTTTTTGTTGAGTTCTTGGACAGGGATCGTATGTCGTAGCTTCCCAAGGCTGACGGGGTGCCCTCCGTGGGGCTGAAACCTCCAATCGCTTTGAAGCACGGCCGTTTTGTTCGGTCGATTAGCGGCTATTGCAAGTCCACCGATCAGAGCATATGGGTCGAGTCCTTGCTGGATGATCAGATGTTATCCCTGGCTGGTTTACTGCTCGAGGAAAAGAGAAAAGTTGATCGGCCCCTTCTGTTAGGGAGAGTGAAAATCAAACTAGTCGATTCTTTGAGTTATCTTAACGACATCTTCTTGGAGAATGTCACTATTGACAAGTTGACTCGTCATAATACAAAAAGACCTTTTCAGGAGGATCCCGGGGAGTCTAAGGCCCTGCTTAAGTCTTCTTCAAGGGTGACTGAGACCTTTCACGGGTCGCCACCCTCTTTCACGGGTCGCCCCGTCTGCGCTGGAGGCTTCGTCCAAGTACTCGGATTCGATAGCTGCTATACCGATAGAGAAAGACACCCCGGGTGAAGACAATCCATCGGGTGAAGCAAGTGTTAATGCGGATGAGTTAGGAGGAGCCGGGGATCTTCCTTTAATCGATACGGGAGCGAGAACGAATATTTCTCGAGCTGCGGGAGACAAAATGGCGGGGCCTTTTTCCGCTATTCTGGTCTGACCTATGCGCAAGAGAAAACTCAAAGTTCTTGAGGGAGCGTCTTCTTCATCCTCTATCCCTACTCGGCCTTTCGATGGCAAAAAAGGCTCAAAAGAGCACGGAACCGTTACCGTTTGTGCTGGGGATATGCAGTATAGCTACATAAATCTGGCAAAAGCGGAGCGCATTGCTGAGCAATTTGACTTCCATCGCTGTGAGCTTAATCTTCATAGAATGTCTTACGAGCAAGTCGGCAGAGCTCTTGAATCCTTAGGTTTGAAGGTAATATTCTCATCACGTCTTTCGAGTTCTTCTTTCTCTTTTATCATTTGTCAATTTGGTTTTCTTCGCAGACCATGGCCCTTGCTCAATTTTAGGGACAACAGGGGAGGCTGGTAATAAGCCACTTAGAGGGACGGCTCTCTGAGTTGACCCGTCCGTGGGAATCAGTCTCCCTTCGAGAAGGAGAGTCATTGGCCACTGAAAACACACCCGGTGCCCTACTCAGTCAGAAGGAAGAAGAGTTGAGATCCCTTCCTTTATAAAATAGGAAACTGAACTAAATAAAATTCTGACCTTCCTTTAGAATCTCTTGGAGTGCTACGTACCAATCAATCGCTCGACCGATAAAGGGCCTTCGAGACTTGTCTGGTTAGAGGGCTGACATTTGTTTAATTTATCGAGATGACTGTCTCTGCTTGATGAGTCACGATCGGTTAACGGGGCGGCTGAACCCCTATCGTTCGGTAGACCCGAGCGACTAAGTCCCTTCAGTAGATTGATAGGGGCAGCTATAGCCCCTCGGTCGATTGTTGTGGTAGGCATTTGATACTGATCAAAAGGCACCTTTTGTGGGCCTTTGGAGAATTAAATTTTTTGGTCTGGGTCTTAGACTACATTCCATCATTTGCCCCTGACTCATGGTTTTCTTGGAAAGAGGCGCCATGAGTCATGATTTTAAATCGAAAGTTCGAGGGCCTTTTAATACGGCCGCTGTCGCTTTGGTCTTCGTAAACCATTTCTCACACATCCCATAAGGACTTTTCTCATTACAGATTTATCCATCTTTTCCACCTTTTCTCTCCCCCTGTCGAAAGGTCATTACCAGTGGCAAAGATGTTTGTTCCTCAGGCTTTTCCGAGCATTGGTGATATTACGAGCACCATGTCAGCACAAGAACTCTAAAAAGTGCAAACTGAGATGCTATTGGAGGACAATTATTCTTTATTATCTACTACAGAGGTTGATAGGGCTAATAGGGTATCAGAAAACTGTGTGCCAATGTATCTTCAATCGGTCAAGTACGGTTTGAAGGTTCCATATACGGGTCCTTTTTCTGAGGTTCTGCGTCAGTGGAACATATTCCTAACTCTGTTGATTCCCGGTGCTTGGCGGTTAGTAGTCGTAGTGGCTTCCCTATTAGGGTTTTGTCGTCTTCATTTTGATTTTGACATCTTGTCCCTAATTTTTATTCTGATAAGGTGTGGGAGTAACGGGCCAACCAAGGGGTGGTACAAACTATAGACCCGGCCCGAGTCCTGATGAAGGTTTTTCTATAGTGAGTCTATCGATAAGAGCTGGATACAAAAGTACTTTTTTGTTGAGTTCTTGGACAGAGATCGCATGCCCTGACTTCCCAAAGCTGACAGGGTGCCCTCCGTGGGGCTGAAACCTTCGACCGCTTCGAAGCACAGTCGTTTTGTTTGGTTGATTAGCGGTTATTGCAAATCCACCGGTCGGAGCATATGGGTCGAGTCCTTGCTGGACGACTAGATGTTATCCCGGGCTGGTTTACTACTAAGGGAAAAGAGAAAAGTTTATCGGCCCCTTCTGTTGGGGAGAGCAAAAATCGAACTAGTCGATTCTTTGAGTTATCTTGATGACGTCTTATTAGAGAATGTCACTATTGAGAAGTTGACTCATCACAATGCGAAAAGACCTTTTCAAGAGGATCCCGGGGCATTTGAGACCCTGCTTAAGTCTTCTTCCAGGGTGACTGAGACCCTTCGCGGGTCACCAACCTCTTTGGCAAAAGGAGGGGGACTTCCTTGCTCCCGCCTGCGTTGGGGGCTTCGTCCAAATGCCCGAACTCAATAGCTGCTATACCGATAGAGAGAGCCACCCAGGTAAAGGCAATCCATCGGATGAAGCAAGTGTTAATGCGGATGAGTTAGGAGGTGCTGAGAATCTTCCTTTAATCGATGCTGGAGCGGGAACGAATATTTTTCAGGCTACAGGAGACAAAACGGCAAGGCCTTCTTTCGCTGTTCCGGTATGGTCTACGCGCAAGGGAAAACACAAAGTTCTTGAGGGAGCGTCTTCTTCATCCTCTATCCCTGTTCGGTCTTTCGATGGCAAGAAAGGCTCAAAAGAGCACAGAACCGTTGTTGCTTGTTCTGGGGATATGCAGTATAGCTATATAGATCTGGCAAAAGCGGAGCATATTGTTGGGCAATTTGACTTCCATCCCTGTGAGCTTGATCTTCATAGAATGTCTTACGAATAGGTTGACGAAGCTCTTGAGTCCTTAGGTTTGATGGTAATATTCTCATCATGTCTTTCGAGTTCTTCTTCCTCTTTTATCATTTGTTAATTTGGTTTTCTTCGCAGACCATGGCCCTTACTCGATTTTAGGGATAGCAGGGGAGGCTGGTAATAAGCCACTTAGAGGGACGGCTCTCTGAGTTAACCCGTCCGCAAAAATCAGTCTCCCTTTGAGAATGAGAGTCCTTGGCCACTGAAAACACACCCGGTGCCCTACTTAGTCAGAAGGAAGAGGAGTTGAGATCCCTTCGATCGAAATTGGTTCAATGCCAAGGGCAGTGTGAAAGGCTGAAGTCAGAGGTTCTGGTGCACAAGAAGTTGGCTCAGTTTCGTGAGGAATCTCTTCGAACGGCGGAACGTAAGATAGCGGAGTTTGAGGAGTCCCGCACAAGGGAAGCTATCATTCACAAGGATTCCCATCGTAGACTAGCCAAGAGATTAAAATGCGCCGAAGAGATAGTCCGTAATATGGGTATAAGTGATGCACTGCCCTTAATTGAAGAAGAGATTGATGCTCAAAATCCGACTATATAATTTTTGCTCGAGATTCTGTACTAAGTGGCATCCGTTCGTTTAATGAAAAATTCTTGTATTTTCCGATAGAAGTCATCTTCTTTGTTTCTTACTGCATTGTCTCAGTAGAATTAAGGGGACTTAGATCTTTCACCTGACTCAGAATTCTCACATGGGATGTTCATGCTCGTTGGTTCGAAAGGCTATACTACTCGTCAGTGAAGTACATGATCAACAGGGGCCGAGCGGTTGAGACCTTCTGTACAATAAGGAATCTTCAAATAGTTGGATCGCGTCCACCCGTCCGGAGAGTTACATTCCCTATTGACGATGAGTACGAACGATAGATCTTGGGCGACTGAGACCCTCCGAGCGATAGATAATTTTTAAATAATTAGGCCGCGTCCACCCATCCGGGGAGTTACATCCCCTATTGACGACGCGTACGAGTGATAGATTTTGGGCGACTGAGACTCTTCGAGCGATAGAAAATTTTTAAATGGTTGGGTCGTGTCCACCCGTTCGGGGAGTTACATCCCCTATTGACGATGCGTATGAGCGATAGATTCTGGGCGACTGAGACCCTCCGAGTGATAGAAAATTTTTAAATGGTTAGGTCGCGTCCACCCGTCCAGAGAGTTACATTCCCTATTGATGACGCATATGAGCGATAGCTCCTGGACGACTGAAACCCTCCAAGAAATAGGATATTTTTAAATGTTTGGGTCCGGGGAGTTACATCCCCTATTGACGATGCGTACAAGCGATAGATTCTGGGCGACTGTGGCCCTCCGAGTAATAGGAAATTTTTAAATGGTTAGGCCGCGTCCACCCGTCTGGGGAGTTACATCCCCTATTGACGACGCGTAAGAATGATAAATCCTGGGCGACTGAGGCCCTCCGAACAATAGGAAATTTTTAAATGGTTTGACCGCTTCCACCCATCCAGAGAGTTATATCTCCTATTAATAACGCGTAAGAACGATATATCTTGGGCGACTGAGGCCCTCCGAGCGACAGGATCAAGACATGAAAATGTAAAAGGTCCGTTAACAAGTGACTTCAAGAACGTGGGAAATATCCTTGCAGCTTAGAAAAATACCAGCAATAAAATCCGATGACTATTTAGGAGCAGAAGTACAAAGCTCCAGTTCATATGATAGAGTCCTAATCCCCGACGATGTTCTGAACTTGATCTTCATATGCTTGGTGCTAGGCAAAACCTCTAAGGTGTTTAGACCTGCTCTGCCCAAGATGACGTTGTAGAGCGAATGGAGGTTTACCACATTAAACATGACGGGAGCATCGCATGATTAGGGGGTGTTCCAAGAGTGATCAAGAGAGAGATAATACCCTCGAGATATATCCACTCACCCGAGAGCCCTTTAACTGGACCCATGTGAGGCTGAAGATCGGTAGGAGTGAATCCTATTCATCCAAAAGCATCCCGATATAGGAGATTACAGCCAGCTCCTTGATCGACAAAGATATTTCGAACCTCAAATTGTCCAATTTTGGCAGTTATCACAAGGGGATCGTGCCAGTTTAGGTCGATCCCAATGAGATCTTTGTCGGTAAAACTGATGACTGGATTTTTTCACCTTGTTATTTATTGGTGCTTGCTGCTAGGATTTCTTGTGGTGCAGGGTGAATTGCATTCGGGCAATAGAAAATTGGTGTGATTAGGCGTCTGCCTCATTTTCTGTTGATCAATTGTGGACCTGAAGAATCACCCTATCCCTTTAGTCCGTCGGAGGTCGAGTAGCTTGGCATTCATCTTTTTGGTTGCGTTGTGGTGGTTCATGCCGATAATCGGCGGGAGGACCTCTTTCTCTCCCGACGATGAACTCTGATAGTCTTCCTTCACGTACTAAGAATTCCAATTCGTCTTTTAATTTCTTGTAATCATCGGTCGTGTGACCGTAGTCACGATAAAGGAGGTGATATTATCAATACAGGCAGTGATACTTGAGATTTTACGAAGAGGTGATATCTCACGATTTCGTGATGATCAATGAGGATCATCGCGTACACATTATACGTTCTCATGATTCTTTTGCGATTATGGTCTTGTGTATGAATGACATTCTGTTGATTGGGAACAACAGAAAGTATCTGATAACCACGATGACGTGGACATTGTCGATCCTTCACATGAAGGAAATGGGTGAGGTTCAGTTTTTCCTCGAAGTTAAGATCCAGAGGGATCACTCGAGACAGGTGTTAAATCTTTCACAGGAGTCCAACATCAAGGAAGTTCTCGAGCGCTTCGATAAGAACAATTATAACTCTATAGATGCTCTTATCGCTACAAGATTAAAACCTAATTCTTGACATATGCCCTATGACTTATGAAAGGGTAAGGGAGATGAGTATAATCCTTTGTTCCAGTGCATTGAGTAGTCTGATGTATGTAGTGTTGCATACATGATTAGACATTTGCTTTGCAGTCAGTATGGTAATTAGGTATCAATCGAATCCTAGAAGAGATCACTGAAGAGTAGTGAAAAGGATTTAGAGATATCTCGAGGGAATTGTGGACCTCTCCTTGTGTTATGGAGGAGGTGATTTGCGTTTCGTTGGGTATTCAGACGCGACTGAGGTGGTGATCTGAATAGACACAAATCGACAGGTTTAGTGAGAAATCTATGTATCTCTATCTACAATAGAGGTTGAGCTTGTGGTATGTTCAACGGTAGTTCAGAAAAGTGTTTGGCTCCTGAGATTTTCAAATGACTTAGCAATTGTGGTAGATAGTGGGAAGTCAGTGATGATTTATTGAGAAAATCAGGCCGCCATTGATCACATCTGAGACCCTAAGTATCATAGTAAGACTAAATACATTAATACCTAATACCACGTTATCAAAGACATCACCGAAAAGGGTGAAGTGGCAATTAAATACACTATTATACAACGTGATAGCTGATCCCTTCAATAAACCCATTGTGAGAGATTCATGTATGAGATATAAGAATCATTGAGTTTATGTATATTTTTTATATTTTTCATTTTGTACTGATACTTATTGTGTTGTATATATATGACATGTGTGCATGATTGAGTCACGATTTTATTTATTGCACTATTTTATTATTATATATTTTGTGATGAATTGTGATAAATGACATGTTAGACAGGCATGGTCAACTCTCTCACACGAATAACCACTTCCAGCTCTGAATGAGTGGAGATGAGATGGTTTCTAGTTATAAGAAGTTTTGTGAGTGACCCTGCTAGAACATAAGTCACCCTAATATGTGTTCAAGATGAACTCATATGCAATATGACCGACATGGACGTACGCACATCCATATTGCCTATAAGTAGCCAGATTTGAGATCTCAGATATCACCTACAACTAGTGATATTGTCTCTGAGACACTCTTTTTGAGATCTCTAGGTAAAGTCTTATGTATAGATTGAATCTCATACCTGCACAATGTTAGAGAAATATGACATATGCCCTTTGAGAGATTGGGGAATAACACTGTGACACCGTTTCATATCACGTGTGATATGTCGACCAGGGATAGTGGGAGCATTATTTGAGACATTGATATGATTTAGATCCACGTTCCCACTGTGTGAGACTTGAAATCCATTGAGTGGGATTTCTTATATTCTTATTACTTTCGGCTGTTTCTAGAGGTCCCAGCTCAGTGTTTGCTACTTTAGTCTGTTTACCGATGGACCGAAAGATAAATTAAGATCTGAGAGATAGGTCTAGAAAAGCAACTGAATTAAGGCTAATAGATTCGAGTTTGGAAAAAGGAAGACCAATTGACATTATATTATTGTGTTATATTTACCGGCTAGCCTATTATGCCTGTCTATGTTAGGGTGTAAGCATAATAGTGGATACACAATCGAGTGTTTATTGGGGATTATTTTCGATGAGAAAAGTAGCTCAATGATTGTAATTAGTCTTGGATGTGGGGTTCAATGAGTTCTTTTTTGGTACTAACGATAGCTTCTCGATCATCCTAACAAGTGCATCGAGAGATATTTGCTTATAAGTGTACTCATCGGTCGCATGGGATCCAATCCTGTATGAAGATCCAGCAGGGTGATGACATAGATCGCATGAGTTGTGATATTGTAACGGATGTTATATGCGCTCGTGTGCAAGTAGGAAATATTGGTTAATATATCCATGTTGGGCATTTTTGGAAGAATAAAAATTAAATTCAAATTTAATTTTGGAGATAATGGGTTAACACCCATTATCCCCACTACTTCCATAACTACCCTAAGATTATGCTCCCTAATTTCTCTCCATCAATTGTGGATCACACTCAGGAGACAAACGTCTCAATAGCCATGGAAGATTCACTAAGCGATAACAGCAAGTGTGAGTTGATTGAGAGAAAAATAAAATTCTCTAGAGTGAGAATTTGTTTAAGGGAACAAGAAATTTTTGCGAAGAAAACTTTTTCCCGTCATTATGATCATTGGATCTATAATTGTGGTGCTGTGATATTGCGGCGGTAGTTTGATTAATATCGTGATCATCATTCTGGTCGCGAGATCCGATCGAGGGATATGTCAGTTCGATTGATTTTTGGGAAATCCTACACGTCGAGGTACAAACCCTATACCTGATCTCTATTTTATTTTTTCAAAAATTATTTGTATGCTTCTACTGCGCATGAGAACCTTAAAATTCCAATAGAATGCAATGAAAGTATAATTTTAATTGGTTAGGGATGTAGAGTATATCTATTAAATATATCTCAAATGTCTTATGAATGAAGCATACTACATAAATCACCTAACCTAGCATGAACTATATTTATCCCGTAACATAATTCATCAACATAGTATGAAAATATTTATAATTTATGTGTTAATTATGGTGAATAACATAGACTATTTATTTTAACATAAATCATGCATCTACAATTAATTAACTAAATAACAAACTACTCTAAAATAAAACACAATTCATTCTAATGTAAGATATAGAATAATCAAACTACCCAGTTACAAATCCAAGAATATAATTGTAAAACCCTCATACTTGAAACTAAAAGAATTAAGCATGGATAATTATAAAATGCAATATAAATAACACGATCTAACATTATAGTTACGATACCAAAATATGGTTATTGTTTTATATTAGTTATTCGGAAATTGCTGGGCACTCCAGTCTCCAACCCCTTCTTGAAGATAAAACTGAAACAGCTCTTGATGATTTAGGATTGATTGATAGAAAAGGGTTTTCCGTTGTTAAACTTGAATCTAGAGAGAAATTTAACTCTGCTCTGATTGGGGACCCATGGATAATTGCAGGGCATTACTTGACTGTCAAGAGATGATTCCAAACTTCTTGCTTCCTGTGGCGTCTTTCTGACTGCAATGGTTTGGGTGCATTTCCCCAACTCTCAATTGAATATTACTATGATAAATTTTTTGAAGTCATTAGCAACAAATGGCGAGTAGTGAAGATGGATTCTACATGAAGTTTGGCAACTAAGGGAAAATATGCATGGTTTTGTATTAAGGTGGATCTATCTGAACCATCGATTCCAAAAGCTTAGTTTGAATTTGGATGGCGGCAAGTAATCTATGAAAATCTGGAAAATATTTGTTTTACATGTGTCTATGCGTATTGTTGAGTGTGACTTGTCCCACACCGGAAGGGGCGCTTTTGTTTTATTTTTCATTTCCTTTGCAATCCCACATCGGCCAAGTAGTCGAGCAACCTTCAAAGTTTATATATATATATATATATATATATGGCTTGGGGTAAGTTTATGAAGCATCACAGCTCAAATTAGTTTAGTAAAAGAAGTTGTGATATTTTAAAATTTGTTTTTACTATCTCTTTTATATGGTGATTAATTAAGGTCCACGAGCACTTCTCTAAGGTATTTGTAATCTTCTTCTTTTAGTGAAAGTTTGTTCGTTCCTCGTTTGTAGACATAGGTCTATTTGATCAAACCACGTAAATTTTGTTTATTTCTCTATTTAAATTCTATCATTTTATTTTTTCTGTTTATTTAAATTCTGTATTTTGTTATTTGTCTTTTAGGTTGTCAAAAAGCCCTCCGGTTAATTTTCTATTAGTCCTGGATCAATCCTAACATGTATGACGGAGAATTGTGGCAAAGTAATGCCTAGTAAGCCTAGATCTTCCTCTGTGTTTTTTTTTTATTTTTATTTTTTGGGCCTAAGGAAACATCAATGATCGAGGATTGTGTGGATCTTGTGATGTTTATAGGTTTGGAAGAGAAGTCAGATGGGGCGGAGTTCTTCGGACTTTTGATGGTTTTTTCAAGATGGGGTCGGGTCAGGGACATGATACTAAAAAGCAAGTGAAATTAATATGATGGGTTAAAAGTGTATCCTTTTGTAATCTCTGACGTACAAAATTTTCTTAATACTAACGTTTTCCGTTTTCAAAACAACTCAATATGTTAAATTAATTAATATTTATACAAAATTTTATATTTTTTATATTTATATGTTTTCTCATGTTTAATGAAGTCTTTGTTTATTTAATTATAATTTTTTTATTTGTATTATAATTAATAATTAATATTTGATCATATTAAATTCTTACTATAAAATTTGGATTTTCTATTTTTTCATAAAATAATTAATTTTTACATAAAAGTTTTTAAATTTTTTATATTTATGCATTTTTCTATTTTTTTAAATTTTTTATATTTTTACAAAATGTCATTTTCTATATCGTTCTTTATCCAATTCTGTTTCTCTTTCCATGTAACCTAAGTTGTAAGTAGGTCGAGTATGATTAAGAAGCCATTTGGGATTGTTTAAAAAATGTTGCTTATAAGTACTAAGTGTTTATAAGTAATTTTTTATTTTATAAGCTCATTTTAGTTTTTTTAAAAAAAAATTCATTTGTTATCTATTTGAACAAATATTACTTAAAAGTAATTAATTATTTGGTAAAATGAGTATTTATAAAATATATAAAATATGAAAAACACCATAATGGGCATAAAATGTGGTATAGTTGTAAGTTTTGTTAAATATAAAATGGTAAAAATATATTTTTTTTTGGTTAAATTAGTTTATTTTAGTTGTATTTAAAAAGTATTAAAATAAAAAAACTGATAGGATAAACTTATTGCTTTTTAGCTTATAAGTATTTTTTGGGTCTATATGTATTTTTTATAAATTTTAGTTATCAAATAGTTATAATTTTAATTTTATCTTATAAATTAGTTTGAACAATTTATAAGTAATCTCAAACTATCAAGATTACGGGTTGATATAAGCGGAATTAAGGGAAAACAAACTTTTGGATCCCCAACACATGGGCCAAAAATAATCGAAGCTTAGAAGCCTAATATTAGGCCTCCTGGCACCGAAATGCCCTAAGCAATTGCAAAGGCAAATGACCGAGCTCAATCTTTTGAAACCCTCTCTCATTCAAAGACTAATGATCAGAAACCTCTTAGTGCTGTGTGTTCCGAATCTCCATATTTTATTTTACTTTTTAAGGTGTTTGTTGATTCAATCAAACAGCCTTCAATGGAATTTCAAAATAAGTTGATGGCCTTTCCTGTGGCTGTGGAAATTTTTGGTTGGAGGAGATAGTAGGAAATTCTGCAGGTTCATCTGAACAGACAGTGTCAATGAAAAACTCTAAGGACCATCTGTCCTTAAAAGGGATTAAAAATAAGGATAGGAAGAAGGGGTCCGCCTCTTCTGACTTATCTAGAGTGAAGAGTTTGGATCTTAATGATATGGGAGAGGCACTAAAAAATTTTTCATCTCACTCAAATGATGTGAAACAGAAAACTAGAAAACTAGGGTTGTGATGTGGATTTATGTAGTCCTGTGTTAGGGGGTAAGTTTACCGAGGACTTGTATCTTGAAATAAGTGGACTGCATTAGGATTTGTTGCACATGAAGCGATTGATTTGGTTGGCTTTGAGAGGACATTTGGGTTTCATGGAAATCTACCAAAGTTGAGATTTATCTGATTTCGAGAATGTCTCACTGCATCACTTTCCAAGTTTCTAGTCCATTTTATGTTCCTCGGTTTTGCTCCTAGTTAGCTAGTCCTAAGTGAAAGGTAAAAGTTCCATGGGATCATTTCAAACAGTTTGCTAATGTTTTCTGAAATCTTGGATGTTGATGGAGCACTTCAATTATGTGGCTTCATCAGTCGAAAAAAATGGTGAATTTTTCAAAACTTTAATGATTTGGGCACTTCGATAGATTTGGCTGCTCGGGTCCTGAAGTTTCAGTTGTCAATCTCCCTAGAGCTCGATTAATTATCACCTCTCACTTTTGAAGCTATCTGATTTGGCAACTCTTCGTCAAATAGACGGTTTTGTTTTGAGCTGGTTTGAACTACTTACCTAGAATTTAGGAGTGTCGTCCAAAATGCTTTGGGAAAAATATTAATTGACAATTTTGGAGAATTTATATCTTTGGTAGAGGGAGCTACTAGGGATTTCAATAGAAATTATTTTTGGCAACATTTCTAAAAAGAAAAAAAAAAGCTTAAAGCCAAACTAAATGGAATCCAGAAAGTGCTAGCTCAGAGGCCTTGTCTGTTTTTTAGTAAACTAATACATAGGCTAATTATTGAGTCTAATGAACTCGGCAAGAAGAGCTACTCTGGTTTCAGAAGTCTAGACTACAATTGTTGCAACAGAGGGACAAACGTGCAGATTGTTCCATTCTTCAACCACTTTTTGGCGGAAGCATAATTGGATTTAGAGATTCAAGATAAAAGATGGGAAATGGTGTTGTGATCCCTCCCAACTACAGGAAATGGTTTCAACTCATTTCAAGAATCTTTCTTTGCTCTAAATCTGTTTTCTCTCACTTCCCTCATCTCCCTGCCCACCCAGCGATTTTAGAGGAGGCTGCTTCTGGATTGCTTAGAGATTTGACTCATGATGTCACGCCCCGACCCGCAGATTTGAGCACGCGACAATCGCCGCGCTACCTTGAACACGTATGAATCTCACCCCGTGCTCCAACACATCGCAAGGCATTCAAAATACCAACTAAAGTCATAGGTCATCCCGGCCATCAAATACCATCAACCAATCAGAACACAATTCCCTCTCTAGGGATAGAAAATAAAATCAACAATAATTCCCAAGAAAATTTCATAAAAACAAAAATTAAGAGTTCTCGATAAAAATTTACATATAGCCAAATCCAATCGAAATCGAAATACAGAGTTTCAAAAATATTCAAATAGATTCTTATTCAAAATGCCCACTATGGATCAATCTATTGATACCTTAAAGATAATAGTAAGATCTATACCAAAAAGTGTCTCTGCCAAAGGTTGTTCCAAAAATTCTAGCTCTAAACGATTTCGTGAAATAACTAACTTTTCTCTGTAAAAATAGAAAGAGAGGGATGAGAATAGGAATACTCAGTGAGTGATATACACGTTGAACAAAAATAAGATTTTGTGTGGTGAATATATCAAACATATACATTTCAAATCATCGTATGAGTCTCAAGATCATTCAACAATAAAATAATTTTTCAAACAACATGATTCAATTTCATATGCATCCAACCATTTCGCATTTTCAAACATAAGGCATTCAAAATCATTATTTCTAACAAAGGTTTACCACAACCTATGGTGGAACCGCTAAGAGTTTTAGCAATTTCAGTTTACAAATACCTCATTTCTTGGCGTTGGTCATAGTATTTCTTTGGTGGTGCAACCAACTATCCCACGTCTTTCAAGCGGTGCATTATTCGACCATGAATGTACCGTCGCAACTGGCCACATACAATGTCTACAAACAGTAACCCTACCATGTCACCCTATCGAGTCGCACCGTGATGGGAAATGACTAGTCATTTTTGGAGTTCAGACTCTTCCCCAATAATCACACCGTGTATCATTTCATAAAAATTTAATAATCTATTCAATGTGCCATCAATTAAATCAATAACCAGTATCACAATATGCTCAACATTAATAAATCAACATGGCACATTTATTCAATCACAACATCAGGATGCATAGGAAATTTCAAATTCATTCTTTGGAATATTCCACACTCACTAAAACATATAAAATCAAGTTTCAAAACCATTTAGAAAATCCATTGAAATTTATTTAGAAAATCTATTGAAAACATTTATATTATTTAAGTGCAAGCATATAACCACTCCTTGTGCTAGGGACGATAGTCACTCCCGGACGTCTCTGTAGCGAACGTCCTGTTTTGTTCAGTTTTCACCAACTCCTAAAAGATATAATCAAATACCCACCATCATCAATGTCAATCCTTTCAAGTAAACTCAAAACCCTTAACATTCAATGTCCAATCTTCTCTCACCTTCAGTGACTCAAAATCCACAAAATCTATTTCATTAAATTTCAACACAAACTCTAAAGCCATGAAAGAGGAAAAAATAAGTCCAAGTTAAGAATAAAAATATTACCTAAATTTCAGTTTTCGATTTCACTTCAAGCCGAGTCACAATCAAACCTAGATTTTCTCCCACTAGAAAACCTCAAATCTCTCACAAGATCTAATTCTCTAGAGATTGGATTATGAGTTTTAGAGTTTTTAGAGTATGGGTTTTGGGTTGTTTTGATTGATTTTGGATGGAAACAAGAAGAGAAGAATAGGTAGTGTATGAGCAAAGAGAGAGAAAAGCAAGAGAAAAGTTGAAATATGACATTCGTAGATTCTAGAGTCCTAACTCCACTTTTTTATTTACAATTCATCTTCCTAATTTACTTAATTGTCCTCGTCCTCTTCCACCTTAAACAAGTGAGCATCATACCCTTTTTGGTAATTTGAAAGCTCAACCCAATGGGTTTAAGTACTTGAAATATTATTTATAGAGAGAGACCGAACAGTGATCAAGTCTTCTTGATCCTACAAGACTTAAATTTGTAGGGAAAAGAAAAGGTGTACAAGGGGAATGCATTGACCGATGGGCTCTCAGCATTGACCGATGGACTCTCAACATTAACCAATGGGCTCTTAGTAATGAGGAATAACAAATGGACAACCTGGAACCGGTGGGAGCAAGTTGAATTTTCCAACAATAATTACCCAAAGAGGAAGACAAAGTGCCAATGAGAGATAATAGTGCTTGGGTTCAATTCTCATCTGTTATCGAACAAGGAAAAGCAAATGTTCCAATACAATTTAAAAGAAAGTTTCATTCACCAATGGGTTTTATTTGCTGCACCGAAGGAGTCTCACATTTAATAGAAATAAATTAGAAGAAATAATAAGTATGGTATATAATATAAATTAGGTAATATATGATTAGAGAGATTGTATGGCTTAGTGGATAAATACTTTTTGGATGCCTTCAAGGACATGGGATCAAATCTCATGAACAAGTTACGTGAAATTTCAAGTCTTGGAACTAAAATGCAATTGGTGGAAGCAATATGTTTGGTCAAATGAAGAAGAAGAGTATTCAGTCAAATGAAGCAAAGGTGTTCGGTAAGTCTTCAAGGAGCATAGCCATTCGATTAGACCTTCAAGAAGCATAGGTGTTTGGCCAAGTGGAAGAGAAATGAAAAGGACCGAAGGGAGAATTGCATGTGCAGGACTGATGACCGAAAAGAGCAAAGCAATGACCGAACAAGAAAATAAAATAGGGAATGAGTACTGAAGGGTAAATGAAAATACATTATACCCCAAAGTCTCATATTACTGATAGTACACATTGCCGATCATGGATTCACATTACCGATCGGTGGCAAAATAATCAATAGAAAATTTCATAGGTACCTCATAATAAAAATAAAAATGAGAATTCAAAATTGGATGTCACCGACAGTCAAACCCTCTGTTTCATAATATATCGATGGTGTAATAATTTCAATACCGAATAGGTAAAATTGATGATAGAATAAGATACTATTGGGATCTCACTACACTAACGGGAGTCTCAATATCAACCCAACAAATGGCTAGATAACCAACAGGAACTTAGAAACTTAATATCGATAAACTATCACTTAAACAATATACCGATAGAATTTTCACTTATAACATAATAGATAGTCATCTCCAACTCCCAATAAAAAAAATCAAAATCTAAAGAATTGTCTATCCGAACGCTAAAATTCTGCTGAATACCAAACATTTAAAATCCACCTAGTATCGACCACCGAATACTCAAGTAACCGATGACTCTGGTAATCCGAACTTTAATGATCGATAACTTAAAATTTTAAGATCTATCCACCAAATATCTAAAGGAATTCCTGAATAATTCAAGGAACAGAAATTCATATTCATAATTAAAATTAACTACTCTTCCAAAATTTTACAAAATGTAGGAATTTTTAAATAATGACATTTAGAGGACATTTTTACAAATCCGGACTTGTCCGACATTACACATGAAGTGGTCCTTGATACCTTGAGGTCAATAAATCCTTATAAAGCTCTAGGTCCCAATAGGTTTCACACTATTTTCTATCTAATTTGTTGGGATGTGGTAGGAGACTTGGATGTGCAAACTATTCAAAATGTTCAAATTTGGTCATTCCCCATAATATTATTAAAAAAAAAAATTGCTGAGATTTTTTGGTTCTTATTCTGACGTTAGAGGTTCCTGATACAGTGAGCAAATTTCGACCTATAAGTTTGTGTACTATTTGTATAAACTCATCACTAAAGTCTCAAGTGGTTGTTGTTGCTGTTTGGTTGGTTGGATTCGCCCCTTATTGAGTAGCATTATCTCTCCCCTCCTTGGTTGTTTTGTACTTGGCAGAAACACTACAAATAGTAACTTTGTTGCTCAAGAACTACTGTATTATGTGAAAAGATCAAAATGTAAAGAAGAGGCATTGGTGCAAAAGATTGATTTAGAGAAAGCATATGATCGGATTGACCTGGACTTCCAACGACTCAATTTACTAGATTTTGGCTTTCCACTGCACATTGTTCATCTTATAATGAACTGTGTTTCTAGTGCTACCTTGTCTATTCTTTGGAATAGTTAAAAGCTCCCCAGTTTTCATCTTTGTCGAGGTCTTAGTAAAGATGATCCATTATGTCATGCCCCGACCTATCGGTCCAAGCACGCGACAACCGCCGCATTACCTTGAACACGTGTGAATCTCACCCCATGCTCCAAGACATCGCAAGACCTTCAGAATACCAAATAAAGCCATAGGCTATCCTGACCATCAAATATCATCAACCAACCAGAACACAATTCCCTTTTTAGGGATAGAAATAAAATCAACAATAATTCCCAAGAAAATTTCATTAAAAAAAAGGAATTAAGGGTTCCTGATAAAAGTTTACACACAGCCAAATCCAATCGAAATCAAAATACAGAGTTTCAAAAATAAATATTAAAATAGATTCTTATACAAAATACCCTCCATAGGTCAATCTATCGATACCTCCTCAAAAATAATAGTAATATCTATACCAAAAAAAATCTCTGACAGAGGTCTTCCCAAAAATTCTGCCTCTAAATGAATTCGTGAAATAACTTACCTTCCTCTGTAAAAATGAAGAGGGAGAGGTGAGTATGGGAATACACAGTGAATGATATACATATTGAACAAAAATAAGAGTTTGTGAAATGGATATATCAAATATATATATTTCAAATTATCATACAAATCACAAGATTATTCAACAATAAATCAATTTTCCAATTATCGTGATTCAATCTCATATGCATCCAATCATTTCTCATTTCCAAACATAGGGCAGTCAAAAATCATTATTCCCAACAAAGGTCTACCACGACCTAGGGTGGAACCGCCAAAGCTTTTAAGAATTTCAGTTTATAAATACCCAATTCCTTGGCATTGGCTATAATGTTTCGTTGGCGATGCAACCAACTATCCCACGCCCTTTAAATGGCACGTTATTTGACTATGAATGTGCCGTCGTGATCGGCCACATACCATGTCTATCAAGATTAACCCCACCACGTCACCCCGTCGAGTCGTACCGTGGCGGGAAATGATTAACCATTTTTCGGAATTCAGACTCTTCCCCCAATAACCACACCATGCACCATTTTATGAAAATTTAATAATCCATTCCATATGCCATCATATAAATAATTATTCATCAATAACCAGTATCATAATATGCTCAACATCAATAAATCAACATGGCACATTTATTCAATCAAAACATTAGAATGCATTGGAATTTCAAAACTCATTCTTTGGGATATTCCACACACACTAATATTTAAAACCAATTTTTGAAAATCATTTAGGAAGTCTATTGAAAATATTTTTCTTTTTTAAGTGCAAACATGTAATCACTCACAGTACTAGGAACAATAGTCACTCTCGGACATCTCTGTAGTGAATGTCTTGCTTCGTTCAGTTTTTGCCAACTCCTAAGGGACATAATTAAATTCTCACTATCATCAATGTCAATCTTCCCAAATAAACCCAAAACGCTGACATTCAATACTCAATCCTTTTCTCACCTTCAGTGACTTAAGACCCATCAAATCTATTTCATCAAATTTTAACACAAACTCTAAATCCATGAAAGAGGAAAATAAACCCAAGTTGAGAATAAAAATATTACCTAAATTTTAGTCTCCGATTTCGCTTCAACCCAAGTCACGATCAAACCTTAGGTTTTCTCTCATTAAAAAACCTCAAATCTCTCACAAGATCTAACTTTCTAGAGTTTAGATTGTGAGTTTTGGAGTCTTTAGAGTGTGGATTTTTATGGTGTTTTGATTGATCTTTGCTAAAAACAAGAAAAGAGGGAGAGATAGTGTATAAGCAGAGAGAGAGAGTGTGAGGGTAAAAGAAGTGGTGAAATTGGCATTCGTAGGTTTTAGAGTCCCAACTCTACTTTTTTATTTACAACTCATCTTCCCAATTTACTTAATTGCCCTCATTTTCTTCCACTTACACAAGTGCCCAACATACCTTTTCGATAATTTGGAAACTCAACCCAATGGATTTAAGTACTTGAAATATTATTTGTTGAGAGAGGAGTGTTCGGTGATGAGAGATACCGAATAGTGATCAAGTCTCCTTTATGCTACAAGAATTAAATTTGCAAGGAAAAGAAAAGGTACACAAGGGGAATGCATTGACTGATGAGCTCACAGTAATGAGGAATAGCAAATGGGCAGCCTGGAACTGGTGGGAGCAAATTTAATTTTTCAGCAACAATTACCGAAAGGGGGAGACAAAGTGCTAATGAGAAATAGTGGTGCTTAGGTTCAATTCTCATTGATTACCGAACAGGGAACAACACATATTCCAACTTAATTTAAAAGGAGATGTCATTCACCAATGGGTTACATTTGTTGCACCGAAAGGAGTCTCACATTTAATGGAAATAATTTAGAAGAAACAATAAGTATGAGATATAATATAAATTTGATATAATAAGATTGAAAGATTTAGGTGGCTTGGTGTCAAGATTTCTTTCTGGAAAGTGGTAAGTCCAAGGATAAATTCTCAACATTTGCAAGAACTTTGGCAATTTGGTAGGAAAGAACCGATAGGTGTGCAAGGGGCAAGAACAAGAGGGAAATGGATATTGGCCGAAGAGGGATATTTGCAAGCAACATAGGAGCATGGGACTAATTACATATCCTGCCATCCAATGAGAGGCCTAGCAAACCGATGAGAAGTGTCCAAGCTAACTGATAGAAGTCAAAACTAAACAACCAATATTCAATATTGGCAATGAAATAAAGAAAATGGAAAATTCAAATGGAAGGCCAACCGATAGAAACTGAAAAATTAATATGAAAATGGTTACAAGTTCAATGTCACTGATGTGTTCTCAAGGTAAGCCTATGAGACTAAAGAAAATTGAAATTAATGTGTGTGCCGAAGGGAAATGCTGAATAGGGACAAGTGCTATTTGGTCAATGTGCCGAGACCATGTCCTGTTCGGCCAATGAAGGAATGTGCAGAGTTAATTTATAATAAATATAAATAGGTGTGTGTTGTACTCACTGTACAGTGGATAATTGGGAATGCAAATTCAAGTACCGAATGGAAGTGTCGAAGATGTGAGCCGATAAGAGAAATGTGTTGTTCAGTCAAATTGAAGAGGACCGAAGGGCATATGGACTATTCATGTGGAAGGAAGAACCGATGGCATGCATGCAACCGATGGAAAATGATAAGTTTAAAATTTAATCCTCAATGATCGAACAAGACAAAGTGACCGAACAGATATATGAAAGTGAGTTCAACAATATACCAATGAGTTCTTACAATACCGACGAGAGTCTCAACATCAATAAGGAAATCACCGATAGGATTTTTACTTATAAAATTATAGATGGTCACCTCCAAACTACCGATAAGGAAATCAAAATCTAAAAAACTGTCCACCCGAATACTAAAACTCTGTTGAATATTGACACTTAAAATCCACCAAATATCGATCACTGAACATTCAAGTAACCGATGGTTCTGGTGATCCGGACTCTAATGATCGGTAACTTAAAAATTTAAACTCTGTCCACCAAATATCTAGAAGGGTTCCTGAACAATCGAAGGAACAAAAATTCAAACTTATATTTAAAATTAACCACTCTTCCAAAATTTTACAACATGTAGGAATTTTCAAATAATTACATTTAGAGTACATTTTTACAAATCTGGACTTATCCGGTGTTACATATTATCCCCGTGTTTGTTTGTCTTGTGTATGAAGAAACTTTGTTTATTAACAGGGAAGTTCCATGAGATGTTTGGCAACTTACAATGTCATCAAGAAATGGTCCCTCAATTTCTCATTTACATTTTGCAAATGATGTTTTGTTGTTCTGCAAAGCCACAAAAGACCATGCAAGAGTTATTCAGCATACCTTGTCTATTTTTTGTGGGGCTTTTGGTATAAAGAATAAGGAGGGTAAGTCTTGCATGTTTGCCATGCCTAGAGTAGGTCAGAGGAGGAGAGAAAGGATTCAAGTTATCTTTAAATTTGCTTTCACTAATTCTAATGCATCAAAATTGGGTGTCTAAGAGAACTTTTGAGTATATGATTGATTGGATTTTTTTCAAAGCTTTTAACATGGAAGGTAAAGCTTTTAAATTTTGCTGCCCGAGTTACTCTGTCTGGTCTACCCTTGTTATCACTATTTATTTAATGCGTAGTTTGTGGCTTCCACAAATTTGTGTGAGAAAATAAATTAGAGTCAAAGGTTTATTTGGTTTGATAAACAAGATGGTAAGGGACTACATGTAGTCAGATTGGAAAAGCTAACACTATGTAGGAAAGATAGTGGGCTTGGAGTTCTTAAGCAAGAAAGCAGAATATAGCCTTGGTGTGGAAGGTCATCGTGGGTGCTGATTCATTTTGGAATTCTTTACTTAAGGAAAAATATCTTCAAAAATGATACCTTCTTACTCAACTCCCTTCTGTCTTCTTGCTCTTATGTGTGGAGATCTGAATTTCGAAGCCTCGCTTATATGCAAGAAAGCTTTCGGTGGAGGGTGCATGATGGTTCCCAAATCTCTTTCTAGTTTAATGTTTGGTGCACTAGCAAATGTATGTTAGATAATTGTGACTCTGTCACGCAACGGAAGCATACAATAAATTTTTTTCAAAATCATAAATAGTTGAGTTTGTAATATATCTTAACGGGTGATGTAGAAAATTTCAGAAATCGCAAACTCTAATCTCGAATAACTCATAGTCGAGATGACAGTCACTAAAATTGAACTATCACCACAACGTCACAACGTCTCAATGCTCAACCCGGTGATTTTGTGACAATCGGAAAACCTTCAATAATGATCTCACAAATCACTATTGTTCAACTCAACAATGGTGATGGAATTTTCTCTCAATAATAATTCTCTCAATAATAATAATGATAATGATTCACTCAATTCTCTAATTGAGTGATCAATAGATTTGTAACTCCCGTAGGAGTTACTAATGAGAGAAAATAGGGGAGTTGGGATAATGGGTAACCACTCATTATCCCTTATTCAAATTTTAAAATTAGGTAATTTTTACTTAGGGTAAAATGCCCCTACGTGAGCATATTTACGTATATCTCCCACTTGTACATGAAAACATTTTACTTCTGTTATTAGATCATAACTCATGCGATCCATTACATCACTCTACTGAGCTTTCATACAAGGTTGAACGTCGTGCGACTAGCGAGTACACCTACAAACAAAAACTTCTGGACACACTTGTTAGGATGATCAAGTAGTTACCGTTAGTACCAAAAGAAAGCTTGCAGTACCCCAGATCCAAGACTAATTATATCCATCGAGCTACTTTTCTCATCGAAAGTAATCCCCAAAAATCGTTCGATTATGTATTCACTGTCATATTCAAATCTCTACATGGATGAACATAAAAGACCGGTCGATAAATACAAGACAGTGATGCAATGTCAACTGGTCTTCCTTTTCCTAAACTCGAATCTATAGGTCTCAATTCAGCTATTTCCTAGACCTGTCCGTCAGATCTCAATTTATCTTCTAGGCAATCGGTAAACAGACTAAATTAGCAAACACTGAATCAGGATCTCAAGAGATAGCCGAAAGTAATAAGGGTACAAGAGATCCCACCCAATGGATCTTGGGTCTCACACAGTGGGGCTCGGGGATAAATTTCAAGTTATTGTCTCAAATAATATAGCTCACACTATCCCAAGTCGTCTTATCACATACAGTATGAAAAACATACCACAGTGTTATTCCTCCATTTCTCAAAAGGGCATATGTTAAATTTTTCTAACACTGTGTAGGTATGAAACTCAATCTACAGATAAGAATTTACCCAGAGATCTCAGAGATAATTCACAAATCGCAAGTGATATCTGAGATCTCAAACCTAACTACTCACAGGCAACATGGATGTGGGTACTTCCAGTCGCATATGACCTCATCCTAAACACGTATCAGGGTAACATTTGTTCTAACAGGGCTACTCTCAAAGTCTCTTACATCTAGAAACCGTCTCATCCCCACTCACTCAGAGCTGGAGGTGGTCATTCGTGTGAAAGAGTCAACCTCGTCTGCCTGACATATCTATTATCACATCACAGAACATATATATGATAAAAAAAGTAAGTGCATTAATTAAAATATAACACAAGTGTGACTGAATAATACACAATAATTATATGTATAGAAAAATCAATAAGTATCAATATCATCAATAAAGTATAAACCGAGAAATGTAAAAAATACCCTAACCCAATGACTCTTTATGTCCTAAAAAGGAGACTCTAGTGATGGGTTTGGTGAAGGTGTAACACCAAAACTATGGTGCCCGTACTAGTTTCCTATTCATGAAATTTAATAAAATATTTTTTTCAATTTATATATATATATATAGAGAAATTTTTAATTTTATTAATTTTCGATTTTGGGGTTTTTAAATTTAATTTTTGGTATATTTAAAATACCGTTTCTGGGATTTTTAAAATAAAGTTAGTATAAAAATATATATATAAATAATAATAATAATAATAATAATAGTAAAAAAAAAAAAAAAAAAAAAAAAAAGAGAGAAAAACGGGTTAGGGTTAGAAAACCCTAAACTTTTTCCCATTCTCTCTCCCCCTCTCTCTTTCTCCCGCCGCCGCTCCCTCTCCCTCCGCCACCCTCTCCTCAACCGCAGACGGCCAGCCACTCTGCCACCCACGGCCGTCGCCACCACCCGCAGCAACCACTGATCACTTCTCTCTCTACCTTTCCCTCGGTCTCACTCTCTATCGCTCTCTTTCCCTCTCTATCCCTCGCGGTCTCGCGATTCACTCTCCCTCACCCTCGATTTCGCACCGTCGCTGGCCACCACCACCACCGATCGCCGCAGCCACCGCTCATCCTCTCCACCATCTCCATCTCTCTATCTTTCTCCTTCTCTCTCTCGGCTTTTCTCTCTCACCGTGCGATCTCTCTCTCTGTCGCGCTATCTCTCTCTCCCTCCCGTGAGTTCTCCCTCTTTGTTTCGCTCTCTCACTCACTGTCTCTCAGTCTCCCTCAGTCTCTCTCGCTCTGTCTCTCCCTACGCAAGCGTCGCGCACGACAGTTCCTTGCGCGCGCGACTGCTCGCACGCTGACTGCCCCTGCGCGCGATTGCTCGCGCGCTGACAGCCCTCCTGCGCGCGATAACCCTTCCTGCGCACGCTGCTGTGCTGCCTCCCTGCTCGCGTGCCTTCTGCCACCTACGGAAGCCCCAACCGAAAGCTCTAGGTCGACTGTGCCTTGTCCACTGCAAAGGTAAGATCAAACCCTAACCCAAATTCTAGGGTTTCGATTCCTTGGTGATTTATACTAAATTTCTGACTTTTGTTTCGAATTGGAAGCATTGTAGGTTTTGGACTGAATCGAATGTCGCACGGACGTTAGGGTTTTGGACCGCAGAAAACCCTAGGTGAGGGATTTCTAACTGATTCAGTTAATTTAATGCATTTAGGGTGAAATTAGCATAAGGTAGTGTTGTATAGGTTCAGGATGTATGTTAGATTCGATTATAACATATTGTTTGACATTATATGCTATTATTTAGGTTAAGTATAGAATTTTATACGAAATTGAGCTGTTTCGGATGATAGAATTGAGTTAAATTGATTTAAATGGGTTTTTAGAGCTTAATTTGACATATGTATGAAAACAGTCAAAATTTGGGATTTTAGCCTAAGGATTGGTGCGTTATTTTACATTATAGTTGGTGTTGCATATAGGTAAGTCAAATACAATCTCTATATTATGAAAATAGGTTTTAATATCTTTAAAATGAGATATGGTTTGAAGAAATCGGATGAGAAATGAAAAGTGCATGAATTTTCAAAGATTTTTCTAATTTATAGAGAATTTATGTATTTAGACGTGTTTTCTATTTTGAACGATTTTAGGTTTGAATTTCACTTGATTTTGATTTGGTTAATTACTTATAAATGGAATGAAAATTGATGACATTGGAGTTTATTCAAAAATTGGAGAATTAAGGTTTGTACAAACTTAGGGAAAATGATAAGCCCTAAGAATAATTGGAAAATTTGATGATTTATGTGATACTTTGATTAGGTTGATCTTGTTGGAGACTCGAGGAGTCGAATTGTTTGATTGTGAAAATAGGGAGTGATTACCCTCCTGACATGTGAGTGGGACCCTAATCTCTTGCATGAAATAGTGAAACCTGATTTTATCATGATTTTAATAAAATATGCTTTTGATATGCATGATCTCGACGTGTGAAATTGAAATTCAAATCTGTTTTGTGATTATTGGAGTGTCGTACTTATGTTTTCCACGATTATGCATCCATATTTGAATGAAATGAAATTGTGCCATGATTTGAGAACTTGAATGTTTTCTATTCTACCATTGCATCGGTTGTTGAATTGAAATGATTTTGACGAAATTGTATTGGTACACGGATTTAAAATGTTTTGAGATCTGTGAGGGCACTGGGATGCCCACTTGTGATGATATGGTTCTTATCTGCGGGACGTTGTGCCCTTGTGATACTGTGATGATGACATTGATGATTCCATAGCTACGAAGGGACTTTGTAGAGGCACGAGTTGCCTGGATACGCTTCTGCAGGAGGTATCCGCAAATGTCCAGTATATTTTATTCATATCGGGGGAGGACGTGTGTCCATCACCGTCTAGCACCGCACGTGGTCCTATTTGACGAGACTGGGTAAGCAAGGAGCTAAGCCCACGGCCAACATCGGGGTAGAGAGCTACTTTTGAAATACTTTGCATAATAACACCCCCGATACGTCTGTCCTTAGTCATGGTTGACCTTTGCCAGGATCCTTTCGACCAGCTCTATGTTATACTTGATTTTAAATGGATGTATATGTGTGATATCGTGTGAATGATTAAAAGAGTTCATTTTATTGAACATATCATGATTTATTGCAAAAACTTGAAATTATTGGTTATGTATGATATTATTTGACACTCCAATATTCACCTACACTATTAGTACTTGAGATTAATCCCCTCACTCACTAAGTATCCTCCCATAGATACTCACCCCTCTTCTTTCCTCCCCCAGACAGGATTTTTGTGCTAGAGCAACATTTCAGAGTATAGAGCTTGGGTGTACTTGACGTTCAGGAAGGTGAGATCTTAAGTTTAAATTGAAAGATGAATTACGAAATTTATTTCGACCCTGCGAGGTCTTGTTGAGGTCCGTAGTTGACCGTGTACTTAATTTGAGATGACTGTAAAATTTATGTTTATTTATTTGCGAAACTCTCATAATTTCATTCGCATTGAGGCGATTGTACGTATTTGAATGTTACTTGAGAAATTTGTTATATATTTGTATAAATTTAGGTCCGCTTGGTGTGGCGGCTGCTCATGCTCTAGTTGGGCATGACAGTAGAGATCTGTGGCTAGGTTTGTTGATAGATTTTTATAGCCTGGAGTTGTTTTGAATGTCGGCTATGGGAGTTGTTGGTTTTGGAGAGGCCGGGATGGCCATTTGTTTTATTTTCTGGATGATTTTGAATTATATAGGTTTAACAGGTTAAATTGTACACGGGAGACCTTCGATTTATGGGGAGATTCTACCCGATTTTCTGTAGAAATACAGCCAGCATCCAAGACAACGGGCGGCTGTTCACAATTCCCTGTTCGGGGCGTGACAGTTCGGTTGGTATCAGAGCTCTAGGTTGAGAGCTGTGTTTTATAGAATAGTTTGAAAGTCTTCCCAAGTACATTTTAAAGTCCTCAATGCATATGAGAGTTTCATTACAGTCATGAGATCCCAATACAATGGTTTTAGGCATATGAGTTATTCTTTTTAGGGGGTTAGATATGGTGCATATCTAACTTAGCATGTTGGTTCTATCAGTTCTTAAACTGATAAGTTTATTCATTTAGGAGGTTAGTTACTTTGTAACTAACCCTAATTTTTGAATCATTTCTAATTTAAGGTCTTTCTTTGAAAGATTTTGATTTCTAGGCGAGGTACTAGATTTGTACCTGAGACATCTAGAATACTCGAGGATGTTTCCTCATCATATGTACCCTTTTAGCACTTTCTCAGCCGGCTATTATAGCCACGGTTTAATCACCATCATTTGATGCATTTAGGTAGGTGTATGAGTCGTACACCTCCCATTGGGTGCAGATGCCACCACCTCGACCACAGAGTTTTGGGGCACCAGCCTCTAGTGTCACTACACAGTTTACGGCATAGAGATAGCCTTTCTGCCACAAATGCGGCAACCACCATGCATATGGGGCATGAAGAATACGGGTTACTTGCTTCCAGTGTGGGAAACAAGGTCATATTATGAGTGCCTGCCTGGATTTAGGTCGAGGATCGACTTTACAGAGTCGTACCGGTACTTCTAGCACAGGCCAGCAGGGGGTACCTGCGTACTCAGCTCTTACCGCTCCTCGGACTGCAGCCGGAAGTATTACAGTGTCAGGATTGTCGCGACAGTAGCCTAGGGCCCAGACTCGTGTGTTTGCGACAACCCAGGAGGACGCACCGGCAAACCCTAGTGTTATTATGGGGGATCCTCCTGCGGACCTCTCAGTGTAGCGCTTTTGTTATACGCTCTTTATGAGATCTAGTATATCACGATATTGATGTACAGTTTTGACTAGTTAAAACTTTCGAAGCTTAACTAGTTTGATATATATATATGTCTCCTTTTCTTAGTATTTTAAATGTTTTAATCTCTTCTTATCTCTAAGTACCATACGAATATTTGGTATTGACGCCCGTATTCTCATAGATATCGGGTCGAAGCTTTTATATGTGAGCGACACATTCGCTCGCCATTCTGATAGGCCTCTCTCGCCACTTGATGGGGAGATTATGGTAGTCACTCATTTTGGCAAGCATATCATTCGAGATACAGTCTAAAAAGGCTTTAACTTTATAAATTGATGAAGAAAATTTTGGGGATAGTAGGAAAAGTTTTCAAGTTTGGTAGTTAGGTCTATTTTACTTTTGAAGGAAGCAAGCTATAAAAAATTTCAGAATCTAAAACATCGCAAGGAATTTATGTGTACAAAGCTTGAATTGGTGTTGAGTATAAATAAAATGGAAAGGTATTGTGATATAAAAGATTTTATTGTGCAAAACTATGAGTAAGATTATGTATACCTTGACTTCGAGATTTCTAAATTTCCCATTGAGGAATTATTAGCCTTTAAATATATAATATCACTAGAAACTGGGGAAAATTAAAGAGGTAGTGAAGCATTGTGCATTAGCTGCAAGAGCAAATTTTTAAAGTATTGATGCTCGTGCATTTATCGACATGGAGTTCATGGGTTTGATAGGGAATTTGAACAAAAGGTGGCTTGTACTCTATTATTAGATTATTCTATTTGGAGATTAGTATTCTCGTTATTTATTCATGTTATTATTATGTGGATCATTGAATAAGGTAATATAGAGAGACTTTGAGTCTGTCTTTTTGGCCTTGAAGTTGGAAATAATGTCTCTTGTGACAATAGAGTTAGGTGTAATGAGGTATATATTTCTTATATCTAAATCTTGATAACTTGAGAGTAGTAATGCAAACACCGGGTGATATGTGCTTATATGTGCTTGATTTGATGTGTATAGAATATCAGTGATATTGTATGATACTAAAGTTGATTAAAAATGATTATGATAGAAGTACTTTGATTGAAAAGTTATCCAATTAAGGATTTGAGATTTAAAATTTGGAAAGGTTCAAATATTGATAGTGGATTAAGTTTTCTTACGTAGTCTAGGCTATCTTGGTGTTGATCTATATTTCATCATATACAAGTTTGATAATAGATGGAATTGTATACATCTTACACTTAGTCTTAAGATTGTGGTTGCCATACGCACCATCTTGATGGGGATTTTGGAGTTTTGGCTAATATTACCTCTAGAAATATATGTATTTTGGGTGCACTTGTAGTTCATGCAATTAAATTTTGGATTGTAGGGCTTTCACCTTAAAGTCCTAAAATAGCGAGAATATTGTGTTTATAACTAAGACAATATTATTGAAGAAGGGTTGAAGCACCCATGGAAAGGGTATTACTTGGTCAAATGATAAGTATTAAGGATAGCTATTGCAACACCCTCCATTTTTATGTATGAACTGCAATTGAAGTTTCGAGAACGAAACTTACTTTTAGGGGGTTAGAAAATGTAACACCAAAATTACGGTGCCCGTACTAGTTTCCTATTCACGAAATTTAATAAAATATTTTTTTCAATTTATATATATATATATATAGAAATTTTTAATTTTATTGATTTTCGATTTTTGGGTTTTTAAATTTAATTTTTAGTATATTTTAAATACCGTTTCTGGGATTTGTAAAATAAAGTTAATATAAAAATATATATATATAAATAATAATAATAATAATAATAATAGTAAAAAAAAAAAAAAAGAGAAAAAAACGGGTTAGGGTTAGAAAACCCTAACCCTTTTCCCATTCTCTCTCCCCCACTCTCTTTCTCCCGCCGCCGCTCCCTCTCCCTCTGCCTCCCTCTCCCCAGCCGCAGACGGCCAGCCACTCCACCACCCACGGCCTTCGCTACCACCCGCAGCAACCACCGATCACTTCTCTCTCTACCTTCCCCTCGGTTTCACTCTCTATCGCTCTCTTTCCCTCTCTATCCCTTGCGGTCTCGCGATTCACTCTCCCTCACCCTCGATTTCGCACCGTCGCTGGCCACCACCACCAACCGCCGCAACCACCGCTCATCCTCTCCACCATCTCCATCTCTCTATCTCTCTCCTTCTCTCTCTCGGCTTTTCTCTCTCACCGCGCGATCTCTCTCTCTATCGCGCTATCTCTCTCTCCCTCCCGTGAGTTCTCCCTCTTTGTTTCACTCTCTCACTCACGGTCTCTCAGTCTCCCTCAGTCTCTCTCGCTCTGTCTCTCCCTACGCACGCGTCACGCACGACAGTTCCTTGCGCGCGCGACTGCTTACGCGCTGACTGCCCCTGCGCGCGATTGCTCGCGCGCTGACAGCCCTCCTGCGCGTGCTCCAGCACGCGATAGCCCTTCCTGCGTGCGCTACTGTGCTGCCTCCCTGCTCGCGTGCCTTCTGCCACCTACGGAAGCCCCAACCGAAAGCTCTAGGTCGACTGTGCCTTGTCCACTGCAAAGGTAAGATCAAACCCTAACCCAAATTCTAGGGTTTCGATTCCTTGGTGATTTATACTAAATTTTTGACTTTTATTTCGAATTGGAAGTATTGTAGGTTTCGGACTGAATCGAATGTCCCACGGACGTTAGGGTTTTGGACCGCAGAAAACCCTAGGTGAGGGATTTCTAACTGATTCAATTAATTTAATGCATTTAGGGTGAAATTAGCATAAGGTAGTGTTGTATAGGTTCAGGATGTACGTTAGATTCGATTAGAACACATTGTTTGACATTATATGTTTTTATTTAGGTTAAGTATAGAATTTTATATGAAATTGAGCTGTTTCAGATGATAGAATTGAGTTAAATTGATTTAAATGGGTTTTTAGAGTTTAATTTGACATATGTATGAAAACAGTCAAAATTTGGGATTTTAGCCTAAGGATTGGTGCGTTATTTTACATTATAGTTGGTGTTGCATATAGGTAAGTCAAATACAATCTCTATATTATGAAAATAGGTTTCAATATCTTTAAAATGAGATATGGTTTGAAGAAATCGGATGAGAAATGAAAAGTGCATGAATTTTCAAAGATTTTTCTAATTTATAGAGAATTTATGTATTTAGACGTGTTTTCGATTTTGAACGATTTTAGGTTTGAATTTCACTTGATTTTGATTTGGTTAATTACTTATAAATGGAATGAAAATTGATGAGATTGGAGTTTATTCAAAAATTGGAGAATTAAGGTTTGTACAAATTTAGGGAAAATGATAAACCCTAAGAATAATTGGAAAATTTGATGATTTATGTGATACTTTGATTAGGTTGATATTGTTGGAGACTCGAGGAGTCGAATTGCTTTGATTGTGGAAATAGGGAATGATTACCCTTCCTGACATGTGAGTGGGACCCTAATCTCTTGCATGAAATAGTGAAACCTGATTTTATCATGATTTTAATAAAACATGCTTTTGATATGCATGATCTCGACGTGTGAAATTGAAATTCAAATCTGTTTTGTGATTATTGGAGTGTCGTACTTATGTTTTCCACGATTATGCATCCATGTTTGAATGAAATGAAATTGTGCCATGATTTGAGAACTTGAATGTTTTCTATTCTACCATTGCATCGGTTGTTGAATTGAAATGATTTTGACGAAATTGTATTGGCACACGGATTTAAAATGTTATGAGATTTGTGAGGGCACTGGGATGCCCACTTGTGATGATATGGTTCTTATCTGCGGGATGTTGTGCCCTTGTGATACTGTGATGATGACATTGATGATTCCGTAGCTACGAAGAGACTTTGTAGAGGCACGAGTTGCTCGGATACGCTTCTGCAGGAGGTATCCGCAAATGTCCAGTATATTTTATTCATAGGCATGGCCGGTTGAACCCACATCGGGGGAGAACGTGTGTCCATCACCGTCTAGCACCACACGTGGTCCTATTTGACGAGACTGGGTAAGCAAGGAGTTATGCCCACGGCCAACATCGGGGTAGAGAGCTACTTTTGAAACACTTTGCATAATAACACCCCCGATGCGCCTGTCCTTGGTCATGATTGACCTTTGCCAGGATCCTTTCGGCTAGCTCTATGTTATACTTGATTTTAAGTGGATGCATACGTGTGATATCGTGTGAATGATTAAAAGAGTTCATTTTATTGAACATATCATGATTTATTACAAAAACTTGAAATTATTGGTTATGTATGATATTATTTGACACTCCAATATTCACCTACACTATTAGTACTTGAGATTAATCCCCTCACTCACTGAGTATCCTCCCATAAATACTCACTCCTCTTCTTTCCTCCCCCAGACAGGATTTTTGTGCTGGAGCGACATTTCAGAGTATAGAGCATCGGTGTACTTGACGTTCAGGAAGGTGAGATCTTAAGTTTAAATTGAAAGATGAATTACGAAATTTATTTCAACCCTGCGAGGTCTTGTTGAGGTCCGTAGTTGACCGTGTACTTAATTTGGGATGACTGTAAAATTTATGTTTATTTATTTGCGAAACTCTCATAATTTCATTTACATTGAGACTATTGTACGTATTTAAATGTTACTTGGGAAATTTGTTATATATTTGTATAAATTTAGGTCCGCTCGGTGTGGCGACTGCTCATGCTCTAGTTGGGCATGACAGTAGAGGTCTGTGGTTAGGTTTGTTGATAGATTTTTATAGCCTGGCGTTGTTCTGAATGTCGGCTATGGGAGTTGTTGGTTTTGGAGAGGCCGGGATGGCAATTTGTTTTATTTTCTGGATGATTTTGAATTATACAGGTTTAACAGGTTAAATTGTACATGGGAGACCTCTGATTTATGGGGAGGTTCTGCCCGATTTTCTGTAGAAATACAGCCGGCATCCAGGGCAATGGGCGGCTGTTCACGATTCCCTGTTCGGGGCGTGACAGAAGGAGTCAGCCATCATACTGTATATAGAAACGTACTTGATGGTTACTTCACCCATCTCGATGACGTCTCTCACGAAATGGTATTTGGTGTCGATGTGTTTGGTCTTACTATAAAACTTAGGGTCTCGAATGTAAGCGATAGCGACCTGATTATCACAATAAACCATTACTGGCCTCCCACTATCTGCTACAATCCCTAAGTCATCCAATAGTTTTCGGAGCCAAACACTCTCCTGAACTACAATTAAGCAAGCTATGAACTCAGCCTTTATCGTAGATAAAGCAACACAGGTTTGCTTTTTACTGCTCCAAGAGATAGCTCTGCCATTGAGCAAGAAAGCAAAACCTGATGTTGATTTGCGTTTATCCAAATCGCCTCTCTAATCGGTATTTGAATAATCCACAAGGCGCAAATCGTCTCCTCTGTAACATAAGGAAAAGTTTGCAGTTCCCTTTAGATATCGAAAAATCATTTTCATTGTTCTCTAGTGACCCCTTCCAAGATTTGCCTGATATCTGCTTACCAGACTAACTGTATAACATATGTCCGATCGAGTACACAACATTATATACATTAGATTTCTCACTGCACTGGAGTAAAGTACTTTACTCATTTTTCTCACTTCTTCCTGAGTTTTAGGATATATTTCCAGACTCAGGCCTTCACCTTTGACGATCGGAGTATCTATGGGATTACAATCACTCATCCCAAAGTGTTTAAGAATTTTCTTAATATAGGTCTCTTATGAAAGAGGCAACATTTTTTTCCAACGATCCCTTTGGATCTAAACTCCGAGGATGAATTCAACTTCATTCATGTTTTTTACATTGAAGCTGGATGACAACCATGCTTTAATGGTCATTAAATACTCAATATTGCTCCCAACCAATATTATGTCATCCACATACAACAACAAAATCACAAAGGAGTTATCGGGCCGTATCAGATAGACATAATAATCCTCCTCGACTATCGTAAAACCATAGGATATCACCTTCTCGTGAAATCTTAGGTACCACCACCTGGATGACTGCTTTAGGCTGTATATCGACTTCTAAAGTCGACAGACCTTATCCTCCTAACCTATTAGAATGAATCCAGGGGGTTGTTCCATGTAGATCTCATCATCTAAACTCCCATTAAGGAAAACGGTCTTAACGTCCATCTGGTGTAACTCCAGATCCATACTAGTGACAATCGTCAAAAGTAAATGGATCGATGTAAACTTAACTGCTGGGGAGAAAGTCTCCTCGTAGTCAATGCCCATTGTCTGCGTATAACCCTTGGCTACCAGACGAGCCTTATACCTCTCGATCGATCTGTCAGCCTTTCTTTTGATTTTGAGAACCCACTTGTTCCCAATAGCCTTTCTATCCTTAGGTAAGTCAATTAGGTCCCAGACCCCATTGACTCTCATCGATTCCATTTCCTCATTCATGGCCTATAACCATTGGTCTTTCGTTGGACCCTCAAGAGCCTCCTTGAATGTCCTCGGCTCTTCATCATCCTCGAGAGTTAGAATGAAGATCTCATCCTCAATCGGGAAACGACGACAAGGTACATGTCTCCGACTACTCCTATGAGGAGGGAGAGCCACTTCACCTTTAGATGGACTACTCCCACTAGGACCAAAATCCAAAACAGACTCTTGAGTCCCTCCACTGGGCTCGGCTGAGCCCTTGGCTCATCCATCTCATAGAAGGTGAAGTTTCGATCGATTTCTCCTCTCTTAGGGAAATCATTCTCAAGAAACGTGGCATCACGAGACTCAATCTCAATAACAGTGTCATCCGTATGTTTTCCTAGAAACACATATCCCATGGAGTGCTCAGAGTATCTAATATAGATACACTTCTTTCCTCGCAGGCCTAACTTACCGTACTGATGCAAGGAATCGTGAACATACATGGCACAACCCCATGGCCTCAAATGGCTAAAGTCAGGCTGTCTCCCTGTCCAAATCTCGTATGGGGTGCTGACTACGGATTTCATTGAAACACGGTTAAGGACGTAGACGACAATCAATAACGCATCCCCTGAATATGAGATAGGTAAATTGGCATGTGCTATCATGGATCTCACCATCTCCAACAAAGTCCTATTCCTTCTCTCGGCTACTTCGTTCTGCTGAGAAGTAGCAGGAATAGTCAACTGTCTCGTAATGCCTATCTTGAAATAGAGCTCTTTGAACTTCTCAGACAGATACTTGCGCTTCCGATCGGTTCTAAGAGTTTTCACCCTCAAGTCTAGCTGATTTTCAACCGAGCTGATAAACCTCTTGAAATGCTCTAGTGCCTCAGATTTGTGCAAGATCATGTAGACATAACAAAAATGCATGTAGTCGTCTATAAACATAATGAAATACGTGACTCCGTTTCGGGCTCTCATATTCATAGATCCGCAAATGTCGGAATTGACCAACTGCAATGGAATCTCAGCTCTTATTGGTTTCCCAAATGGTTTTCTTGTAGCTTTACCTGCAAGGCAAAACTCATATAAGGGCAACTCGACCTTGGTTAACGGGCCCAATAATCCAATCGCAACTAACCGACCCATCCTCTCTTGCTCTATGTAACCAAGTTTACTATGCCATACAATCATATCATCGACTACACTATCAGATGTAAAAGCAATAGAAGAAGAAGAATAAATCTCATAAAATGAAATCAAATCCAGTATATAAGTCCCTCATGGACTAAACTGGAACAAATTAAAGAACTGTCATAATAAATGAAAACTCTAAAGTTTCCCAACAAAACAGAGCATCCTAACTGGTCTAAATATCGGATAGATACTAGATCCCACCTAATCTCGGGAGCATATAACATATCATGTAGATACAGAACTTGGTTACTTCGTAGCATCAGCTTACACGTACCAATCCCCCTTACTTCCACAAATGCTCTGTTCCCCACATATAGCCTCCTCGCATGGGGACTCAAACGGTGGAACTCCATGTATATGCTCCTGTCGCGAGCTACATGGTCCATGGCTCCTGAGTCTATAATCCACAAAGGATAAGAGTTAACGAGCATCACACTAGATGACACATAACTCAAACCATGTAAAGAAGAAGGACATACCTTTCACTTGCCACACTCGCGTGCGAAATACCCATGCTTGCCACACACATAGCAATGGACCTTGCTCTTATTAAGCTCCTTCTTTTTGCGCTTCTGTCCTTTGTTGTCAATCTTGGCAGATTGCTTCTTCTTGCCTTGCCCTTAGCCTACTTCTCATGTTTGTGCCACTTGTGCTTTACTCCTCGGGAGGCCTTACTCGACTCCGCGATGTTAGCATGAGCAGAAGTAAACATAGCCACCTCCTAGCGCTCCTCCTCGAGCTCGCAATACCTACTCACGTCCATGAAAGTATAAATACTCTTAGTATGTGTGAGATAGGTCTTAACCACATCCCAGGAGTCAGGTAAAGACTGGATTACACCCAGTACCTGAAACTCATTAGACATAGACTCTCCCATACTCTTCAGAGAGGCAATTATACTCAACATATGCATCAAATGTACTTCATAGGATGATCGAGCCTCTTCTTGTATGTGATTAACTTATAGGTTAGCATCCTCAACTTAGAAGCTGACGGGGCACCGTAATACTCTCTCAGAGCATGTCAGATCGATATTGCAGTAGGATACTGCTCATAGACTGGAATCAGCTCATCGTGCATGCTACTAAGAAAGATCACCCAAGCTTGGCCACCCTTCTTTTTTTAAGCACTATATACCTCCTGATCCTGTCTAGCCTGTTTCGTGGTATCCTTCCCGGGTTCACCATCTCGTGCTTAAGAACCTCCCCGAACTCTTGTTTCTTAAAGACAAACTAAACCTTCTGGTACAATATTTTATAGTTATTACCGTTCAGCTTGTCTCCCTTCACGAGATCCAAAACGACAGTTTTTATTGCAACCATGTCTCTGTCATATAGAAAAGAGAAACGTTAGTGACAATTGATGCTTAATATCACAATTTTGTGGACCCTACGAATCACCAAGACCAAAATAACTCGAGTACAGACTCCAAAATGAGCGTATGAGTCAACAGACATCATACACCACAATCTGGGATTGCATCTCACTATTCGGACTAAAATTCGGAACACAAAAACCAACAATCAGTCACATTTATAGCATAAAACCCTCAAAAATTAGAAAAATTCCAATTTTAGGCAAGCCTACGAGCCGCTGGGGGGCCCACGCATTGCCAAACACTGGCGGCGTATCCCCACGTGCCTGCACATGCTGGGGAGGGCCTGAGCCACGTGCCAGCTGCGCAGTGCGTCTGGCACATGCCTGCATGCACCTTGTGCGTGTCTGGCGCGTGGCGTTGGTCAGGCGCCCACATGCACGCAACCCCCCCACTTGGGTCGGTTCTAGTTCGTGGGTGCGAGTAGGAACCCAGAACCCAGAACCCGGATCCGGATCCGGATCCGTTCACGGTTGGGTCTAGATCCGAGTCGGTGCCGACTCGGTTCGACCCGTGGAGCTCACGCGCCTCAGCATGCGTGAGCTCTATGCGCTGCCTCTCTTGCACGCACACACCTGCATGCGCGTGTCATGCACGTGCCTGAATGTTGGGGCGGTTCTTCTTCGCCCGATGATTTTTGCAACCGGATCTTTCGACCCGGATGCCAAGAAACCACTTTTTCGGCCCCTTTTTCATCGGATTTTTTTAGTAATCTCTAATTCCATTTATTCTAACCATCCTTGACTTGATTTTTGGAATACTCATGCCCTAATCTCATTGCATTTTGAGTCCAAAATTCTGGCCCTTTGCGGTCAATTTTGAAACTCCACTTTCCGGTATTAATAATACATAATATGCATATCAAAATGTAGATCATGATCTCAGGATTCTATATCTACCATTTTCATGCAAAAATCTACCCTAAATCTAGACAAATTTAGGATTGAATGATTCGGTCACTATTCACGGCTGAAACTTTAACCGAAATTTTCTTGTCCTAAATGTACTTAGAAAATTACGAAAAAATTATTTCCATGATTTACGTGACATGAGTAATATAGTGATATAATTGGATTCTCAAAATTCATCTGTGATCCGAACTCTAAATTTTATACCTTATATTTTTATACCCAAAATTAATTCCAAAAAATTATTTTAAAATAATTCTAACAATGCTCTGACACCAATGTTAGATAATTGTGACTCTATCACACAACAGAAGCATACAATAAATTTTTTTTTTTGGAATCGTAAAATAGTTAAATTTGCAGTATAGCTCAACGGGTAATACAGAAAATTTAAGAAACCGCAAACTCTGATCTCGAACAACTCGTAATCGGGATGATAGCTATGAAAATTGAACTATCACCACAATATCATAACGTCTCAATCCTCAACCCGGTGATTGGTGATTTTGTGACAATCGAAAAACCCTCAATAATGATCTCACAAATCACTATTGTTCTACTCAACAATGGTGATGAAATTTTCTCTCAATAATAATTCTCTCAATAATAATAATAATGATGATTCACTTAATTCTTTAATTGAGTGATTAATAGATTTGTATCTCATGTAGGAGTTACTAATAAGAAGTTACTAATAAGGGAAAATAGGAGAGTTGGGATAACGGGTAACCACCCATTATCTCTTATTCAAATTTTAAAATTAGGTAATTTTTAGCTAGGGTAAAATGCCTCTGTGTGGGCATATTTACCTATAGTTTGGATAAGACGGTAAATATGATTCATGACTTTGATAGGCATTTCCGAGCAGCCCTAGACAGGCACTTGGAGTCTCCAATGACTACGCTCTCAGCTTCCTTCTGACCATCTTGCTAGAATAGTGGCTAATGAGATTTATTTTGCTAAATCCGAATACACTTGGCTACTGCAAAATTCCTCCTCTTATAATGTGTATTCAGGGGCGATGTACTCCTCAGAACTCAATTCAGAGTGAAAACTCAAAAAAGTTAAATATTTGATGTGGCTTGCCTCTCAAGGTAGAATTATGTGCGACCCGTTAAGAGTTGAATGGGAATTAGCGATTCCAGCACCATTTCAAAAATGCAGCTAGTTCTAATAATTAGTTAGCATCTATTCGGGCAAAGTAGTAAGGCTAAAAGGATGTAGGATTATTCCTTACATTATAGAGATAACTATATTTTACTCCTTGCCCTTGCTTGAATGGATGAAATTCCATAGTGGTCCAATCTTAGCTATGGCGTGCATGGGCATTTGGAAATTGCGAAGTGATGAAGTAATTCAACGTAAATCTCTCAGCTTTATTCAAGAAATCCCATTTCATTAAAAGTGTCATTTCTTATCACGAGCTTGCATTTCCAAAGCACATGGCTGCATCCCCGAATGTGGTTAGGTACGTCATTTGGATCCCCCCATATCTCTATAACTAAATTACGTGTGGATGACAACTCTATTGGAGGAAATCTAGGAAGAGATAGATTTGGCAGCTTAAACCATAATTATTTGAGGGTATGGAATAGGGATTCTCTTGTTTTGTTGGGTTTGCTACCAATACGATTGTAGAACTGTTGGTAATTTGATTTGGACTTAAATTTTCTTGGGAAAAGGGCTCTAAAAATTTGATCCTAAATGCTATAAATCTCATTGCTAAATCGTGCTGTGAGTGGCATCCGTATTAGCCATTTGTGAATAATATTAGGGGTTGTTCTCAAAATTAGCAAGTGAAGGCCAGTCGTCCCTTACAAGAGGCAATCATCATACAGGTTTGATGGCTAAATTTGGCACTCATCAAGAAACAATTTGTTTTGGCCTGACCCACTCGCTCATGTGAGGGGTTTTCTCTTAGCTAACGTTATGGTTGTTTCTTTTACGAGTTGCATGGCTTGGCGTGATCCCTCTTTTGCACAGTTGGCAGCTGGAAGAAATTCAACACTAAGATCTGAATCTCATTAGGATGGGTCTCGATAGTGATCACGGCTATTAGCGGTCTTGTATCAAAAGATTTATTATGACATGCTACTGAGATTTGTGAATCATTCATTCCAAAAATTTTTCCCATTCCATTTTTGAGCACTTGTGATATTGGAGCACAAATTATCTCATGCATTTTCCATGGCCTATGGGGGCATCTTCCTAGAACTAATGGCCAAACAATATATTTTGGTATCTGATATGACACTTGTGATTCATATCACTTTAACCATCGACTTGTATTATTTTCTTCAATGGGCAAAAGATGTGAGGGAGAGTTCATCAGTACAAAAGTTTTTGAGCATCACTCTGAAAATCTTTAAACACCCCATAATATAATTCTTCAATTATATTTACATTTTATAAAATGTGAGATATCCTAACTAGCATGCTCCAAAGAAATTCTCTCCTCTTTGCACCAACATCAAATACACAGTACAAGGAGGATAAAAATTTTTAGAACAGCTTCGAAAACTTCTGACATCCATCTACCCAACAATACATGTAGGAAGGACTAAACAATTCATATACACCTAGGGCTCAAAGATCCATGATCACTCACTATGTCTATACAAATGGGTAAGGGATGATTTACATTCTAATAATAAAATTTGTTAATTTCAAATAAAGTAGTGCGATAAATCTTTACAAGTTTTAGAAATTTTAGATTTTCATAATTAATTTATTTTGAATTTGTTATATTTGGTAGTATCATTATAACTTAAACTAAATATATACGATCTCAAGGAATGTTTTGGGGGTTAAAAGAGCTATGGTTGTCATTTGTATTTTTGATTTAATATAAATAATGTACCTTGTCCAAATCCTAGATAGGTTAACATCTCTCAAAATCGTCTTTCATTATTTTCTCCTTCCTCACTACCACATTCATACGAGGCAAATAGAATGATTTTTGCATGATGCAGGATGAGATAATTAAGGGAGATTGGGTAACAATGGTAATTGGTGCTTCAGCCTTTGACTATCTTGGATCTCTTAATCTTACCAGCTGCATTCAAGCTCACATTGACAGAAACCAAGTGCTAGTTGATTTGTGGCCCAGCACTTCCTCAATTGATATGTATGCAAGGGGTGAAGACTCTGGAGTGACTGTGCTAGTGCTTAATGGCTTTACCAAGGAAAGAGATAATTCAATAGGACTTATCCTGAAAGGCTAGTCCATTGAAGGAATAGCGAAAGCAAAATATATAGACAAAAAAAAAAATATCAAACTAGAGGGGATGAGTTCAACCTGGCCAAAACAACATTGTTCAAAGGCAAGACATGCACATTTGGCCCTCCATGAACTTGGCTAAAGTGGGTCACTCGGGCAGTAAGATCTTAATGTGAATAATTATTACAACTAGAATTCAAAATTACTCACGCTTACAGAAAAGGGTAAATTACAGAAAACTACTTATGTACAGGATGCGAGCATTTACCGCAGAAGCGGGAATACACAGCCAGAGAAGCTGACAAAAAGGATGCATACAGTATCACACTTTTGGGAAAATGGGATCTATGTAAGCATGGTACATTTTGTCCGACAGCCAGAGCTTCGATATATGATGATAGGATGCGGTTTTCCTATGAACTTCTTCCATCAGCCAGATTGTGGCTTCTGCTTTACAAGGATGCATTGTGGTCTCCAATGGCTTATCTTCATCTTCGGAGCCAATTCTTGATTCATCCCACTCTTTTAAAAGAATATTTGTAAGGTAATGCAGAGGTTGGCAATATATCTGCTTGATGGATTTACCTAACTGCATCCATGTTTTGAATGGAATGAGAGAGCCTCGGACGGTAGGGATCGGAATCTGCATCATATAGTCCTGATACATCTTTGCTCGCCTCAGCAATGGATCTGCAACATGAACCTTAGTGGTGGTTCCAGAAAAAGGAAAGAACTAAAAATAAAGGGAAAAGAAAAAAGAAAAGCTTACCATTCACGAAGAATATGTTGAGGTGTAAGTAAGAATGGATAAGAAATATCAAGGGTCATATATCAGCTATAGGTTTAAAGAATCAAGGTCACAGATTATAAACAGAAAGTTCAAGCATGCTGGACACCAGAACCCATATTTGTATCAAGAGTAGCAGAATTAACCACTAGGGCAGAGCTTATTAGGCCGGAGGAGTAGGAATGAAAAGTTGCCTCATCATGTTATCGTTAAGAAGTCGTCAATCAAGCAACTTACTATCATGCACTAGAGTAAGATTCTACAAAACACAGATGAATGGATGGCAAGAGTAAAAAACAAAGTGCTGCTTAAGTGGAGTGAAACCTCCCTACAAATATTAAAAAAAAAAATGCTTGCAACCAGATAATGCCAATTTTCCTGCTCTGACCATAATGATGAACAATTATTTGAAATTCTTTCCCTAAAGCAAAGTCCTTATGAGAAACAACAGTAGCGCAAGTTGCAATCCTGCCCAAGCTTCTTGACATGATTGAAGAGTATCTACCTATGTGATGAAGGGCCAAGAATGCCCCTGTTTCTTCCTTGGACGCAACAATTTCACATGGATTAGATAGGCTTGCGGTTTTCCTAAATGGAAGTCTTTCAATAACGCCTATAACAAACCTGGCCACGTGTTCTAATTTAGACAAGAATTAAACCACAAATGGCATGTTTTCACTTTAACACGTATTGCAGTCCACAACAATCCAAAACTTAAACCAAGGACAGCAATTCATGTGTGACACTCTCACAAGCATTGGATTTGCTCATCATTTGGGTAAATCAGCCAAATCAGAAGAATAATGGAAGAAGTGAAATAGCACACATTTAATGAGAAATAATGGGGAACAAGAAAGAGAGTGCAAACTTCAACATGCAACATATTCATTAATTTATCTTTGGCCTCATAATCAGCTAAAACCAGTAAAGCTTAACTTATACAAAGAATTTCTTATCAGTTTATTAAGGAGAACTTATCATGTATTTTCCAATAGTAACTTCTACCAAGACAAAATTTACCTAAAAAGATCAGACACGGCCTAGACAACAGATGTACCTTCGATTGTTTTTACTTTAGCAAGTTGATCAGCCGAAGTGTAATCCATTGCCAGCTTGTCAACAATGCTTCTGATATCTAAATCGATTTTGAAGGAAGATGAGTCATCATGAGATGAAGAATCGTCCAACGAAATGATGTCTACATTCTCACTCCATTCCTTTTTCCTTTTCATAGCTACTTCAAAATGTTACCTGATCATAAATCATCCGTTACATCCCCAAACATCAATAAATAACAGGAAACACAACAAAAATTACAATAAAAAGGAAACAAACACGTTCATGCTACTGCCTACATAGCCTGCACTGCATGCAAACAAGCAACAAAAAAAACCTAGATGAATCAAAATAATGAACCACCAAATCAATTTTAACAAATTTGAAAAATCATGACCAATTAAGAAACTTCTTTTTGAGCACATTAGACGCTTTTCTCCACTTAAACCATGCATGCACACTGCACTGCATAATTTGTAACATTACATTGGTGAAATGCACTTCTTTTTCCTTCACTACACTTTTCATTCATTTCAGAAACCCAGAATTGCAATAGCATTGATCTTTAATCCAATGCGGTATTATACACGAACTTGGGTTGATTGTCCTCTTTTTTATTCTTTTCTTTTGGGGGGAGGGGATGAACATTTTTACTTAATTTACATGCTAATTAATGCTGCACAGATCAAGTTTAATCTTTTTTTTCTTTTTTTACATTTCAATTTTACCATTTTAGGAAATCAAATCAGACCCAAATTTTATCTCAGTATTCTGAAGTTCACACGAAATCGAAAAGTTTCAACGATTAGAATCCAACACAAAAGTTCTAACGAAGAAACTAAAAACCTTAAATCCGAAATTACGAGAGAGTTGAAAAACAAAACATGCATATCACACCAATCGTTGCTGGAAAGAATTACTTACAGACGAGTGACAAATCAGACGGCAAGGAAAGGATTTGCAGAGACGATGAGAGAAGGAGAACCCTAATCAGCAGTAAGCGGGGCACCAGACTGAGAGGCTGAAAGATGAGAGCTGAGTACTTATGTGGAAGACACTAGAGAATGCTGAAATCGCTATTCCCAATCCCAAATCCCGAAGCATTAAATATTATTGGGAGGGCAGAGACAACGAAGGAGTGCGACTAAGAAGATAGTGTTCGTATTGGATGCAAAGAGGACTGGGGGTAAGTTTGATTGATGCGCAAGTGTGAAAGGAAAAGGGAATGAAAAACAAAAGTCGTGTGAAATGATATTTTTTATTTGTTTGGTAAAGAAAAAAATATAGAGAATAAATAAAAATAAGATATAATTTTTTTTAAAAAAAAAAATTATTTTCATTTAAAGTAGGTGAATTGAAAAGAAAATAAAATTTTTGGATAAATTTATTTTTAATATTTATGAAATTATTCATTAATTTTTTTTATATTTCAATTTTATTTAATATAAAACAATAGAATTTAATTTCGTTGAACAATTATTTTTTCACTAATGATAGAGATTTTGTTTTTGTTTTTATTTTATTATTTCAATTTTATTTAACATAAAATAAAAATTAAAATAATTTATAAAAAATAAAAAGAATATATTAAATAGTTATTTTCAAAAAAAATTATATTTTTAGAAAAATATTTTAAATTAAAAAATAAAAAATTACATGATGAGAAATATTAAAAATATTATTTTATAATAATATAATAATCCAATTAAAAAATAAGATGTTATTACCTTCTAATTTTTATTTCAATCAAATAAAAAAAATACCACTCATTTCTTTTCTTTTCATCCCTACTAATCAAAAATGAAGAAAATGTATTTATTTCTATTAGATAAAATAATTTTCCCCATTTCCTTCCCCTTCCTCCTCCCCTTCCTCTTTCACGAGCCAAACTTACTCTTATACTATTCTCGTCAACATTCGGTAAATCCTCGCACGAATAGTCAAAATTAAAATTGATTATATAATTTTTATAATCATAATTGAATTTAATAAATTAAAATTAATGATTTGATTTGATCAAATTATATAATTAATTTGATTTAATTATCTAAATTTATCGAAATCAATTTAAATAATCATACCTTTTATTTCTGTTTACATAAATGTATGATATATTATTCATATCAATTTGAAAATGTAAATGTAAATATAATAATTTCTATTTATGTAAATGTAAAATTCACCAATAAAACCAAAATTAATTTCAAATTTTCAAAATTCAAATTTTAAACAAAATAACAATTTATAAAGCTCTTTAACTAATTTCACTGATCTACTAATAATTTATAAAATAAAAAATAACATTAAATTAAAATAAATTTTAAAATTTTTTCTTTTTTAATTTTTGTTATAATATTATATGATTTTTAGGATTTTTTTTTTACTTATAATATTATATTAATATTTATATGAGTAAAAAATTATCTAAAAATATATATTTTTAACTATTTTGGTTAATTCGGTTTAATCGAAATAAAAATTATTGAAATAGATAACTATGCAAATAATTAAATTAACAATTAATATTATTTAAAATTGAATTTAAAATTAAATTAACCATTATAAATATGAAAGGCATTTGGTTTTTTTCCATTTTAATGAAACAGTGCTTGCTCGTCACTGCATAAAACAATTCAATAGGATGATTGCCCATTTTGAAAACAGTTTTTCTTCTTTTTGGAGTGACTATTTTTGAAAATGATTCACTGCAAAAATTCATAGTTCTGATGATAATTTTGAAATTTTTACAATGAAAGCATTTGTTCTTATTTTTAAAAATAAGTATTTTTATCGAATAAATTTTAGTTTATATTATAAATAAAATAACACTACCAAGAACACGGCCTTTCAGCGACAGAAATAACCGATAGATAAAAATCCATCGTAATTAATGACGGATTTGTGATGGATTAGTGACGGAAAAATCAGTAACGGATTTAAAGACAGAAAAATCCGTCACTAATTTTTCTGTCGCTAAATCCGTCACTGAAATTAGCGACAGAAATTTTCCATCGCTAATTCGTCACTAAAACATTTTTGAACAAATTAGCGACGGATTTAGTGACGGAAAACTCTGTCGCTAATCCGTCACTAAAACCTTTCTGAACAGATTAGCGACAGATTTAGCGACAGAAAAATCTGTTTTTGTTAAATATAATTTTGTATTTTTATTAAATATAATTTTGTATTTTTATTAAATATAATTGTGCCTTTTTATTAAATATAACTTTTTCTTTTTATTAAATATAATTCTGTATTTTTATTACATATAATTTTGTGTTTTTATTAAATATAATTTTGTATTTTTATTAAATCTAATTTTGTATTTTTATTAAATATAATTTTGTTTTTTTATTAAATATAATTTTTTCTTTTTATTAAATATAATTGTGTGTTTTTATTAAATATAATTTTTTCTTTTTATTAAATATAATTTTATATTTTTATTAAATATAATTTTTTCTTTTTATTAAATATAAATTTGTGCTTTTATTAAGTATAATTTTGTATTTTTATTAAATATAATTGTGTCTTTTTATTAAATATAATTTTTTTCTTTTTATTAAGTATAATTTTGCATTTTTATTAAATATAATTTTTATTTTTATTAAATATAATTTTTTGTTTTTATTTAATATAAGTTTTCCTTTTTATTAAATATAATTTTTTTTATTAAATCTAATTTTGTATTTTTATTAAATATAATTATGTGTTTTTATTAAATATAATTGTGTGTTTTTATTAAATATAATTTGTTTCTTTTTATTAAATATAATTTTGTAATTTTATTAAATATTTTTTTTTGTTTTAATGAAATATATTTTTGTGTCTTTATTAAATATAATTTTGTATTTTTATTAAATATAATTTTTTTATTAAATCTAATTTTGTATTTTTGTTAAATATAATTTTGGGTTTTTATTAAATATAATTTTGTGTTTTTATTAAATATAATTTTTTGTTTTTATTAAATATAATTTTTTGTTTTTATTAAATATAATTTTATGTTTTTATTAAATATAATTTTGTGTTTTTATTAAATATAATTTTTTGATTTTATTAAATATAATTTTGTGTTTTTATTAAATATATTTTTTTAATTTTATTAAATATAATTTTGTAGTTTTATTAAATATATTTTTTTGTTTTTATTAAATATAATTTTGTATTTTTATTAAATATAATTTTATATTTTTATTAAATTAGAGTATTGTATTTTTAATATTGAGAGTTACAAATAAATTGTAGAAGTAGAAAAAAATAAACTAATAATACAAATGTGATGGTGGTATGGTGGTTAAGACTCTCCAATTTTCTTTCTCATATCGGAGTTCGGATCGGGGTGGGAGCATATTTTCAACAAATTAAAAGTTGGGGTGATGGCGGGCGGACTGAGGTGCTAGCGGGAGCATGCGAGGCTGAGTGGGCGGCTCGAGAGGGCGGGGCAGGCGTCCGGGCTCGTACACTTGGGTTTGCTCTTACTTACTTCAGCGACGGATTAGCGACAGAAATTTTTTCATCGCTAATAATCCATCGCTAATTAGGAATAATTTGAAAAAAAAATATAAAATTAAATTAGCAACGAATTAGCAACGGAAATTTTTCGTTATTAAATTAGCGAAGTGACTTTCAGCGACGGAAAAATCTATCGCTAATACTTTCAAGGACGGAAATTTGTGTATTAGTGATGGATATTTCCATCATTGATACCCATTTTTCTAGTGGTGTAAAATAAAATATTATAATCAATTGTATCTAAGTGATATTTTCAAATTTTGGACTTGATGGAGCCTTTTTTAGAAGGTTTTATTGTGTAAAAGTGGATCACCCTTTCTTTTAAAACTAATACACTCAAACGAGAGTGGGTCTGTTTCGTCCCGGTTCACTAAAGAGATTCATTTTCATGAATAGGACTTAGTCGTCTCGATCATTCGAAGGGACTTCCCTCCTCAAAGGGCCTTAGTTGCTCCGTCTAACCGAAAGGATCTATTATTCGACTAGATTTACAAGGGTAACCAAACATCCTCGACCGATAGCTACCGAAGAGGCCGGACGCATCCGTCTCACTTAGCCATTAGTGCCCAATCGGTATTGTTTAACTAACTGAGTTCTCTACTTCGGCACGAAACATATCTTCCATATACAGAAAGAAACTTAACAGATCTAATCGATAAGGGAAACATCCTTATATAATTCAGTTGTCTAAGTAGTCACAACATCGAATTTTTCATAGTCATATATTCAGAATCTCCAGACGAATTCTTAAGGAAACTGAGGTTTCACAGAGCCTGCAACGGCATGGATCTAAGAAAAGTATTATATAACATCAATGGAAGCATCCGTCCAGATAAATCCTCTAACCCTGCACAAGGCACATAGAGTATAGAGGGAGATCTATCTTCCCTCCTCTCTCAGTCTGTTTATCTTTTCTTTTTGAAAACCTCTTTTTTCAACTTGAGTGTCGGATCCTTCCCTATCGGAATACCTTCTGGCAGTCTTTTGTAGGTCTCAAGCCTCACAATCAGCTGTCTAATCCAGTCTAGGAAGAGTGAATCTGTGGAGATGAAACCACCTCCAACAGATTGCACTGTCTGTGGAAAACAGACTTGAGAATCCTTGCTGAACATCTGAAAGCATCAAAGAGGACATGTCTCGGAAACAGAGAACTAGGGTAGCTTTAAGGGCCACATCCACAGAAGACGGTCATGCCGCTACTCCCACTGACACCACCCCTTCAATGGCACCTGTTCGATCAACCGATTCTCCAACTCGTAACCTACCTCCTCAGTTAAAACAAGTCCCGCCACCTGGAAACCAAGAGCACTCCACCGCAGTTCCTATACCAGTACCTCCAGCACCGGCCAATCAACCCCAGATGGATAGGTTAGTATCAAAAATCCAAGACATGAGCAAATAGTTCAAGGGCCTTAGCCATGCTGTGAGACCTGTAGGTCATTCATCTTCGGGGGTATCAAGTCGCGATCACCGCCGTCGATGAACCCCACCATTCAATCACGAGTCCTCAGTGACTTCTCACCACACCCCCAATGACCTTCGAAGGCAGGTCGAACAACTTGTTGCGAGAATTCATGGGAGTCAATGCTCAGGGAAGCCAAACTCCCTTTTATTCTAATACTTCACCTTTCGATCCGAATGTCTCTTTCAAGCCTATGCCTCGTGATATATTTCTGCCTCCTATGGAAAGATATGATATGACAACAGATCCCTATGATCACACAGCCCATTTTGTGATGGTAATGATTTCAAGGGACATGGATGATGAGGCCATTGCAAACATTTCCCCACTACTCTTATGGGAAACGCGCCGACTTGGTTCAAGTCACTCCTACCGTTGAGCATAAAAATCTTTTCCCAACTTTGAGAACAGTTTGAGGTGCACTTCGTAATAAGCAGGGGGCCGAGAGAAAGTTCACTTCTCTATTGTTATTATATCAAAGGGAGAACGAGTCCCTGGAAAGATTCAAGGCAAAGATGATGAAAGTTTCATTTTTGAACCATTCTATCAAGCTAGCTACGTTACTCACTGGGCTGTGCCCTTTTGGTATGAAAGTCTCAATCACGAAGAAACCTCCCTCCACTATCCAAGAGTTCTATTCTCGTGTTGAAAAGTACATTGTTGCTGAAGACACTGATGCTTTCGACCAAAAGGAAAGCCAAACGTCTAGGAGGGAACATAATCGATCACCTTGACGATCTATGCCCAAGACAAATCAATCGCTTCTTCTGCCTCCCCGGAGATTCAATACTTTCACCTCATTGAATGAAACCCCCAGTCAAGTTCTATTCCAGATCAGTTACCATCTTTGTATCCGGTGGCCCCCTCAACTCACAGAAGATGACCTTAAGAAGAATAGAAGTAAATATTGTTACTTCCATTTCGATTACGGTCACATGACTGACAACTGTATGACGCTCAAAGATGAACTTGAGTTCCTTATCAGAAGTGGGAAATTGTAGAGGTATAACAGTAAAGAAGCTAGGGACGGACCAAGCTCCGACAGGCAAACATTGAGGCCAGATCCGCAAGGCAACTGACTTGTCAACCCATCATGGACAAACCATCAGGATAGAGTCATACATCAGGTTTGCGAGGAGAAAACCCCATAAACCTCTCAACTTCCATTAAACATCTTGAACCATCCAGATGACACACGAGAAGATATGATCAGTGCTTGATTGCGCCTATTTTTTACTTACCTAATGCTCTTGTCTCCCCTGTGTCAGAAGTACTTGTAACTCATACTGAAAACGAAACAAAAGGCAAGCGACTGATCAGCGGGTTCACCGACAAGGAGTTAGTCGAAATAAATCTTAATTGCCACGATCCATTAGTTATCACGGCCAAGATAGGCCTACATGAAGTGCGGAGGATCTTTGCTGACCAAGGAACGGGGTTCGATCTTCTATATTGGGACGCTTTCAAGCAAATGGGTTACAACCCTTCGCATTTGCAACCTCACGCGAGTCCGGTCAATCTGCTCTGGATATATCTCGAAAGAATTATCTCACTCTCGGTCACTCTGGGTACACCCCCTAATCACATGACAGCCACAACGGCCTTCAATGTGGTTAAACTCCCTTCGCCCTATAACGCAATCTTAGGGAGACCGGGCCTGAACGCCCTAAAAGCCTTACCTAGCACCAAACACATGAAGCTAAAGTTTAGGACTTCGCTCGGAGTAGCGACCTTGTCTTACGATCGTGAGCCTTCAACTTCCGCCTCGAAATAGTTCCCGGGTACCTTTTGATAAGCTTTGCACAACTTTTACATTCTCGTTACAATGGTCTTCCACTTAGTAATAAATGCATGCATGCCATTTTCTATTGTATTCCATTGAATTTCTATCCTCCGTGAGAGAAACGACATTATCTCCCTGAAGGGCCCCAATCACCTCGTACATTCGAAGGGATCTATCTCCCTGAAAGGTCTCAGTTGCCCCGTACATTCGAAAGAATCTATCTCCCCGAATGGTCTCAGTCTCCCCTTATATTCGAAAGGATCTATCTTTTTGGAAAACCTCAGTCGCCCTATACATTCGAAGGGATCTATCTCCCCAAAGAGTTTCAATCACCTCGTACATTCAAAGGGATCTATCTCACCGAAGGGTCTCAGTCCCCTTGTATATTTGAAGGGATCTATCTCCTCGAAAGGTCTCAGTCGCTCCGTATACTCGAAAACATTTATCTCCCCAAAGGGCCTCAATCGCCCCATACATCGAAAGAATCTATATCCCTGAAGGGCCTTGGCCGCCCCGTCTAATGGAAGGATCCTGTCTCTCCGAGACTACCAAACCTAGAAATTCATTCGAAATCGCAAAGGGAATATCACCAACTATCAGCACATGTTAAGCAAAAGCAAATCTTTATTAAGAATCTTTGTGAGGCGATAAGCATGAAGTTACAGGGGTTTTATAATTGTAGATATCAACTGAACCTGTCTTAACTCAAATATTGGCTTATCAACAGGAGTTACACCTTCACTTGCCATATTTCGGCCGCTTGCCTTACTGATAGGGAGCAAAGCTCCCTCCAATCCCAACCGACGAATCATCTCCTCAGCACACCGAAGCTTTTCCATCAACTTACGCTGCGCGTCCCTAACAAAAGTGGCACACTAGAACAGTGCTCTTTCGGATTCAAACGCTCTCTTTTCTGCTAGTTGGAGAGACTCCTCACGCAATTGGGCCAATACCTCAACAGTGTGCAACCGCACCTCAAGAGTCTTCTTTTTAGATTCCAATTGCTCACAATAGTTTCGTAGGCCCTTAACCACCTCTTTAGTCGATGAGACTTCGAACACCTTCATCTCCGTGCCCTTTTCTTTTCGACCACTGGCATCCTGAAAAGCCCCAGCTTGGGCACTTAATTGGTGAACCTTTTCCTCTAAATGGCCAATAGTCTACTTCCTTCGTTGCTTTTGAAACTCGGCGAGAGCCATTGTCTGCGAAAATCAAAAGTCACTTATGATGAAAACAAAGAAAGGAGAGAATCTGCAAGATAGTACAATCAAACCAAGGGACTTAAGAGCCCTGTAGGCCTGCTCCATAGACATCTTGTGTAATTCCAAGTCGCAATGATAAAAGTCAAGCCGATCTGTTATTCTCTCTGCCTCCGACAAACCTACATAACTATACTGCTTGTCTCCAGAGCTAATTGTTACTGTCCCTCTCTCCTTTGAGCCCTTGTCACCATGAAAAGAATAAATGTGAAAGAGGGAGGGATAGCTGTTCCATCAGATACCTTATACTTTCCCTTACGAGAAGGCCACAAAGGAATCGCACTTGACGAACTGGACAACCTCTGGACAAACACTCTTGCCCCTCTCGATGCTTCGATTTCCACATCGGTCGACGGATTCCTGATAGGCCCTACAAAGGGCAAGGCCCCTTTATCCCCAGTTGGCGGAACATAATTAGTATTACCCGACTTTATCGGTTCATCTTCGAACCCCATAGATGGTACCAAAGGGGCACATCCCCCTTTTTCCTCACTTGCTTCATGATGTTCCTCCGGCAGAGAATCAAGATGAACCAATTTCCTCCTCTTCGGTGAAGGAAGTACTGCCAATGGCGGGGCCTCAGATGATTCACTAGCCTCGGCGAAAGGATTCTCAAAGGGTACGTCATTGTTAGTTGTAACCTCCCTTAACAAGGAGTCATCAACGAAGCCAGAGATGTTCGTCAACTCTATGATCCTCCTGTCAATAAGGAGAGACCTATCTATACTTCTTTTCTCCCCTATCAGCAGACCCGCCAATGAAAACATCTGATCATTTGTCAAAGTATCAATCAAAATAACCCTTCTGTGGAATGGCAATAACTACCAACCGAACGTAGGAAACGAAAATGATGAGAAAGGTCTGAAGGTTGTAACCCAGGTGTAGGCCTTCCCTCAGCGCTAAAAAACACTTGCATAAGATCATTGTTTCGGAATTCCACAAAGAAATACTTACAAGTCCAATCATTGCTAATAGGTTTTCTATAATGGAATCCCCAATCAGACTCCTGGCGACTTTGCAATCTATACCAATCTTGGACCAAACCTTTCCTCATACATCTCACCAGAGAGAAAAACACAACTAGAATGTCAAAATCAAAACGAAAGCGGTAGAACCCTAACAAAGAAACTACGGTGACAATAAGACGTCAAGAGCCGGGAGTCAATAAGATTAGAAATATATTCCATCGTTGCAATACTTCAGTAAATGGGCCAATATATGGCACCTTCAAACCAAACTTTACCATTTGTTTGTACATTAGAACACAGCCCTCAAGGGTCTTATTCGCCTTATCTTTGTCAGTAGTAGAGACTAAGGCATAGTTGTCGCCTACTAGCATGGCAGTATGGACCTCTTGAAGCTCCGATACCGACATGGTACTCCTGATGTCGTTAATGCCTTGAGCAACAGGACTCTTCATCATAACTTTTGCATAAACTTTTCAACATATGAAGGAAATTTGAAAAAATGAATAAGCACGAAGCAATGAAAATGACAGACTTCGTCTCATGCAAGCCTTTATAAGGATAGTTAAAAGACGGTTCACAGAAACTGAAGAGACACTCTTCACCTTAAAAGATCAACATCTATTCCAAACAGCCACTACTCATGGTGCATTTTTCATAAAACGACATCATGAGTTAGGGACAAATGATGGACTCTCTTTTAGAAGGCCATATTGTAAAAAGTTGGCCACCCTTTCTTTTGATACCAATACACTCAAGCAAGAATGGGCCTGTGTCTTCCCGGCTCACTGAAGAAGTTCATTTTTGAGAATGGGTCTTAGTCGCCCCGATCACTCAAAGGGACTTGCCTCCCCAAAGGGCCTTAGTCGCTCTGTCTAATCGAAGAGATCTATTATTTAACTCGATTGACAAGGAGAACCGAACACCCCTCAACCGATAGCTACCAAAGAGGCTGGACACATCCGTCTCACTCGACCATTAGTACCCAGTCGATATTGCTTAACTGACTAAGTTCTCCACTTCGGAACAAAACATATCTTCCATATACAGAAAGAAATCTAATAGATCTAATCGATAAGGGAAATAATCTCTCTGTATAATTAATTATTCTAAGTAGTCACAATATCGAATCTTTCATGATCATAGATCCAGAATCTCCAGACGAATTCTTAAAGAAACTAGGGTTTTTCAGAACCCATAGCGGCACAGATCTAAGAAAAGCATTGTATAACATCAATAGGGGCATCAATCCAGATAAGTCCTCTAACCCTACACAAAGCATACAGAGTACAGAGGAAGATCCGTCTTCCCTCCTCTTTTAGTTTGTTTATCTTTTTCTTTTGAAAACCGCTATTTTTGATTTGAGTATTGGAGTCTCCCTCGCCGAAACATCTTCCGGTAGTCTTTTGTTGGTCTCAACCCTCACAACCAGCTATTAGATCGAGTCCAAGAAAAGCTAAATCTATAGAGACGAAACCCACCTGTAACATGACTCATTTGGCATTAGTGAAATAAGCAATTGCACTTGGTGCGCCCCCCAGAGTTTTCGGGGCAATTCAGAAAGTTTAATTCCTTATTTCGATTTACTTTTCAAGTTAGAGATTGGGTCACACCCCAATGTCCAATTATTTTGCTTCACAATAACGCCATTCTCTTCCTATAGAAAGCTTACCTAAATGATTGCCCATATCTCTCAATCATAAACTTTGCATTTATAAATGAAAACTCTTTCTTGTAGAGTAGCAAAAATTTCTTACTCAATTACCTTTTTCAAAATCTTATATTCAAAATTTCATGAATATAAATATTTCAGCTATTTTTGTGACCCTACCCAAAAATAATAAACGAAATTTCAAATAGTTATCAAAATCATCATTTCCTCTATTTAAGAGGTACCAAATTAATGATTATTTGAATCGAGATTTTGAGAATAAAGATTCCACTCACGTATAACATGAATTTAAGAGAAAACTAAGAATTCATCTTATCTTATGGTTATGGCTAAACTCCTAGTACGTGCGGAAAAAAAAATAAAAAATGCTAAAAATTCATCTTATGGTTATGGCTAAACTCGTGGTCCTTTTGGAAAGTAAAAAGAATTACGCATCCTTCCTTAGAGAAATATCTTTTTTCTTTTTTTTTGCACATCGGAGAGGTTCAAATTCGTGATTTCTAAAAAAGAAGAAGGAGATAGTACCAGTTGAGCTATAACTTATCGGCTCATTTGACGAATATCTAAAAATCTTAGATTCATATATTTATATCTATGGGTTCTTAATTCTTTTTACAATGCAATGAAACCTCTTCGTAACTAAAATTAATGATAAGCAACGTCTAACATTATTACTCCTCACCTTATATAATATAAGATTTGAATCATAAGTGTGCCCTTTAGGTGAAATTGGGACTGATATATGATTATTGAATTATCATGATCACAGCAGTGAAATTGACATAAAATATGTGGCCCACCTGATATTAAATCTGCGTAATTAAGTAATTTGTTTTCAATTGTAAGCTATTTAAGTTTATACATTTTGCATAGCTTAATGATCTATTAATAAGTATATCATTTGAAAAGCGTTTGAGGTTATTGTTAAAATAATGATTTTAAGAAAAATTAAGATATTATTTATTGTTTTTATATAATCAATTGATATTTAGAGTCATACTGCGATTAATCCGATCCGAGCGTTGTCGGGCTAAATTTAGGGGAGTCCTCTTAATGTAGTTATTTTCATTTTTAAGTTTTGAATTCGAGATTTGGTTAAGTAATTTAATATTTTTATCTATTATACTGACTGTCCGTTGATATAAAGGTATTGTGCATGTGTTAATGAGATTATCTAAGGCATAAAAGTATAAACTTTTCTCCCGAAAATTATTTAAATTTTAATTGTATTTTAATTTGAAAAAGTAATATATATATATATATATATATATGACATGTGGCAATGTGAGCAATTCTGTATTTAACTTTATATATATATATATATTACAGATTATAGATTATTTTGTTATTTATTCTTCGATCTTGACGAACGTTGAACAAAAGAAAGTTAATACCATTGGGTATTGCCCCAAAACCCAAACCAATGGCCCACACAATACTCACAGGGCACCTTTATCCTCATAAATTTCTGGAGAGTTTTGGAGACACCACCTATCAAATTTCACTCAAATATCACTATATATATATATATTTAAAACAAAGAGATGCAATTAAATAAAATTAAATTAAAAAATAGAGAATAAAAAATGGAAGACTCTACTGCTTGAGCTTTCATTGACGTACCTCTAATGTCACCATTCCAACAATGTTTTAGTATCTTGAACGAGTGAACTTATAAACCTAGGAATCCATGAGGCACCCATTTGCTCAAATCCTTAAATTTCTTCTCCACCCAACTATTAGTGAAAACTGGATATCAATGAACTAAGTTTCTTTTCTAAACTTATAAATTTACTAAATAATAAAAACTTTGTAATACATAGGGAAAATCGTTGACTTGCTGATAAGCAAAATTTATTATCCCCGAATCAATAATAATAAAAAGAAGATACAAAATTCTGTCGCACAAGCAAACCAATGAAACTGTGGCGTTGCCCTTAGAGAGGGAATTGATCAATTAAACTAAACACTTAATTTAAACCAATAAATATTTATTTACTTAGTAATCAAGTCAAGTGTTACGTTCAACCCAAACTCTAGGTGGTTCATAATGAGGGGAGCCTCGCAGTTAAGAGAGTTTAACCAAAGTTTGTTGCCCTAGTTTTTTTTTTTTTTTTAAAAAAAAATAAAGTCCCCAAATGAACAGTTTAGTTGTCTAATCTTCTCCTCTAATACGGTGATTTTGAGTTTAAATCTCGATGTAATAAAAAAATAGAAAATAAAAAATAAAAAGATGGGGAACGCTTCTGCTTTTATCTAGTCAAGAGGTGACACACAATCACGGTTGCTAGAGAGTTTTTCTTTCTTTCCTTCTCTCTTTCTTTCACTATCAAAAAAAAGGTCTTCAGCGACGGAAATTATCGACGGAAAAAAATCCGTCACTATTTTTTACGGATTTGCGATGGATTAACGACGAAAAAATCAGCGACGGATTTAGCAACGGAAAAATCCATCACTAATTTTTTCATCGCTAAAACTTTTTCGAACAAATTAGCGACGGATTTAGTGATGAAAAATTTCCGTCACTAATCTGTCGCTAAAACTTAAATTTTTTTTTTATTTTTGTTAAACATAATTTTTTATTGTTTCTATTAAATATAATTTGTATTTTTATTAAATATAATTGTTCATTTTATTAAATATAATTTTTTTTGTTAAATATAATTTTTTATTTTTATTAAATATAATTTTGTATTTTTAATAAATATAATTTTTTTATTAAATATAATTTTGTATTTTTATTAAATATAGGAGATTTAATAAAACGTAAAGATAGGCCGTTGAATATTTAAATGTAAATTATTCGTAAAGACATGATAGTTATGAATTTGGTTGAGGAGATGTTTTAGATAGGAATAAATAACGTAGGAAAATCCACACAAATTAAATAAATAGTTTACTCTTTTTTTTTTTCTTTTTCTTTCCATCACATTTGTCTCTCACGTGGCTGACCCCAAATTTCTTGGATAAAAGATCTAGGTTGCTATTGTTGTTGCAGATTCACCCAATGTTCATATAATGAACCCTAATTCGATTAACCAAAACCCAATGGTCATGAATTATTGATTAGGCCAAATTGCATTAAGTTTTATAGAAAATCTGTAACTTAAGATTTTCCTTAAAATTTCACACACAGAATTAATCATCTGTCAATCTCATAATCTTATGTGAATTTTATGGTATTCATCTAATCTCATGCAATATTTATGCAATCTCATGCATTCAATCTCAAATCATCCAAACGTTGGGTCCTAAAATGTATGAAGCATTAAGTTCAACAAAATAATTATCACGTCAATAAAGATTTAAAGAAAAGAAATAGATCAAACAATGCTATTAATCAAATAACAGAATCCATCAATTCCTAGGAACAAAAAATCTAATTAGACATAATAAAGAAGAACAAGAAAAGTGAAACCTAAAATCTATATAGAGAGAATGTGTGTGAGAGGAAAGATTAATTCGTGCTTAGGGTGCTCCTCTATTTATAGACTCCCAAAACCCTAGTTGCCTTCTTTATCAAGGACTTCTCTTTTTTGAATTTCAGCACTACAATAACTTATTTCTAATTTTCGGATACCTTCTGGCCTGAATTAGCTTCTAAACTCTTACAAGATTTGTTGGCCTTAAAGTCTTTTTTCCAACTCGACAAAATAATAGGTCAATCGAATATCAGAATAGAAAATTATACCTAAAATACTAACAGCTATTTGTGCAGTCCAAAACCCCTTAAATAGGCCCAATATTTCTAAAACAAAATTCATAAAAATAATTAATGTAAAATTACAAAATAAAGTCTAAAACAATTCTAAAATAAATAAATAAACTTTAAAATAAAATAAAATAAAATAATTCAAGTGTATAAAAAATATTACTATAAACTCCAAAGATTCATCGATACAGAAAGAAAGAGTCTCCATCCTCAAAGTTCATAAGTCCAAATCGAGGGAACGAATGGGTTAACCAGCCAATCCCAAGAGACACTTACAACTAACCAAATGGAGTGATCCTCCAAGTACTGAATGGGTATAACCCCTTGGTAAATTACCTCCCAATCCATTTCTTGCGAGCGCTACATCAGCGTGACCACACACGATCAAATGAGAAGGGGAACTTTGTAGCCAATATCTTCCAAAAGGTGGAGCCATCCAACTCTACATCCAAAGAAGTCATTGCCACCTGCACTGGGAATCCACCCAAAAAGAAGAGGCCCATGATCGTCATTAGTGATGATGACTTGGTGAGTGTCGATCCATATCAACATGATTCCTTTAACATTACAGCCAAAATTGGGAATATGAAGTCAGGAGGATCTTTGTTGATTAAGAAGCCGACTACAACCTCCTCTTCTGAAACGCCTTCCAACAGATGGGCTTTACCTGGCATGCTTACAACCTCATACTGGACCCATTAAGGGGCTTTCAGGTGAATAGATATATCCCGAAAGCATCATCTCACTGCCCATGACCCTTAGGATCCCACCCAATCACACGATAGCCTCGACCATGTTCAATGTGGTCAAGCTCTCCACGCCTTACAACTTTATCTTAGGACGACTTGGTCTAAATACTCTGGAGGCACTATGGAGCACAAAACACATGAAGATCAAGTTCAGGACCTCCGATGGTGTTGGAATGTTACCTTGTAATCTGGAGCCTTCGACAATTTCTCCTAAGTAAACTCTAAATCCTTCTCTCTTTACGATTACTTTCGTAGTACCCCTTGAAGGTGGTTTGCAGTATATAGCCTTAGTGCTTGAACTATTGATTATTGTTTCCCCCTTAATGATATGTCCTATTGCTATTTGCAAACTGACTACATTAAGCATATGCTATGGAGCCGCTTTTATTGAACAAAAGGAATATATCGTTAGGGATTTATCTCTCTAAACTGGCAAATATCACCTAGTCCTCCCAAATGGAGTCTATTGTAAGGGATTTATCTCCCTGAATGGGGAAATATCACCCAGTCCTCCAAACAGAGTCTATCATTAGGGATTTATCTCCCCGAGTGGGCACATATCGCCTAGTCCTCTTAAACAAAGTCTATCGTAAGGGATCTATCTCCCCGAATGGGCAAATATCACCCAGTCCTTCCGAACGAAATCTATCGTAAGGGATCTATCTCCCCAAATAGGCAAATATCGTTCAATCCTCACAAACAGAGTCTTTCGATAGAGATCTATCTTCCCGAGTGGACAAATATTACCTAGTCCTCATGAATAAAATCTATCGTAATGGATCCATCTTCCTGTCAAACATCTGTGGCTCATCCTATCAGATAGCCTATTAAAGAAACCTTACCATCGGATGAACGTATCACCAGCTAGGGATATGCCTCCCCAATAACACTCTGTTCATCAAGAAGTAATGCCTCTAATGTGAAGTATGAGCCGTAATAAGAATGAAGGAGTATTTCATTAATGTCCAAAAAGAAGTACATACAGAGTAAATTAAAAAAGAAAACAGAAACCCCAGTTAGGGGATAGGAAGTACATCAAGCCCTACATGAGCAAGAATTGACTTAAGTTTAGAAGAGGTTTCCATGGTGTCTAGGGGCATGGCTCTCGCCAACACTGCCTGATGAGTAATCTCCATGACACACTAAAGTCTACCAGACAGCTTGCACTAAGCTCGTGTATGTTGGTCGATCTTCCTTGTACCGATAGCCCCCAGCTTGGTTATCTTCCACTTAGTAGCCTGAAGGGACTGGTCGTGCAGGTCGGCCAACCTCTTCATAGCCTGCAGGGATGCCTCACGTACTTAGGCCTCCACCTCCAGCTTTTTACATTATCAGAGTGCTACATCTAATTCGGCCCTCAACTACTCCACCATTTCATTATGAGCATTCAAAGCGCTTTTTCTTTCCATGAGAGGGCATCTTACAGCGTGGACATGTCTGCTACCATCTGATCGGCCCCAAGCCTCATATGGCTCACTGTTTGCTCCTTTCTCTACCTTTGGAACTCTACAAGGATATGGTCTAAATGAACAAACACCAATCAGTAAATAGAAAAGAGAAAAGAAAATGAATGACAGAAGAAGAAGGATATCATCACAGAAGCAGAAAAAAAGACCTTGTCGCCCTGCTCAAGCAAAAGCTTGTTCTGTTGTAGTTCCGAATGATGGAAGTCCAGCCAGTCGACTATCTACGTCCCTTCGATGACATCTACGTAGCTGTGATGATTGTCCACTGCACAGATCGTCATTGTCCCTCACTCGTTCGAGCCCTAACACCTATCAAAATATTGAACAGGGATCACGTAGGGAAACACTTCTTCCTCGGGCACCGAGTGGTTGCCTTTGTCCGTGGGCGATAATAGAATAGCAGTAGATGGCCTTGCATTGGGCCTCTTCGTCAATCCATAGAAAGTGTCTTCGTGGTACCTTGGGGAACGCTCCTCTGTCTCCTCCAGCCCTATAGGAGCATGTTCATCGACTCTCTCGATCATTCCTGCCACCATAGTCCCAGCAATGTCAGCTTCCCTTCCTTTTACCTGGTCTCTTACCGAGGAACCCTCATTAGCTTCGTTGATAAAACACTCGCCTTTGAGTTCGCTACCATTGGCTTTTGCTGGCTCGTTAGTAGTTTGTTGAGCAGGTTGTTTAGTAGTTGGGGACCTCTCTTCTAAGCTCTTTCCAATCCCCTCTTCGGATGACTCTTGCAATTGCACTCACCTCCTTTTGACCCTCCATGAGGCAAGTGGAGTCGAATCAGGTGAACGAGCCCTTGACATACTTTCAGTCTCCCTCAGGGCTCCCCTCAATTTCTCCCTCATCTGTCGAGCAGTAGCGATTTCTCTCAAGTTCTCCTCCATGGCGGAATACAAAAAATCCACAAGCTTTTTCTTCTTTTTCTTTAGCAACAAAGGCCTCTTGGTTCCCCTATTCTCCCCGAGCAATAGACCCGCAACAATAATATCTTATTGTCTAGGAGACGGTCGACCCAAATGCTTCTCTACGAGCTCTAGCAAAAATCGCCTACTGATCATACAAAGCCTGAATTGGTCTTAACACAATGAACGGATCAGCATCGGGTACCGGAAGCTTTGGCATCAAGCCCTTTTCCAAGAACTCAATAAAAAAGTACTTACGTATCCAACTGTTATTAATAGTCTCACTGTAGAAGAACCTCCAGCTTGACCTAAGCTGGGTTTGCAAGCAAAACCAACCTCTTGTAGAACCCTTCTTCCCATACTTCTTCAAGGAGAACATATATACCAAACTTTGAAATCAAAATGCAAGAGGCAAAAACTAATCAGAGAAATAACTGCAACTACCAAGCACTAAGCATTGGGAATTAGCAAAGTGGGAAATATGTTCCAATACAACAAAACCCTAGTAATGTGGCCCGTGTACAACACCTTCAAATCATACTTCCCCGACTGTTTGTACATAAGGACTCGACTCCCTGAATCTGTATTCGCTCTATCGACATTTATTGCTGACACGATCTCAAAGTTATCACCCAACAGCATGTCGCTCTGAATGTCACACAATTCTCCTGGCAACATGGTGCTTCTGATGTCTCCAATACCGAGACAAGAATCAGATAATGAACATTTAGCCACTTCCTCTTATGATCTTTGTGACAGGCTGACTTCCCTAGAAATGCTAACTGTTAAAAAGTGAAATTGGTAGTGGAGAAACCAATCGTGGGATTTGCAATATAAGTAGCATGCTGCAGATGGTTCACAGTAACTAAAGCAGCACGTGCCATATTAAATTTTTTGATTATTAAGATTCGAAAGGTCTTTACCAAACCTACTCTTAATGTCCCTTCTTTGAAGCAACAACAGAAGTGGGGGTAAGTGATGATACATTACCAAAATGGCCCAAACTACTTTGGGTTCCAGACTAGCCCATAGCACTTCGAGCGACTTTTGTTGACCCAATCGCTTACTCAATCGGTATCTACCTGATCAATCAACTGCCTAATTTAAAGGCTCATCATTATTGTGGCTTTAGACCCTCCAAACCCCCAACTCAAAGGACAAATGGATCGAAGTGTATCATCAATATGGGATTTATCTTCCAAATGGATAGACACGACCCATACTCTCTCGGCACTCATCGACCAAGTTCTAGCCAGTAGACAACTACTTGGTCATAGCACCTCCTGGTGTTCGGTGATCACCATTCGGTCTGCTAAAGGAAATATTCACTTCTCCTACAAACACGGATAGAATCTTTTGCAAATGGAACGGAGATCTCCTATCGTGAAAATGAATCTCCTAACTATTCAAACTTTCTTAATCGATAACATTCGAGATCTTTTGGTATCTTTTCATCATGACTCCATAATCTCAGAGCACTTTCATAAGGAAACTAGGATTCCAATGTGCTGTATGCGCACGTCTCTCACACCAGGAACTATATATGTACCATCAAGTCAAATAACCAAGCATGCATAAGCATACACATAGGCACATGCATATGCACGCATGGTCTCAACATAGAGCTCTCTTTCAGTTTGTTTTTTTCCATTTCGAAATCCGCTTTCTAATTTGAGCGTCGGAGTCTCCTCTGACGAAACAACCTCTGGCAGTTCTTTGTAGGTCCTGTCGATTTGAATTATCAAATGACGAAGCCCATCGTTTGAGTTAGTAGAGCCATTATCTATGGAGCCTAACCCACCTTCAACATATATATAGGTGATCCATGTTAAATATTCTTCTCAAATTTCAAGAGTAAGCTAACAAACTTTTGAGACAATTGGAATCTTTAATGTTCATTATTTGTTTCTTTTCCTCTTGGTCCTTTAGCAAAAGAAAGTCGCCAGTTTTAAGAATTATTTTCAAATTTTTGCTCGTGTTATGTTCATTCTTTGTTTCTAGCAAAATTAGTAACTTAGTGGTATGGTCAAGGAAAAGATATCCTTGTCAATGATATCCTAATCTTTAAGAATTATTTTCAAAGATACCCGAGTCAAGGAAAATAACGTTGCATCAAATTAAAAGAATTCACAAAAAAAACAAAAACAAAAACAAAAACTACAATCTTATGTTTGAACCCTGATTGATTAACTAGAAAAATTACGATCTTACCTCTAAAATTCCATTTTTTTTCCCGAGATTTGGTATGGTCTCTCCATCATATCCGAACCCCGAGGCTTAAATGTTCTTCCAACCATATGGTTTAGGAGTAGAATATAGAGCATGGGTAGAGTATTTTGCGCACCGAAAAGAAAAAAGATGCCTATATAGACGTGGAAATGAGGATTAACAATCTTTTTCAATATGAGTATTTTGTGTAGCTAGTGAAAGAAAAGATATGAAATGCACGTTCATAGATAGGGCCATTTGTCCTTCTTTTAGTTAGGAACTATATGAAAATTATAATTTGGTAGGTGTGAACCTTTTCCTTATTCAACTTCTCTATGCAATATAATTTACTTGTTTGGGTATTTATAGTTTATTTATGAAAATAAAAGAGAAAAAATTTGGCATAACCAAGAAAAAGCTTTCACATGAACAATAATTAAAATTTTACCCTTTGTTTTGTTTTGCCAAAACTCCCTCATTTCGATTATGGATGTAAAATGAAAAATACTTTAAGTTCCACAATTTAGTTTGGATTGAGTTTGAAAATTAATTTTGGATTCTAAAGTTTTATATTGAAAAAGATTATTTGATGTTTACATCTTATGACTAAATGAAGAAAAAAAAATCTCCTTTTCACTTCTTTCTCCGGACACCATTTCATGTTCTTTCTCGGACCATCACTCTCTCTCTCTCTCTCCCCCTCATCTCTTTTCCCTTTGGTGTTCTCCATATATTCTCCCCTCTCTCGGTCACTCGACTATCTCTATTTGTATTTGTCGGTCGATCAACCTTTTCTTTCCACTTGGTTGAGTGAGAGAAATCAAAAATGGTTTAAAAGTGATGGTACTCTATTTAATAGGTCTCTAGAATCATACATGGTCATTCGATAAGGAAGGCAATCACCATCAAGATCAAATCTTTTCATATTTCCACGATATCATAATTCTCACGGACTCTCATAAAGAAATGGAATTTTTCTGAAGTTCTGAACATTCCTAAATCTTAAGAAAGTCTCAATCTTTTAGAAATCTCTAATTACAATCTTAATCATCTTGAAAGATTTCAAACAAAAGGAAATTATGGTTTTCTACATCCCTGGAAGACTATAAATATTGAGTATAGACAACTCTCAGCAGGGACTCAATTTTTACACATGAAAGAGGGGCAGTTCTATACATCATTCAAAGGGGATTCTATACCCAAATCTATGTTATTCAGATGAGGGTTCCATACCCAATCCTATATATCGTTCAGAGAGGGATTTTATACTCGTTTATATACACCGACAAAGGTAGGGATTCATGCTCAATTTTATACAACCAGAGGTATGCTTTCGTATTTTACTCTATACACGATCAGAGATATAATATTTACGGCTACTATCAGTCTTTATTTTATCACTCATACTGACTTGAGTATCGGAGTCCCCCCCGGGTCAGCCCTGGTAGGGTTTTTGCAGGTTTCTAGTCCGTGAAGAACCATTGAGCGCCACCGCCATCGGCTTCCCACTCGAGTCGGAAGAGTAGGTATCTATGGGGTGAAAATCGACTCCAACAGATTGACGCCATGTGTGGGAAATGACTGACTGACCAATCGTAGAAATCTCAAACCTGTTTCATTTTTTCTTGACAGTCTGAGTACATTTGACTATGCAATAATTGGGACGAGGGTACATTATCTAATGAACGGGTGATGTTGCCCTGCTCTACCGATGGGATATATCTTCCCTAACGGGCCATGTCATCCCGATCTACCAATAAGATCTATCTCCCCAAACGGGCCATGTCGCCTCAATCTGATCTACCGATGGGATCTATCTTCCCAAACGGGCCATGTCGTTTCGATCTACCGATGTGATATATCTTTTCGAACAGGTCCATGTCGCCTTAATCTACCGATGGGATCTATCTCCCTGAACGGGCCATGTCACCCCTATTTACCGATGGAATCTATTTTCTTGAATAAGCCTATGTCATGCTAATCTTCTGATTGAATTTATCTCATCGAATGGGTCTATGTCACCCTTGATTATCCGACTTGTCAGTCTCTCCATCATTCAGCCTGTCGGCCTCTCAATCTCTTATTAGTCTCTTGACTCTCGGATCATTTGAATTTTTGACTTGTTGGTCTCTCCATCGTTTGACCTATCCGCCTCTTAATCTTTTGTCAGTCTCTTGGCCTCTGGATCGTTTGACCCTTCGACCTATCGGTCTTTCCACCATTTGGTATGTTGGCCTTTCAATCTCTTGATAACCTTTCGACCTCTTGACCATCCTAATTATTTGACCTATTGGTCTCTCGACTTATCAATTTCTCCATCATTCGACTTGTCAGTCTCTCAATCATTTGATCTGTCGATCTCTCAATCACTCGCTTAATAAATCTACCGACCTGTCGGTTTTTCAACCTTTTGATCATCCGATCTGCTGATCACTCGATTTGTTGACCTTTTAGTATCTTAATCTCTCGATCGCTCGACCTCTTATTATCTCAATTTCTCAATCCCCCAGTTACTCTACCTGACAATTTGTTGATCTCTCGATCACTCGATTTGTAAATCAATCGATCTCCCGATCCCTTGCCTTGTCAGTCTCCTAATTGTCTCGTTATCCTTTGATCAGTCGACCTACCGGTATCTCCCTGAATGGGCAAATATCATCCAGTCTATCAAACGAACAAGTCTACCTGAATGAAATCTATCATTAGGTATTTATCTCCTCGAACGGGCAAACATAGCCCATCTTTTTAAACAAAATCTTTCAAATAAGTCCTCCCGAACAGAGCTTATCACTAGGGATGTATCTCCTCGATGGACAAATCTAGCCCACTCTTTCGATTGAAATCTCTTAATGGAACTCTCTCGGATACAACTTCTAGCCGAATACATATAAATTATACTTATAATTATACATCTCATATGGGTTCTGCATCCACTTTCTCTTGGTTTCTACTTGCAAGCTCTAACCTTTGGATAGAATTCAGCTCTCTTTTTGTTCGAAATTGTATCACACCAGTTGCAACATTGCTCCAGTATATTTTCTTAGCTATAACGCCTTCGACAATAAGCCAACACTCATGAATGCAAAGCCTGACACTATTTTCTCGCATCGGTCTCTAGCCTCTCGCATTTACTGGGAGTTATATCTTCGGTTAGAATATAGACTCCAAGTCAGTCTTCGGATATTCTACTTTTGCTTTTCTTATCACAAGCATTATGTACTCCTGACCACTGCTCGCTTGAACTCCTGGTCACACGGCCCCCCAACCTAAAGTCTCATATCGTTTGAACATGTCATCAATAAGGGATGGAACTCCCTGAACGGGTGGACATGGCTCCTCTATCTAAAAGTCTTCTATCGTGTGGCGAGTCTAAGTCGCCCATATCCTATCGTTCAAGCGTGTCATCAATAAGGGATTGAACTCCCCAAACGGGTGGACACGGCCCCTCTATCTAAAAGTTTCATATCGTACGGCAGGATTAAGTTGCCCAAATCTTATCATTTGAACGTGTCATCAATAAGGGATGGAATTCCCGAACGGGTGGACATGACCCCTTTATTTAAAAGTTTCCTATCACACAGAGGGCCTAAATTGCTCAGATCTTATAGTTTGAACGTGTTATCAATAAGGGATGAAACTTCCCGAACAAGTGAACACGAACCCTTTATCTAAAAGTTTCCTATCGCACGGAAGGTCTAAGTCACCCAAATCCTATCGTTCGAACGTGTCGTCAATAAGTGATGGAACTACCCGAACGGGTGGACATGACCCCTTTATCTAAAAGTTTCCTATCGCACGGAGGGTCTAAGTCGCCCAGATTCTATCGTTCGAACATGTCGTAAATAAGGGATGGAACTCCCCGAACGGGTGAGCACGGCCCCTTTATCTAAAAGTTTCCTATCGCACCGAGGAGCTAAGTCGCTTAGATGCTATCGTCCGAACGTGTCGTCAATAAGGGATGGAACTCCCCGAACGGGTGGACATAGCCCCTTTACCTAAAAGCTTTCTATCACACGGAGGGCCTAAGTCGTCTAGATCCTATCGTTCGAACGTGTCGTCAATAAGGGATGGAATTCCCCGAATGGGTGGACACGACCTCTCTAAAAGTTTCCTATTGTACGATGGGTCTAAGTCATCTAGATCCTATCGTTCGAACGTGTCGTTAATAAAGGATGGAACTCCTTGAACGGGTGAACATGGCCTCTCCAGTTGAAAGCTTCCTATCGTACGACGGGTCTAAGTCGCTCAAACCCAATCGTTCGAGCGTGTCATCAATAAGGAATGGAACTCCCCTAGCGGGCCCATGTTGTAATATCAGACAAGTCTGAAATCTTGAAACTCAATTTAAATGGAAAATTTAAAAAATATTTATATTTTATGAGAATGTGGGAGAAATAATTAATTTGAATATAATGTGAAACTCTGTCTTTTGGGTTGTTCAGAATATCTCTTAGACTTTTGATCGGTGGATATTTAAATTATAAGTGATCAGTTAGTAGAGTAATGGCTTGTCAGTAGAGACTGCTCCTAGGAGATTGTCATCCCTAGACCATTTCTTTATTTTTGTCATTCGGTATAATACCGTTGGTTATAATAGAATTCCTGATCGGTACCTACCTGCCCGTGACTTTCTCATATTTCTCAATTTTCCTGGTATTAGACATTTTCATAGACCCGTTGGTAACCATCGGTTATTTTTCCAATTAAGAACTTCTATTGGTATTTTACTCAATTCCTTCTGTCAGTATATCCATTCCGTTCATGATGTTTGCTTTATCAATTTTTAACATTTTTATTTGGTACACTAGATTTCCATTTAAATTGATCGATTATTTTACTACCGATCGGTAATGTGTACCATCGATAGCATGAGACTAGTGAATTTCATTTTCATCATCTATCGGTAATATTCGTGACCGTTCGGTACGACATATTTTTATTTGTCTGTTCGGTGCTATCTTTGATTTTTCACATAACCATTCGGTCACAAACTCTCTCCGATATTCCTCCCTTCAATATTGACCGAACAGTCCATTTTGTTTTCCTATGGGTATTTGTAAATCCATTCGGTTATCTTTCATTTGACCGAATATACATTCCTTGAGACTTGACCGATCGGTAATGTGAATCCAAATGTTGACCGTTTAGTGCTCATTCCCTATTTTTATCCATCCATCCGGTGCTTCTTCCATTCTCGTTTAACACCCACTTACTTTGATCGGACAGCCCATCGGCATTTTGCTTCAACAATTAAATGCAATATGTTGACCAGACAGTACTTCCTTCGGCATTTCCCTCCCCTTCGGTATTTATTAATTCCATAAAATTTTGCACTCCATGTTGACCGAACACACCCATCCTGGGTATGGACATGACCGAACAGCCTCCAAATTCTTGCAATTGACCGAACAGTAGGCAGCCTTTGTACAATGAGTCTTGGAAATTGCCTCACATCACTTGTCCTTGTGGAGATTGGAATCCATGACTTGTTAGACATCCAAAAAGGTTTTATCCAACATGCCATGTAAATATCTTAATCATATTATGTAAAATTTATTATATATCCCATGTTTTGATATTTTCATTAATATATCTCTATGTGAGATTTTGACCTTTCGGTGGAGTTATTTTCCTTTCACATTGTGCTGAACAGTTATCTATTCTTATTCGATAACTAATGAACATTGACTTAATCCCATCACCGATCACTCCTCTCTCTACAAATAAAATTTTAAGTGTCTGAACCTATTGAGAAAAGTCACCAAATTTACCAATAAGGGCATATTGGGCATTTGTGTATATTAAAAGTAAAGGGGGACAAATAAGTAAATTCAAGGAAATGAGTTATAAATGAAGAGCAATAGTGGGACATTAGAACCCACGAAGGCCAATCTCCATTTTTCTTCTTCTTCATTTTCTCTCTCGGTACACACATTCTCTCTCCCTTTCTTCTTGTTTTTTCCAAAGACCAATCAAATACCACTAAAACTCACACTCTACAGGCTTCAAAACTCATAACCCAACCTTTAAAAGGTTCACTCTAGTAAGAGATTTGGAGTATTCTAGTAAGTGAAAATCTAGGGTTTGATGGAGGTTTGGGTTGAAGCCAAGATGGTGACAACAAATTAGGAGCTGGACAAACCGATCAACACCAGACTCTTGCTGTCGGATAAATTGGGAGTGACTACCTTCCTTTACACTGTGAGTGGATACATGTTTATGGTTTTGAGTGAGAAAATATTTGATACTGATTTTATAAATATTTCTAAAATTATTTTAAAATTGTTTTATGATTGTGGAATGTCCCGAAAAGGTATTTGAACTACTGAATGCATCCATGTGCTGTTAAAAAATAATGTGTCATATTTTATTGAATTTTGTTGAATGCGGCTGATGAAACTCATGCACTGAGAATTCATTTGTATAACTGTTGGCACATTTTGGTATATGATTTGATGATTATGAAATGGTGTTGTTGTATAGTTAATGACTATAGTCATTCCCTCCACGGTGTGGAGCCCGATGGAGTGACGTGGCTGGGCAGTTATTTGGATAAAGAGGCAGCTGCTCGAGAGGTACCTCTGAATCCCTCCCTTCGGACTAGCCTGGTTGCACTCCGGGGGAAACCCGAGCCAAAACCAAGGAATGGGGTATTGTGTATGATTGATTGACGTCGATAAGAATTCCTTGGCGATTCCACCATTGGTCAGGGCCAAGCCTTTGGAGGAAAGATTTTGGCAACCCCATGTGATGGGACGTGACCCAAAAGCACAAACCAAGAGAGTCAACTCCTTCAAGGCCCACTAAAGGGGCCTGCCGATCAGTATTTAACGTCCACAACAACAATCAACTGAGGGGCCATAGCCACTCTGATCGATCTACCAAAGGGCCTTAGTCGCCCAGGTCCACCGAACGATAGGGTCTTAGTCGTCCCGATAACCGATCGTTGCTCATCAAGCGGAGACAGTCTCCTCGATCAATTAAATAAATGTTAGCTTTCCAACCGGATAAGTTTCGAAGGTCCCTTATGGGTCGAGTAACTGATTGGTACGCGGTACTCCAAGCAATTCTAAAGGAATGTCAGAATTTCCTCAACTTCCGCCTTCTATTGCATAACGACAAATCTTGGATCTTCCTGATAAGGAAGGCATCCCTCCCGAAGATGGAATTTTTCTCGATAAATGAGGACTATGATCAATTTGGAATATTGACTCCCGAGAATCTCGGATCAGCTCTATAGGGAAGGTAGGGTAGAAGTTCCTCAGCGGTGCATGACTCTCACATGTATAAGAGATCTCAAAACCCTTGACATCAGGTACACTCTTTAAGCCTAACACATGGGGCACACTGATCATAGGGAACCACATTCCCTAAACTCTCAGTCTGTTTTTTTCAATCAAAAACCGCTTTTTACTGACTTGAGCGTCGGAGCCTCCCTACCGGAGCACCCTCTGGCGGTTTTTGCAGGTGAATCCACCCATCGACGGCTATTGTTCAAGTCAAGAAATAGCTGATATCTATGGAGCCATAACCCACCTCCATCAGATTTGCACTGTCTGTGGGAAGTAGACTAGAGAAGTTTCGATAACCATGCCTCCAAGGATTAAAGCGTCTTCTAGAGCCACCCCCACTGTAGGAGGGAACATCGCTATGCCCGCCGAACCTGTCGCTCCCCCAATAATAAATCCTCTAATTCATAATCCTGTGTTTTCCCCCCGACTGGTGTATCCAGAGCTAATTCTGCTAGATACAAACCAAGAACAACAAGTCATGGCTCCAGAACCAGAACAGGCAGACCAACCCCAAATGGAAAGATTGGTATTTGGAATCCAACAAATGAGCAAATAGTTGGAAGGACTCAGTGGAGCCCTTGGGCCGGACAACCACTCATCTGTTGCAGAGTCCGAATACAAACAACCACCTGGACAAGAATTCCTGGAACCATCGGTGGCCTCCCAATACGACCCACAGGGCCTAAAAAGGTAGATTGAACAGCTCATGGCTGTTGAGCTAAAACAAGCAGGAGTAAAGGATAGGGAAGGTCCCCAACGCCTCCTAGGCGAATTGCCATTCGATGCAAAGATCTTGTCAGAACCGACGCCAAGAGATATCCTTCTACCTCCCATGGAGCGGTATGACGGGACAAATGATCTCCGCGACCATTTGCTCATTTCATAATAGTGATGGTCTCTAGAGATATCTCGGACACCTTGATGTGCAAGCACTTCCCTACCACACTTAAGTGTAATGCTCTAACCTGGTTTAATTCTCTTCCCCTGCTCAGTATCAAGAGTTTCACACAACTCCGACAATAATTTGAAGCCCACTTTGTAATCAGCTGAGGGATTAAACGAAAATCCGCATCCCTCTTATCATTACATTAGTGGAAAAGAGGAATCTCTCAGAAACTTCATGAAGAGATTCAAGACGGAAATACTGAAAGTCCCTGATCTGGGCCATAACATCGCCTTAGCTGTGCTCCTAACGGGCCTGCGCTTCCCTGATATGAAGGTCTCCATCATGAAGAAGCTTCTAACATCCATCCAAGAATTCGCGCTTCCCTGATATGAAGGTCTCCATCATGAAGAAGCTTCTAACATCCATCCAAGAATTCTACTCCCGAGCAGAGAAATATATTGCTATAGAAGAAGCAGAGACCTTTGATCAACAAAAGGGCCACCATAGCAGAAAAGGAGGCAGCCGATCGCCACGCCAACGTTCCCCGAAAAGAGGCAAACTAGGAACTCCACCTTCGCAAAAGTTCAACGTCTACACCCCACTAAGCGAAACCCCAAGCCGGGTTTTGTATCAAATAAAAAACAATTCATATGTCAGGTGACACCCTCGTCCGGCGGAAGAAGATCCTAAAAAAGACATATCTAAATATTGTCATTTCCATAGGGACTACGGTCACATGACCAATCAGTGTAAAAGACTTAAGGATGAACTGGAATTCTTGGTCTGCAGCAGAAAACTACAGAAATTCGTCAGTTTAGAAGGAAGAAACCTACCTTCCCCAAACAGACATGACGCACTAGGGGAGAATGAGCCACTTCATAGGCCAGATCCCAGACCACCACGTGAGGAACTAGTCCACCATGGAGATGGCTGGCACGAGCCTTATGTTCCCGTCTGTTTAGCGTATGACCTGGACTTTCTGGCACTCTTCCTTTAACAAAAATTTCGATATTTGCTACTATTCATTGACTGCGTGTGATCTGGGACTTCAAATTACCTTTAAAGAAAAAACTCTCCGAACGGGCAGACGCGACCCTGATTCTTAAAGTCTCTAATTGACCGAAGGGTCTCAGTCGCCTAGATCTTCCGAACGAATGTGTCGCTAATATGGGATGAAACTCCTCGAATGGGCAAACATGACCCTGATTCTTAAAGTCTCTAATCGATCGAAGGGCCTCAGTCACCCAGACCTTCCGAATGAATGTGTCGTTAATATGTGATGAAACTCCCCGAACGGGTGACACGGCCCTGATTCTTAAAGTCTCTAATTGACCAAAGAGTCTCAGTCACCCAGATCTTCCGAACGAATGTGTCGCTAATATGGGATGAAACTCCCCGAACGGGTGGACACAGCCCTGACTTCTAAAGTCTCTAATTGGTCGGAAGGCCTCAGTTGCCTAGACCTTTCAAAGAAACATCTCCGAATCGACCTCCTAAGAACATACCAAAGCAGCCTTGATTCCAAGAGCTTTTAATAACACATTAGAACGAGCACATTATCAGAGAAGATTCCCCTGATCTCGCTTGGCTAGTAAAAATATCGAAAGTTCTTTGAAGATAATTATATTCCAATAAATCAGGGGGTAAAAAATCCTCATTCCACAAAATTACAAAAGGACAGAAGGGACACAAGAAGCAACAGGCACAGAATTCAAATCCGCTGATCCTTCAAGCGGGGGCAGACCTTCGTACTGACCAACCTCTCGAAGAATCTCTTCGGCACATTTTAGACGCTCATGCAACTTACGTTGAGAAAGTTGTAGGGCGACAACATCTCTGGCAGCAGAAGCCTTGAGGTCAACTATCTCCTGTTCGACCCTTCGAAGGGATTCTTCTCATAAACGGGCTAATGTTTCAGCGGCTGTTAACTGCACTTTCCAAGCACATGCCTCTGTTTCCAATTCTTTACAACGAGCTTGAACTAAAACATGGTTTTCCTAAAGGCACTTGATCTGTCTGTCTTTGACATCTCCAATGGTCTTCTCTTGGTTCTCTAAAGCATCCTTCAGCGCCAACACTTGGTCGCTCATACGGGAAAATTACTCATCTCGCTTAGCCCTTAACTTTCTTTGAAACTCAACTAGAGCAGAAGTCTGGAAAAAAGACACAATGGTCAGAGTCACAAGACAGTAAAGATCAAATTTCAACTCGCACAAAGGAAATACTTACTATAAGACAAAGAGATTGGATAGTCCTATTGGTACACTCGAGAGACATCTTTCGAAGGACGGACCTCAAAGGAAGTTAGAAACACTCAGCCAACTGTGACCCTTCCTATAGATCAACAACATTGAAACTATGGCCTCCTATGAAGACCGCCATTGATCTTTTTTCAGAACTCCGTCCTTCTCCAATCAAAATAGGTCGAGGAACACAATAGTCATCTGGTACATCGACCAAAAGACACTGAGACCCCCGAGGGGATTGTCCCGAAGTTTCGTCCGGAATGGAAGTAGAAGGTTGCGTCACCAGAGACTCTTCCGACCCTTGCTCTTGAACCGGGATGTTCTCAGTCACTTCGAAGAATACCCCGTCGGAACCACCTCCTCTAACTCCGGTCGACGCACCAAAGGCCTCGCCAACTATATGAACCCCTCCAGTTTCAGAATGTTCTTGAGACAGCGCATGCTCTCCAAATGCAGCTTGCCCTTCTCTCCTAGCAGGTATACTAAGCACCCTAGTCTTAGACTTTTTCCGCCCGGACTCAGGGGAAGCATCAATCGCTTTCCTCTTTGCATGAGATCGTATTTCTCGCTCAGTAGAAATTTCATAAAAAAAAAAGGGCATCAATGTCCAACACAGTGTCGACCAAGTCTTTTTCCTGTTGCTCCAACAGAAGGGGCTTGGTGATTTGGCTTGGCTCACCCATGAGAAAACCGGATAGTATCAGCATGTCATCTCTCACCAAGCTGTCCAGCCACAAGCTTCTACAGCTGGCCTTACAATAACGGGCCACTGCTCACAGAAAACGGGAATGACGAAGAAGAGAGGGGATTTTCTCGTTCAAAAAGGGCACCTGGTTAGCATTTGGAAATACAGGAAGGAGATCCCTATTTAAAAATCTGATGAAGAAAAACTTCTGCATCTAGTGCTTATCCTAGGATTCGCTATAAAAAAACTTCTAACGAGACTCTCGACGAGTCTAGAGTTTATACCAATCGTGGGTGGATCCTTTGGAGCTATATTGCCCCAAGAAAACAGAGCCCCCAAAATCTGAAGGTCGAAACGAACACGAAAAAACCCTAACAAGGAAATTAGGGCAATCACAAATCGCCAAGCACTTGGGATGAGCAGCGAAGGATGAATGTTCCAATACCTCAAGATCTCTGCTAGTGGGCCCGTATATGGAATCTTCAAACCATATTTCACGCACTGCTTATACATCGGAACACAACCCTCGGGGGCAAGACTCACTCTATCCCCTTCGCCAAGCAATACAAATTCGAAGTCATTTACAAGTGATATTTCCTTCCAGACTTCTATCAGATCCTCTTCGGTCATAATGCTCTGAATATTGTCTATGCTACGTAATGAGGAGATGTCTGTTGACATTTTTGCTGAAAGAAAAAACTTTTCGGAGAAAAAAGGAAAAAAGATATTTTCTAAGAAACAAAAACTCTTACGAAATGTATAAAAGCAGTTCGTGGAAATTGAAGTAGCGAATGTCAAAGAAAAAGGGGGCGTTCCTTTTCGTGGATTGTCACTCATGGCGCTTCCTCTTCCGAGAAGACCATGGGTCAGGGGCAAATGATAGGACGTAACCCAAAAGCTCAAACCAAGAGAGTCAACTCCTTAAAGGACTGCTAAAGGGGCCTGTCGATCAGTATCTAACATTCACAACAACAATAAATCGAGGGGCTATAGCCATCCCGATCGATCTACCGAATGACCTTAGTCGCCCGGGTCTACCGAACGATAGGGTCTCAGCCGTCACGATAATTGATCATGACTCATCAGGCGGAGACAGTCACTTTGATCAATTAAACAAATGTTAACTTTCCAACCGGATAAGTTTCGAAGGTCTCTTATCGTTCGAGTGACCAATTGGTACGTGGTACTCCAAGCGATTCTAAAGGAAGGTCATAATTTTCTCAACTTCAGCCTTTTATTTCATAATGGCAAATCTTGGATCTTCCGGATAAAGAAGGCATCCCTCCCCAAAATGGAAGTTTTCCCGATAAATGAGAATCATTATCAATTCAGAATATTGACCCCTGAGATTCTCGGATCAGCTCTATAAAGAAGGTATGGTAGAAATCCCTTAGCGACGCACGACACTCACAGGTATAAGAGATCTCAAAACCCTCGACATCAGGTACGCTCTCTAAACTTAACACAGGGGGCACACTGATCACAGGGAACCACATTCTCTCAACTCTTAGTATATTTCTTTCAATCGAAAATCGCTCTTTATTGATTTGAGTGTCGGAGCCTCCCCGCTGGAGTACCCTCCGACGGTTTTTGTAGGTGAATCCACCCATCGACGGCTATTGTTCAAGTCAAGAAGGAGCTGATATCTATGGAGCCATAATCCACCTCCATCACTATGATTTTGGAAAACAAGTTATGACGATTGGATGCATATGAATTATTTACCATGGATCATTGGAATCTTGTTTACTTTGAGATTTGTTGATACGATCTTCTGATTTTGAGGAAAAACATTTGATATTTCTACAATCACCACTCATTTATTATCATACCATGTTATGAATTCACTGGGTATTTCTATATTTACCCATCCCTCCTTATTTTACAAAGGAAGCTTAGTCATTTCGCGAAGTTATCTAGCGCCAGATTTTTTGGAGGACTTCTGTTTGAGATTTCTTTGGGGTATAGACCCACTTTTGTTTTGAAGGTATTGAGAGTTGACCCAAAGAGGGCATTTTGTATAAAAATTTTAATTATCGACTTATGTAATTCGGTATTTTGATACTAAATGGATTTTGTTATATGTAAACATTTATTGAGGACTCTTAATTTTATTTTCTTACAAAGTTTACTTGGGAATCATTACTATTTTAGAGAGGATATTGAGATTTGTTTGGTTGATGGCTGGGAAAGCCTATTGTTTAATTTTGTATTGTGAATGCCTTGCGATATCTTGGAGCACGGGGTGAGATTCACACGTGTTCAAGGTATCGCGGCGGTTGTCGCATGTTTAAACCTGCGGGTCGAAGCGTGACACATGTCATCCCGATCTACTGATGGGATCTAATTCCTTAGACGGGCCTATGACGCCCTGATCTACTGTTCGACCAGTCGGTCTCGTAATCTCTCAATAGTTTGACTTGTCGGTCTTTCAATCGTTCGATCATTTGACCTATCAGTTTGTTATTCTCTCAATCGTTCGACCTGTCGGTTTGATATTCTCTCGATCATTCGACCTGTCGGTCTCATAATCTCTCGATAGTTCAACCTATTGGTCTCCTAATCGTTCAATCATTTGACCTATCAGTCTGTTATTCTCTCGATCGTTTGATCTGTCGATCTGTTATTCTCTCGATCATTCGACCTGTCGGTCTGGTATTCTCTCGATCGTTTGACTTGTCAGTCTCATAATCTCTCGATAGTTCAACCTATCGGACTCCCAATCATCTGTCGGTCTTGAAATTGCTCGATCGTTCGATTTCTGGATCTCACGATCACTCAACTAGTCAATCTGCCAATCTCTCGATCACCCGATCACTTAGTCTCTCGATGACTCGATCTCGCAATTATTTGATCTCTCAGTCCACTGATCCACTGCTCTCTTGACCATTTGGTTTTCTGGGAGACCTCTTACAATCCTCTTTATTTCTAATACCAATTCTTCAAAATGCAATTAGGAGAGGGGGCAAATGTCGGTACCCTATTTAATAGGTCTTCAAAATCATATATGGTTATCTGATAAGAAAGACAATCACCATCAAGATCAAATCTTTCTATATTTTTACAGAATCATAATTCTCGTGGACTCTCATAAAGAAAAGAAATCTTTCTAAAATTATGAACTTTTCTAAATTTTGAGAAAGTTTTAATCTTTCAGAAATCTCTAATTACAATCCTAATCATCTTGAAAGATTTCAAACAAAAGGAAACTAGGGTTTTCTATATCCTTGGAAGACTATAGATACAGAGTATAGACAACTTTCAGAGGAGATTCAGTTTTTACACACGAAAGAGGAGCAGTTCTATACATCATTCAGAGAGAGTTCTATACCCAAATTTATATTATTCAGATGAGGATTCCATACCCAATCCTATTTGTCATTCAGAGGGGGGTTTCATACCTGTTTACATACACCGACAAAGGTAGAGTTTCATATTCAATTTTATGCGACCAGAGATATGTTTTCATATTTTACTCTATACACGATCAGAAGAATGATATTTACGACTACTATCAGTCTTTATCTTATCACTCATACTGATTTGAGTATCGGAGTCCCCCTATGGGGCCAAATCCAGTGGGGTTTTTTCAGGTTTCTCATCTGTGAAGAACCGTTAAGTGCCACCACTATTGGCTTCTCGCTCGAGTCAGAAGAGCAGATATCTGTGAGTCGAAAATCGACTCCAACAAAAAGGGAAGTGAAAAGAGTGAGAAGAGAGAAAATAACACGGAGAGAAGGGGAGAGAAAGACTTGCTAACAATGATAAAGAAAAAAGAGAGGGAAAAGACCAAAAAAAAAACTGAAGAGAAAGAAAAAAAGTGAGAAAGGGTAGTTAGGGCAAAGATAGAGGCATAAGAGCTAGGTAAAGAGGGAAAGGGAGAAAGAAAGAGAGAGAATATTAATTAAGTAAGAGGTGGCACAAAGGGAGAGAGAAAGGGCATGTAAGAGGGATAATAAAGAGGAAGAAAGAGAAACTAGAAAAGAAATAAATTTATTATTGTGGAAGACGATCGACCTTCGGCGAAAATATCATTTAACATAAAAAATACACGCAAGAGAAAGAGGTAGACGAAGAAAATAAGAGACACAGAGGATAAAATAGTGGTGATCTCATTTGATCAAAAGAGACAAAAAATGGTTCATCAAATCGATAAACTATTGAAAATTATAAATTCAAATTAAAGTTCAAAGGGCATAAAAACCAAGGGGGAAAGTTTTTCAATCTATAAACGAAATTAATCTTCATCTTGCATCCATAATCGAAGTTTTGCCTTTTTTTCCCTCTTCTAAAAAAAAAAAAAAGAAAAAGAAAATTCTATTGCTTTGTGTAGGGAAGTCGCTGCGACCGAAAGCGGGCTCGACTCGTCAGGCCGTGTGAGTGGCCCGCTCATGCTAGGTCAAGCTGTGATACGTTATATTCATATTTGATACTCGACCGAAGCAATCAATAAAAAAACATTACAAAACCCTTGAATCGCTAGTCCGAAGTCCGCATCTCAACTCAATGTTTCATTTTCGCCGCAAATTCACCATATATCCAATCCTCCAAATCTCCACCCTTGGACTTTTCTCCACCTCTTCAAATCCAACATCTCTCACTCTACAGTTCCTCACTGAGTCTTGCAATCTATCTCCACAATCGGCCCTCAAAGCTTCTAAGCAAATCACCCTCAAATCTACCCAGAACCCAAATTCAGTCCTCACCCTCTTCAAAAACCACAATTTCACAGATACCCACATCACCAAAATCGTCACAAAACAGCCCAACGTCCTGTTAGCAGATCCCGACAAAACCCTAAAACCCAGACTCGATTTCTTAATCGAAAATGGGATTTCAGGAAACCGACTTGGAGAAACAGTATCTGCTAACTCAGATATCTTGACGAGAAGCTTGGAAAGACAATTAATCCCTTTTGTAGAGCACATCAAGACATATCTGACCGCAGAAAAGGACATTGCCACAGCAATTGGCCGTTCAAAAAGGTTCAATCACGTTCATATTGTCTCCAATGTGGACGCATTGTCCAAAAATGGTGTCCCAAATTATTGCATAGCTAAGCTGTTTACACTCTGGCCTGAAGTCTTAACTCGAAGCCCAGATGCATTCAGAGAGGCTGTCGAGAAAATTAAGGAAATGGGTTTTGATCCTAGTAGTTCAATGTTTATCCGTGCGGTTCGTACGGTTCTTAGTATGAATAAGGAGTTATTGGAAGCCAAATTTGGGATTTTTTTGGGGTTTGGATGGTCCAGAGAAGAGGTCGATTCCTTGTTCAGAAAGCAACCCTGGTGTGTGACTCCTTCAGAAGAGAAACTTAGCAAGAGATTAAGGTTTCTCATGGAGGAGTTGAAGTGGAGACCTGATCAAATCTCCAAGTACTCGGCTCCTCTGTTCCTAGATTTGGAAAAGAGAACTATGCCAAGGTGTATGGTGCTTCAAGCTCTTCGTTCCAAGGGTCTTATAGTGAAGGAGAGTCAAGTGGCTAGGGCATTGTTAGTGTCCGAAAGTTCATTTTTGAAGAGCTATGTGATCAAGCATCAGGAGGTGATTCCTCAGATTTTGGAGATCTATAATTCTGAGAGAGGAAAATGATTTCACTTTCACTTTGTAGGTAAAGCAAAACTTATTACCATCTGTTTGATTATTTAAGAATTTGATACCTTGTTTAACATAATTTGAATTTCTTGGGATTCTTCTCTGTGCATTTTGGTGATGATGTTTTCTGACTGAATGTGGAAGATGTTAAGTTGCGGAATAGGTAATTACACTGTAACGTTTTGTCATGACCTTAGATGCCATCAGAAGTGTTATCTACAATGTAATTGGAACATTTTCATTGATCATGGCCAACTGTGTATGGTAAATTTTTTGATTTTTTAATGACTAAATAGACTCTGAACTCTAGCTTCTATCTAGTCTTGTTTCATGAGGTTTCAAGCTTACTATGAACCTGTGACAACCTCCATTCTTGTGTGTTTGTTGGGATGGACGGTGGTCTAGTGTGATTTCATTCACTTGTGTAGGGCATTGAAAAAGAAACAAAGTGGACTTCTTCTCCTCTGTGTGTCATGGTTGTCTGCCATTGTGAGGTTTGTTTGTATTTAAATCATTGGATTAGCTCTTGTGACTAGTCAAGTTTTTATACATCTGTGTATGTATATTATATCCCATTGTATATTTATGTATTGGATGTTTTGTCAAATTTTGAATGCCAATTCCTTCATCTGAAGTTTTTTTACTACATACTACATGTAGGATGGACAATGTTGTATGAGAAGCAAGTTCATTATAAGCTATACTGTGAAATTGAAGGTTCTAAGATATATTAACTTTCCTTAACTGTGTAGAATCTCCCACTAAATGCAACTTCAGTATATCTTGCTCTTGCTGGTTCATGTTTTGAACATGGCATTCCAATGCTCCTCTCCTGAATATGCTGACATTGAAAGCAGGTTGAGTGCCAGCATTAGGAGCTAGATGCTTGTAGGTTAGTTGCTATTATACCAAAATTATCATGGATTCAAGTTATCTTGATTGTCATCCCTTGAATTGGTTGATTGTTAAGTGGGTAAACTGCTTTCTGCCTTGGGTCTTTAATGTACCTTTCTGTTCCTAATTCTGAAAGCATCAAATAGGTCAATCATTATTTGGCTGCATTGTAAGGATGCAAAGATGATTATCCCGTTAATATATTCTTAACGTCAAGTATTCTATAAATAGAAGCCAATGCCATTGTGGGGTCCTGATACATGTTTATCATTCAGTTTTTGTTTAACAAGTGTCTCAAAACATTCATTGCAACATGTATTAGAAAAGGGGGAAGGGGGTTGGGGAGGTCGTGGAGTGTTTTACTGCATTTAAATAAGGCATTGCTTAAAACCTGGAGCCCCTCTCCTCTGTGTGTTGTGTAGTCTGCCATCACAAGATTATTGATAATAGCTTTGCCGGATTTAGCTTCTATGACACTTGGATATGTAGAACTTTCTATCAAATTAGATTTTGGTGACACTTGCTCACGAGGGTTAAAATTTTTGAAGATGGCATGCTTGGAACCACTGATACTTCAAAATGCGATTTGTATCCTTACAAACGTGTACTGAATATGATTCCATGGATACTTGCCTAGTACGTCTCGGATACTCTACATGGTAGATCCATTTTGTTTTATTTATTATTATTATTATTTTTTTAAATATCAAATACTTATCGGATAGTTGATGAATATTTCTTGTGAAGTTTTGGTGACAATATTTCACTAAAGACAACACATAATTTCTCGGGGAGGGGTGAGTAGTTAACTCGGTGCTTAGCAATTTAATTTTCAAATTTTTGATGGAGCCATAGTGTAATATTTCAAGAGAATTCAAATGAAATGCAATCAAGTTGTCATGGGATGTTCTTGGAGTGTGCCCCTTTTAGTGAAATCAACTTCCATTTTTTTTTTTTTTTTTAATAAACAATGAGAACGTTGCACAAATGTGCTAGATTTAGATGCATATAGTGAATGCGTGTAAGCTAGTTATGCCTAAATGACCTAATCCAATGTATATCTTGCTAACCGTTGGATCACTCATTACATTGCTATAACTCTTAGCCACCCAAAGCTCTGAAAAAAAGTTGAAATAGATGTTGGTTATGCTTAGTAGATGAATCAGACCTATCCAAATTACCTACCCACAGAATGTCATTTCAAAAACATTCGAACCATTTCTAGCATTACCTTTTCAATTGCTATGTTTTTCTATTCCAAGATTTCGTACTCAAAATCTTAATTAATTAAGAGAGTTTAACATTCGTCTATGGGTGGTTGGTGGATTTGACATTCTATGTGACACTGTTACTTGTAAATGCATAGGTGACCCGCAGGGGCCAGATTACGAGAGGACCCAACAGGTTTTAGGCTAGCGTGGGAGGTTTGAGAATGATATGGCTGCATTGCCATTTGGGTTGGGAGGAGTTGTCTTGGCGTAGGCCTATCTCAGCTGGTTATGGGCTCAAAATTGGGTATAAAACATTGCTTTAAGTGGAACAAGATTGGCGAAGAGAAAATTGACATAACTGAAGACAGTGGAATAACCATGTACAAACTTGAACCCTTGAGGCTATGTGTAGGTTGAAGGCAGTGGAACCATATCCAAAGTTGAACTCAGAGGCTATATGTAGAGCTCGATAGGTGGCCAAGTTCGTAAAGCCTGAGTTTGGTATATGTCTTGGCTTGAATTTTAGTGAGATCTTTGTCCTTCGGATGATATTTGTTGTAGCAAGCATGTCCATGATTTTATGGGACACGTGTCTTTCTGTGGAGGCTGATTTGCATCTTGAAGGTTCCTTTAAAAAATTGGGGAATTCTGCTGTGGTTAATGAAATTTGGATAGTCAAGCTCTACACAAGGCCTCCAAGGGTTCAACTTTCGTCATGGTTAACCAATTTCCTTCGATCATAAAAATTTCCTCTTTACCGCTACTCTTTCATTCAAAGCACTGAATCAATGAACCCAACACTAAGCCCACAACCTACTGGGTCAGGCGTGCCTTAGGACAACTCCCCCTACCCCAAATAGCATCAACTTGTGATTATTTGTGTCATTTTCAATATTTTAAACATCCCTCGTCTAAAACTTGTTGGGTCTACCCATAGATCTGGATCCCCACAGGTCGCCCATTCAATGACCCTTTGTGTTGCATGCAATGTCAAATCTAGACACACTGCATTCTTTGTATGAATTTTGTGGCTATAGAAGTGGGACTACTGGACACTTTACATTCTTTGGATGTAATGTGGCTACAGAAGTGGAACTACTGCACATAGCCTGAAAGTTTCTGAATGATATTTTGTTGGTAGGGTAATTTGGAAAGGTATCATTCATCTAATACGATCTTGATCAACTTTAACATCTATCTCACTTAGCATTGTTTTAGAGTTTCTGGGTGGTTACGAAGGAAAGTCATTTCCCATTCTGTGGTCAACGACGTATTGTTCGAATCAACAATTAGCAAAATCTACATTATGTCATTTAGGCATACCTAGATACGAGTGTTCAAATATATGTAACTAACACTTTTAACACATTTGAGGTTCTCATTTAAAATAATAATAATAATAATAATAAAATTCTAACACGTTGATTTCACAAGAAAGGGGGGAAACTCCAATTCAACTCGTTTTTGTAATTCATCTTTTGTATTTTTCTAGTGAGAAAGAAGTACGGGTCTCTCTCTCTCTCTCTCTCTCCCCCCCCCGGGGGATAACGTTTTAGTTCGACATATGCTCTTCTCTTTCCAATTTAAACTTCCACTGTATAATTTTTTTCCTTTTTTTTTTTTGTTTTCCTCTTTTGTTAGGCTTGACCTTTATATTCTCTCCTTTCAAATTTTGATGAGGTGACATGGAACATCGAGGTGAGATGCAGATTTAAAATTTATTTTAACTAAAGTATTCTTCAATATTTATTCCACATGTTGTAAGTTTTGATAATTAGTGAATTTCTAGGTAGAACATATAAGTTAATTTTAAGTTCAAAATGAAACAACACTACGAATGGACAATGGACACTCGAGCTAATGGTTAATTGTGTTACATCCCTTAAACTAAGTCTCGAAATCGAAATTTAAAAATGAAAAAAACTATCTTAGGAGACTTGTCCTCTAAATTGGATTCGAGAATGATAGAATCAGATTAATTAGAATATGGTCTTGAATATCAATTGATTATATTAAAAAAAAAAGAAAAAAAGCAACAATACTATTTCCATTCCATGCTTGTTTTATCAACTACTGCCTACACTTTATTTGGCTGATCAATCAATTTTACTTATGCCCAAAAGCATCTCAAATGTTACCTACCACATCAGCGTCAAACGTTGCCAGAAGAAAACATGATTTAGGTCCCTTTTTGCCAGCAAAAAAACTATGCCTTTAGTAAAAATTTTCTGACAATTTTGGAGACTTTTGTCGAATTGCTTTCTCTGCATTTAAAAAATAAATAAATAAAAATTCACAACCTTTTCAAAAATATTCAGCAGAAACACCATAGCATTGAACAAGAATATACGCTGATTGGTTGGGAGTTGTGGCCAATGTTAGACTGCCATATACTTAATATTTACACAATCGATTTAGTTGGCATGAATCCTATATAATCATCCAAAAGGCCTGCATGCAACTTAAGTATGTTGGTGTTGGAGGTGGATTTGGCTATATAGATACCAACTTCTTTAACCCGAACAGGAGGTCCTATCATTGCTCCGACTGATGGAATGAAACTTGCAAAAGTCTGACGAAAGGTATTCCATCGAGAGAGGTTTCAACGCTCAAGTTAGAAAGAGCGGTTTTCAAAAGAGAAGAAACAGATTGAGTAGGAGAGGGCTAAGTGTGAGAGCCTTGTGTAGTTTGTGTGTCATGTGTATGGTTTCAAAAGAACATACTAGGGTGATGATATACTGAATGCATTTATAGATTGGTATTTCATGAGTCATGTATATTTAGGGCGTTACAATCTTAGTTTCATTTCCGGAATGTCATGAGGTCTTGAGGCTTCACAGTCAAATATTCTCAAAAAATTTGTGATCTTTATTATTTGGGAAATTTTAAAGGATCGAGAAGATTATTTCCATATCGATTGGATTCTGAAAGGTTCCCTTCCTTATCTAGGAAGCATGCCTTACAAACAAGTAGAAAATGAACCTCAATACGAGCTTTACTTTAATATTACTTCTAGGTGAGTTACTGGTGGGAGTGAAGACGACCAGCTTCTTGTTTAGGCTATCGATCGCGAAAGGAGAAGATATGCATCAAATTAAGTTCACTGAATGCTACAGGCTGATGAGGGCCATGAACCGACCAGATTGCTACCGATGAGACTAATCAAGGAGTTAGGCCATGTCTACCCTTCGGGGTGATAGATCTCTTATCATTGACATGCTTAGGTGTGAAATGCTCATTGGATCATGGGGTTATAAGTTTTTAGGTTTTACTAAAATGGGCCTTTGGGCCGTGTCTCATCATTTGACCTCAACTCATGGTGTCGTTTCTTGATAAAGGCGCCATAAGTGGTGGCCATTGCATAGAAAAGGTGTAAATCTTTTAATGTGGCACATGCCACTTCGGGTCCCGCAAATCATCTTTGGTATGCTTTATAAAGCATGACGTCTGAGTTGATCGAGTACTTCCATATTTTCCTTTTAACAATTTCTTCTTCTTGTGAATTAACCTTTCATAAGGAGAATTTTACTTAAGAGAATGGCTAAGGCAAATCTTTTAACAATTTCTTCCTCTTGTGAATCAACTATGCCCTCGTGTTGGCTACGAACGGTGATGGGCTAATAGGGCACCAAAGGGTCACGTTCCGATGTACAAATAGTCGATGAAATATGGCCAGAAAATACTATATACTAGCCTGATTGAAAGGTGTTATTTCATTGGAACATATTCCCAACACTACTTCTTCCTAGTGCTTGCCATTTAGTTGTCGTTGTAATTTCTCTATTAGGTTTTTGTCACTTCAGATTCGATTTCGAGATTCTGATGGCCATTTTCTCACTGAAGAGGTGTGAGAGTAAGGGTTCTACTCAAGACTAGTATAGGCTATAAATATGGCATGAATCTAATTGGAAATTTTATTATAAGGAGTCGATGGATAAAAGTTCGATGTATAAGTATTTCTTCGTGAAGTTTTTGAATAGAGACTTCATGCCCATGTTATCTAGGGATGATAGGGAACCATCGCTTTGGTCAAAACCATTGGTTCCTTTTCATTATTCCAGATTCATACGTTTGGTTGGCAACTACTGCACATCTACTCAGAGGAACATCTGGGTGAATACTCTTTTGGAAGACCAAATGCTATCCTTGGTAGGTCTGCTAATTGGGGAGGAGAAAGATCGATAGACCCATTTAGGTAGAGAGGAGAGAAAAAGAGCTCGTTGATATTTTGTCTTCTCCAGGGGACGATGTCTTGAAAGAGATCACTACTGATAAGCAAGTAAGACCGAACGCGAAGAGGCCTTCAAGGGAAACCGATATGACACCAGGAGATTGGTCATCAAAAGCAACGCCTCCTTCATCGAAGAGGAGGAAAGTCTAACTGCTAAAGTCTTTGGTTGGGAAAGAAGAAACCAGAGAGGTCAAAGGGCAAGTATCTCCTACTTCATCTAGACATTCCGAACCGTAGCCATTGGATCAGAGGGGGCCGATAGCTTAACATCTAAGGATCGTGCTCCCCTTTCTATTGGCGAGTCTGGTGAAGATGTCCTGATGGAGGAAGTACTTGAGGTATAGGAGCATGGGTGTACCAACATGATAATTGCTAAAGTAAGGCCATCAAAGGAGGTAAGTGCTCCTGTTATTGCTGTGAGGTAGATGTCTAGGCCATCATTCATTGTTCCTTTGTGGCCCCAGTGTAAGGGGGAACGTAAGATAATCGACGGGACTATTTTTTCTCCTTCTATTCCCATACAGTCTTTTGACAGTCAGAAGGGTTCAAAAAAGAGGGGAACGGTCGCAATCTGTGTCGAGGATAATCAATGCAGCTATATGATATAACCAAGGCAAGTCGCATAGTTAATCGATTTGATTTCCACCGCTCGGAGTTGGAGCTGAACAGGATGTCCTTTGAGCATGCTGACGAAGCTTTTCAATCTCTAGGCTTGGCGGTGTTACCCTTTTTCTTGACTTATATTACCTTTCTTTTCTTCATTTTGCCTTCGATTGATCTAGCTTCTTTCTGGCAGAGTTATAGAAGCTGTGAAGGAAGCAGACAATGGGGTATTTGGAGAAACGTGCTGACCAGTTAGGTAATCAGGTCTTAGCACTATAGGATACCCTTGAGCAAAGGGAGAAAGACATAGAGGCAGAGATGACGTACAGTGCTGCACTTGTCATCAAGAAGGAAGAGATCAGGCACCTACAACTTGATTTGGAGGTATCATAGAAGCTTTACATGGAGTTGGAGGCTAAAGCAAAGGTACGTGAGGCATGCTTGTAGGCTGCCGAGAGGTTGGCTTAGATGCGGGAGGAGTCACCTTTAGCTGCCGAACAGAGACTGACCAAACTTGGGGAATCTTTCATCAGGAATATCAAAACTTATCGGCATTCTCAGCATAGGCTGACCGAAAGGTTGAGAGTTGCCAAAGAGGTTATCTGTCAAGTAGGCTTGAGTGAGGCTTTGACGACTGATGAAGGAGTTATCAGCCAAGGGGCATTAGGCTAGGACTTAGCCCCCATTTGCCTCGATGATGTACCTCAGGAGATTACAGGGGCGATTATAGGCCAAGCGGTCGTAGAATCTCCTTCTTGAGAGGTTCTTGCACTCCCTCATGTTCCCCTTAACTTTGTATAACTTTTGTACTATTGGACTTCCAATGAAAAACTTTGCATGTCATTTCATTTTGTATGTGTTATCACTAGAAGACATTCCCCTAATCGTCTGATGAGATGTGATAGTGTCTACATGCGTTTATTCGTTTGGCCAGTAGGATTCATTGGGGAGACCTAGTTAAGGAATATGCCATTCGTATGAGATCATTCAATTGAAGTCATATCCCATATTGATGGCACGCTACATTCATTAGGAAACAAATGGTAGGATGGGCTGTGCCTACCCTTCTTGGAGTTATATCCCTTATTGATGACACGCTACATTCGTAAGGAAACAAATGATAGGATGTGTCATGCCTACCCTTGTGGGAGTTCTATCCCTTATTGACGATACACTACATTCGTTAGAAAACAAACGATAGGATGAGACATGCCTACTCTTTTGCGAGTCATATCCCCTATTGATAACACGCTGCATTCATTAGAAAACAAACGATAAGATCCACACATGCTAATCGTGAATATGAAAGATAGAAAATACCATTGCAATAACATGAACTTAAAGCCAAACATTCAAGGTGTACCCTATAGTCGTGAGGGAATCATGATCACTTAGAAAGAGGTGCTGGAGGTTTTGAATCGTAAGACAATGTTTCGATACCGAGAGGAGTTTTAAACTTAGCCTTTTTATGCTTAGTGCTGGGTAGGGCTTTCATGGCATTTAGGCCTGGTCTACCTAAGATTGCATTGTAGAGCAAAGGAAGTTTAACCATATTAAATATAGTGTCAGTTGTGGCATGGTTCGATGGCGCGCTGAAGGTGATTGGGAGTGAGATAATGCCCTTGGGATTTATCCATTCACTAGAGAGTCCTTTGACTAGTCCTACATAGGTTTGGAAGTGCGTCTGACCAAAACTCATTCATTGGAAGGTGTCCTAGTAGAGGAGATTACATTCTGCTCTTTGATCAATGAGGATTCTTCTTACTGCGTATTGGCCAATTTTAACGATAACAATGAGGGGGTCATTTCGATTAGGATCAACTCCTACCAAGTCCTCGTCGGTGAAGCCAATAATCGGTCTTTTTCCTTTGGACTACTTGTCAACGTGAGTTGCAAGTATTTCTTGAGGAGAAGGAAGAGAAGTTTCAACCATGTAGAAAATAGATGCGATCATGCATTCAGCCTCGTCCCTCTATGAATAACTTTGAGGATCCTGGATTTGGGTTGTAAAGACGCTGCTGGGGATATAGGGCTCATGAAGAGAGCATTTGTCATAGATTTGGAGGATCACCCCATCTCTTCGGTTGTGTGTTGGTTTGGCGATCGGTTGTTCATTCGATTCGTTTTCTCTTGGTGGGATATGCCGATCAGGAGAGGATATATTTTCCCTTTCCACGTTAATGAACCTTTGTAGCTTTTTACTTCGAGTTAAGAATTCTAACTCATCCTTAAGCTTTCTCGTCTATTATGTGGCCATAATCTTGATGAAAGTGGCAGTACTTGGTTTTGTCCCTTTTGGCATCATCTTCCATGGAGTGGGGAGGCCACCTAATGTAAGGTTTGTTTCTGATCTGTAGCAGCACATTACTAGGGGTTTTATTCAAAGGTGTGTAAGAATTAAACCTTCATTGAGGTTGGGATCCCTGTCGGTTTTTTTACAGTGAGGTCTGTCGGGGTAACTGGTTATGTTCCCTTTGGGACCATCGATTTCGACGCCTATTAAATGCTTCGGTGTCTTCAGCTGCTATATATTTCTTAGCATAGGCGTAAAACTCCTGAATAGTAGAAGGAAGGTTTTTTGGTGATGGAGGTTTTCATTATCGAGGGGTGTAGCCCTATAAGTAAGGCGGCTAACGCGATAGAATGGTCTAATGCTAGGACTTTCATCATTTCAGTTTTAAACTTGTCTAGAAAGTCTCTCAAAGGCTTATCGTTCCTCTGCCGCAGTGACAATAAAGAAGTGGACTTCCTTTTGGCTCCCTGATTGATCACAAAGTGGGCTTCGAACTGTTGCCGAAACTGAGAGAAACTTTTGATACTGAGTGATGGGAGTGAATTGAACCATGTTAAAGCATTGCCTTTGAGGGTGGTGGGAAAGTGCTTGCACATAGCCATATCTATCATACCTCTTAAAACCATCACTGTCATAAAGTGGGTTGCGTGGTCACGAGGATCAATCATGCTGTCGTACCTCTCTATGGGAGGCAGAGGTATATCACGGGGCACCGAGTCTGAGGAGACCTTCAGATCGAAAGGTGACAAACTAGAGGGACAAAAGGGTGTTTCATTCCTCTTTGCATTGGCTCATTTGAGCTCATCTGCGACAAATTGCTCGACTTGTCTCCTCAGATCATTAGGATCATAACGAGAGGTTACTGAAAGTTTATAGTTTAGGTGGGGTGCGTGCTAATGAGAGCACGCATGTCTTGATCCTCCTAAAGAAGATTGCCCCTCTGGTCTAAGGGCACGACTGAATTCTTCTAGCTACCTACTCATGGTCTAAATTTTAGACTCGAGTCTTTCCAATTGAGGATAGTTGGCCCTCTTTGGGGATGTCGGTGCAGTAGGCAAAACCGGGTGGTCTTGAGGCATAGGCGGTAAGTTTTCCTGTAGGGCAGGTGGTCAAGACTAAGTAGTAAGGATATCAATAGGACGAGTGGATGCTATTGGGGTAGCGGTGTGTCTATCCATAGCGGATACAGCCTTCGAGGCAATTCTGGATTTTCTTTTCAGAGGCTTGGTCGTTTGATAATTTGAGGTGCCTATTAAAGCTACCCTAGTTTGTTTCCCATAGATGGTATAAATTTATTGGAGGTATGTTATGGCTCCACAAATACTGACTTCTTTAACCTGAGTGGGAGGTCCAGTCACTACTCTGATTGATGGAATGAAAACTCCAAAAGTCCACCGGAGGATGCTTTAGTGGGGGAGGATTCGATGCTTAAGTTAGAACAGGAGGTTTTCAGAAGAGAAGAAACAGATTGAGTAGGAGAGGGCTAAGTGTGAGAACCCTGTGTAGTTTGTGTGTCAAGTGTATAGTTTCAAGAGAGCATAACTAGGTGATGATATACTGAATGATTATAGATTGGTGCCTCATAAGTCGTGCATATTCGAGATATTATACTCCTAGTTTCCTTTCAGGAATGTATTGAGATCTCAGGGCTTTACAGTAAAATATTCTCAAAAGATTTGTGATCTTTATTATTAGGGAATTTCAATGGGTTGAGGAGATTCTTTTCTTATCAATTGGATTCTGAAAGGTTCCCTTTCTTGTTTAGGAAGCATGTCTTATAGACAAGTAGAAAATGAATCTTAATATAAGCTTTAATTTAATATTACTTTTAGGTGAGTCATAAGGGGGGTGTGAAGATGATCAGCTTCTTATTTAGGCTATCGATCGTGAAAGTAAAAGAAATGCATCAAATTGAGTTCACCAAATGCTATAGGCAGATGAGGGCCACGAGCCAACCAGGTTGTTACCGATAGAGACTAATCAAGGAGTCAGGCCGTGTCTGCTCTTCGGGGAGATAGATCCCTTATCGTTGACATGCCTAGGTGTGAAATGCTCATTAGATCATTGGCTTATAAGATTTTGGGTTATGCCAAAATAGGCCTTTGGGTCATGTCCCATCAGTTAGATACTTTATTCTAATGGTTGAACAAGCATCAAATGGAATTTACATGAACCAAAGTAAAGATGCAATTTAAGAGGAGAAGATGATGCATCATACACATATACCTTTGTAAGATTTGGTGTCTAGTTTATCGGTCTTTTGCCTTCTGATATGTTTCAATATATTCTCTCTAGTTATCTACGTTTTATTGCTCTCTCAAACACCTCACATAAAACTATTTGGTATTTTAATTCTACTTGTTTTAACCAAATGACATCAAACCCTAAGTACTTTTCCTCCAATTATATGTTCTAACATGATCATTATACAAAACTGTCAATGGTTTTAATATTTTTGCTAGTTTTGCTAGCCACATCTTTACTTCGTATTATCACTTTACGACACTTACTCCATTCTCAATCTTTCTTTAAACCTTACTTTTGTAATTCAGTTATGTGAACTTGGTCTTGATCTCTATTTTTCTTCCCAAGGATGTCATGTGCACAATCCTTAGATGTAACAAGCACTTGGAATAGACAGATGGATTGGTCAAATGTTCAAGCTCATCAATCTCCATATATCCACTCATCTCCATTCTATCATTGCTTCTATAATGTCCAGAACTTTGTCAACCCTCACTAGAAGTCTTTGGCATTCTCGTTTTGGTCATGCTCTAAACTCAACTCTTTGATTTCTAGTGGTAGCTTAGGAAAACTAATTGATGATAAATGACTGTTTAGTATGTTCCCTTGCAAAACAACTAGCATTAACTTTGAAGTAAAATAATTCCACCTCTTCTACTCCATTTGATCTTGTTCATTGTGATATTGGGGACCTAGTCCTATATTCTCCATAAGTGGTTCTAAGTGCTATATCATTTTTGTGGACGATTTTTCTCAATATACATCGATTTATCTTTTGTGTCATTACTCTAAAATGCCAAAAATTTAATATGATTTTGCTATCATTGTCAAAATACAATTCGCACAATTGATTAAAATCTGTTATTTTGATAATGTAGACAAGTACTTTGATAGAAAACTTCTCAACTTCCTTTAACAAAATGGTACAGTTTCTTATCAATCTTGCTTTAGAACCTCTCAACAAAGTGGCCAAAGAGAAATAAAACACAAACATATCCTAAACATTGTTCAGAATTTGCTTATTTCTTTCTCTTATCCAAAATGTTTTTTTTTTTTTTTTTGGGTGAAGCAGCACTCGCTGCTGTATCAAACAAGTTCTCTTGTCATTGATAACAAAGCTCCCTATAAGAAACTCCTTGGTCATCCTCCAAACTTTCATGATCTTAGTCTCTTGGTGCTCTTGTTTTGTTTTTCTTAAACCTTATGAGCACAAAAAACTTAACCCTCTGAATTGCCTCTGTTGTTTCCTAAGTTATCGCCTATAACATAAAGGATATCATCGTTAAAATCCCTTTTCTAATTGACTTCGTATTTCAAACACGTCTTTTGAGAGTACAAAATGTTTTCTTCCTTATCCAAATTCCACTGTATAGATATATCTATTCCCTATTTCGCTAATCCTTTTATTGAGTTGTTTCCTAATGACTCTCTTAGTTTTTCTAGTAAACTCGCTGTATCGATACCTTTTCGTGTTCCACCACCAACTAATGATTTTGCAGCCATAATACCAACTCATGATTCCTCCACTATTGAGCTTAAATCTATATCTTTCATTCATTGTTCTATTCGGGTAAAACAATTTTCCACTCACATTCATAATTTTAATTGTTTTTCTACTACCCTCTCTAAACCTCAAACTTATTGAGAGGCATGCTGTAATCCTGTTTGCCAACAAACAGTGGCTGGGGAGCTGTAGACATTTCAACAAATACACACTCGAGATCTGATTGATTTATCGCTACACAAATCTATTATATATGTGTATGTGTGTGGATAAAGACAAGTGTGGAAAAAGACAATATTGAGAGTTTTTTCTATTTTTTTCACAATATGTTTTACATGGCTTCAATTAATTATATATACAAAAGTTATTATGAACTAAAACAGAGAACTAACTACAAAAGTAAAACCTAAATACTACAATTTTTTACTCTCTCAATAAAGCTAAATATTATAATTATTGACTTTCTCTCAATAAATTTAAATATTATTACGATGATGGAGGAATTCTCTTCCTTTTAGATCCCAATCAAATCGTGTGTAAAATTTCTTATTATACTCCCTAAGGAAATCACTCCAAGTAAGGGGTACAATTGATCTCTCCTTTATACCATCCCACCAAGTACTGACATCCTCATCTAACAATCTCACAGCTACCATGAGCTTCAGTTCATCATCAATTCTCATGTCTGTCACTGCTTCTCGAACCCTGTTAATCCATTTCTTGGCTACCATAGGGTTGTTAGAACTTGAAAAGATCACACACCCTAATTGTCTAGCCTCTTTCAACAATTTGGATAATTCAATGGGTGGTCAGGTGGATGGTGCAACTATTGAAGTAAGTGGAGCTACCGACACCATAGAAGGGACTGGTGGAATCGCTAGGTTGGGAGGTGGAGGGACTTAGATTTGAGGTGGCGCTTGAAGATGTGCATCATATGTATTCCACCACTCAGTCCATTGCCGAAGAGTATCAAGTGGTAGTGGAGAAATCTCGGTTGGCAGAGCCAGGTAAGTAAAAGCTGGAGGAGGCAGAGCATGCGAGGATGACTCATCATTATGCTCTTGAGGAGGAATCTCATTTACATTCCTTATTCTTCTACGAGGAGGTTTGATAGTCTACAAAAGAGAAACTGCTTTAGCTCATGGTACTAAGATGACTCTAGACACCTTCGGCGAAAAGTATGTCAATTTCCTAGGACCCATTGGAGGCTCTCAAATATTCCCAAAAACATTTGGAAATACAAAAACCTTCAAAATCATTCGTAAATATTTGAAAACTTTTTAAAACTTCAAAATCTTTGCTCTGATACCAAAAAAATTATCATGTTTTGATCCACAAGTCTGAATACGTGACAATCGCCACGTGATCTAGAAATACGCACAATCACTGACACATACTCCAAGGTCCTGCAAGGCTATCAAAATACCCCTTTTCAAACTAAATGAAACCAACACATTAAACAATTAGCTTACCAAACATAAGTTCAACTTTAAGAAAATTTGGTATATAATACATTACAAAAGAGTTTTCAAAATACAGTTGCCAAAATAAGAGTTTCAATTCAAAATATGCCCTCCAATGGGTTCATCTATAAGCCTCAAGGATTCATATCTAGGAAGAGCCAATACCAACAAAAGGTCCCGATAGATTTTCCTTGGCTGGGTCTATCTACTGGAAAGAAGCTGCCGCTATGTCTATACTTCTTCTGAAAAAGGACAAAAATGAAAGATAAGTATATAATACTCAGTGAGTGGAGTGTAATGACATGTTGTAATAGTAAATGAGTGGTGAGTGTGGGAATGCCAAAGTCACAATTTTCAACAAATCATCAATTCACAGGTACCATCAAACAAATCAAATCATTATAGAAAATAGATGCATCCACAAATTTCATACTTTCTAAAAAATCATAGGGTCTTGCTAGAGAAAACACTCCTGCCCAAAGTTTGGTCGAACCCTGGCGAAAACTAGCCAAGAGGTTTTCAATTCATTTATTGCTTAACACTAATTTCCCTTTCCTTGGTGTTGGCTCATACCTCACCGGGTGCTATCCGGATAGTACGACAGGGACGCAGGAGGTTGTGTCTACCACCCTTGCCAAACAAAGCTCATATATATGTCACCCCATTGAGTCGCTCCATGGAGGGAATGACTATAGTCATTTACCATCACCAGCACCATCATTTCACAATATTTAAACATTTTTCAATGTGGCATAAATTCAGCCATTGGTTATCAAATCATAACACAATATTCATAAATGCAATTTCTAGTAACAATGGCACATATTTATTTATAAATGTAGTGGATGCATGTATATTCACATTTACTTTTTATTGGGACATCCCACAAATGCAAATAGTTGTAGAAAATTATTTAAAAATCTTTTACAAATGAATTTAAAAAAAAATCACTTTCTCATTCAAAACACAAAAGTCCGTCTACTTACTATATTTGGGAAGGTAGTCACTCTCTGATTCCTCAACAGCAATAGTCTTTCCATAATCAGTCCGTCCAGCTCCTGAAAGTCATTATCAAGTAATTAAAAGTATCAATATAAATTTTTTAAGTTATCTCAAAATCCTAAAAGTTAAAATCTAGCAAGTAATTAAAAGTATCAATATAAATTTTTTAAGTTATCTCAAAATCCTAAAAGTTAAAATCTAGTTTTCTCCATCATCTATTGTGACATACTAGTCTCCAAATCCAATTAGAGAACCGGATTTGTAAACTAGAGGATGGAATAGTGAGATGATTATACCTTAGACAACTCTACATTTCTTGAGTTCTTCCAAGATCAAGACTAGAATCTAACTTCAGGATATGGGATGCGTAGTTTAGAACCTTAAGTCTAAAATCCTGGTGGTAAATAGAATGGGTTCGGAAAAAGAGAAAAAGAAGAATATAGAGAGAGAGAGAGAGAAAGGTGGAGTTCCAGTTATATGGTTTCATGAATTTCTAAAGTCTCCTCTCATTTTATCATTAAACCCATTTTCAATATTTACATAGTGGTCCTTATCCATTTCAAATTTGTATCTTTGCTCAATATGTTCACTTGAGTTGTTGGGAAAGTGAACCCAATAAAATTTAAGTGTTTGTGGTTCTTACCATGGAGAAAGTGTGATCAGTGATGGCTAGAGAATTAGAAGTGATGAGTACAAATCTGCAGAAATCAGACTTTAAATTGGGAATATCCCAAAAAATATGGTTTACGATAAAGATTATGTATTATAAGACTAAAAGGTTCAAATGGCAAGGTGGTAGCTATCTTTTTGGATGGGTTGGAAAACTTAAGTTCAAACCTCCATGCATGCGAGAACATTTGGTGATTTTGTAAGTGGAGCATGGCCGATTAGGGAACTCACTGAAGAGGCATCTATCGACAGTAAGGTCTGATTGCCTACCGATGGGAAGGTTCAAATATCTAAAGGGAGGAGTTTCATAGTGTTGTTACCGATCTGTTATCTTAAAATCAATGCCGAAGAACATGGCTAATGTAAGACCAATAACGAAAAATAAAAATAAAAGGAAATAAATAAATTTATTGAATTCAAAGGTGACCAAACAAGATATTGTAAGAAATGTTAGATATGGGCACCAACAGGAAAAGTGAAAGAAATGTTGAACAGTGAATTTCACAATGAAATATACTAATAAGATTCCAATAAGGTGTTGATCGACAGGGATAGAACATTTGTTCGGTAGAAATTTAGAAAGACAATTATCGATATACAATTACCGATAGGCTAACATAAGCAAACGATAATATACTCAGAGGTAAGGTTAAATGTTCATCGGTAGATTAACACAGTATCGAACAACTATTTTAAAATGACTACAAATGGAATTTCCAAAACACCTATTGGTGCAAATATTTACATTCATAGATGTAAGTGAAATGTAATATACCGAATGATATAGGAAAACTGAGTGTACCGATGTGTATATATAAAATTATAAAAATTTTTGAAAATGATCTATCAACTCAAGTCTACAATATACAAACAAATTTGTAACTTCACTTTACACCAAGAAGATAGCAAACTACTAAGAAATGGTCACTATCGGTTACCGATTAGAAAATCAAAATTTTGAAGAGTTTGTTTACTACACACTAAAACCTCACCAAACATGTAAATTCTCTTAAAAAAGTCAAATCCCACTAAACGCTGATCACTGAATACTCAATTAACCAATGACTTTACTGATAAAAAACTTTAAAATTTAGAAGCTATCGTTCAAGTATCTACAAGGGTTTTTTTGACAACTCAAAGAGCATAGAGATTCACACTTATATTTAAATTTAGCTATTCTTCCATCATTTTACAAAATATAAAAATTTTAAATAAGTTATTTAGAGTACACATAAAAAATCTGAACTTTTCAGGTGTTACACAGAAAGTCTGTCATTGGAACAACAGGTTGGAGGCCTGTCTATATAGAGTATAGTTAATACTGAGGCCCACCAATCGACAAAATCTTCAGCAGCCAGGACTAACGAGAGAAGCACTTAAAAGTAAAAACCCCTAATCTTTAGGTCATTTCTTAGCAGTGCTCTTACTACCTCAGTCTCAGATAAAGATCTCCTAGTCTTCACCCCAAGAATCCAGAGCTCAGTACACCTTGGCTTGGGTCAAATAGGCAAGCATAACATTGGAGATCGTATTTTTCATTAGAGATGATGTTATTGTGTTTTGCCATGGGTTTAGTACCAATTATTAAGTCTCGAGCCATAAGGATACGAGTCTAATAGTCACGACCTTATTTGCTCTGTTTAGGACCCATTTCAAGGAGGTTGAGGTCCAGCTAACCCATGTAGGACCATAAAAGTGGTAGTCGAATGGACACCATTCTTCTATTGATCTACTTTCAATCTGGTTAAGACGACTAATGGTGGTGGTAGCATTCATGTTGGTGTTAGGAAGGATGCAGAGCATCTAGCAGCACTATAGGTGTAATTAAGGGAATACAAAATCAACAACTTTGTTGTAACAGAAAGTAGGGAAGTAGTGGACCTAGAGAGAAGTACTGGTGGATCCAAAGTGGAAGGAATCATAGAGGACCTTTGATAGTCTTTAAATTTTCACCCTGTCCTAAATGATGTATGGGCTTAGCAAGGGATTCGTAGAGTAAAGTGAGGAAAAAGGGGTAAGTGCTAGTTCATCAGAAATAATGGCAGAGACTAACTAGTAGCTAATATTGGAGACAATCTAAAACAAACTCGTATAACAAGTAAAGTGAGAAGGTGTTGTGCACCACATCAGTGATGAAGTCCATATCTATATGGTTGGTTGTGATAAATGGGCCATAAGCAACATTTTCTTAGAGAAGTCCAGGAAGGCAGAAACTTCTCGACCATGGCGGGTTGGCTAGTGATAATCAGAATGTCCGGGTGGTTGTGTCACACTCCGACTCTCTCATTGAGCACGTAACAACTGTCACGTTATCTCGATATACAAACAACATCTCTTCACATATCAAGATAACACAAGGCATTCAACCTGTTTGAAAATAATCTAACATCATTTTAAAGACCATCCTAGGTCATTCAATATCAAAAACATGTATTAATACACAAATCAAGGATCATCCCTAAATATGCATGCATGCAAATTAGCCAACCCGGCCTTCTAACTAATTTCTAACACTTTCTTATCCATTCACAAACTCAAAATATTTCAAAATTTAAAATAAAATCCAAATGTCCCAATAAAAGCGATAAGTTTTACAAAAGGAAAAGTTTAAACAAAAATTTACAAAATTCCACCTTTTTCCAAGTTGAGATTTCACCAATATTTACTCTAAAAGAAATAACACAAGTATCACTCAAATCCCAACCAAATGAAGTGTACAAAAGTTTCCTTCCGTGGATCATACTGCCTCAGTCATTCAAAAATGAAATCCACATCTCAATACCTATTGAGGTTCAGCAAAATTTCTCTTTGACTAGCTCAAATGATAGTTCCATCCAAAGCTTCTTCTAAAAAATTTAAAAGAGAGGAGTGAGTATTTAAAAATACCCGGTGAGTGGAGTGAAATGACATGTAACACGTAAATGAGGGGTGAAAATGGTTGCGCCAAACGATCATATACAAAATGCATTGCAATAATTGAAAACATTGGTACAAAACAGCTTATCTCAAACCACCATGACTCATATATAAATACAAATCAAATAATTTACATTCATTTTCCACAATTTTTTTTTAGATAGGCCGAAATCATTATCCTACCAATGACCGTTGGTAGAATCCATTAAAAGATTTTTCCCAATTTTCTCAAAATCCTATCCCTTTGGCGTTAGCCTGGAATTCCGTGGCCTACATCCACGTTATCACGATAGCCTGAAGAGGCTCTCCAACCCACTTACCACCAAGCTAAATTACACAGCCCTAACGGCGCCGCCTCGCTGGCCCAATCCATGGGAAGACTTAGACTATAGTCATTTTTCAGCAACTTGTTATCAAATTCCATTTAGGAAGTCAAATCATGCTCAATTTCAAAGTAGAGCAATATTTCACAATTCACATGGTATCAAAAAATAATATGTTGAAATAAATTCAATAATTAAGATCGAGTCATAGAATTATTAAATTACATTTCATGGCACACCAATTTCACAAAACATTTCAAATCACATTTTCAAATTCAATTTAAAATCAATTTACAAATCATAATTTAAATCAATTTGCTCATTTATATGAGACATAGTCATCCACTCACCTCTCTGGAGAGTATTCACTCCCTATACAATATCAGTTCCAAAGAATCTCTTTTCAAACTCCAATTGATTATTCTAAACCAGCAACAAAAATTTTCAGGTTATTTCTCCACAGATTCAGGGGTTTTCAAAATTTCCCTAATTTTAGTTGAAACCCTAATTTCAAATACTTTCTTGTTTTTGATCTCATTTTATCAATTTATCACCATTTGTACCATTATAAAATTTCTATTCACAACTCTCCTGGATTGTTTTACTCTCACAAAATTTTTCCTAATTTTCCCCGAATTAACATAACCCTAATTTTTTTTTCTAATTTCTCCAATTCATGTACATTTTAATTTTATCAACTACACCTCATTTATATGTAAATAAAATTTTCATTTCCAATTTCCCCCAAATTTTTACTATTCACAGACTTTGGCTTTTTGATTTAGCAATGAAATTCCATAACTTTCTCAGTAATAAATATAAATCTATGACTTGATTCAAGGCCAAGAGTGAGAGATTACCTTTGATTTTGGAGTTAGGTCGGATTCTGAACAAACCCTAGGTTTTTTTTTCTTCTCCCTTCTTTTCAATCTTCTTTTCCAGACGACCGAGACCGAGACCTAGAGGGGTTGATTTAATCAAAGCACAAATTGATTTCTTGAGAGAGAAATCAAGAGTGATAAAGAGGGATAAGGATGTAGAGAGAAGAAGTAAGTGTTCGCGCGAGTTCGCATACACAGACGAGAGAAACAAAAATGAATTTTTGAGGTTTAATTGAAGTTAATGGAAATATGAAAGTATCCTTTTGCCCTTGCTCATTTGCCTCGTGGTTCTACTACGGTTCCACCACATAAGCATTACTTGGAGGGCATTCTGTCATTTGTCTCGCGGTTCGACCACTGGTGCCTTGTTCTCTCAAGCGGTTCTATCACGAATGCTATGCGGTTCCACCGTGAGTAGTAGGCGGTTCCACCGTGAGAAAAAAGAACACTCATTTTTTTTAGATATATTATTATTATTATTATTATTATTATTATTATTATTATTATTATTCACAGATGCTTACCTTCCACCGCCCCTCACAAACAATTATCAATTTTTTTTCCAACAATTCAATTTCTCTCTCTCTCTCTCTCCAATTTGGCTTCACACACACACACACTACACTCATCTCCCGGTTCCACCGGCCCTTTCCACCGCCCCTCACAAATTTTTCACAATTCAATTCATGCCTTCATGTGTCTCCAATAGGATTTGATCTCAAGACCTAAAGTTTGTCTAAAAAGTTTTAGACTAATAAACCATTTAATGCTTTCATCTTATGTACCTCAATTTATTTATAAATTTTTTTCTCATCTTATAAAATAACGATTCTTGGTACTGGCAAATTTCCTTGGTGTTACATTCAAGTTCAAAAATCAATTTTTTTTTCTATCTTTTACAATAAATTCCACAAAAATTTCTTAATACCAAAAAATGGCGGGTGTTGTTTCCGCATTGATCCTTTTGTCTCCCAAATTTCATTTTTGTTTTCAAGTAAAATCTGGATAATAACCTAACAACATCTTACTTTCATAAGATTGGATCCATTTGTTTTATTCCTTGTCAATTACACTTTACTAGCAACTAAAGTTTCCACTCATATAACTACCAACTTATGTCTTTAGTCTTCTTTTCTCAATCTCGGATAACCTCTTATTTAAAAATATTAAAGCATGTGGACCTCATTCGCACTGCAATAGCCATCCTCAATGCTTATCATTTGACTATGTAATACCCTTCAGTGGGTGCTTCAACCCCTCTTCAATATTTTTGTTTTAGTTATAAACACAATATTTTTGCCATTGTTAGGACTTTAAAGTAAAAACCCTACAATCCAAAATCATAAATATTTAGCCCTCCAAATGTGAAATGTCAACTTTTTGTTAAATTGATAAAGGACATACCCAGTATCGAAAATCTCACATTGTGGGCTTTAAGGAAGAGAATACCAAGGCAGCCTTCCCCTTGCTTTTTTTTTTGCAAGGAGGCTAATTCGAACTCTGAACTTTCAAGACACAATGGAAAGATTCCAACGTTACGTCAGGCCCGCCCTTTTGTTAAATTGATATTCAAGTTAAAGAATCGTTACCAATTATCATCAGCCACATCTTCTCGCCAATCACTTGTAGAGTTTCCTCAATTTATTACTTCGAACTGCAGGGCCGAATAACAAATTTCATTGTTATTTGAAATCTTCTCATGTTATGTTAGGACAGACATGATTTAACTTAAGAATCAATAACCATGCTATCAAGACTCCAAAACTATGAAAAATCCTTAAATTATCCTTAAAAAAAAAAACCCCTAAATAAGAAATGGCCACTACCATACCATGTCCATATCAATGGCAGATCTAAAAGATATACACATCCATATATCATCAAACTTGTATATGATGAAATGTAGATCAACCTCAATATGGCCTAGACTAAGAGAGGAAACTTAATCCACTGACAATATTAGAACCCTTCAAGTTTTAAATCTCAAATCCTTAGTTGGATAACCTTTCAATCAACTTTAGTATCATGCAATATCACCGATATTTCATCTAAATCAAATCAAGCATGTATAACCACATATCACATAGTGTTTGCATTAATACCCCCAAATTATCAAAGTTTAAAGATAAGAAATGCATACTTCATTATTCCTAACTCTATTGTCACAAAGGACATTATTTCAACCTCCATGGCCAAAAAGATATAGACTTAAACCCTCTCTATATTACCTTATTCAATGATCCACAAAATAATGAACATGAATGAATAACGAGAATACCAACCTCAAAGCAAAAGAATCCAATAACTAAATATTAGGTTTTCCATTTCCAATGGCAGAAAAATAATAGAACGCAAGCAATCTTTTGTCCAAATTCCCTATCAAACCCATAAACTCCGTGTCGATAAATGCACAAGCATCAATGCTAATTTTATTTTTATTTTTATTTTATTTTTGTTCCATGTTGGAAATTGCTGACAAGAAGGTATTTGCTACCTATAGTTCTCAGTTGATTTAATATGAATTGAGATCTCCAACATATTTCAATTGAAACCATAAGGCACTTTGATTTTTATTCACCTCATAGCTAATTATTATAAATATACCTGCAGCTTATTAGTTTCTACAAGATGCCAACTCAGCCACAGCAAAATGAGGCTGACTGATCCCCTAATCATTGGTTTACGAAAGGATCTGGATAACCTCTCAATACATATCTCCATAGGTTAAATATATCTATATTTATCTTGCCTCCACTTCTCTCTATATTGATCTATTAATCTCTTTTTTTTTTTTAATTCAGAAATGACTAGCACTTTCACTAAGTAAATTTTTATTACCACAAAATAGTCCATGATGCCAAGAGAATCAACCCACTTCACTATTACAAACTATAGTACACTCATATAGTTGATTTCAAATCACCAAGGAAAAGTCCTCAAAAAGTTATAAGTGCTAGATGCTCAAAGGATTCTTTAGAATTTATAGTATAATAACAAATTTTCACAATACTAAACCTGAAGACTATTTCAAAAAAATATCATGTTATATCTATTAAATTAAGGGCTACACATAAATGATTTTCTTAAAGAACATAAGTGCCAATAATCATCTGCAAGATGAGGGACTACACGAAGTAGTACAACTTATTCTTATCCTTCCAATTATGCTGATCCTATTATTTAAATAGAGTTTGTGAACACCTTGAAAAACAGTTTCCTCTGGTTTCTCACATGCAAATGACTGATAACTTTCTACTATACTTCACTGGAAATCATAGCCTACCAATACGATACATTGGGCTTTATGACAACAAAGAATAAATCCATTTAGTCTCACCTACTAGAGACCCATAAAAATTTTTGTTAACTCTTATTCTTAGACACTATGCATAGGAATGATAAAACAAAATTTTCTTATGAATCAGCATCTTGGGATATTTATCCTTTGTCACAAGAGTCAATGATTACAAGTGTTATGCACTTGATTTTGACTTACGCCAAAAGATAAATGACTTATAGGGTTTCACACTACCAAGTATCAAACCACCAAGAAACATGCATAACCCAAAAGTATGACACATTAAGGGATGCAGATATGCTCTAATATCTGCTATAAGTTGAATGTTTATGATTTTATCTTCATGTAAATACTATTCATTAATTCTGTCCTCTTCTTCATTACCAAGAGATGAATAAAAGAAACTTATACTAGAATGATGGCTTAAAGAAGTCAAGCACCCATATTAGAGGGAAATACTTTGAATCGAGTGGACGGATCTTTACATTGGTTAGCTACAAACATATCATATCATCATGAGTCAAAATAGGTATAGTTGTGTACTCTAAATATCAATTTTTTACTTAAAGATCTCTTGAAATGAAAAGAAATTGACACATTAACATTTACATGTACTCAAATCCAACATGGGCTCTGCAAATAAAAATTCCCATATGATACTTGTGTTGATGGATTATAAAACTCTAGCACAACAACCATTATATTACACTACACCGTTACCCTTGAAGTGACTTTTACACTACAACCTAATTAAGCGGCCAAGAGGCTTAGCATAACATTTATCACAACCAATGCCATTTTTATAGCCACTACTTGACTTATACTTCAATCACCATAGTAATTCATTACTATAGCCACTATTTGATTCAAGTTTCAATCACCACAGTAATCCATGACAAAGATGACATCAAATAAAAATGCACAGTACGTTGCTTTTCCTATTTAAATGATCTAAACAAGGTAAATATATCCAAGTGTTTTCCTGTTTCATAGGTGGGGGCTTTCTTTTCTTGTTGGTCATTCTGATCATAGTACAAATGTGTTAGGAAGACTATAAAGAAACTATATGTACTTGAAAAAAGAAAAAATACTATTCTTAACTCACTAAGTTAGAACTTGGACTAACCCCCTAAAAATAAAATTGATCCTAACCCTTAAGAATCCATGGAAGGTTTTTATACATCATTTGAAAAATCTTTTTAAAATCTGAAATTTCAAAAAAAGAATGCTTTTGAAAAACCTTTGGGGACATTTGAGAACATTTCAAACCTTTTCATATTAAAAATCGTGAGCCTAAACTCTGATACTAATAGAATTATCACGTCCCGACTCTCTCGTCAAACACGTAACAATCGCTGCCTTATCTCAATATATGGGCAATATCTTCCCATATATAGGGATAACGCAAGACATTCAACCTGTTTGAAAACAATTCAACATCATTTTAAAGACCATCCTAGGTTATTCAATATCAAAAACATGTATTAGCACACAGATCAAGGATCCATCCCTGTACATGCATGCATGCAAATTGGCTAACCCGGCCTTCCAATAGATTTCTACCACTTTCTCATCCATTCACAAACTCAAAATATTTCAAAATTTAAAATAAAATCCAAATTTCCCAATAAAAGTGATAAGTTTTACAAAAGGAAAAGTTTAAACAAAAATTTACAAAGTTCTACATTTTTCCATGTTGAGATTTCACCAATACTTGTTCAAAAAGAAATAACACAAGTATCACTCAAATCCCTACCAAATGAAGTGTACAAAAGTTTCCTTCCATTGATCATACTGCCTCAGTCATTTCAAAATGAAATCCATATCTCAATACCTATTTAGGTTCAACAAAATTTCTCTTTGATTGGCTCAAATGATAATTCCCTCCAAAGCTTCCTCTGAAAAATTTAAAAGAGAGGAGTGAGTATTTAAAAATCCCCAGTAAGGGGAGTGCAATGGCATGCAACATGTAAATAAGAGGTGAAAATGGTTGAGTCAAACAATCATATACAAAATGCATTGCAATAATTGAAAACATTGGTATAAAACAGGTTATCTCAAATCACGATGACTCATATATATATACAAATCAAACAATTTACATTCATTTTTCACAATTTTTTTTTTGGGATATGCTAAAATCATTATCCTACCAACAGTCGTTGGTAAGATCCACCAAGGGTTTTTTGACAATTCTCAAAATCTCATCCCCTTGGCGTTGGCCCGGAGTTACGTGGGGTGCATCCACGTTATCATGGCAGCTTGAGGAGGCTCTCCAATCCACCTACCATCAAGCTAAATTACACAGTCTTAACCACACCGCCCCGATGGCCCAGTCCGTGGGAAGACTTAGACTATAGTCATTTTTCAGCACCTTGTTATCAAATTCCATTTAAAAAATCAAATCATACTCAATTTCAAAGTAAAGCAACATTTCACAATTCACATGGTATCCAAATATAATATGAAGCAAATAAATTCAATAATTAAGCTCGAGTCATGGAATTATTAAATTACAATTCAGGGCACACCAATTTCACAAAATATTTCAAATCATATTTTCAAATTTAATTTAAAATCAATTTACAAATCATAATTTAAATCAATTTGCTCATTTATATGAGACATAGCCATCCACTTACTTCTCGGAAAGGCATTCACTCCCTATACAATATCAGTTCCAAAGAATCTCTTTTCAAACTCCAATTGATTATCCTAAACTAGCAACAAAAATTTTCAGGTCATTTCTCCACCGATTTAGGGGTTTACAAAATTCTCGTAATTTTAATTTAAACCCTAATTCTGAATATTTTCTTGTTCTTGATCTCATTTTATTAATTTATCATCATTTGTACCATTATAAAATTTCTATTCATAACTCTCCTGGATTTTCTTACTCTCAGAAAATTTTTCCTAATTTTCTCCGAATTAACATAACTCTAATTTTTTTTTCCTAATTTCTCCAATTCATGTACATTTTAATTTCATCAACTACACCTTATTTATATGTAAATAAAATTTTCATTTCCAATTTTTCCCAAATTTTTGCTATTCACAGACTTTGGGTTTTTGATTTAGCAACGAAATTCCATAACTTTCTCGGTAATAAATATAAATCTATGACTAGAGTCAAGGTTAAGAGTGAGTGATTACCTTCGATTTTGGAGTTAGGTCGGATTCTGAACAAACCCTGGGTTTTTTTTTCTCCCTTCTTTTCAATCCTCTTTTCTAGACAACCAAGACCGAGACCTGGAGGGTGTGATTTAATCAAAACACAAATTGATTTCTTGAGAGAGAAATCAATGGTGATAGAGAGGGATGAGGATGTAGAGAGAAGAAGTGAGGGTTCGCGAGAATTCGGATACACAGACAAGAGAAAATGGGTGAAACAAAAATGAATTTTTGAGATTTAATTGAATTTAGTGGAAATGTGAAAGTATCCTTTTGACCGTGCTCGTTTGCCTCGCAGTTCCACAGTAGTTCCACCGGATGAGCTTTATTTAGAGGGCATTCTGTCATTTGTCTCGCGGTTCGACTGTCGGTGCCTTGTTCTTTCTAGCGGTTCCATCGCGAATGCTATGCAGTTCCACTACGAGTGGTAGGCGGCTCCACTGTGAGAAATGTGCACACTCATTTTTTTTAGATGTGTTATTATTATTATTATTATTATTATTATTATTATTATTATTATTATTACTACTCACAGATGCTCACCTTCCCCGCCCCACACAAACAATTGTCAATTTTTTTTTCCAATAATTCAATTTGTCTCTCTCTCTCTTTTTCCAATTTGGCTTGACACACACAAACACTACACTCATCTCCCGGTTCCACAAGTCCTTTCCACCTCCCCTCACAAATTTTTCACAATTCAATTCATGCCTTCATGTGTCTGCAATGGGAATTGATCTCAAGACCTAAAGTTTGTCAAAAAAATTTTAGACCAATAAACTATTTAATGCTTTCATCTTATATACTTCAATTTATTTATAAATTCTTTTCTCATCTCGTAAAATAACAATAATTGACAATTTAACTAGTAAATTTTCTTGATGTTACATTCAAGTCAAAAAATCAATTTCAATCTGATTTTCTTTTTTCTATCTTTTACAATAAATTTCACAAAAATTTACTAACACCGAATTTTTTGTGTTATAGGTTGAGCTCATCACGCTGGAAAGTTGAACCCGTTAATGCTGGTCGAGCAAAAGCTAAGAAAGCCGAGCAACAACCCGATGTTTACCTTCATTTCTTATTGGATCAATTAAATAAGATTATAGATAACGCTTGCCTGCCACTATTTCTCTTTGTATGACTGCATTCTATCACGACACATGATTTGGTCGTCAGGTCAAGATGACCATGCTTTGATTTGGCCGAGTTGAGTGTCGGGATCGACCCAGCCAGCAAGGATCAGAGGCCAGGTCCCTTCTGGAACTAGAAAGTTTCTCATAGTTTATGTGCCATCATGGACTTGTAGCCATGTTTCTGGCAGGAGAGGTCTCTGCGAAAACAGAGTTCACCTAAGTAGTTGACACGGTCGAAGGAGTGAACTTAGTTTTGGAAGAAGTTACAACAAGAGAGGGTTTTTTTTTTAGTTCGGGGTCGGAATCGTGAAAGGTGGAAGAAGGAAATCTTTAGAAGGAAAATGAAATACTAAAAAGAGTCCTGCTTCCACAAAAAGTAGAAATAGGGGGAAAAGGAAAGTACGTTTGGGTGGCTGAGTTTAAGCATGGCACGTGAGGACGTGATGGTTAATAAATGTCCCCAAAATGTGCACCTGAAACTTGGCACTTCATGCTTCAGGTTTGGTAATATGGGCATTCTGTAGACCCCAAAAAGAAAATCAAAGGGATGTTGCGTGCTGTTGTCAGGTCAAAAAACCTAGCAGTTGTCCCGCTAGAGATTAGAAAGCAAAAGTCAGGAAGGGATACTTCAGAGATTTCGGAAAATATTCATTCTTGCTGATTTTTGGAAAGATCCTATTGAAGAAAGCCGGCAAAGGTAAAGGAAAATCAGCAGACAAAAAGTTTATAAACAGGGGAGAAGAGATTAGAAGGGAACACAAGAAAACACTTACACCCAAATTCTCATATTTGGTCTTTACCCAAAAGTTCACACAACAGAAAACGTGTGACAGGAGGCATATTATGTTTATATTACATATAATAGATTATCTTTAGTGCATGGTAATGTTATTTCATTCCATTATCAGTCAAATGGAAATATGATATTTTGCCTTAAATTTCACAGCGCACCACATCATATGGATCGTGGGCTCGATCTGCTACACTGACTCGATACGTCCCACATACGTTGTCATCCAACTTCTTATATTTCTTCCTGCAATAATAGAAGGAAAAAGGCTTATCAGTACCAAAATTTATATCGACGATTTGGTAGGACAATAAATGTATATGGAGTAGAGAGAATTACACGTGCATGCACTTGTTTTCGGTCCTCTTTTTGTTTTTCTTTTTTGGGTAGAGGGCCAAGGCCGAATAGAAGAAAGACAAAGAAAGATACAAGCAACAAAAGCCCGAGGCCCAACAGCTAAGCTAAACTCTTTTAAGGATGCTAAACTCTTAAGAAAGACACAAGCACTTGTTTTCCTTCTTGTTCTACTAAAACCTCTACCTTCTTCTTTTTCATATTCATCCTTTTCTAAATCTACATACAGATTGCAAAACGGTGAAATACAAATTATGTATATGATCAGTTGAGCCGCAGAACTGGTTTGCAACTCATGACTAGGAATCCCTACCTTGAGAAACTTTTCTCCATCCAATTAAAGGAAGAAAGTGAATTTCATCGTTAATCAACATTTTTAGATGAAAATCCATGATTTGAAATGTGTTTTTATGTGCAATTTTTCAATGTTCGCATGGGAATCATATATTTCCATTGATAATGCAAAATTTAGTAGAGAACAGCTTAAAGATGGAAATGGAAATTTCTCTCATCAATGAGGAATTCCTTGGGGCAATTTAGAACAGAAAAGGAAAGGAAGATGCAGCAAAACCCCAGAAATTGCTCATTGCCTAATGATCTGCAACCAAGAGCCTTTGCTCAATTGTTATTTGAATGATTTGAAAATTTGCATATTGTAAAGGTCATAGATTTTATTCTCTTTCCCAGGATGACAATAGGTTAAGGTACAATTTAGCATAGTGATCAGATTGAAACCTATTTCTTTCTAAAGCTTTCATGACGATCACAACTATATATATTGCTACTCTCATTTCAGCCTTCACCTTCAAAAAAAAGTGTTGCAAGTGAGTTACGGTTTCACAGATTCTGATTCCTTCGACTTGAACGGTTGTTTTGGGAGAGGATTTGAAACCTGTAAAAGACTGTCTGAGGGTATTTCGATGGAGAAGGCTCTGATACTCAAGTCAAAAAAAACGGTTTTCAAATGGAATGAAATAGACTGAGTATGTTTGTGTGTGTGTGTGTGTGAGAGAGAGAGAGAGCTGAAAGCTTTTTCGCTTGTGTGTCAAGTGTTTGGTCTCCGAGGGCGTACCTGGACTTCGGTGTGCCGAATGGTTATATATGCTCATTCTTTAGGAGTTGCGTGTCTTTGGGGCGTTATAACCCAAATTTTCTTATAAGGAAGTCTGAAAATCTCTTGATTTCATAGTCAAATATTCTCAGAAGATTTGTAATTTTCATAACTTAGGAAGTTTAACGATATGAGGAGATTTTTTTTCTTATCGATTAAATTTCAAGTCTCCTTCCTTATTTGGAGAGTACATATATCGCCTTTTATCTTTAGGAATAATGATTGACTCCTTGCCTATGCAGCAAGGGTAGTATCATCTCGGGTGTACTGAATACATCTGAAGGTCACAGACCGACTAGTTTATTGCTGATGGCAACTACTCGATATGTTGGGCCTAGTCCACCCTTCGGGGAGATTAATTCCTAACTATTAACATGTCTAGGCATAAGATACCTCTTTGACTCGTGGGCTCACAAGATTAAATGCTTTTTGTAATGGGCCTTTAGACCATGTCGCATCATTTTCTCCCCACTTGTGATGTCGTTTTGTGAAAAAAACGCCATGAGTGATAATCATTGAAAAGGCGTAAAGCTTTTAATGTAGCAAGTGCCACTTCGGGTCTTACGAATTGCCTTCAGTACTCTTTATAAGATCAGTCATTCAAGTGGATCAAACATTTTCTTTTCTTACATCCGTTTTGCTTTCTTGTGAACCATCGTTGTGTAAAGAAAATCTTTCTTGAGAAAAATGGCAAGAGGTTCTTCTTCTCAAATTCATCCAAGCATTAGTGACATTTGAAGCGTTATAACGAGGGAGGAACTTCAAAAAGTTCAAATCGTTATGTTGATGGGGAGCGATTATACCCTAGTGTTGGCTACAGATGAGCATAAGGCCAATGGGTGCCCAAGGGCTTTGTTTCGATGTACAAACAGTTAGTGAAATTTGACTTGAAAATACCTTACACTAGTCTGATTGTGAAGATATTACTCTATTGGAACATTTTCCTGATGTTGTTGATTCCCAATTCTGGTGCCTAGTTGCTGCTGTGATTTCTTTGCTAAGGTTTTGTCACCTCCGTTTCGATTTCAAGATTCTGGTAGCTATTTTTTTGCTAGTGTGATATAGGAGCAATGATGCTACCCAGGATTAGTACAAGTTGCAAACCCAACCTCCAACTGGGGGTTTATTATAAAGAATCGATTTATATGAGTTGGATGTATAAGTATTTCTTTGTGAAGTTTATGAATAAGGACTTTGCATCGGTGTTGCTTAGAACCGATTGGGAACCATCATTAGGGACAAAGCCTTTGACTTCTTCCCATCATTCCTATTTTGTGCGGTCAGTTGGTTACTATTGCTAGTCTACCCATAGGAACCTCTAGATCGATTCTCTAGTTCATGACCAAATGCTGTCTTTGGCAAGTCTACTGATAAGGGAGAAGAGAAAGGTCGATAGGCTTCTTTTAACCAAAAGGATGAAGATAGGGCCAGTTGATGTCCTGTCTTCTCCGAGGGATGATGTGCTAAGGGAAATCACAACCATCAAATTTATGTGACCCCACACCAAGAGGCTTTCAAGGAAGACCAATAGGATATCTGAGGTCCGATCAAAGCTCATATCTCCTTTGTCAAAAAGAAATAAAATCCAATTGCCTGAGTCTTTGGTACAAGGAGGGCATGAGAGAATCGAGGAGGCTAGAGAGCATGCATCCTCTGTTTTGACAAGACATTTGGAGCTAGTGGCTGTCGATCCAGAGGTGGCTGATAGCTTGGCGTCTGACAACCACTATTCACTGACTTATAATGAGGGCATCCCAATGTCGAAGGTATCCAAAATGGGAGGGCTCAAGGATGCTCCCATTCCAATTGTTGAGATGTGGCCATCAAGAGAACCGAAGGCTTCTGCTATGCAGTAGAAGAGATGTCTGGACCATCATTCGTTGTCCCCAGTGGCCCCCATGCAAGGGGAAGCGTAAGGTGAAGATAAGAGTGTCATTCCTTGTTATATCCCCGTTCAATCCTTCTATGGTAGAAAGGGTTCAAAAGAGAGTGGAACAGTCACTATCTGTGTGGAATACAAGAGGTATAGCTATGTTCACTTAGCCATAGCAAGCCGAATATTGATCGGCTAACTTTTCATCGTTCAGAGTTAGAGTTGCATAGGATGCCCTAGGAATAAGTGGATGGGGCCCTTAAGTCTCTCGCTTTGATGGTATTATTTTTCTCGTGCTTGTTTGGTTTCGCTTCTTTCTTTGCTTTTGATTGATCCGATTCCATTTTTGTAAACGATGGTCATGTTGGAGTTCCAGGAGCAATAAAGGAATCAGACGATAGGACACTTCAAGGAGAATGTCGACAAGTTGGGTAATTAGGTATTAGTGTTATAGGATGCTCATTATCAAAGGGGAAAGGACATAGAAGTAGGGAAAATGCCCTATACCTCACTTGCTGAAAAGGAGGAAATAAAAAGCTTGTAACTAGACTTAGCCTTGTACTGAAAGTGCTATGAGAAGTTGGAGGCCAAGGTGAAAGTTTGCGAGGCATGCCTGCAGACTGCTGAAATACTAGTTTAGTTACGCGAAGAGTCCCTTCAAGTAGCGGACTGAAAAATATTCGAATTCAAGTCTCTAACTAGGAATGCTATGCCCTTTACAGATTCTTAGTGCAAACAGATCGAGAGTTTGAGGTGTGCTGAAGAAATAATTTATCAAGTTGGTTTGGAGGGGCTTTGTCCCCGAGCATTGAGGCTATCAATCAGGAAGTAATGGACCAAGGTGTGGCCTCTACTGACCCAGTCGATGTTTCTACTGAGCCTGTCATGATTATAGTGGAGTCTCTCCCTCAAGAGGTTCTGGCACTTCCCCCTATTCCTCCCGATTCTGTGTAATTTTTGTATTGCTAACCCAATGAAATTTTGTACTTTAACATACTTTAATGTAATAAAAAGTCTTTTTTTGTATTTTTGCCTCTGGTATGTGTTGATAATGGGGGACATTCCCCTAATCATTCAAATAGTAAAAGTAGGTTTGTCCGAAAGACCCGGCCAAGTCATATGTCAAGTTTGTTCATTTAAGACTATTCAGAAAGGTATCAACCCGTCTAGGGGCACATTGTCTTCGCTAGGGGGCTAATCAATAAACTCGAATATGTTTACCTATTAGGGAACCCTATTTCTCAGATGGATCACAACCGTTAGTACACAGCTGAAAGGACAGGTCATAGCTTCCCTTTTGGGGGGTGAAGTCTTTTATTGGCATTGCGCCTCGTTCATTAAGAATCAAGTGATAGGATGGGCCGTGTTTGTCTACCTGAGAATCATATTCTTTATTAACAGTACTCTACGTTCTATAAGAAATAAACAATAGGAAGGGTTGTGCCTACCTACCTGGGAGTCATATCTCTTATTGATGACATGCTACGTTCGATAGGAAACAAATGATAGGAAGGGCCATGTCTGCCCACTTGGGAGTCACATCCCTTATTGATAACACGTTACGTTTAATAGGAAATAAATGTTAGGAAGGGCAGTGTCTATCCACTTGGAAGTCACATCCTGACAACACATTATGTTTGATAGGAGATAAATAATAGGAAGGGTCGTACCTACCTGCCTGGGAGTCATTTCCTTTATTGATGGCATGCTACGTTTGATAGGAAATAAATAAAAGGAGAGGTTGTGTCTACCCACTTTGAAGTCACATCTTATATTGACGGCATGCTACATTTGATAAGAAACAAACAATAGGAAGCAAATGATAAGGTACCAGGAGTATTAGCTACGAAATGGAAGAATACTATTACAATAATGTAAAAGTTTAAAGTAAAACAATCGAAGCATATCCTGTGCTTACAGAAAGGTGACGGTCATTTGGGAATCGATGCTAAGGCTCCAGATCGCAAGACATCATTAAATTTAACCTTCATGTGCCTGGTGTTGGACAGGGTTTCTAGGACGTTTAAGCCCGGCCTGCCTAGAAGTGTTGTAGAGTGAGGGCAACTTGACCACATTGAATATAGTAGTAGTCTTCGCATGGTTAAACAATGAGCCAAAAGTAACTGAAAGTGAGATAATATCCTCGAGGCATATCCATTCACCATAGAGTCCTTTGACGGGACCTACATGGGGTTGAAGATGCTTCGTACCAAGACCCATTTGTTGGAAAGCATCCCAGTAAAGGAGGTTACACCCTACCCTATCCTTCTGATCTTGTACTAACTGATTTGGCAGTAACAATGAGGAGATCATGACGATTTGGATTAAATCCTATCAAATCCTTATTTGTGAAGCAAATAACTAGCTTTTTGTCCTTAGGCTGCTTGTCCACGTGAGTTGTTAGTACTTCTTGTGGGGCAAGGATAAGTATCTTGGCTAAGATAGGTGCAATCATACATTCTGCCTCGTCCTTCCATAGATAATCCTGAGTGCCCGATCATCGATAGGTAAGACACTGGAAAGAACATAAGGTTCGTGGAATGCTTGTTTGTCATAAATCTGGAGAATCACTCCATCCTATCGAATGACAGGTGTCTAAGCAATTGGTTGGTCATTCGGTTCATTTTCCTATAGCAAAACATATCGACCAAGGGAGAGTATATTCCTCCCTCCGATGTTGATGAACCTCTATAACTTCCCACTTCGAACTAGAATTCCAGCTCATCCTTGAGCTTCTCGCAATCGTTATTTATATGACTATAATCACGATAAAACTGATAATACATGGACCTATCTTTTCTAAGGTCATTCTCCATAGATTGGAGAGGCTATCTGATATACGGCTTGCCTCTATTTTGGAGCAAAACTTGGTAAGGAGTCTCATTCAAAGGAGTGTAGGTGTTAAATCTTCCCTTAGGTGGGGGTCTTTATTAGTTTTACTTTGGCGGAGGTTGTTGGGACGATCGGCTGTGTCTTTTCGATATGATCAACTCCTACGCCTGTTAAATGCCTCAACACGTTCGACTACGAGGTACTTTTTAGTATAGGTATAGAACTCCTGGATGGTAGAAGGGGGTTCATCATGATAGATGTTTTTATGCCTGAGGGACGTGGTCCCGTAAGCAGAGTAGCTAATGTAATGGAATGATCCAAGACCGAAACCTTCATCATCTTAATTTTGAATTTGGCCAAAAAGCCCCTCAAGAGTTGATCGTCATCTGCCATAGTGACAACAGAGAAGTAGACTTCCTTTTGGCACCCTAGCCAATTACAAAATGTGTCTCAAATTGCTTCCAAAGTTGAGAAAAATTCTCGATGCAAAGTGATGGAAGTGAGTTGAATTATGTTAGGGTGTTGTCCTTGAGGGTAGTGAGAAAATGTTTGCACATGGTAGCATCCATCATTTCTCTCCAGATTATCACCATTACAAAGTCGATCGTATCGTTATATCTTTCTATAGGAGGTAAGAGCATATTATGGGGCCAAAAAGGCGTTCAAGTTAAAGGGCAAAATGCTAGAGGGATAAAGAGGGCTTTGTCCCTTCTTATGATTACTTATTTGAGTTTGTCGGCTACGAGTTGCTTAAACTATTTTCTCAATTCATCTAAGTCATAACAGGAGGTTACTGATAATTTATAGTTCAGGTGAGACATGAATTGTCGAGAGCATACATGTCCTAATCCCCCCAAAGAGGATTTTCCTTTAGGTCTAACAACACAACTGAGTTCTTCTAGTTGTTTACTTATGTTCTGCAATTTGGATTCTAATCTTTCTAATTAGGGACGATTGGCCTTTCTTGGGGATGTTAGTGCAAGAGCAGCAACGAAATGTTCTTGAGGTACCAGTGGCAGGACCTGTTTCGCATGAGGGAGTTCAAAATGAATAGTGGGGTAAACAAGTACAGTATGCAAGGTGGGGTAGTTGGAGTAGGGGTATGTCCATGCGTAGCAGATGTAGTTTTTGAGACAGTTCTGGTTCTCCTTTTTGGAGGTATGGTCATTTGGCGACTTAGGGTGTTTGTTAAGTTTGCTCTAGTCTATTTCCACAGACGGTGCCAATCAATTAGTGGTGGGTTTTGATTCTACAGATTCTGACTCCTTCGACTCAAACGGTTAATTCTCGAGATAATTTGAAACCTTCAAAAGACCACAGAAGAGTGCTTTGATCAGGGAAGCTCTAACGTTCAAGTCAGAAAGAGTGATATTCAAATGGAATTAAATAGACTGAGTACTAGAGAGAGTGAGAGAGAGAGCTAAGAGCCCTGTGACTTATATGCCAAGTGTTTGGTCTTCAAGGGCAAACTTGGATTTCGGTATGTCGAATGCTTATATATACTCATGCCTTAGGAGCCGTGTATTTTTGGAACATCACAACCCTAATTTCCTTATGAGGAGGTCCAAAAATCTCAAGATTTTATAGTCAAATATTCTCAGGAGATTTGTGATCTTCATCACTTAGGAAATTTAATAATACGAGAAGATTTTTTACCTTATCGATTATATTGCGAAAATCTCCTTCCTTATTTAAAAAGTACATGTATCGTCTTTTACCAATAAGAATAACGATTGGCCCCTTATCGATACAGCAAAGGCAATATCATCTCAGGTGTACCAAATACATATGAAGGTCACAGACCAACTGACTTATTGTCGATGGTAACTACTTGGTGTGTTGGGCAGTGTCCACCATTTACCGAGATTAATCGCTAATTGTTGACATGTCCAGGTGTAACATGACTTTTTAGTCCATGGCCTCACAAGATTAAATGTCTTTTGTAATGGACTCTTAGACCATGTCCCATCAGAAAGCATCCGCCAAAAATTTTGAGGCGGTAGAGTTTGAATGCATTTATAGAGCAAGAAAAAGAAGACTTACATCAATCAAAACGTGGAAAAACAGTGAAAGAGACCCCAAAACTTTGAAAGCAACTTAGCAATTAAACCATACAACCCAATAGATCCCAGAACAAAAACAAGCCACACCTAATAGCCATACGAGGAATATCACGAAGCAATTCAACAACTAAAAAAACCATAGACAAATAAATAGGAAGAATATTTTAGGCCACCAGAAAGATGGAAATTGATCAATTTGCTTGCTAACACCAGTATGCTTGATAATTTTGTAGAACCACCATTTTTGGAGCAACAAGGGCTTTTAACATACAATAGAAGTTATGTGATGTTTAGGTTTAATGTCTTACACTAATGCATATATAACATCCATAATATAATGAAAGTATCCATTTTTTTCTTTTTCTTTCCCACTATAAGTATTTAGAATCATATTCCGACTAGTTTAATTCAAATGTCTATGAGATCTCTCAGCGTAATATTTTTTATTCCTAATTTTCAAACTCAAAATTTGATTAAAAAATCTAACACTCCATCGCACTAAACTAACTGTCCATCGATAGAATGAAAGTGTAACACAAAAAATTCAGTGTTAGAAAAATTTTTATTTAATTCATCATAAAATATAGGAAAAAAAAATCAGATTGTAATTGATTTTTTAGGCTTCGATTGAAACATTCAAAAATTTAAAGTATGAATTTGCAAATTTCAAATTTTGATGTATGGATGCATATGTTTGACATATGTTTGCAAAATGTGATTTGGTATGGATGCATATGTTTGACATTTTGATGTATGATTTATGATTACATGATTTATAGAAATGCCATGCTCGATTTGTAATATCATTATGTCTTAAAATGAGCTTTGACACTCCATGCTCACACCCACTATTGAGAACATGATGTCGATCCCCTCACTCACTGAGTATTTTTCCATAATACTCATCATTCACTTTTCCATTATAACGAGATAGATTTGGTAGGAAGACGTGTCGAGAGTCCTTGGCACATTTGATATGCATTTGGAGATATTGAGCCTTGGGTATGGTACTAGCCATTCTTCCGTGATGAAATTGATGATGTACATATTTTTGAGGTTCATGGTATAACCATTGTACATTTTATTGGGATGACTGTAACTATGTTATATATATGTAAATTAGAACTCTCAAGTTGTTGTTTATTCATGTATTGATGCAAAGTATTATGTTTTAAATTTTCTTTTACTTGGGAATCAATTTTTGAGGAAAAGCAGGTTTTAAACAGGTTGTACAAGTTGATTTGATAGCCTTGCGGTGTCCCGGTATATGGAAAGGTTCTACCCATACGTTGAGATATCACGGTGGTTATCGCGTGCTCGATCCGAGAGTCGGGGCTTTACAGTTGTCGCATACTCGATCCGAGGGTCGGGGCTTCACAGTTGGAGATTTAGACAACTTCATTGCTGAATACTACCGGGCTTTTATTTCTGCAAGGCTTTTTACTATCGGTACTAGTCTATTTTACCTAAATGGTCGAGTTGACCCGATACATATTTTGAGATAGGAATAGGCTGAGATGACCCTTTGTATGTTGTGGTGATGTATTGAAACAGGTTGAACACCTTACGCTATCCCGGTATGCAAGCAGGACCAACCCGTATGCCGAGATAACGCGAAGGTTGTCGCGAGCTTGACTCGAGAGTTAGGGCATGACTGAAAGTATCCTTGTACGACTACTTTTTCAATCTTTTGAAAGCAATTAGATGATTTGTAATACCGAGAATGGTCAAAAGGGGAGAGAGAGGAAAAAAATAATAAGAAAGGGGGAAAGAAAAGTTAAAAAAACCCCTAATTTCTCTTTTTCCTCCCCCACTCACTCGAAAGCCAAATTTGTTTTCTCTCATCTCTCTATCTCTCTCGTTTCTCTCATCTCACTCTCTCATCTCTCCCCCTCTTCCACTCTTCAATCTTCCTTTTTTCTTCCAACAACATCCATGATTTCAGTTCTCTGAGGCACAAGAATGCATTGGAGGATGGAATTGAGACCTAGAACCATCAGATTTCATCTCTTTTCTGGCAATTCTTGGGTTTGATTTTGATGAGAGTTTAGAGTTTATCAAAATAAACAAAAGAAGATTACATTTGGTTAACCGTAACAAGATTTGATTTACCCACTAAATAAAAATTATTTCTTTTGTGAGTTTGATTAAGACAGGTAAACATTCATCTACCTAGACCAAACACCACAAAGGGAGAGCTTGTGTTAATAAACCAAAATACCTGTCAATCTTCTAGTCAGTCAACAACTTGATTGATGTTCCCACAAAAGCACCAGCTTGTCATAAACATTATTAAGAAAAATATGAGATTAAATTTACCTCCCTTCCATGCAATGAAAGAAGGGAAAAAAATTCCTACATATTAAATCAAATTCAAACACTAGGATAGACAATTCATTCTTATTCAAAGAGGCTTTGTGTATAACCTGATACCACGGGGAAGGATGCGCTCGTCTGATTTATAATCAACGTGCCCTACATCAGAATACTCAAGAAGAATTTCCAGCTTATCTCTTATCTCATCAGCAATTAAAGTGCATTGCACATTACCCACATCAACTCCATTGGGGTAAATGTCGATTCCACGGTTCATAATCTGAGGAAAAACACGTTCACCTCCTGCAGTCAAGATCTTAGGATAAAGATGAACAACAATCGTAGTTCCACTGATGCTGCGGTAGTCCTTGTAGTGAACATCAACATAACCACCTGGTGGAATTTCAAACACCAAATGTTGTAAGAGCTCTCCATGCCTATCATTAAGGTGCTTCTTGGGCACCCATAGGATCGGAACTCTTGAGTTGTTCCTAATGCGAGTGATCCGCTTGGCGAGAGAGACCTATGTATTTATCATAAGAATAATTAGCTTAATCAGGACATTTGATGTGCTTTTGATCAAGATTATTTCATATATTGCAACTCAATCAGTGTCCTCCCTCTTCCAATGCCTATGGTGTAAAAGCATAACCATGTTACATGAATGTTAAATTTAGTTTAGCCAAATACATGAATTAGAAAGTGAAAAATAGAGAACCAAAGTTTCTCATGTATGTACGTACTGTAGGGGTGCAAGGAAACAAGTAGTGGGTTAGCTCATCATTCAATATCAATCATATTGAAGTCTTAATAATTTCCTATGAAAATTAAGCTTTCAAGACCATACAGTTGTGTGTGTTTGTTTTGTGCGTGTCGTAGGCAAGAGAGAGAGAGAGGGAGAGAGAGAGAGAGAGAGAGAGAGAGAGAGAGAGAGAGAGACGAAGCCAAAACATGCTATATTCATTTCCCAATGGTAACTACAAAACTTGAGCAGGCTTTAGATTCGATCACCAATACTACAAAAATGCCAAACAACAAACAACCCATATGAAGTATTTAAATAAATACAAAGAAAGAAAAACAAATGAAAGTTATCGAATTTGGTCCAAAAATAAAATCAAAAGCAGATAGAAAATGACAAGGAGAGAAAGCAGGGTGTAGATCTCAAAAAATAAGTTGGTTAAGATAATTCAAAACAAGAACTCTCACACTTCTCGGCATGGCTTTCTTCCGATCTCTTTCAGCGGATAAATGTCGAAGATTTGGGAACGGCCAAAACTAAACAAGCGATGAAATCGAAAACCTAGGTGATCTTTACCTGAAACCACAGTTAACCAGCCGCCATTTGCCACCACGGATATCGTGGATGAACCTGATTGGTCCGTCATGTATTCCTTGTCACGGACAAAATACCAAAAATATATGATATCCAAGGATGATACACGTCGGTCCTAAAATCTTCATTTTAGTAGCCTGGTCTGCCGATCCACACAAACCCGGCTCAAAATAAGGTCCAATGTCCGCATCGGCATAAGCTGGGCCGGCTGTATACGTTCAGCCCTAAATTGGGTCAAGCTCGAAATATAACCATGAGGGCTTGGGGGGGGGGGGTTAGGATGCAGTCATAGAAAGTTTATTAATTTTTGTTATGTAAAATTTTTTAAATTTTTGATTAAAAGGATTTTAATTTTATGTAAGATAGTTGTGTTTAAGAAAAATCTATAAACATAATTGCAGTTTTGAAATACTCAAAAAATCATTGTTAATTTAAAAAAAATTAAAAAAAAAACCTAGTTATTGAATGGTTGGACACCAATATCCTTTAAACAAGTTTTCGAATTTGAATGTTAAAAAAAAACAAATATTGAAAAAATTTTATCCCTTAAAAATCCAATACAACTCGAATTGGACTTAATAGGGTCTGACATGGTTACCAAATATAAGTGGTTTATATCAAAAAAAAAAAAATCAAAAATTTTTTCAAATGAAAAGAATAACTATCATAGACTCCTTACTATTTTACCCTGGTAAAAAAAATAAAAACAAAATTAAAATTTTGACAAGTAAATCTTGTTTTAAATTAAGTTGGAAGATTGAAGCAGTAGAATGCCACTTTCAAAATTTTTATCACGACAAGGTAGATAATGATAAGAAACGCCAAGACAAAGAACAAGAAGATGAAGAAGAAAGAGAAGGAGAAGAGGCAACAACAACCAAAACAAAAACAAACTACGTGGTTTTCCTTTTTTTACTAGATTGATCGTATTTCTGTATATCTTACCTTGCGATCAAGAAAGAACCAAGAACAAAGGCAAAATCATACCTGTTTTATATGTTGTCGTTAAATTTCATGAAATGTCTAGGCTGCACTGCTTGATTCTGATGATCCCTCAACCCAAAGGGGTTCTTGGCCCGGCAAATCTGAAACAAAAGGAAAGGATCCTCTACCAAACTTCTCCATTTCAGGAGAGCAGAGGAGAGGGTAGCCATGTTCAAGTTTCATTTTCAAGCTAAACAAACAATAATAAAACAAATCAACTTGGTTTAGTCACATGCATTCCTTAACTAATTAATTTGTAAATTATTAATTTAAAACCGGGAGTTGCTCAAGTCTTTCTTTATTAATTTATAAGACAATAATTTAATAGGTCAATTTGTAATCTGTCAATAAGGCCTGCCTAGCAACATAAAGAATTAAAATTTTTGTTTGATGTTAGTTGGAAATATATGCTTTCTATGGTACACATCTATTGACAAAATTTTAAAAAAAAAAATATCTCTTTAATAAATATTACTCTAGAGTTTGATAATACAAAAAACGGAATCATTTTGCAAAACTCTTAAAAAAGATATTCGAGATTATGGATTCCTGACTAGTCAAATATTATTCTGAAAAACTATCATCTTGCTCTGATCCATGATAGTTAAGAGATACTAATTGGACTACAGTGAGTTTCATGTTACGAATAAAAGAGCGCTCATTAGATGAATAAAGTGAACTTGGCATTGGATGACGATTGCATTGTCATTTATCTGAAATTAATAAAATTATAATATAGTTTATAATAGTGTATATAATCCGTAAACCTTAAGTAATAGTGCTCAGGTTTTTAGGGTTTAACTTATGCAATTACGCACTGACCCTAATTAATAAGGTACGGATCTACGCAATCACAGATTAGGCAAAATATGGATAAGTTCTTAATTTAGTCATGTTGACCACTTGTTGAAATTTTTTTAAGCAAAGTGAACTAAATTAATTAGAAACGAGTTTATATATTAAGTTAATCAAACAAATTATTTAGTTGAAAAGATATGATTCAAGCAAGTTAACTGGCTTTATGACCTTGTTATTATTATGTTATTGTCCATACTCATGATTAAGGAAAATAAGTCAAAATTAGAGTATCGTATCTTTTAATAAGAGGAAAAAATATGTATGGAAACAAAAATTACATCATTACAAAATATACAATAGCCGAAATAACAGTTTCTGGATTGCCATCCACATGTGTAAATATATAGAACGAAAAGTTACAAAAATTTTAAACTTTTACTTTGACTAGATTTTTCTGAAAATTGGAGTTTCCCTTATATAATGATTAAAATCAATCTTTTACGGCTAACATAACAACTTCAAATCTATAACACTCCTATATCATATAAATAGTCTTCTAATCTACCTAGTAACACATCGCATAAACATAAAGGTGACAACTTGGTTATGTTAAAATTTAACAAATTATAATTTTTTTTTTTCACATACATTATATCATACTTGAGTTTTAAACACTATCAAGTGCATATCATTTAATATCGGAAACCCCTTTTGATCAATTTCTTATTGGAAATATTATATGACTTTTGGCAACTATGCTGTTCTTGGTTCACGTTGAACCATGAACATTCTCCTGATTCTTGCTTCCCCTTTTTCACTTTCAATTATTATTAATTTTATTTGTTTTTCATTTTAGGAGCACTATATGGCATGCCCATTATCTCAAAAGGAGTTAAGTTTAACATTTATCCTTTAATTTTATTTATGTTCGAGGTGGGTTTCGGCTTCACAAATTCCGACTCCTTTGACTTGAACGGTTGCTTCGGAACAGGAATAGAAACCTACACAAGACCATTGGAGAATACTCCGATGGGGGTGAGTTTGACGTTCAAGTCAGAAAAGAACGATTTTTGATATGAATAAAACAGACTGAGCAAGAGAGGGGAGGCTGAGCATGAGAGTCCTGTGGTTTGTATGTTGGGTGCATGGTCTCAGAGAGCATACCTGGAATTGTGATGTTGGAAGCTTTTTATATGTTCCCTGTTTATAAGTCATGTGTATTCCAGGTGTTACAACCCTAATTTCCTTATGGAGTTGTCCTGAAATTTCGAGACTCCTTAGTCAAATATTCTCAAAAGACTTAGGATCCTTATCAATTAGGAAGTTTACTGTACCGAGGAGATTTGTTCCTTATCAGTTAGATTTCAGAGATTTCTTTTATTATCTAGGAAATGTATTTTGTGACTGAATAGGAAATAAATACTAGTGTGAATCCTAATTAAATATTACCTTTTGCTGGTGAAGGATAGCAATCAACTCCATAGTAAGGCTGTCGATTATCAACCAAGAAAAGAGGGGCTTCGGCTCGAAATCTCCAAATGCCTCTATGAACCGATTGGATTGTCAACACTAGAAATCAACCAAGAGATCAATCTACATCTGTCCTTCGGAGAGATAAATCCCTTGTTGTTGCCATTCCAAAATGTTCGCTATGTTATGGGCCTTATGGTCTTTGGGCATTGTCCTAATAGGCACTTGAAGCATGTTTCATCATTTGTCCCAAACTTATGGTATCATTTCATAAGGAAGACACCATGTGTAATGATTACCTGTTAGGAAGGGGTATGGTCCGAATCCTTTAATGCAGTACATGTCGTTTTGAATCCCATGAATCGTCTTCAGCACACTTGTCACCATATGAAGTTAAAACAGGCCACGTGATGTGGCTTTTCTTCCTCAACCATTTCATCTTCAGAGAGAGTTAATGCATTCGAGCATTTGAATGGATAATCCCTAAATAAATGCTTTGTGGGAAGTTGGAGGGATTTAAACCCGTCATTTATTGTGTATGATTTTCATCGGACTGTTTCATCTATTCAAGATTTGCAAAGATCCTTCTTTCTCAGCTATAAATAAAGATCGCGTGGTCCCATATTGCCTCATAAAACTCTTGTGTTTTCATACCTACAACTTATTGGGAGTTTACTTTTCTCTTGGTGATGAGAATTGGGCCACAAGATTTACTTGCATAGAATACCTCCGCCGATGCGAGGTGTCATCAAAGAGGGAACTACTAAAGTGAGGTGTCGTCATGTTGTCCATTTTTTGGATGCTGTGGTGGAATCTGTCAGGGTCCTCATCAAGGTTTTTGACCCTGAGGAGGCTGAGATGTTCTTCGTTATGAGCTCTCTTCTCAGGATCAAAGCCAGTGTCTGACCCCCGGGTCTAACAGGTAATTTGGATTAGGTCGAGAGATAAGAGGAGTCAGGAGATGATAAGAGGCTGTGTGTAGTAGAAGATTTGAATCTTGATGCATCCTCACAGTCTCTTCGAACCTTTTCTGTGGTCTTCTTATCCAAGTTTGGCTATAGAAATTTTTGAAATTCTTTCTTTTGTCATCTCTTTTCGCTATTTTTATACTTTCCAATGTTGTCGATTGCTCACGGTTCGATAGCTTCTTTGTCCAAGAACAATGCTGTAGATTTTTAATGTATTTCTTTCAATGAACTCAGTTCGACTGAGGGACTTGTGAACTATGCTTGTTTATGTAATGTGATTTGTATTCGTTATATAGAAATAAAAAAATTTGATTTCACTTACTTGTCAATTTCTGTCCTTTACCAAATTTTCGTCGATAGAAATCGTGTGCCTAAGTAAAGATAACCACTACTTGAATTGGTGAACATTTTATTATACTTGTCCAAAGAGATAACCCCTCCTTCGTTTGTTCGGCCGACGTGATAGAGTAGACTAAAACGGGGGACATGTCCTTCATTGCTAATGTGCTCTGACCAATACGTCACCTGATAGAGAACTAAACTGGTATGATAGGGGATATTCTTTTGAGTGATATATCTCTCATTTTGAGCATTAAGAACAAACCGATAGGATGGGCCATATCTGCCCGTCTGGGAGTTTCATCTCTTATTGACAACACAATACGTTTGATAGGAATTAAATGATAGGATGGGTCATTCTTACCCAACTAGGAGTCATGTCCCTTATTGATGACATGATACATTCGATAAGAATTAAACGATAGGATGGACCATGCTTACTCGACCAAGAGTCATGTCCCTTATTGACGACATGATACATTCGAAAGGAATTAAATGATATGATTGGCTGTGCCTACTCGATTGGGAGTCATGTCCCTTATTAACAACATGATATGTTCGAAAGGAATTAAACGTAGGATGGTTCAAGCCTACCTGACTGGGAGTCATGTCCCTTATTAATGACACAATACGTTCGAAAGGAATTAAACGATAGGATAGGCTGTGCCTACCCGATTGGGAGTCATATCCATTATTGACGGCATGTTATGTTCAGTATGGAACAAACGATAAGATTTAACCAATAGAATCAATAAAAGGAAAAGCATAAAGACCTTACTTGTTAGGAGACTCTTCCGATCAAGAGAGAGACGATATAACTTACTGATAGTAGATACGCAAGTTTTCTGAGTTCCAAGTTCTGGGCATAGTCAAACCATTTATGTTGTTGAGACGATAGGTCTCAGGGCAGACTATAGAGTGTATCCAATAGGGATCTTCCCAGTTAGGTACAAACTTGCCCCTAGGCAAGGGTTGCCTAGTAGCCTCAACTTTCCTCAATACTAAGTCATTAGGTTTGAACATTCTATTTCTAACCCTTTAATTATAATACTAAGCCATTTGTTGCTAATGTTCAGCCATCTGAGCAGATGCAAATTCTCATAGTTCTAGGAGCAGATCTAATCATTCTCGCAAGGCGGCCTCCTTTTTTGTTGCATCATATTGGTCCACCCGGAGCATGTGAATTCCTATTTCTAGGGGTATGACGGCTTTGCATCCGTATATCAAATTAATGGTGTTTTGCTGGTTACCCTTTGAGGTATAGTGTGATACGACCAAAGGATACTATAGAACTCTTCTACCCATCGCCCCTTAGTTTCTTCCGGTTTGTCTTTAGCCCTTATAAGTTCGTTCTATTTGTTATTTTAGCAAGTTCGTTGGTTTGCGGATGGATGATTGATGAAAACTGGTGTTAAATCTCCAATTTGCTGTAAAATTGTTGGAAGCTCTTGTTATCAAACTATGTCCCATTATCAGTAATGAGAATATGGGGCATGTCGAATCTAGTGATGATGTGAGTCTATACAAACGATTAGGTTTTGGCTGCTATAATCTAAATGCTTCAGTGGATGGATAATCAAACTTTTCCAAGCCCTTTTATTTTTCTTTATTTCTCTCTCTCAATATGGCCTCCCTATTGCTCCTCCTTATTTCACCACATTGGAAGGAACCAAGAAAAACTCATACGGGAGGGGGTTAAGGGAGTTGAGAGGGGTGGTTATCAAAATCCACCCTCTCCCCATTTAACTTACCCCTCATTCAAATTTGTGGGTCTTGGGTCATGGGTCATGGGTTTGCCTTTATGACCGGACTTGGACCTTATTTTCCAATATCTCCCACTCACACATGAGAATTAGACTCACACATAGTGTGATTATTTAAATCAAATATCACCAACTTTATACAGACAAGTGGATTGTGTGACCCGCAAGATAACAATAGCTCTGGGGCTATACACCAGTTTAAGATATATAGCAGCTTATCGTCAATGTGGTGTTGAGGACATCATATCTCGCTATACCTCATACCATTTTTACTTGACATAGTCAACGTATCTCTGATCCCTCAAAAACAATATAAGAACTTACTTGACTCAACCCCAAATATGTATTCTCAATAATGTCTCTAAACACTAAGTCATCAACATAATTAACTAGTCTGTGAATATAGAGTAATGTATCGGTCAAAGAGAATCTTCCTTCCATACTATAAACTTTCAGCTTTATCTTAACTACTTTCCTAGACATATACCACCAAACTGAGTTATTCATGGTTTCTTGGCAACAGTTACAATAGCAACACTAAATTAAAATTTTAAGAGACAGACGAGAGTCCTAAGGATATAAATTGAGGTTAAATATGAATCTCCGAATTTCACACAATGAGATGAAGAGGGATACACCATCTCATTACCCTTATGGTCACATAAGTATACATGGTATGAAACACGTGCTACAATGCTTTTTTTTCCCATTTAGAAACGTATATCTTCTCTTTAAAAATAATGCATCATATAGGTTTTAGTCCAAGCGTATACAATACTTGAACTAAGTTTTCCAAGTCATTTGAAGACTCACAATATCAAGGAAAACCCACACCTGGCTATTTAACAAGTTCATGGATTATAAGGAATCCATTTTGATTATCATGTTTGTATATGCAATCAGTAATTTCATCTTATTAACTAAGGTGGCATATATATGTGTTAATCCACCACAAATTAACACTGTCTCATCTCTATATGTCACATAGACATTAGAAGTAATTGCTTGTGTAAGAGAGCCAATCTCAAAATTTGTCTAACATACTTTTAAATATAAACATAAGAATTTTGGACACAAAAACAAAAATTAAATATCAATGAATATGAGCATCACATCATATATATACAAATATATTCTGTATATGATCATAATCATAATCACAGTAACAAATACTATCACAATCTCCACAATCCATGTTCTCTAACATGTCTCATACACGTGTTTAGGTTTTGACTTTTTAAAAGAATCAACTACCACCAAATGCGTAGTCATATACTTCAATGCCATTTCCCTCTTTTCAGTTATATCTATGACAAGACTGTACTTTGTATCTATGTTTGATTTTGCGATGATATTTGGAGTCTCTTATGTAAGCAATAGCTAACCAATTATCATAATAAATCGTCAACCACCCACTGAATTACTTGCTTACTCCCAAATATTGTAAAAAAAAAAAAAAAAAAAAAAAAAAAAAAAAAATCTAGTTAGCCAAAATCTTTCCCAAACTGCAGAAGCACATGCCACAAATTCTGCTTCTATTACAGTAAGAGATACAAAAATTTGTTTCTTGCTATTCCTAGAGATACCGTCATCATTAATCAAGAAAACATAACCAAAGATATATATTCTCTTATCTAAATCACTCCCAAATTAGCATTCATATATCTTTTCCATACTAAATCCTTTCCTTAATAATAAAGGAAATAATCTATAGTTTCATTCAGGTATCTCAATATCTTTTTCTCATCAATCCAATCACTTTTTCCTAAATTGAACAGATACCTACTGACCAAACTCATAGCATAACAAATGTCAGAATGAGTATATATCATAGCATACTTCAAGTTTCGAACTATGCTAGAATATAGTACTCTAGACAATTCATCTAGTCAATAGGAGTTTGGGGCATATGTTATGGCTTAAACTATCACCTATAGCCATAGGAGTAACATTGGGTTTGCAGTCTTATATGCTGAATTGTTCCAGAGCCTTTATAATATAAGACTCTTGAGATAATTCTAAATCTCTTAGAATGATTTCTTTGGAATTTAATTCCCAATCTACTTCATCCATATCTTTCAACTTAAAATTGGAAGGTAACAATTTTAAGATTTGAAAGACGTACCCCTTATCATTCGTCACTAACAGTATGTCATCGATATATAGGAATATAATTACAAACTTATCATCGGACTTCCTAACATAGAAACAATAGTTTTTATCTATCATACCAAAATCATAAGAGATCACACCTGTGTGAAATCTCACACACCATTATCTCAAAAATTACTTAAGGCAATAAATTGATCTACTCTATTTATATACTTTGTTTTCCAAACCTTTAATGACAAAACTTTCTGGTTGTGTCATATAAACATATTCCTCAAGTTCACTATTAAGGAAGACAGTCTTCACGTCCATCTGACGTAATTCTTAATCCAAATTTGTCACTATTACCAACAATAGGTAAACAAAGGTAAATCTCAAATTTGGAAAAAGGTTTTATCATAATCAACATTCTTTTACTAAGTGTAACATTTTGCTACCAATTGAGTTTTATATCTATCAATAGTTCTATTTGCCCTACATTTCATTTGAGAATTCGCTTGTTCTCAACAACGTTGCACCCCAGCAGAGGTTCAACCAATTCCTAAAGTATGGTTGGATCACATTAACTTCAATTCTTCTTCCGTTGTCTTTTTCATTTATCCTTGGTGGGACAACATAGAGTCTCATTTATATTCTTAGACTCTTCTTTATCTTTTGAAGAAACAATAAATACGTACCCTTCAATCTCAAAGTGACACTTGGGCCCAGTTTTTCTAGCACTTTTCTGAATTTGCAACTCAGTTGGATCGCTATAATTTAAATTTCTTCACTTGGGATCAACAATATTCCAATGATCCGCAATGGATAGTACCATCTTCTAAATTAACTAATTCAGACAATAAGGCTCTATGTCCTTCACATCACCTCTATTAGGAAAATCATTCTCAAAAAATGTGACATTCCCTAATTCAATTTCTACTATGGTGCCATCATCTTGTTTACTATTCAACAATTAACCTTCAGACTGGTCGGAGTATCTTATAAAGATATTCTTACTTCCATAGGAACCCAATTTTTCAAACTTATTAGAAAAATCTCAAATACAAACTATCGAACCCCAAGATCTAATGTCACTCAAACATTTTACCAGTCCAAAGTTTATATGACGTTGTTGGCACTAATTTTGAAGGTACTTCTATTCAAAAATATAAACCGTAGTCAATAAGTCATAGTCAAGATGACATCTCTCCAAAAGGAAATCAACAAGTTAGTTTCCGTCATTATAGATTTTATCATATCCAACAATGTTCTTTTCTTTCTCACAATTACACCACTCTTGTGATGTGTATAAAAAATGGTCAAATGTCAGATTATATCTCTTTCATTACTCAAATCTTTAAATTGATCTGATAGATATTCACACCATTAAATCTTTAAATTGGTCTGATAAATATTCACGCTATCTATCCGTTCTCAAGGCCTTCATTGCCTTATCAATTTGATTCTTTACCTCATTTGCAAAACATCTGAAGCATTCAAATACTTTGATTTATGAAAAATCAAATAAACATGGCCTAATGGTATGAAATCATTAATAAATATAATGAAAAACAAAGCACCACGTCTAATCTTCATATTCATTGATTCATAGATATTTGAATGGACTAACAACAATGAAAATTTAGGCCGCGAAAGCGCACGACTGACCATGCAAGCTTGCAAGATAAACCGCACGCTCACGTGGCAGACCACGTGTGACGACCTGCTATCTAGGCGTCAGATCCCCTAACAAAAGAGAATGACATAGAAATGCGGAATCAACCAATACAACTAGAATGTATCGTCTATACTCGCGGCAGTCACACTCCCCATGTGTGATAACATGAAAGGAGATTTATATTAGAAAGAAGTAAGTTACTTGTTCTTTACAAATAAAATAATGGTAGAGTCTCCCTTATTTAGTGAATATTTAGCCACATGGGTTTAGTATAAAACCTGATAAAGCAAACATAATATTTCTAATATCAAACAAACTTGATTAAGTGCTCTCCTAGCCATCAACTATACATCTACATATTTCATTCATTTCCAAAAGAAACACCATGACTACATGCCTTAACAAAATGAGTAGTAGAAAATACATAGGGATCTAAGTCTCTTGGCTCAAAGGCTTTTACCCTATGATTCCCTCTTGTCTCTCTGATTACCTTAAAACAAGGATATTAGGATCAATATAAGCTGAGCAAATATATGAGAGACCAATAGCATGCATAGCAAGAAAGCAAATAATGTAACATGGAAGTATACACATTATCTTAAGCAATCCAAAGTAATTAAGTGTAATTATCATTTCAGATTCATTATCCTTCTCTATTATTATTATTCCAATTTTAATTTAATAATTAATGAAAGGAATAGAATGTCGAATCAAATATAAGGGTCTAGAAGAGCAAGCCAAAATTTGGTGTTCCAAAATGAAATCTAGGTCTTTTGGGTTAGATGCCTCAAACATCTCACCCACTTCTAATTCTACTCTCGTAGAGAGAAGAGAGATATTAATAGTTCCTCAAAGTTCGCCCGTAAGCTTCGCAAAGTTTCGAAACTCCATATACCAACTATACTCTTTAAGCATTGTCACAGGCTTTGTAAGCTTTTAAAACACCATTTACCAACGACACTCCTTTAACTTCGCTCACAGGCTTCACAAAGCTTTTAGAGAAACTTTCACGTTATCACTTTCTCTTTATATTTTTTAATAATACACATGAAGTGATAACAAAGATCACAATTTATCACAAGGATTACACATTATTCATAACCAAACATCACAAATATGCAGTTGCGCAAAAAAAAAAAAAAAAAGACATGCAATAAAGAATAAAGTATGATCATATTGTGAAGCAGGGTAGAATTTCTCAATTTTCATACCTTATGTTCAAGATTCAAAATTCCTTCCTTCATCTCTTACTCCACTTTTATTATAGCATGAAAACAACTCAAGAAATACAATGTACATGACTATTAGGTATCAAATAAACAAATACAAGCAGGATACTAGCCTCAAACTTGCAAATATTTCCTTCGAGTTCCCTTGCTTTCCTCTCCAAGCTTTCTTTGAATTTTTTGGTTGCTCTTTAGGTTTTCTACACCCCTTGTTGCTTCCTAAAAACTATTTGTAACACCGGACAAGTCCGGATTGTATTGTTATTCTAATGAACTAATTAAAAATTTTTATATTTTGAAAATGTGGAAAAATAATTATTTGGAATAAAAATTAATTTTTAATGTTTAGACTAACTAGGAATCCTCTAGACACTTGACTGATAAACTTTAAAATTTTTCAGTTCTTGATCACTAGACTTATCGGTTGCTTGAGTACTTGGTGTTTGGTACTAGCAGGATTTAACTGTTCGATACTTGATAGGATTTGATTCTTCTATGAGACTTTAATTGTTCAGTAAGAGTTTAGCAATCGGTAAATAATTTTCCAAATTTTGTTTTCTTAGTTGGTAGTCGATGGTGACCTCCTACTGTTTTGCAAGTGAGAATCCCATCGGTGTATTGTGAGGTCTATAAGCTGTCAGTAAATGGAGGAAGTTGTAATCTTTCAATAAACTTATTATTTTACAATTTTATATACCCATCGGTACATCCAATTTTTATATACCATTCGATGTAGTGCATTCTACTCATATTATCTAACGGTACTACCTCACCCTATTGGTATATTTTTCCTACCACCTCATTTTTCTATATGTTCAGTTACATCCAATTTTGAATCCACATTTTTATTATAAAATATTCATGAAATTCCTATTGATTATTTTGCCACAGATCGGTAATGTGAATCCATAATCACTAATGTATACCATCGATAATGTAAAACTTGTGAATTTTATTTCCACCGTCCATCGGTAACGTGAGACTTTATTTATCATGTCTTGGATATTCGGTACAATGTATTTCCATTTACCTATTTGGTACTCGTTCCCTATTTTCATTTTCTTACTCGGTCACCTTGTCTTAGTCACTTTGCCTTGCCCTGTTTGGTCATCACATACCTATTCGGTCATTGAGCATTTAATTTTAGACTTACCATTTTCCTTCGGTCACACTTTGAATATGTGCCTTTGCCTTTTGCTCTTCACTTCGCCTCTTTGGTCTTCACCTACACAATTGCTCATGCCTTGACAAATTTTCCAAAGACCACTCATTGCTTGCCATGGTTGAGAATTGAACCCAAGTCTTTGAGTCGTCTAAGAAGACTTATGCCACCAAGCCATTCAAACCCTCCAATTATATTATGTTAAATTTATATTATATTTCATATTTTGAAATATTCCAAAATTTTTCTAATATTTTTAATTTATTTTCTATATATGGTATTTCTCATTCAGCCTTCCTTGCTCATCAACAAACATCTTTGTCTCAATAAAATGGAACTTTAAGCACTTAGAATCATTTGGGTGACTTTCCCAATAACCCAAAGGGAGAATTGGGTATTTTGTGTAAATAAAAAGTAAATAAGGGCCACTAGGCAAATATAAAAAAAAATGGGTTAATGATAAAATGATAGTTGAGATTCCAGAACTTATGAAACTCAAATTCTCACTTTTCTCTCTCTAGACTATTTTGCTTTCCTTTCGAACCTAATCAATACACCACTACAACTCTAGATCAAAGACTCCAAATCACTCATCCAACTCTCCAAAATTAGATTCTTGTCTTGAAATTTGGAGAAAAGCTTAAGAATCTAGAGTTATCGCAAAGAAGGAAATCAAGGGTTATAGTGCAACCCAAAACGTGCAGATCTCTTAGAGACACAATCAAGTTAATATAATTTTTCTATCCAAGTTTTAATTTATTTAACTACTTGTTCATTGTAATTTAGAAAATCTTTAAGTTACAGTAAGTAAGAGAAAATTTGGATTTGGATTTGGATGTTAGGGTTTTCGGTTGACCTAAATTGATGAATATTGATGTTGTTAGTTACTTGATGATGACTATTAGGGGCTAGACTTAGCTGATTGAAGTTAGACTATTTATCATGGACAGATCTGGGAGTAACTACCATCTCTAAAAAACTGTGAGTGGATAGTTTGTTGTGTTTGTAATTAAGAAAATGTTTTTCATGATTTTTTTAAAATGATTTTCTTAACTTGATTTCATAAAATACTTTTTGATTGTAGAGTGTCCCTTAAAATGTGTTTTGTTTGGCCATGAGATCTATACAATTGCAAATATATTTGAGACATGCTGAATTTTTCTACGAATAATGTTTGCTGAATTTATGATCCATAGAAACTTGTTGATTTTTATGACACATGTTATGATGTTCGCAAAATGGTTTATGTATTGGTTTAGAGGTATGAGCCTGAACCCCCATAATTTATATATTGCCTTTGGGGTATGAGTATGAACCCCCATGGTACATGTATTGGCTTGGGTATAAGCCTGAACCCCCAAATGGCTATAGTCATTCCCTACACGGTATGGCCCAACGGGGCAACGTGGTAAGGGTATTGTTGTTGTGATAGTAGACAAGGAGGTGGTTGGACTGAGAGACACCTCTTTTGTCCATTTCGGGCTATTTGGTTGAACCTCCGAAGAGGTCACGAGCCAACGCCAAGGTTGGAATTGATGTTTTAAGACCGATGATAATGAAAACCCCTTGGCGATTCCACCATCGGTTTGGACCAGATCTTTGGTGGAAAGATATTGAGGCAAACCCTTTGGATCTAGAAAAGTGTATATTGAATGCTCTTTTATGTTCTGGAAAATCATGGTTTTTGTTGTAAATGTTTTAATGACTACTTGATGTTTTATTAGAATAAAATATGTTTTAAAATTATTGTTTAACACTTCCACACTCACTACTCACTCACTTGCATAGTTATACCATTGCATTCCACTCACTAGGTATTCCTTTACTCACCCCCTCTTCTTTTCCTTTTCAGAGAAAGTGTAGAGATAAAAGCATCAAAGAGGAAGAGTTGTCTATGACCAACTATGGTATTGGTCCTTCTTAATGAGGATTTTGTGGCATATAGATATACCTATCGAAGGATATTTTTGAAACTCTTTATGTGATGTATTTTTCTCATGTTTCTCTAAAGTATAAACTTTAGGCTTTGAATGTTATATTTTGAAATATTGAACAACTTTTTGTCTATTATATCTTTTTGGTTTTAAAATATTATGCAAGCTGCGCTTTTTTACCAAAAATGGTATCAGCGTAGTCTAGTGGGATCTTGAGACTTTTAAATGAATCCACCATACCAAGACGTGACTCCACTTCCTAGGACTCATAGGAGACTTTTAAAAAAATAATTTGAAATACTTTGAATATCAAACTTTTACAAAATCAAACTTTTTAAAAATAATTTGTAAACAATTGAGAACCTTTAAAATTTTTGGAAAACTTTCTAACGTTTTAACATATTCTCAAATCGAAAATCTAAACTCTGATATTAATAAAATTGTCATGCCCCGACCCTCAGATCAAGTACGGGATAACTGTCGTGTTACCTTAGGATACGGGTAAATCTAGCCCATATACCAAAGTATGTAAGGCATTTACTGATAACCATCTATTTTCCAAAATAATTAAACAAATCTAAATAAAATAATATGCATTCATCACACAGCCAAAGGACCAATCCGGTCTATCCCTATTCAAAACATACATACATAAGGTCATCTCAGCCATTCAAATCCAAATACATGCACAAGGCTAATTCAACTATTCAAATCAAATCCACACAATATAAAACAAGTCCCTACTCAAGGGATCCAAACCAATTCAATCAAAAACAATATCCTAAGTATAGTTTCAGAAATCAAATAGGTCCTCAATATACGTACACAAAACTAAATGAAATTCAAGTTCAAAATTAACAAAGATAAAATTCAAATTGGTGGTTCAAAAATAGTTACAACCAACACCTCTACAAAAGTCCACTATTATCTCAAAATATAATCAAAGAAATTGATACCCAAAAAGATACACAAAATATCTTCGATTCGGTTCAAGGTAAGAGCTAACCTCCAAACTAAATATCCTCTATAAAAATGAAATGAAAGGAGTGAGTATAAGTAATGTTCAGTGAATGGAATAATATATTATACCATAAATGAAGGGTGGGTATGGATATGCTAAATAGTTTTCCCAAATTCTTTTCTTTGTAATCAAATACTTCAATAATTATCATAAAATTCAAGGTTTTTAACTAAATTCAATCATCATGATGAGATAAAATTTTATGCATCCAATATATTTCACATATTTTTTCAAATAAGGGGCAACCAAAATTATTGTTCACGACAAAAGTCTAGCACGACCAAGGACGGTACCGCCAAGTATGTTTAGAAATTTAAGTTCACAAATGCCCATATCCTTAGCATTGGATGTGGTGTTTCATTGGTGGTGCAACTAATTATCTCACGACCTTATTTACATTTGGCCATAGAGACACCGCACGTACTCGGTTATCTCCCGTGGTCTACTAACCCCACTACGTCATCCTGTTAGGTCATATCGTTGAGAGAAATGAATAGTCAGTTTATAAGGGTTTAGACTCTCACCCCAAGGTAATACATGCACCATTCCATTTTAAGCTATTTTATATGTCAATATAACCATACAAATTTCATTTCAATTCATCAACGCAAACTTGCAATAAACATGACACATAATTCATTTTTTTCAATAAAGTGGATGCATTCTATATTAAAATTACATATAGGGATACTTCACATGCACAAAACAATTCAAAAGTCATTTTAAGATCAATAAAAAAATCAAATAACATATTTTACTCATTTAAAGTATAACATACAATCCACTCATATCTTGGGACAGTATCCACTCCCAACTTTTCCAACCAAATAAGAATTATCCCTTCTTCAACCTTTCAAAACCCTTAATCTAATTCATTGACCACTAATTAATAATTATGTTTAAATTCGGTATTAGGGTTAATTAGTGTCTTATCACTAATTCGTAAATTTAATATCCTAATTTCATAATTTCTCAATTTCTCTCCAATATCATATATTAGGCACATAATCTACTAATTTTTTTTCAAAAATTTTCTAATTCTCAATTTAATTCACAAATCTTAAATTTCTAAGGTTTACACATATACATTCCCAAAATTACTATTGACATATAAATATTACAAATAACATAATCTAGTTCACAATTCATATCAATTTTCATATATATAATCTATTGTTAAAAACCCTACCTTTTTAACATTATCAAATATATATTCAAATTCTTCTAATAAACACTATAGACCTAGAGAAACAATTTTCCATTGAGCATTTCCCTCAGTTTAATTATTATACAAACCCTAGGGCTAACCCCTCAAAGCTAATCCTTCCAATCTCAATATAATAATTCAAATTCATGCTAGAAAAACATAAATTTAGGTTGGAAGAGCAAAATTATCTATAGGAAAAACACAAATTTTGTCCAAAACCAAATTTTGACAAAACCCTAACTTTTCTCTCTCAATAAAAATCTCAAATTTCAACATAAATCCCAAATTTGTGCAAAAATGATTCAAACCCAAGTTTAAAAAGAAGAATTATCTCTATTTTTTTAACCAATTTTATCTCTTGTTGAGCCATTTCAAAACCCTAAATTTTTTCCTCCCTAGAAAATCCACTTCTCTTACTAAACCCAACCTTTAATGGGTTTTGTTGGTAGTTTTGGAAGCCTTAATTCATGGATTTGCCGGTAGTTTAGAGGGAGGAAGGGAGTAAGAGTGAAATGAGAGAGTAAAAGAGAGGGGGGAAAAAGAAATGGAGTTGGGAGCTCTCGGGTGTGTAGGGGAGGAAGAGAGAAAGGAGAAGGGAAAAAAAAAAGAAAAAGAAAAAGAAAATGGAGTTGTGGTGGTGGTGAGCTCGACCAACATCCTTTGTTGTTTGTTTTGCCTTTGTTTTTCTTCTATTCTCTCTCTCTCTCTCCCTCTCTCTCTCTCTCTCTCTTTTGTATTTGTGGGTGTTATATCCTAAATCCAATATCAACCAAATTCATTTTATTATTTCAAATGAAATCACAATTTTCAAACCATTGCTTTTAAAAGCATTCTTCTTTGCATCATAATGGGTTGTAATTCATTCAAAACCATGGGACTATTGAAAACATACCCCCCAACCCAAGATCTTAGCTGGGGTCAAGAATTAGATCCACCAATAGTTTTTATTCATTCATTTATTCAAAAAATGTCTCGCCCTTAATGTTGACTTGAATGTCATCATTGGTGACTCATGGCTACCCAACCTAAACCTTGAATTGGTGAATCCCCTACATTACACTACTTTAATCCATTATCTAGCTCCTCTCATACTGTTCTTTCTCTAGTCGGTCATGAATGAACAATAAATCATAGCAGTTATGTATATAGTCGGTCATCATAAAAACATTCCTTTTTTGTTCATAATTCAATTCCAAAAATTATTGCTCAACCTATTTTCATCTTTATCTCAAATGAACATCTAATCAATCATGAAATGAAAATCAATTTCTATGGCATTAGCATACTAAATTCACATTTCCAATATCATCATTTCAAAGATGACATATCACATTCAAAACCAAATTATAAAACTATTTTTCAAAATAAGGTCACAAAATATATAAAATTATTTCTTATTAAATAAAACATAAATGCCCCACGCATAGTTTGTGAAGGATTTGCACTCCTATTAATCCAGATGCTTAGCTTTTTCCTTGATCGAAGGGCCTTCACCTAAATTTTATATGGACCACGACATAAGAATAAGTTTAGACATTTATGTATTGCAATCATGAAACTAAAACAAGATGTGCAAACGTGACTTTATTACTATGGCATTTATTAACTTTACTTAACACTCATTTTTATTCCAATCTCATCAAATCTAACTAATATAACAAATTTCTTAGCACATTTATGTTTTAGAAAAATGATCATATCTCAATTTAAAATTCCCAAATTGTGGAAATTCTAATTTTTACTTAAAAATCAAATACAAAATTATGAATTTTATGTTAATGACCTAAGTCCATTCTAATCATACAAAAATATTGAAATCCATAATATGATAATCCTAACTGCATACCCCAAATTTGTACAGTCACAAAAAAATTGTCATAATTTTCACAACACACATTCAAATTACATGATTCAAGTCAAATTAGAGATAAGACATGCATCTACAACTTTCATGTTCAGAGTTTAGATTAATTCAGTCTAGAAGGCAGTCAAATTTGAAACAAAGCCTATGACCAGAACAAGACAGAAAACTGGGGATTTTTGCATAACATGTTCTTTTGAAAAATTACCAAAAATCAATTTTTATCGAAATCCTTCAAATCATATATTATTTTCAAGGTCGAGAAGTCTAGTTTCCTAATAAGAAAATCTCACTAAATTTGCTTATATGTAGAAAAAAGTTATGAGTAAAAAACCACAATAAACTCAAACTCTCCAATTTGCAGAACATCAAGGGTTTCATCTTAATCTAATATTCCAACACTCATATAGTTTCAAATCATTAAGTATGCTATTTTCCATGATTTCAATGATAAATCAAAACTTAAAACCATTAATTTAAGCTTAACTTACACTTGGTTCAAGGAATTTACATCAATCTCCAATGTGATCACTTCCGAAATACAAGCTCCTTGAACCATTCTTGTTAAAACCCCAAAATTTTATTGTAATCAACTCAAAATTAACTAGAAATGATCTTGCTAAGAAGTTGCTTAGAAGAGGCGGATAGAGTAAAAGAGTAAAGAGAAAAAGTGTAGAGAACTTAAAAAGATTCAAGAATCCCCTTCTCTCTCTCTCTCACTCACAACCAACACACACACACACACGAACACACTCACCCATTTTTATTTCTTAAATGTAACCCTTCACAAGGAAAGAGGAACATTAAATGTTCCCTTTGACTTTTCTATCCCACCCTTCAAGGGAAGGAAAGACTAAAATAAAAAACGTGGGTGAGGTTGAGAGTTTGCTAAGTCAATATCTGTGTGTACACGTGCGCGCGCGTATGTGTGTGTGAAAAAGAAAGGCTCGATATAAGTGAAGTAAGCTTGGTGGTTGGCAAAAAGATGAGCCAATAATTTTGGAGCTAAAGATGTCGAGCTAGTGCCTTGAGCTTATACCTTTGCCCAGGGCCTCGTTGTCTGGGTAGTCGAAGTCGGTTCAGAAGTAAGTTCTTGTGCGATTGGTGCAAAGGCCTTGGCTTTTGTAGCTTGATTAGCTTCGGGGATCGAAACAGAAGATAATGCTGGAATTTTGGTCTTTGATGGAAGACTTGGTGTGCTCAAGCTTGGCCCTCTAAAAGTTTCTCTGGAAAAACAGGTTGGAGGCCTGTCTGTATAGAGTATAGTCAATACTGAGGCCTACCAATCGACAAAATCTTCAGCAACCAAGACTTACGAGAGAAGCACTTCAAGGGCAAACCCCTAATCTTTAGGTCATTGTTTGGCAGTATTCTTACTACCTCGGTCTCAAATAAAGATCTCCTAGTCTGCACCGCAAAAATCGACAGCTCGGTACACCTCAGCTCAGGTCAAATTGGCAAGCATAACATTGGGGATCGTATTTCTAAATAGAGATGATGTTACTGTGTTTCGCCATGGGTTCGGTACCCACTATTAAGTCGAGCTGTGAGGATACGAGTCTAATGCTCAACAGCCTCAATGGTAGCATTTAGCACCCCGTTTTGAGGTCGTGGTCCAGCTAACCCATATAGGACCAAAAGTGTAACACCGAAAATTCGGTGTTAGAAATTGTGTTAAATATTTTTGTAATATAAAGGAAAATTTAAATTTTATTAATTTTTGATTTTAGGGTATTAAATTGAAATTTTGGGTATATATATAAAATGTCGTGTCCGCGATTTGTAGTGAATCAAATTTTTATGAAATTTAAAATTTAGTGAAAAGTGGGTATAAAAATATCTATATGATTATTTATTTATTTATTTATTTATTTATTTATATAGATATTTCTTAAAAAATAAAAAACAGAGAGAGAGAGAGAGAGATAGGAGCCGCAGCGTTTTGGGGTGAAACGCTACGCTCCCCCCATTAATGAAATTAGGGTTAGAAACCCTAATTTCATTCCCTCTTTCTCCTTCGTCTCTCTCACTCTCTCTCCCGAATCCTCTATCTCGCTCTCTCACCCGAATCCTCTCCTCCGCCACTCTCTCTTCCACTCACCGGTGGTTCTACCGTCGCCACCGCCTAGACGATCGTTCGTCTCCCCCTCTCTGTCTCTTTCTATCTCACTCTCTGTTTCTCTCTCTCGAACTCTCTCTCACTCGCCGTCGGACTCTCCCTCTCCCGTGTCTGTGATGCTCTTTCACGGGTTGCTCTGACCGCCGTAGCCAACAGTCATCACAGAGAGGCCACTCGTATCTCCCTCTTTCTCTTTCCCGCGTGCGATAGCCCCTCTACCCCTCTCTTCCTCGCATGAGCGCTGCTACTTTGTCACCGCTGAAACCCCCTTTTGTGATCATCGCAGAAGCTCCAAGTAGGCAGTAGCAGCACTCTGTCAGAAAGCCCTAGATCGTGACCTGTGATTTCATCCCCTGCGCAGGTAAGAGCGATTCTCTGAACAGTAGCTCTAGGGTTTGATTATTTCGGTAATTTAGCCTAACTAATAGACTTTGCTTCGGTTTGGGGTACTGCAGGTCTTGGACTGAACTGAGCATACCCGGAAGTTAGGGTTGCGAATTGCGAAAAACTCTAGGTTAGGGAATTTCAATCCTTCAATATTCGAACTATATTTGTTGAGTTTATGTTGAGAATACGTGTATATATATTCTGAAATATGTTAGATTCGAAGAAAATGTATTTTCCTGAAATTTTGTATGAAATTATTAAGGTTAAATCTAGAATTTTACATAAATTAGGCTTCCAAGTATGATAGGATGTGTTAGATGATGATAAAGCTTTGTTTGGTTGATTTGTATAGCTTTCCCTGAAGTTTGATTGGAATGTGCATGAAAAAAACTAAATTAGGATTATGTAAATTCAAAAAAAAAAAATGAGTTGTATTCGTTGCTTAGGGTTAGCCAATTTGGGATACATAATACATGCGTATTATTTGCAGGGCATGAATCTTGATAAAAGGTGTTATTGATTAGTTTGTCCTTAAAACTAAGCCGAATGTAATTTTGATGTTCAGCTTGGTTGGAGTTTTCAATTACTTCCTAGGGAGTTTCATTCAGACAGTTTAGGAGAGGTTAAGTTAGCTGGATTAGCTGAAAACCTTACAGTATTATCGAAGTCAAAATATATATATATATATAAATTGGAAATTGATGATGTAATTGTGATTGTAGATTTAGGAAAATCAATTGAGTATCGGAGTAAGATTTTATTGGACTGAATTGTTTAAATAGGGAGTGAATACCCTCCCTATAGGTGAGTGGATGGTTACGTATCATATGAATGAGTAAATGATTTTAAATATAATTTATAAATTGAGTTTTGAAATGAATTTACAAGTGGAATTGAAATTGTTTTGTGATTGTGGTATGCCTAAAATGAAATTATGAAATGACCATGACTCTGAACATGATTATTAAATTGTTTGCACTATGTTACTTTGGGATACTCATGTGAATTGTGAAATATTGCTCTACTTTATATTTGAACATGTATTGATTGATAAAAATGAGTTTGGTAATATAGTGCTGGGAAAAAGGATTGCAGTCTGAGTCTTGCCACGGACCAGTCCGTTAGGGCAGCGTAACTAAGGCTGTTTATATATTTACCTTGATGGTAGGCGAGTTGGAGAGTCTTCTCAAGTTGCTGGATAACGTGGTAGCACCCCACGGAATTTCAGGTCAACGCCAAGGTAGAGGGAATTTTATAAAAATTATGAAAAACCCCTTGGCGGATCCTGGCAACGGCCATTGGCAGGATAATATTTTTTATAAACCCCAAAATTGTTGAAAAAATGAGATTTGACTGATTGCATTGATTTTATAAGTCATGGTAGATTGATATGAATAATATTATGAAAATGAATTTTATTATGGCATTCAATGATGGTTGATACTTATATTTGATATTACGACCCTCACCCCTTATTTATATAATACATGCTACTGTACTCCACTCACTGGATATTTTTAAATACTCACCCTCTCCTTTCAAATCCTTTTCAGAGGAAGGATAGACTCTGGCTGGTATCGACTGATTCAGAGATATTTTGGTGATCCAGGATAGGTATCGGTAGTGGATTTTACTCTTTTGAGACTCGTTAAAGGTTCATCCGTGGACGTAAAGCTGTTGTACTACTCTTTTAAAGTTTGGATTTGATTGTTATTTGTCGTATTTTTGTTTTTGGGACGAGTATTGGTGGAATCCAAACTTGGTTTATGTGGAAAGTATTTAAAATTGTTTAAAACTTATTTTTACAAAACTTATTGTTATTAATTGAGACATTTGGACTTTTATTGGGATTTGTTGAAATACTTTTGGGCTTGTAACCTTGTGAAACTCTAAAATGGCTGAGAATGCCATATTGCATGCATGCATGTACAGGATCTCCTCCCTAAATGTGTACTGATGCATGCTTGTGTGTACAGGGATGGACTGGATGGGTCATTTGCATGCAAATTGTTATATGATTTAGTAGTTTGATGAGTTTATTGTTTTGGAAGATATATTGAAAGATTTGAATGTCTTGCGTTATCCCGATATATGGGGAGGTCATGCCCATATGCCGAGATAACGCGGCGATTGTTACATGCTCGGCGGAATGGTCAGGCGTGACAAAAAGTCGTGGGGGAGTGGGCATCATTCTTCTGTCGATCTGCTTTCAATCTGGTTAAGATGATTAATGGCGGTGGTAGCATTCAGGTTGGTGTTAGGAAGAATGCAGTGCATCTAGTGGTACTAAGGTGTGATTGAGGGAATGCAGAATCAGCAACTTTGTTATAACAGAAAGTAGGGAAGTAGCGGACCAACAAAGAAGGGAAGTACCGGTGGATCCAAAGTGGAAGGAATCAGAGAGGACCTTTGATAGTCTTTAGATTTTCACCCTGTCCTAATTGATGTACGGGCTTCGCAAGGGATCGGTAAAGTGAGGAAAAAAGGTTAAGTGCTGGTTCATCAGAAATAATGGCAGAGACTAGCTAGTGGCTAATATCGGAGATAGTCTGTAACAAACTTGTACGGACGAAATACTTACAGAGCAAGTAAGGTAAGAAGATGTTAGCACAGCATCCGTAATGAAGTCCATATCTTTACGGTTGGTGGTGATGAATGCCCATAAGAAGACGTTTTCTTAGAGAAGTCCTGGAGGGCAGAAACTTCTCGGCCATGGCGGGTAGGCTAGTGATAACGGCAATGTCCGGGGGCTTGAGCTCGTAATGCTGAAAGGAAAGTCGAACCGATTAATGCTGGTCGACCGAACGCTAAGAAAGCCGAGCAACAACCCGCTGTCTACCTTCATTTCTTATTGGCCCAATTAAATAAGATTATAGATAACCCTTGCCTGCCACTATTTCTCTTTGAATGACTGCATCCTATTGAGATTCGTGATGTGGTCGTCAGGGCGAGATGACCATGCTTTGATTTTTGCCGAGTTGAGTGTCTGGATGGACCCAGCCAGCAAGGATCAGAGGCTAGGTCCCTTCTGGAACTAGAAAATTTCTCATAGTTTATGTGCCATCATGGGTTTGTAGCTATGTTTCCGGAAGAAGTTACAACAAGGGAGGCTTTTTCATGGTTCGGGGTCGAAATCATGAAAGGTGGAAGAAGTCGGGGAGGTTTTTGTAAGGAAAAAGAAATATTAAAAACAGTCCAGCTTCCACAAAAGGTAGAAATAGGAGGAAAAGGAAAGTACGTTTGGGTGGCTGATTTGGAAGCATGGCACGTGAGGACGTGATGGTAAATAAATGTCCTCGAAATGTGCATCTAAAATTTGACACTTAATGCTTCAGGTTTTAGGAGTCGATCCTACCGCTTAATATGGGCATTATGTTAACACCAAAATGAAAATCAAGGGGACGTGGCATGCTGTTGTTAGGTCAAAGATCAAACAATCAAGTCTAAGTAAGGCAAAAAGTCAGGAAGGGATACTTCAGAGATTTTGGAAAATTTTCATTCTTGCGGTAACATATTGAAGAAGGACGGCTAGGGCAAAGGAAAATCAGCCAGTTCATAAAAGGAGGAGAAGAGATTAGTAGGAAACACAAGAAAACACCTACACCCAAATATCATATTTTGTCATAGTAATATCATTTCAGTATGTTACCTGTCGTCCCATGAATTTCAGCCATTAATAAAGCAAGCTATTTTTGCTTTTCTTCCATTTCACTATTGGGAAAAGGGTCGATTATGAACCCCCAAGTAGAAAAATGGGCTAGCAAAATCCTCTACTCCACTCAATCATCTTATGGGAGAGAATTGTTGAGTGCTATTCTTTTTCTTTAGCCAAAAATTCACACAATAGAAAATGTGAGACAAGAGGTTCATTTGGTTTATTTTACATATAATAGATTATCTTTATTGTATGGTAATGTTATACCATTCTATTTATCAGTCAAATAGCAATATGATATTTAGATAAGAGGTTTATTATGTTTATCTCACAGCACACCACATCATACGGATCACAGGCTCGATCTGCTACAATGACTCGATACGTCCAATATAGGTTGTCATCCAACTTCTCGTATTTCTTCCTGCAAATACTAAAAGAAAAAGGCTTATCAGTACCAAAATTTATATGAATGATTTAGGACAATAAATGTAAATGGAGGAGAGAGAATAACACATGCATGCAGTTGTTTTCCCTTTTGTTCTACTAAAAGCTCTCCCTTCTTCTTTTTCATTTTAATTCTTTTTTAAATCTACATGCAGATAGAAAACGGTGAAATACAAATTGTGAGTATGATCAGTCGTGCAGCAGAATTGGTTTGCAACTCATGACTAAGAATTCCAATCTTTATAAACTTTTCTCCATCGTATTAAGGCAAGAAGGTGAATTTCATTGTTAATCAACATTTTTAGATGCAAATCTATGATTTGAGATGTGTTTTATTGCACAATGTTTCAATGTTTGCATGGCAATCATATATTTCCACTGATAGTGCAAAATTTCATAGAGAACAGCTTAAAGATGGAAATGGAAATTTCTCTCGTCAATGAGGAATTCCTTGGCGCAATGAAGAACAAATAATAAAAAAAAGGAAGGAAGGAAGATGTAGCAGTAACCCAGAAATTGCTCGTCGCCTAATGATATGCAACCAAGAGCATTTGCTCAGTCGTTATCTGAATGATTTGAAAATCTTGCATACTATAAGGGTCAAGGATTTTAATCTCCCTCCTGGGATGACAATAGGTTAAGGCACGTCATTAGCGTAGTGATCAGATTGAAACATATTTCTTTCTAAAGCCTTCATGACAATCACAACTATATATGTTTCTGCTATCATTTCAGCATTCACCTTCAAAAGAAAGCATCCACCAAAAATTTTGAGGCCGTAGAATTTGAGTGCATTTACAAAACAAGAAAAAGAAGACTTACATCAATCAAAACATTGAAAAACAGTAAAAGAGAACCCAAAACTTTGAAAGCACCATGGCAATTAAATCTTATAACCAACAGATCCAAGAACAAAAACAAGCCACACCCAATAGCCATAAGAGGAAAATCATGATGAACTTCAACAACTAATAAAACCAGGGATAATTAAATAGTAAGAACATTTCAGACCATCAGAAAGAAGGAAATTGATCAATTTGCTTGCTCACAGTTGTAGGCTTTCTCTCAATAATTCTACTAGAATCTAGAACCACCATTTTTGGAGCAACTAGGGCTTTCAACATACAAATAGAAGGTATGTGATGTTTAGGTTTTATGTCTTACACTAATGCATATATAACATCCACACTAGAATGAAAGTATCCATTTTTTTTTCTTTTTTTTTTTTCACGGGTATCCAGAATTATATTCCAATTAATCTAATTCAAATATTTGTGAGACCTCTGAGCATAATACTTTTTATTCCTAAATTTCAAATTCGAGATTTGATTAAAATATTTAACACCTTATTTCACTAAACCGATTATCCATCGATAGAATGAAAGTGTCCTTGTACGACTGCTTTTTCAATCTTTTGAAAGCAATCAGAAGATTTGAGTTACCCACTGAATCAAAATTATTTCTTTTATGAGTTTGATTAAGACAGGTAAACATTCATCTACCTAAACCAAAAGCCCACAAAGGGAGAGCTTGTGTCAGTAAACCAGAATACCTGTCAATCTTCTAGTCAACAACTTGATTGATGTTCCCACAAAAGCACCAGCTGGTCATAAACATTATTAAGAAAAATATTAGAATAAATTTACCTCCCTTCCACTGCAATGCAATGAAAGAAGGGAAAAAATTCCCTACATATTAAATCAAATTCAAACACTAGGATAGACATTTCATTCTTATTTAAAGAGGCTTTGTGTATAACCTGATACCACGGGGAAGGATGCGCTTGTCTGATTTATAATCAACGTGCCCTACATCAGAATACTCAAGACGAATTTCCAACATATCTCTTATCTCATCAGCAATTAAAGTGCATTGCACATTACCCACATCAACTCCATTGGGGTAAATGTCGATTCCACGGTTGATAATCTGAGGAAAAACACGTTCACCTCCTGCATTCAAGATCTTAGGATAAAGATGAACAACAATCGTAGTTCCACCGATGCTGCGGTAGTCCTTGTAGTGAACATCAACATAACCACCTGGTGGAATTTCAAACACCAAATGTAGTAAGAGCTCTCCATGCCTATCATTAAGGTGCTTCTTGGGCACCCATAGGATCGGAACTCTTGAGGTGTTCCTAATGCGAGTGATCCGCTTGGCGAGAGAGACCTATGTATTTATCATAAGAATAATTAGCTTAATCAGGACATTTGATGTGCTTTTGTTCAAGATTATTTCATATATTGCAACTCAATCAGTGTCCTCCCTCTTCCAATGCCTATGGTGTAAAAGCATAACCATGTTACATGAATGTTAAATTTAGTTTAGCCAAATACATGAATTAGAAAGTGAAAAATAGAGAACCAAAGTTTCTCATGTATGTACGTACTGTAGGGGTGCAAGGAAACAAGTAGTGGGTTAGCTCATCATTCAATATCAATCATATTGAAGTCTTAATAATTTCCTATGAAAATTAAGCTTTCAAGATCATACAGTTGTGTGTGTTTGTTTTGTGCGTGTCGTAGGCAAGAGAGAGAGAGAGGGAGAGCGAGAGAGAAAGAGAGAGAGAGACGAAGCCAAAACATGCTATATTCATTTCCCAATAGTAACTACAAAACTTGAGCAGGCTTTAGATTCGACCACCAATACTACAAAAATGCCAAACAACAAACAACCCATATGAAGTATTTAAATAAATACAAAGAAAGAAAAACAAATGAAAGTTATCGAATTTGGTCCAAAAATAAAATCAAAAACAGATAGAAAATGACAAGGAGAGAAAGCAGGGTGTAGATCTCAAAAAATAAGTTGGTTAAGATAATTCAAAACAAGAACTCTTACACTTCTCGGCATGGCTTTCTTCCGATCTCTTTCAGCTGATAAATGTCGAAGATTTGAGAACGGCCAAAACTAAACAAGCGATGAAATCGAAAACCTAGGTGATCTTTACCTGAAACCACGGTTAACCAGCCGCCATTTGCCACCACGGATATCGTGGATGAACCTGATTGGTCCGTCATGTATTCCTTGTCACGGACAAAATACCAAAAATATATGATATCCAAGGATGATACACGTCAGTCCTAAAATCTTCATTTTAGTAGCATGGTCTGCCGATCCACACAAACCCGGCTCAAAATAACGTCCAATGTCCGCATCGGCATAAGCTGGGCCGGCTGTATACGTTCAGCCCTAAATTGGGTCAAGCTCGAAATATAACCATGAGGGCTTGGGGGGGGGGGGGGTTAGGATGCAGTCATAGAAAGTTTATTAATTTTTGTTATGTAAAATTTTTTAAACTTTTGATTAAAAGGATTTTAATTTTGTGAAAGATAGTTGTGTTTAAGAAAAATCTATAAACATAATTGCAGTTTTGAAATACTCAAAAAATCATTGTTAATTTAAAAAAAAAAAAAAAAAAACCGAATTATTGAATGGTTGGACACAAATACCCTTTAAACAAGTTTTTGAATTTGAATGTTAAAAAAAAAAAACAAGTATTGGAAAAATTTTATCCCTTAAAAATTCAATACAACTTGAATTGGACTTAATAGGGTCTAACATGATTACCAAATATAAGTGGTTTATACCAAAAAAAAAAAAAATCATAAATTTTTTCAAATGAAAAGAATAACTATCATAGACTCCTTACTATTTTACCCCGGTAAAAAAAATAAAAACAAAATTAAAATTTTGACAAGTAAATCTTGTTTTGAATTAAGTTGGAAGATTGAACCAGTAGAATGCCACTTTCAAAATTTTTATCAAGACAAGGTAGATAATGATAAGAAACGCCAAGACAAAGAACAAGAAGATGAAGAAGAAAGAGAAGGAGAAGAGGCAACAACAACCAAAACAAAAACAAACTACGTGGTTTTCCTTTTTTTACTAGATTGATCGTATTTCTGTATATCTTACCTTGCGATCAAGAAAGAACCAAGAACAAAGGCAAAATCATACCTGTTTTATATGTTGTCGTTAAATTTCATGAAATGTCTAGGCTGCACTGCTTGATTCTGATGATCCCTCAACCCAAAGGGGTTCTTGGCCCGGCAAATCTGAAACAAAAGGAAAGGATCCTCTACCAAACTTCTCCATTTCAGGAGAGCAGAGGAGAGGGTAGCCATGTTCAAGTTTCATTTTCAAGCTAAACAAACAATAATAAAACAAATCAACTTGGTTTAGTCACATGCATTCCTTAACTAATTAATTTGTAAATTATTAATTTAAAACAGGGAGTTGCTCAAGTCATTCTTTATTAATTTATAAGACAATAATTTAATAGGTCAATTTGTAATCTGTCAAGAAGGCCTGCCTAGCAACATAAAGAATTAAAATTTTTGTTTGATGTTAGTTGGAAATATATGCTTTCTATGGCACACATCTATTGACAAAATTTTTAAAAAAATATCTCTTTAATAAATATTACTCTAGAGTTTGATAATACAAAAAACGGAATCATTTTGCAAAACTCTTAAAAAAGATATTCGAGATTATGGACTGCTGACTAGTCAAATATTATTCTGAAAAACTATCATCTTGCTCTGATCCATGATAGTTAAGAGATACCAATTGGACTACAGTGAGTTTCATGTTACGAATAAAAGAGCACTCATTAGATGAATAAAGTGAACTTGGCAATGGATGACGATTGCATTGTCTTTTATCTGAAATTAATAAAATGATAATATAGTTTATAATAGTGTATATAATCCGTAAACCTTAAGTAATAGTGCTCAGGTTTTTAGGGTTTAACTTATGCAATTACACACTGACCCTAATTAATAAGGAACGGATCTACGCAATCACAGATTAGGCAAAATATGGATAAGTTCTTAATCACATACAGTTTCTGGATTGCCATCCACATGTGTAAATATATAGAACGAAAAGTTACAAAAATTTTAAACTTTTACTTTGACTAGATTTTTCTGAAAATCGGAGTTTCCCTTATATATTGATTAAAATCAATCTTTTACGGCTAACATAACAACTTCAAATCTATAACACTCCTATATCATATAAATAGTCTTCTAATCTACCTAGTAACACATCGCATATGACATGAAATTTAACTATAATTAACTTTTAGCCACTAATTACACTTGTCACTGCTTTGGTCTAACATGCATAAACATAAAGGTGACAACTTAGTTATGTTAAAATTTAACAAATTATAATTTTTTTTTCACATACATTATATCATACTTGAGTTTTAAACACTATCAAGTGCATATCATTTAATATCGGAAACCCCTTTTAATCAATTTCTTATTGGAAATATTATATGACTTTTGGCAACTATGCTGTTCTTGGTTCACGTTGAACCATGAACATTCTCCTGATTCTTGCTTCCCCTTTTTCACTCTCAATTATTATTAATTTCATTTGTTTTTCATTTTAGGAGCACTATATGGCATGCCCATTATCTCAAAAGGAGTTAAGTTTAACATTTATCCTTTAATTTTATTCATGTTCGAGGTGGGTTTTGGCTTCACAAATTCCGATTCCTTTGATATGAACGGTTGCTTCGGAAGAGGAATAGAAACCTACACAAGACCATTGGAGAATACTCCGATGGGGGAGAGTCTGACGCTCAAGTCAGAAAAGAACGATTTTTGATAGGAATAAAACAGACTGAGCAAGAGATGGGAGGCTGAGTATGAGAGCCCTGTGGTTTGTATGTTGGGTGTATGGTCTCAGAGAGCATACCTGGAATTGTGATGTTGGAAGCTTTTTATATGTTCCCTGTTTATAAGTCATGTGTATTCTGGGTATTACAACCCTAATTTCCTTATGAAGTTGTCTTGAAATCTCGAGACTCCTTAGTCAAATATTCTCAAAAGACTTAGGATCCTTATCAATTGGGAAGTTTACTGTACCGAGGAGATTTGTTCCTTATCAGTTAGATTTCAAAGATTTTTTTTCTTATTTAAGAGATGTATTTCGTGACTGAATAGGAAATAAATACTAGTGTGAATCCTAATTAAATATTACCTTTTGCTGGTGAAGGATAGCAATCAGCTCCTTAGTAAGGCTATCGATTATCAACCAAGAAAAGAGGGGTTTCGGCTCGAAATCACCAAATGCCTCTATGAACCGATTGGATTGTCAACACTAGAAATCAACCAAGAGATCAATCTACATCTGTCCTTCGGGGAGATAAATCCCTTGTTCCAGCCATTCCAAAATGTTCGCTATGTTATGGGCCTTATGGTCTTTGGGCATTGTCCTAATGGGCACTTGAAGCATGTTTCATCATTTGTCCCAAACTTATGGTATCATTTCATAAGGAAGACACCATGAGTAATGATTACCTGTTAGGAATGGGTAAGGTCCGAATCCTTTAATGCAGTACATGTCGTTTTGAATCCCATGAATCGTCTTCAGCACACATGTTAGCATATGAAGTTAAAACAAGCCACGCGATGTGGCTTTTCTTCCTCAACCGTTTCATCTTCAGAGAGAGTTAATGCATTCGAGCATTTGAATGGATAATCCCTAAATAAATGCTTTGTGGGAAGTTGGAGGGATTTAAACCCGTCATTTATATTGTGTATGATTTTTATCGGACTGTTTCATCTGTTTAAGATTTGCAAAGATCCTTCTTTCTCAGCTATAAATAAAGATCGCATGGTCCCACATTGCCTCATAAAACTCTTGTGTTTTCATACCTACAACTTATTGAGAGTTTACTTTTCTCTCGGTGATGAGAATTGGGCCATAAGATTTACTTGCATAGAATACCTCTGCCGATGCGAGGTGTCATCAAAGAGGGAACTACTAAAGTGAGGTGTCGTCATGTTGTCCATTTTTTGGATGCTGTGGTGGAATCCGTCAGGGTCCTCATCAAGGTTTTTGACCCTGAGGAGGATGAGATGTTCTTCGTTATGAGCTCTCTTCTCAGGGTCAAAGCCAGTGTCCGACCCCCAAGTCTAACAGGTAATTTGGATTGGGTCGGGACATAAGAGGAGTCAGGAGATGATAAGAGGCTATGTGTGGTAGAAGATTTGAATCTTGATGCATCCTCACAGTCTCTTCGAACCTTTCCTGTGGTCTTCTTATCCAAGTTTGGCTATAGAAATTTTTGAAATTCTTTCTTTTGTCATCTCTTTTCACTATTTTTATACTTTCCAATGTTGTCGATTGCTCACGGTTCGATAGCTTCTTTGTCCAAGAACAATACTGTAGATTTTTAATGTATTTCTTTCGATGAACTTAGTTCGACTGAGGGACTTGTGAACTATGCTTGTTTATGTAATGTGATTTGTATTCGTTATGTAGAAATGAAAAAATTTGATTTCACTTACTTGTCAATTTCTGTCCTTTACAAAATTTTCGTCGATAGAAATCGTGTGCCTAAGTAAAGATGACCACTACCTGAATTGGTGAATGTTTTATTATACTTGTCCAAAGAGATAACCCCTCCTTCGTTTGTTCAGCCGACGTGATAGAGTAGACTAAATCGGGGGACATGTCCTTCATTGCTAATGTGCTTTGACCAATACGTCACCTGATAGAGAACTAAATTGGTATGATAGGGGATATTCTTTTGAGTGATATATCTCTCATTTTGAGCGTTAAGAACAAACCGATAGGATGGGCCATACCTGCCCGTCTGGGAGTTTCATCTCCAATTGACAACACAATACGTTTGACAGGAATTAAATGATAGGATGTGTCATTCCTGCCTAATTAGGAGTCATGTCCCTTATTGACAACACGATACATTCGATAAGAATTAAATGATAGGATGGACCATGCCTAATCGACCAAAAGTCATGTCCCTTATTGACGACATGATACATTTGAAAGGAGTTAAATGATATGATTGGTTGTGCCTACTCGATTGGGAGTCATGTCCCTTATTGACAACATGATATGTTCGAAAGGAATTAAACGTAGGATGGTTCATGCCTACCTGACTGGGAGTCATGTCCCTTATTAATGACACAATATGTTCGAAAGGAATTAAACAATAGGATAGGCTGTGCCTACCCGATTGGGAGTCATATCCATTATTGATGGCATGTTATGTTCAGTATGGAACAAACGATAAGATTTAACCAATAGAATCAATAAAAGGAAAAGCATAAAGACCTTACTTGGTAGGAGACTCTTCCGATCAAGAGAGAGACGATATAACTTACTGATAGTAGATACGCAAATTTTCTGAGTTCCAAGTTCTGGGCATAGTCAAACCATCTATGTTGTTGAGATGATAGGTCCTAGGGCGGACTATAGAGTGTATCTAATAGGGATCTTCCCAGTTAGGTGCAAACTTGCCCCTAGGCAAGGGTTGCCTAGTAGCCTCAACTTTCCTCAATACTAAGTCATTAGGTTTGAACATTCTATTTCTAACCCTTTAATTGTAATACTAAGCCATTTGTTGCTAATGTTCAGCCATCTGAGCATATGCAAATTCTCATAGTTCTGGGAGCAGATCTAATCGTTCTCGCAAGGCGGCCTCCTTTTTTGTTGCATCATATTGGTCCACCCGGAGCATGTGAATTCCTATTTCTAGGGGTATGACAGCTTCGCATCCGTATATCAAATTAAATGGTGTTTTGTTGGTTACCCTTTGAGGTATAGTGTGATACGACCAAAGGATACCATAGAGCTCTTCTACCCATCACCCCTTAGTTTCTTCCGGTTTGTCTTTAGCCCTTATAAGATCGTTCTATTTGTTATTTTAGCAAGTTCGTTGGTTTACAGATGGATGATTGATGAAAACCGGTGTTAAATCTCCAATTTGCTGTAAAATTCTTAGAAGCTCTTGTTATCAAACTATTTCCCATTATCAGTAATGAGAATATGGGGCATGTCAAATCTAATGATGATGTCAGTCTATACAAACGATTGGGTTTTGGCTGCTGTAATCTAAATGCTTCAGTGGATGGATAATCAAACTTTTCCAAGCCCTTTGATTTTTCTTTGTTTCTCTCTCTCAATATGGCCTCCTTATGGCTCCTCCTTATTTCACCACATTGGAAGGAACCAAGAAAAACTCATACGGGAGGGGGTTGAGGGACTTGAGAGGGGTGGTTATCAAAATCCACCCTCTCCCCATTTAACTTCTCCCTCATTCAAATTTGTGGGTCTTGGGTCATGGGTTATGGGTTTGCCCTTATGATCGGACTTGGACCTTATTTTCTAATATCTCTCACTCACACATGAGAATTAGACTCACACATAGTGTGATTATTTAAATCAAATATCACCAACTTTATACAAACAAGTGGATTGTGTGACCTGCAAGATAACAATAGCTCTGGGGCTATAAACCAGTTTAGGATATATAGTAGCTTATCGTCAATATGGTGTTGAGGACATCATATCTCGCTATACCTCATACCATTTTTACTTGACATAGTCAACGTATCTCTTATCACTCAAAAACAATATATGAACATACTTGACTCAACCCCAAATATGTATTCTCAATAATGTCTCTAAACACTAAGTCATAAACATAATTAACTAGCCTGTGAATATAGAGTAATGTATCGATCAAAGACAATCTTCCTTCCATACTACAAACTTTCAGTTTTATCTTAACTACTTTCCTAGACATATACCACCAAACTGAGTTATTCATGGTTTCTTGGCAACAGTTACAATAGTAACACTAAATTAAAATTTTAAGAGACAAACGAGTCCTAAGGATATAAATTGAGGTTAAATATGAATTTCCGAGTTTCACACAATGAGATGAAGAGGGATACACCATCTCATTACCCTTATGGTCACATAAGTATACATGGTATGAAACACGTGCTACAATGCTTTTTCTTCCCATTTAGAAACGTATATCTTCTCTTTAAAAATAATGCATCGTATAGGTTTTAGTCCAAACGTCTACAATACTTGAACTAAGTTTTCCTCCTTACAAGTCATTTGAAGACTCACAATATCAAGGAAAACTCACACCTGGCTATTTAACAAGTTCATGGATTATAGGGAATCCATTTTGATTATCATGTTTGTATACGCAATCAGTAATTTCATCTTATTAACTAAGGTGACATATATATGTGTTAATCCACCACAAATTAACACTGTCTCATCTCTATATGTCACATAGACATTAGAGGTAATTGATTGTGTAAGAGAGCCAATCTCAAAATTGTCTGACATACTTTTAAATATAAATATAAGAATTTTGGACACAAAAACAAAATTTAAATGTCAATGAATATGAGCATCACATCATATATATATAAATATATTCTGTATATGATCATAATCATAATCACAGTAACAAATACTATCACAATCTCCACAATCCATGTTCTCTAACATGTCTCATACACATGTGTTTAGGTTTTGGCTTTTTAAAAGAATCAACTACCACCAAATGCGTAGTCATATACTTCAGTGTCATTTCCCTCTTTTCAGTTATATCTATGACAAGACTATACTTTGTATCTATGTTTGATTTTGCCATGATATTTGGAGTCTCTTATGTAAGCAATAGCTAACCAATTATCATAATAAATCGTCAACCACCCACTGAATTGCTTGCTTACTCCCAAATATTGTAAAAAAAAAAAAAAAATCTAGTTAACCAAAATCTTTCCCAAACTGCAGAAGCACATGCCACAAATTCTGCTTCTATTATAGTAAGAGATACACAAATTTGTTTATTGCTATTCCCAGAGATACCATCATCATTAATCAAGAAAACATAACCAAAGATATATATTCTCTTATCTAAATCACTCCCAAATTAGCATTCATATATCTTTTCCATGCTCAATCCTTTCATTAATAATAAAGGAAATAATCTACAATTTCATTCAGGTATCTCAATATCTTTTTCTCATCAATCCAATCACTTCTTCCTAAATTGAACAGATACCTACTGACCAAACTCATAGCATGACAAATGTCAGAATGAGTATATATCATAGCATACTTCAAGTTCCCAACTATGCTAGAATATAGTACTCTAGACAATTCATCTATTCAATAGGAGTTTTGGGGCATATGTTATGGCTTAAACTATCACCTATAGCCATAGGAGTATCATTGGGTTTGCAGTCTTATATGCTGAATTGTTCCAGAGCCTTTATAATATAAAACTCTTAAGATAATTCTAAATCTCTTAGAATGATTTCTATGGAATTTAATTCCCAATCTACTTCATCCATATCCTTCAACTTAAAATTGGAAGATAACAATTTTAAGATTTGAAAGTATCCCTTATCATTCGTCACTAACAGTATGTCATCGATATATAGGAATAGAATTACAAACTTGTCATCGGACTTCCTAACATAGAAACAATAGTTTTTATCTATCATAGCAAAATCATAAGAGATCACACCTGTGTGAAATCTCATACACCATTATCTCAAAAATTACTTAAGGCAATAAATTGATCTACTCTATTTATATACTTCGTTTTCCAAACCTTTAATGACAAAACTTTCTGGTTGTGTCATATAAACATCTTCCTCAAGTTCACTATTAAGGAAGACAGTCTTCACGTCCATCTGACGTAATTCTTAATCCAAATTTGCCACTATTGCCAACAATAGGTAAATAAAGGTAAATCTCACTATTGGAAAAAGGTTTTATCATAATCAACATTCTTTTACTAAGTGTAACATTTTGCTACCAATTGAGTTTTATATCTCTCAATAGTTTTATTTGCCCTACATTTCATTTGAGAATCCACTTGTTCTCAACAACCTTGCACCCCAGCAGAGGTTCAACTAATTCCTAAAGTATGGTTGGATCACATTAACTTCAATTCTTCTTCCGTTGTCTTTTTCATTTATCCTTCGTGGGACAAGATAGAGTCTCATTTATATTCTTAGACTCTTCTTTATCTTCTGAAGAAACAATAAATACATGCCCTTCAATCTCAAAGTGACACTTGGGCCCAGTTTTCCTAGTACTTTTCTGAATTTGCAACTCAGTTGGATCGCTAGAATTTAAATTTCTCTACTTGGGATCAACATTATTTCAATGATCCGCAATGGATAGAACCATCTTCTAAATTAACTAATTCAGACAATAAGGCTCTATGTCCTTCACATCACCTCTATTAGGAAAATCATTCTCAAAAAATGTGACATTCCCTGATTCAATTTCTACTATGGTACCATCATCTTGTTTACCATTCAACAATTAACCTTCAGACTGGTCGGAGTATCTTATAAAGATACTCTTACTTCCATAGGAACCCAATTTTTCAAACTTATTAGAAAAATCTCAAATACAAACTATCGAACCCCAAGATCTAATGTCACTCAAACATAGTTTTTTTACCAGTCCAAAGTTTATATGACGTTGTTGGCACTAATTTTGAAGGTACTTTTATTCAAAAATATAAACCGTAGTCAATAATTCATAGTCAAGATGACATCTCTCTAAAAGGAAATCAACAAGTTAGTTTCCGTCATTATAGATTTTATCGTATCCAACAATGTTCTTTTCCTTCTCACAATTACACCACTCTTGTGATGTGTATAAAGAATGGTCAAATGTTAGATTATATCTCTTTCATTACTCAAATCTTTAAATTGATCTGATAGATATTCATGCATTAAATCTTTAAATTGATCTGATAAATATTCACGCTATCTATCCGTTCTCAAGGCCTTTATTGCCTTATCAATTTGATTCTTTACCTCATTTGCAAAACAACTGAAGCATTCAAATACTTTGATTTATGAAAAATCAAATAAACATGGCCTAATGGTATGAAATTATTAATAAATATAATGAAAAACAAAGCACCACGTCTAATCTTCATATTCATTGGTTCATAGATATTTGAATGGACTAACAACAAAGAAAATTCAGGCTGCGAAAGCGCACGACCGACTGTGCAAGCTTGCAAGATAAACCGCATGCTCGCATGGCAGACCACGTGTGACGACCCGCTATCTAGGCGTCAGACCCCCTAACAAAAGAGAATGACATAAAAATGCGGAATCAACCAATACAACTAGAATGTATCATCTATACTCGTGGCAGTCGCACTCCCCATGTGTGATAACATGGAAGGAGATTTATATTAAAAAGAAGTAAGTTACTTGTTCTTTACAAATAAAATAATGGTAGAGTCTCCCCTATTTAGTGAATATTTAGCCACATGGGTTTAGTATAAAACCTGATAAAGCAAACATAATATTTCTAATATCAAACAAACTTGATTAAGTGCTCTCCTAGCCATCAACTATACATCTACATATTTCATTCATTTCCAAAAGAAACACCACGACTACATGCCTTAACAAAATGAGTAGTTGAAATACATAGGGATCTAAGTCTCTTGGCTCAAAGGCTTTTACCCTATGATTCCCTCTTGTCTCTCTGATTACCTTAAAACAAGGATATTAGGATCAATATAAGCTGAGCAAATATACGAGAGACCAATAGCATGCATAACAAGAAAGCAAATAATGTAATATGGAAGTATACACATTATCTTAAGCAATCCAAAGTAATTAAGTGTAATTATCATTCCAGATTCATTATCCTTCTCTATTATTATTATTATAATTTTAATTTAATAATTAATGAAAGGAATAGAATGTCGAATCAAGTTAGTAAATAAGGGTCTAGAAGAGCAAGCCAAAATTTGGTGTTCCTAAATGAAATCTAGGTCTTTTGGGTTAGATGCCTCAAACATCTCACCCACTTCTAATTCTACCCTCGTAGGGAGAACAGAGATATTAATAGTTCCTCAAAGTTTGCCCGTAGGCTTTGCAAAGTTTCGAAACTCCATATACCAACTATACTCTTTAAGCATTGTCACAGGCTTCATAAAGCTTTTAAAACACCATATACCAACGACACTCTAACTTCGCTCGCAGGCTTCACAAAGCTTTTAGAGAAACTTTCACGTTATCACTTTCTCTTTATATTTCTTAATAATACACATGAAGTGATAACAAAGATGACAATTTATCACAAGGATTACACATTATTCATAACCAAACATCACAAATATGCAGTTGTGCAAAAAAAAAAAAAAATAAAGACATGCAATAAAGAATAAAGTATGATCATATTGTGAAGCAGGGTAGAATTTCTCAATTTTCATACCTTATGTTCAAGATTCAAAATTCCTTCCTTCATCTCTTACTCCACTTTTATTACAGCATGAAAACAACTCAAGAAATACAATGTCCATGACTAGTAGGTATCAAATAAACAAATACAAGCAGGATACTAGCCTCAAACTTGCAAATATTTCCTTCGAGTTCCCTTGCTTTCCTCTCCAAGCTTTCTTTGAATTTTTTGGTTGCTCTTTAGGTTTTTTACACCCCTTGTTGCTTCCTAAAAACTATGGTTAACATGTATATAGAAGGAGCTGGGTTATTTTAAGTTCATAGTGTAGTTTTCTTGGAGGTTTGGTGGGTTTTTGTATGAGGACAATGGGATGCAATTTTGGAAGGCAAGACCCTCTCTTTGTCTCTCTCTCTCTCACTCGCTATCCCTTTCTTTCTTTTCTTTCTCTCTTATCCTTTCTTTCTTTCCTTCCTTTCCTTTTCCCTTTCACTTTTCCCTCTCTTTCTCTTTCTTTCACGGGCTGCTTTGTTTGGAAAAGGTAAGTGGGAAGAGCTATTTATAGGGGAGAATTGGTTATGAGGAAAACTTACACGTAAATAAGGAAATACCCACCATTTGGATTCAACAAAAATAGTTTCAAAACCTAATTTCTTAAAGATAAAAATTCAATTCTCCCTTTCAAGAATAAAACTTGCAACGTTTAGATTTGTTGGATTTTATTTGGAAGACTAACAATTTAGAAAAATTCTAGAAAAATATATTTTAATCTAATTGATATATGAGAAACAAACACTGGGACTTTTCTTTCTCATTTTCAAGACATTTCTAGTACCTAATTCTCTTGGTATTTAGTCTCCAACGTGTTGGTTAATTTTAGGTTTTCAATATTCCAAGTCCCCTTTATTCTTTATCCTTATCCTTATCCTCATCTCCTAACTTTATCCTTATCTCTTAACCTTACCCTTATCCTTAGCTCCTCATTCTAGATACCTGATCATGCATTCAATTCTTATAGCATTATCATTCCACTATTAATAAATTACACAACAAATTTGAAGTAAGTGCAACGCAAATAATTTAAATTTACTTAGAAATATAAGAAAAATATAAATGCAAATGCATGACTAAATGATATCTTGAAATGGGACCTTACATCGTGCAAGCTTGCGTAGTCTCCCATGCATAGTTATGGTAGACCACGCAAGCTCATGTGGTAGACCATTAAAGCATGTGGCAAATTGCATAAGCTTGCACAGTAGACTGCACACGCGCTGGCTTGGTAGATGTGCGCTCGCGTGGTTACGCGGTAGACTACAAAAGCACGTGGTAGACCGTACAAACTTGCATGATAGACCATAAAAGCTTGCGGTCTACCACAAACCACGTACTTGGGCAGCAGTGAGATTAGTTAAGTTTGTAGTAAAACAAGTTTATGGGGATGGAAGCTTTGGGTAGTAATGTTAAGGAACCGAGGTAGCAATCCATACTTTACAAAGATTTTGTTAGTTTTGTAAAAATGTAATGTTAAAAGCAAATAAAAAAATACCAATACTTATTCATATTGAAGACTTATAAAAGCATGTGGGCACCAGCTCGCAAGCATCACTTTACGTACACAAAATCAATATCATACAAAATTGTTCTATCGGTTCTTATAAAAAAGGGATTTAGCAATAGGATGTAGCATTAATAACCGTCCAACTCAGTATCTATTTGCCTATAGAAAAGCCAAACACTATCTTCTTTGAGAGAAAAGGTCCTATGCATTTGTTTTCGCCATTCAACACTTCAAGTATCTAACCTTGAAGTAGGTGAATGATCCTCTCTTCATCCTGACCCACCAGCCTTTTTCGATGCCTCCTACCCTGATTCCTAGTCCTTGGTAACATTCTCAACAAAAGAGAGCAGAGTAACAAGTACACATAAAACTAAACTAAAGAATTAAATTGAAAAACCATTAAACCTATCGTTGCGCAAACATCATTAACCACTACATCTAAACCCATTCGTCTAAACCATAGATGTTGAAGGAGATATAGAAATTCACCTGAACAACTTGTTAACTTATTAGTTCGATCTTTCTCTATGCATGAAGAAAGGATGTAGAAGACTTATATTCCTCATTGTTAACCTATTAGTTCGATCTTTCTTCCCCATTTCTGCCTCTACTTCTCACAAAAGGATTCACCATTGAAAACTTTGCCAAAAAAGAAAAAAATAACAAAAGATTCACCATCACAAGCTTCTCAAAAATGGGATTCACTATTTGTGTCTAGTTTTTGTGTCGAAAGTTTTAGAAATTTCCTCTTCAGTGTTTGAAAACCTAACTTCCCTAAAAAATTTTGTTCCTTCATTCCTCCAAAAATGGGATTCACCATAGCTACTTCTACATAATGCCAGTCATTGGATCATATGTTGAAAGGACATTACCCCAATTACAGTGTGATATGTCCATTTAAGTTGAAAGGACATGCAAAGATACAGTGGGATATGTCCATAATATGAAATAACTTCTCCCAAGGACATCCAACCAATTACCCCTAGCCGTTAGATCAATTGTAGTGTGATATGTCCATTTAAGAGCCTTCTTTATAGCTAATAGATGAAATGAGATTTATCCAATTTCAAATTGATGATGTGACAAAAAAGAAACCAATTTGGGATTACTTTTGTGCACCTATGATTTTATTTTAATGTTGCTACATTAATATATGTAACGCTAAATTAGAATATGTAATGCCATGCTAAATTACATTATGTAATACTGTCAGCCATTGTAATTCATCGTTGGATCAAGTGGCATCATAGTTCTTTCATGCGTTGGATGAATGGAGGAAGTTATTTAAATATAATGTAGCATTAAAATATAAAATTATAACAATTCATTAACTAATTGGATATTATGACTAGTTAATACATAATATAGTGTTACAATATATTATTATATTATGACAATTCATTAACCAATTGGACGTTATGACCTACTGTTACATAATATGGTATTAGAATATGACATTATGGCAATTCACACATTAGAAATGTAATGGTAGATAATAACATTATGTTATATTATGTGATTAATTATCAATATTACTAATTTAAATAATGTTATATGATATCTAATATTAGTAATTTTACAAAATTAGTAATAAAGAATATTATATAAAGTTACATAATGCAATTATAAATATTAATAATTTAAATAATATAATTATCAATATTAGTAATTATCAGTAATTTAAATTAGTAATTGTATAAAATTAGTAATTATCAATATTATATAGTATTAAATAATATAATTGTCGATATTATATAATTTTAAGATGAAAAGACATCCAGCTAATTATCCAGTCGTTAGATCAATTGCAGTGTGATATGTCCATTTTAGAATTTGCTCCAACCATTAGATGAAATGTGATTTTATCAAAATTGAGATTGACAACGTCGCAGAAAAGAAACCAATTTGGGACTTTCGTAGGATACAAGCGCACCATTGATTTTCCAATAACATAATGTCAATGCTCTATTACTATTTATAATACTACAATGGGTATGTAATCAATGGATATCAATTCATTTATATGATTTCTTTTTCAGGTTATCAATCCAAAATACCCTAAAGAGATTACAGATGAAGTTAAATAGATTGTTCCTGAACTAAATCTATTGGTTAAAAATTACAATGGGAATGTAATGATTGGATATTGATTATATATAAAAGATCACGAGAAGTGCCTTCAAACTTAGAATTTAGGAACTATGATAATAGTGGATGACGTTAGTTATGCAAGTGTGAGGAATAAAAGGCCCATTGAAGGTAAAGTTAATTATTATGGAATGTTAAAGCAAATCATTCAAATAAACTATAATGGAATGTATACATTTATGTTATTTTGGTGTAATTGGGTCGACTTACAACGAGGATGCAAGAAGAATAGAGTTGGCTCAACACTTGTGAATTTCTCCTATCTGAATCATATGGTTGCCAATTTGTTGGATGATCTTACGTGTTGATATCCTAAGAAAAGAAAGTATTATATGTGGCTGATGAAAGGCATAAAAAATAGCTTGTTATAAAGTATGTCAAAGTTAGAGGAGAATTTGAAATGGGTGATGAAGCATGAATCAACATCTAAATTCAGAAAGTAACATATCCTCAGACAATTAGGTGTGGGTTCTAACTACTGTTGATGAAGATAGAGCAAATGTATCAAGTGTGAAAAAAGTGAGAAAAAATTTACAGTGAAATAAAAGGCTGAAAAAAAGCGGGTTTTGAAAATTTGTTTATAAAAATAAGGCGGTCAAATCGAATATATTTTAAATCATTCTCTTAAAACCATCAAAGCTCTTATTCCCTCAAAACTCTCAAAATCCATCTAAAGTTATAACTTAGCCAAATATATTTTTAACCTCATTCCCCTAAAATCTCTCATGATCTAACAAAAACTCTTACTCAACCAAACATATTTTTAACCTAAAAGCGAAAGCTTTCCTTCCCCCGAAATCTATACAACTAGCAAAGTATATTTTTAGTTTGCAGACCTATCCAAACTCTCACTCAAACTCATTCCCCTGAGATTACTAATGTGTTGGGCTCTAATAGGTTGTGCAAAGAATGGGTATTTAAAGGATTTTAATTTCTTTTCAGCTATAAATATGGGACAAGCTACATAATGGATGAACAATTCATTTTACTTGCAATAAATTTTACCCACATAATAGTTCAAAATGGTTTATTTTTATCATTACAGATAACACAATTTGATGGAACAAAACTTTCTAGAGCTAAGCTTTATATTATAAGTAGAATACGATCAGATAGCGGTTTAATTTCTACAAAAGCATCAGAAGTTTTGGTATGGATGGTTATCTTTCATATAATTCTAATTAATATGTTTATAGGATATTGAGATTTGATTCACTTTATTTCTTACAGAAAATGTTTAAGAGTGGAATGGAATCTATTGGAAGTGAAGAAAGGCAAGTAGAAAGTTTGAAATTGTCTTGGAGAAGTGACATCGTATCTAAAGTTAAAGGGTCTAATTCGAGTGCATTTAAACCAGACCTAAGAACAAAGATATGATTGTTACGATGAAGCGATTAATCAATCTTACTAATACGATAAGCAATGCTCTTATGCATGCTACTATGCATGATAGAAGTAGACAGCAAGATGATGAACTTGGTTAATGAAGCAAGACTTATTTATTCTGGTACAAATGTCATTTTTGTTGTTTTCAGCATAATCTTACTAATTTTATATTTGTTTTCGAATAATAATCCAAATTATTTATATCGTTAGGTTCCTCCAATACTAGAAGCTAGGGGTGCATATAGATGTCAACCATCATCATCAATTTACAATCATTCTTTACAATATCACGATATAATTATATTCATTTTATTAATGGTTTTTATGAATCGAATGATATAAAGGATTGTACATAAAGTTGGTCACTACTATTCAATTATCTACTTAGCTTTGGAATTATCTAGCTTTGATGTTGGAATTGTGTCTTTAAATTGTGATGGTAATATTTTTTGTGATCGAAGTAAGCATTTTTTATTTGAGCATCTTAGAAGCCAAGCAGTTATAGGACATGCAATCCTTTTGGTCTTATATGTATTTGTTATTCTATTTATGAATCAATGTATCAATTATCCTCGTATATTAATATAAGCCTTATTATATTTATATTATTTTTGTAATTTTTTTATTTTATAGTATCTTAATTTATCTATAACAAATCAAATCTATACCATTTAAAAAAAAAAAAAACCAACACTATTGATATCATATGGAACCAATGATAAAAGACAATAAAGTTTCCTATCACTTGTGCCAACTGACAATAAAATATAATAACACTTTGTAACACTTGTGATAACCGATGATAAAATGCACAATTGCAATAATCAAAGATAAAAGACAATAATTTATCCTAATACTTGCGGTAACCGATGATAAAAGATAATAACATTATCTAACATTTGTGGTAACCGTCGATACAAGATAGTAACTTATACTAACACATATAATAATTGACGATAAAACATAGTAACTTTTCCTAATAGTTTTCCAACCGACGAGAAAAGGTAATAACTTTTCTTAACACTTGTTATAACCAAAGATAAAAGGCAGTAATATTTACTAATATTAGTGGTAACCGATAATAAATGATAGTAACATTTCTTAACAGATATGATAACCGATGATTAAAAACAACAATATTTTCTAACACATGATAACCAATGATAAAGACAATAAATTTTATCAATGCTTTTCAGACTGATAACATAAGGCAACAACTTTTCCTAACATATATGACAGTTGACGATAAAAGCAGTAACTTTAACCAAAGGTCATCTAACTATCAGTATGGACCTATGCTCCAATGGTAAACAAAACCATCAGAATAGACCTATCCCGACTGGTGTATAGCCAACTAAAGGCTCATCCATCAGAGAAGATTTTGCTGATGATTTTAGTGGGTTTTGTAGAAGGTTTTCATTCATATGTATAAGACATTTATTTTGTAGTGATAGAGAAAGAAAGAAAGAGAGGCAAGAGAGTGAAAATTTTGGGCAATTTTTGAACTTTGAAGCAAAATGAAAAGAGCAATCTTAGATTTGAGAGAGTTAATATGGACCGTTGGATTATTAGATTATTGATGGTTGGAAATGGTGAAAATAAGGGGACACGGATTATGGATAGTGATGAATTAGCATATCATCACAAAATTTAGCGAGGGCTCCCATTTTTGTCAGTAAATTTAGCAATAGATTCCTATTTTCGTCATTAAATTAGGATGAATTCCTATTTTTATTACTAAGTTAGTGACGAAGGCTACTTTTATCCACTCTTTGTAACGAATTTAACAATAAATCAGCTATTTATGATAAAATTAACAACAAAAAGCTAGTTCTTAGAAATTTATAACAAATTTGTATCAAATTTATAACAAATTGTAATTTTGAAGATTATGATTGATAAAACTTAGAATAAGTGCAAATTCCTTTGCCTAATCTTGAAAGAATTGTTCGATGCCCAATGTAGTCTTGAATTTAGCCAAAAGATAAAATATATGCTTAAGTAAATAAAATTCTATTAATGTACATGGTAATATTTTGTAAAAAATTGGTTGAATTATTTATTATCGAAAATGGTCAATTTGGTGAGAATTTCATTATTCTCTATGTATTTAGCTCGATTATGTTACTAGAAAGGGTCAAAAAGAGAGACAGGGTTGAAAATGTTTCATAATAGAGTGTAGAAGGAATTTAGCCATGAAATTGGCCAAGAATTAGTGAAGAATTTAGCTACAAATAATTTTGTGTGGCTAATTGTGACGAAATTAGTCACGAGTCATGGAGTCCATGTTAAATTTTGTCATGAAAATATTTTTGTAGCTAATTATTGGCGAATTTAGACATGAAACGCGGAATTCATTGCTAAATTTTCTCACAATTTTTTTTCACTAATTAACAATGAATTTCGCTACAAATCTAATTTTTGTTGCTAAATTTAGCAACGAAGCCAAGATTCATCACTAAATTTAGTAATGAAGAGTGGATTTATGGTAAAATTTAGCCATAAAATTGCTATTCGTCAGTAAATTTGTCACGAAAATTTTTGCATCACTAATTAGTCATGAATTTAGCGACAAATATATTTTCGTGGCCAATTAGTTATGAATTTAGTCACAAATAATCTATTCATTGCTAATTTTTCCACGAGGATATCTTCATCGCAAATTTCATTGCAAAATAGCATTGAAAAACATATTCATTGATAAATTTGTCGCAAAATAGTGATAATTGTTTTTCGTTGCAAAACTCTATCACTAAAACCGTGTTTTTATAGTGGTTATCTATTCACCCAAAGGTGGTAAACTTATAAAGAGAGGTACATACTCCCAAGTCACTTCATGTGGGGAGTTTAGAATTGCATTTATGTAATCTACTCAAAGGTATTACACAATGATATATTTAAATCCTTACTTGTGATATTTTTATATAGATTTTATCGATATTACCCTACCGTTTACTAATATATTGTACTGTATTTGATCTTTCCACCTTTTATATCAGCAATAACATGGTTTCCATTGAGATGTTGATTGGTTTGAATTTTAAAAAGTGGAAGCAAGATGCAGAATTTGTTATTGAGATCGCAGATGTCAATTTAGCAATGATCATAACAAAGCCGACTGAACTAATCGCGACCACAACTGATACATAGAAACAAACACATGCATTTTAGTAGAAGTCAAATCGTATGTGTTATCTAACAATGAAGATGTCAAATTATGAACACCTATCGAGTGGTCTTCTAGGACTACTAAAGCTGTGGAATTTTTGACTTCTGTTTCCCAAAAGTATAAGGCCTCATCAAATAATGAGATAGGGACACAACTTTATTTGATCAGGTATGATAGAATTGGATACATTAAGGAATACATCATCAAGATGGTCCATTATCAGACTAAGCTAAAAGCCCTGAACATTTCTTTTCATGATGCCTATACTTTTCATCAAACATTGAACACCCACCCTGCTAATTCTGGTTTACTTGTAACTTCGTGCAATTCTTGGTATGAAGCATGGGGTATCAATAACTTGATCACCAAGTGTGTTGCTGAGGAAGAAAAACTAAGGAGTGAAAAATAACAAGCTACATTTTTTGTGTATGAAAGGATAGGTAAGAAATCAAAATTCCTTAGTCTTAAAAATGATCATAACAATAGCTCTTGTTAGTTAAGAAAGATTGGTGCCATTTCTATTAAGAGAAATGTTCATTTTAAAGCAAACTACCTTAAATATAAAGACTCGCCAGAAAAACTTGAGAATAAAGATAACACTTTTGCCTTTGTCTTATATGAATCCATCTTAGCTATGGCCCCATCTGGTTCCTGGTGGCTTGGGAGTGGAGCAACTAATCATGCTGCATTCACTATATAAGGGTTCGTAAGTAAAAGGAACTAAATAAATAACAGAGCAAACTTATTATTGGTAACAATATGGAGGTGGACATAGTATTCATACGAGTAATTTATTTAAATTTAAATTTTGGTTTTAAACTCATTTTAAGGAACACCTTTTATATACCATCATTTAGATGGAATTTGGTTTCAATTTCAATTTTAGACAAAAAATGTTATACTTTTGATTTTAAGAATGGGAATGTTTATTTATTTCAGGATTCAAATATTGTTTGTTACTATCTTTTTTATCATATGGATTATATGGATTGTATTTGACTCCAAATGAAATTTGTGGCAACCACATTTAATATTGAATAAGTTGTTAACAAAGACACCTAATTAAAGAGAAGTCTTCAATGTTGTGGCATAAAAGATTGGGCTAGTTTTATGGGGAAAGAGTATAAGCTGATAAAAGATAACATTATTTCTATTCTTGACTTTGATACCTTGAAACATGTGCATGCGTTGACTGTTGTAGGGGAAAATGACCAATGTTAAGTAAAGGGTTTAGTTCGTAGTAATGATATTTTACAAATCATTCATATGCACATAAGTGGCCCTTATCCACCCATAATATGCAGCAATAAGTATTTTGTTACATTCCTCAATGATTTTTCCGTTATAGATACATTTTCTTGACTTAGAAAAAAAAAATACGTCATGAGTTCTTGATAAATTCAATATCCTTATGACTGTAGTTGAGAAACAATAGGAAAAAGACATGAAGATTGTTAGATCTGATTGGGGAAGCAAGTAGTATGGCGAACATGGGGTTGCAAGGCAAGCTAAAGGTCCACTTGTCAAATACTTGGAAAATTATGGAATTATTGCTCAGTTTACCATGTAAGGTAGTCATAAATAAAATGGTATCACTGAAAGGCTGAATGGAACACTTAAGACATGATAATAAGCATGCAAAGTAAAGCTAATCTTCCAAGCTATCAATCAGGTGAGTGCCTAGTAAGTTTGACGCCAAAACTTCATTTGAGTTGTGGAGGGGACATAAACCTAGCCTCAATCATCTCCAAATTTGGGGATGTCCTTCAGAGGTACACCTTTATAACCCTTATGTAAGTAAGATGCATCATAAATCTACTCATTACTATTTCATTAGACATCCTAAGAGTACCAAAGCTTATAAATTTTAGTGCTGGGATAGAGGATCTAGAATTGTAGAATCATAAATAGGAAAGTTTTGGAGCACAACGTGTCATGTGAAAATGCTTTAGTACTACAAATGAGAATGTGCAGATTAAAACAATTTATATTCCTTGACCTGGCGATTAGGGTCCTGTGGAGCTTGTCTTTTGTTGTTGCCACCATTGAGAAGCAAAAACTTCATGCTCTTGATGAGGTTTCTAACTACAAGATACAATTGAACAATTTTCACTAGTAAGATCCTTGAGGGAGAGGATATCTGTTATCTCGTTTGATTTTATGATATACCTAGGAGAGCATTATTATGACAAAGGTCACGTTGTTGATCCAGTTACTTTTGCTGAAACTATTTCTAGTCATGAGATGAGATATATATGAGCCATAATGATGTTGAGAGCTAGTTAATTGCAAGGCTACAAGTTTATTGGAAGCAAATGGGTTTATAACAATGAAAAAGATTCCAAGGGAAACTTGAGAGGTTTAAGTACAGATTAGTTGCCAAAACTTTTGTTCAGAGAAAAGAGATGGATTTTAATGAGACTTTCTCTCATGGGTCGTCAAGTATGCATTTAGAGTTCTTACGGCAATTATAACCCACTATGATTTAGGGTTACATCAAATGGATATCAAAAGTATCTTAATAGAGACCTTATTGAGAATGTATACTTGATGTAGTCTAAAGGATTTATAGAAATAATATGTGATCATCTTGTGTGTGTACTTAAAAGATCTATTTTTGGGCTCAAATAAGCATCTAGACAGTGACATCTAAAATTTGATAAGATAATTACGCCTTTCAAATTTGCTGAAATTCAAGTAATTTGATGCTTAAGTTTAAGCTTTCCAACCTCGTTAACGTGTTGTTATTTCTGTATCCAAACCCATCCAAATAAACTATGATAATACTGTTGCAGTTTTATTGTCTAATAATATAATAAAGGTACTACAAGGTCTAAGCATATCAAAATCAAGTAATTAACCTTAAAAAGTTAATAATGGGTTCATATATATGTTTGCTCTACTTACTTTTATTTTGTTTGCGATTTCATTTTTATTTTTTTTTGATTATATGGATTGTAATAATAATCCTTCAAGTTTCAGTCAAAAGTTTTTATATATACGATTTGTAAAAAGTCTTAGAACTCGTGTCAATTTTAAGCAAGAGCATGAGGTATTTATCATTAGGCTCATGTGTATATGTCTTGTAGTACATAAAAATATCCAATATATGAAGTTAAATTTAAGAGATACATGTTAAAATTTGTTTCAACGATAAGGAATTTCTCTTGCTTGTGATGCATAAAAAAGAGAAATTGGTAATCAACAAGTGAAATATCACATTATAAACCGTAAAGTCGATACTATTGTTATTGCTACATAACTACATTTACCTCATATGAATAAAATTTATCAATATTTGTAGCCAAGGGAATTTCTCTTGCATACTTGTTGATGGAGGTGAGTTATGACTCCACAGATACCGACTCCTTCTTAACTAGAACAGTAGCCGCCGAAGGTGGATACACCTGCAAAAACCGTCGGAAGGTGCTCCGATGGGGAGACTCCGACGCTCAAATCAATAAATAGCGGTTTTCGTTTGAAAGAAACAGACTGAGAGTTGAGGGAAAGTGGTTCCGTGTATTCTGTGTGCCCCCTGTATTAGGCCTAGAGAGCGTATCTGATGTCGAAGGTTTTGAGAGCTCTTATACCTGTGAGAGTCGTGCGCTGCTAAGGAATTTCCACCCTACCTTATTTATCGAATCGATCCAGAGATCTCGGAAATCAATATTATGAATTTATCACAATCCTCATATATCGGAAAACCTTCTTCTTCAGGAGGGATGCTTTCCTTATTTGAAAGATTTTGGAATTGCTGTTATGAAATAAGAAACTAAAATCAAGAAAATTCTAATCTTCCTTTATTAATCAATAGGGGTGTTGCCCCTTGTTCGGTTGCTCAAACGATAAAGGATCTTTCGAGACTCGCCCGGTTAGAGGATTGACATTTGCTTAATTGGAAGAGGAGACTGTCTCAAATCGGTTAACGAGACAACTGAGACCCTATCGTTTGGTAGACCCAGGCGACTGAAACCCTTCGGTAGATTGACCGGGGTGGCTATGGCCTTTCGGTAGATTGTTGTTGTGGACGTTAGATATACTAATCGGCAGGGCCCTTTCGTAGGCCTTCAGGGAGTTGACTCTCCTGGTTTGGGCTTTTGGGTCAAGTTTCATCATTTTCCCCCCACTCATGGTCTTCTCGGAAGAGGAAACGCCATGAGTGATAATCCTCGAAAAGGAACGTCCCCTTTTATTTTGACATTCGCTGCTTCGATTTTCACGAACCGTCTTTTATACATTTTGTAAGAGCCTTTGCTTCTTAGAAAATACCTCTTTTCCTTTTTTCTCCAAAAAGCTTTCTCTTTCAGCAGAAAATGTCGACAGACGTCTTTTCATTACGTAGCATAGACAATATTCGGAGCATTATGACCAAAGAGGATCTAATAGAAGTCCGGAAGGAAATGTCGTTTGGAAGTGACTTCGAATTTATATTGCCCAGCGAAGGGGATAGAGCGAGTTTTGCCCCCGAGGGTTATGTTCCAATGTATAAACAGTGAGTGAAATATGGTTTGAAGATTCCATATACGGGTCTACTGACGGAGATCTTGAAGTATTGGAACATTCACCCTTCGCAACTCATCCCAAGCACCCCATAATTTCTTTGTTAGGGTTTTTTCGTGTTCGTTTCGACCTGGAGATTTTAGGGGCTCTATTTTCCTTGGGGCGATGTAGCACTAAAGGATCCACCCACGGTTGGTATAAACTTCAGACTCGTCGAGAGTCTCACTGGAGGTTTTTTTATAGTGAGTCCTAGGACAACACTGGATGCAGAGGTTCTTCTTCATTAGATTTTTTAAGAGGGATCTCATTCTTGTATTTCTGGATACTAACCAACTGCCCTTTTTGAACGAGAAAATCCCTTCTCATCTTCGTCACTCCTATTTTCTACATGTAGTGGCCTGTTATTGTAAGGCTAGCTGTAGGGGTGGACAGTTTGGTGAGAGACGACATGTTGATACTATCTGGTCTTCTCAAGGATGAGCCAAGCCAAATTACCAAGCCCCTTCTGTTGGAGCAACTGGGAAAAGACTTGGTCGACACTGTGCTGGACATTGATGTCCATCTTCTTGATAAAATTTCTACTGAGCGGGGAATGCGGTCTCATGTAAAGAGGAAAGCAGTTGATGCTTCCCCTGAGTCCGAGCGAAAAAAGTCTAAGACTAGGACGTCTAGTTTACCTGCTAGGAGAGAAGAGCAAGCTGCGTTTGGAGAGCATGCGCTGTCCCAAGAACATTCTGAAACTAAAGGGAGTCATCTAGTTAGGGAGGCCTTTGGTGCATCGACCAGAGTTAGAGAAGGATATGGTTCCAATGAGGGATTCTTTGAAGTGACTGAAAGCATTCCAGGTGAAACTTTGGGACAATCCCATCAGGGGTCTTGATGTCTTTTAGTCGATGTACCAGATGACTATTGTGTTCTTCGACCTATTTTGTTTGGAGAAGGACGAAAATTTGAAGAAGGATCAGTGGCGGTCTTCATGGGAGGTCACAATTTCAATCTTGTTGATCCATAGGAGACGTCACAGTTAGCTGAGCGTTTCCAACTTCCTCCGAAGTCCACCCTTTGAAAGATGTCTCTCGAGTGTACCGACAGGGCTATCCAATCCCTATGCCTTACGGTAAGTACATTCTTTGTATGAGTTGAAATTTTATCTTTACTGTCTCGCGACTCTGACCATTGCGTCTTTTGTCCAAACTTCTGTCTCGGTTGATTTTCAAAGAAAGCTGAGGGCTAAACGCGATGTGCAATTTTCCGGTATGAGTGACCAAATGTTGGCACTGAAGGACGCTTTGGAGAACCAAGAGAAGACCATTGGGGAGGTCAAAGATAGGCAAATCGAGCGCCTTCGAGAAGAGCTTGTCTCCGTTCAAGCTCATTGCAAGGAATTGGAAATAGAGGCACGTGCTCAGAAAGCGTAGTTAACAGCTGTTGAAACTTTAGCCCGTTTAATAGAAGAATCCCTTCGAAGGGCTGAACAGGAGATAGCTGACCTCAAGGCTTCTGCTGTTAAAGATGCCGTCACCCTATAACTTTCTTAGCGTAAGTTGCATGAGCGCCTGAAATGCACCGAAGAGATTCTTCGAAAGATTAGTCGGTACAAAGCTTTGCCCCCGCTTGAAGGATCAGCGGATTCGAACTCTGCTCCTACTATTTCTTGTGTTCCTCCTACTCTTTTGTAACTTCGTGGAATGAGGATTTTTTACCCCCTGATTTATTGAGATGTAATAACCACCAAAGGATTTCTGATTTTTTGCTAGCCGAGCAAGGTCAGGGGAATCTCCTCTAATGATGTGCTCGCTCTAGAATGTTATTAAAAGCTCTTGGAATCAAGGTTACTTTGGTCCGTTCTTAGAAGATTGATTTGGAGATACTCCCTTGAAAGATCCGGGCGACTGAGGCCTTCCGAATGATTAAAGTCTTTAAAAATTAAGGTCGTGTCAGCCTATTCGGAAAGCGACACATTCGTTCGGAAGATCTGAGAGGCTAAGACCCTTCGGTCGATTAGACATTTTAGGAATTAGAGCCATGTCGGCTAGTTCGGGGAGTTCCATCTCGTATTAGCGACACATTCGTTTGGAAAATGTGGCCAGCTGAGGCCCTTCGGTCGATTAGAGACTTTAGGAATTAGGGTCGTGTCTACCCGTTTAGGGAGTTCCATCCCAAATTAGCGACACATTCGTTCGGAATATGTGGGCGGCTGAGTCCCTTCGGTTGATTAGAGACTTTAGGAATTAGGGCTGTGTCCGCCCATTCGGAGAGTTCCATCCTATATTAACGACACATTCGTTCGGAAGATCTGGGCGGCTGAGGCCCTTCGGTCGATTAGAGACTTTAGGAATTAGGGCCGTGTCCACCCGTTCGGGGAGTTCCATCCCATATTAGCAACACATTTGTTTGGAAGATACGGGCGGCTGAGACCCTTCGGTCGATTAGAGACTTTAGGAATTAGGGTCGTGTCTGCTCGTTTGGGGAGTTCCGTCCCATATTAGTGATATATTCATTTAAAAGATGTGGGGACTGAAGCCCTACGGTCGATTAGAGACTTTAGGAATTAGGGTCATGTTCGCCCATTCGGGGAGTTCCATTCCATATTAGCGACATATTCGTTTGGAAGATCTGGGCTATTGAAACCCTTCGATCGATTAGAAACTTTAAGAATTAGGGTCGTGTCTGCCCGTTTGGAGAGTTTCATCACATATTAGCGACACATTCATTTGGAAGATGTGGGTGGCTGAGACCCTTTGGTCGATTAGAGATTTTAGGAATTAGGGCCGTGTCCACCCGTTTGGGGAGTTCTACCCCATATTAGCGACACATTCATTTAGAAGATCTGGGCGGCTGAGGGTCAATTAGAGATTTTAGGAATTAGGGTCGTGTCCGCCCGTTCAGGGAGTTCCATCCCATATTAGCAATACATTCGTTCGAAAGATGTGGGCGGCTGAGGCTCTTCGGTCGATTAAAGACTTTAGCAATTAGGGTCGTGTCCGCCCGTTCGAGGAGTTCCATCCCATATTAGCGATACATTCATTCGAAAAATCTGGACGACTAAGACCCTTCAGTCGATTAAAGACTTTAGGAATTAGGGCCGTGTTTGCCCGTTCGGGGAGTTCCATCCTATATTAGCGACACATTCGTTTGGAAGATATAGGCGGCTGAGACCTTTCGGTCAATTAGAGACTTTAGGAATTAGGGTCGTGTCCGCCTGTTTGGGGAGTTCCATCCCATATTAGCGACACATTCGTTTGGAAGATCTGGGCGGCTGAGATCCTTCGGTCGATTAGAGACTTTAGGAATTAGGGTCGTTTTCGCTCGTTCAAGGAGTTTCATCACATATTAACAACACATTCGTTTGGAAGATCTGGGTGGCTGAGACCCTTCGGTCGATTAGGGACTTTAGGAATTACGGTCTTGTCCGCCCATTCGGGGAGTTCCATCCTATATTAGCGATACATTCATTCGAAAGATGTGGGCGACTGAGACCCCTCAGTCGATTAGAGACTTTAGGAATTAGGGCCGTGTCCGTCCGTTCAGGGAGTTCCATCCCATATTAGCGACACTTTCGTTTGGAAGATCTGGGCCGCTGAGACCCTTCGGTCGATTAGAGACTTTAAGAATTAGGGTCATTTTCGCTCGTTTGGGGAGTTTAATCCCATATTAACGACACATTCGTTTAGAAGATCTGGGCGGCTGAGATCCTTCGATTGATTAGAGACTTTAGGAATTATGGCTGTGTCCTCCCATTCGGGGAGTTCCATCCCAATTAGCGACACATTCATTCAGATGATGTGGGCGGCCTAAACCCTTCGGTCGATTAGAGACTGTTGAAATTAGGGCCGTGTCCGCCCGTTCAGAAAGTGTTTCCTTTTGAAGTCCCAGGCCACGCGCAGTCAATGAGTAGTGGCAAATATCGAGATTTTTATTAAAGGAAGAGTGCCAAAAAGTCCGAGTCATATGCTGGACAGTTGCTAACGGGAACATAAGGCTCATGTCGGCCATCTCCATATTGGACTTGGAGGATTACTCCTCTTGATTCCTCGTGTGGTGGCCTGGGATCTGGCCTATGAAGTGGCTCATTCTCCCTTGGTACGTCACGCCTGTTTGGGGAAGATTGGTTTCTTCCTTCTAAACTGATAAACTTCTATAGTTTTCCGCTGTGGACCAAGAATTCCAATTCATCCTTGAGTTTTTTACACTCATCGGTCATGTGACCGTAGTTCCTGTGGAAATGACAATACTTAGATTTGTCTTTTTTAGGATCTTCTTCTGCCGGACAAGTGAGTCATCTGACATATGACTTGTTATTTATTTGATACAAAACCCGACTTGGGGTTTCGCTTAGTGGGGTGTAGACACTGAACCTTTGCGAGGGTGGAGTTCTTGATTTACCTCTTTTCGGGGAATATCAGCGTGGCAACTGGCTGCGTTCTTTTCTGCTATGGTGTCATTTTTGTTGATCGAAGGCCTCTGCTTCTTCTGTAATGATATATTTCTTTGCTCGGGAGTAAAATTCTTGGATGGAGGTTGGAGGCTTTTTTGTGATAAAGACCTTCATATCAGAGGAGTGCAAGCCTGTTAGGAGTGCGGCCAGGGCAATGTTATGGTCCAGGTCAGGGACTTTCAACATTTCCGCCTAGAATCTTTCCATGAAGTTCCTGAGAGGTTCCTCCTTCCATTGGTGTAACGATAAGAGGGACGTAGATTTTCGTTTCGTCCCTTGAATGATTACAAAGTGGGCCTCAAACTGTTGTTGGAGTTGTGCGAAACTCTTGATATTGAATGGGGGAAGAGAATTAAACCAGGCTAGGGCGTTACCCTTAAGGATGGTAGGGAAGTATTTGCACATCACAGCGTCTGAGAGGTCTCTAGAGACCATCATTGTTATAAAGTGGGCGGAATGGTCACGGGAGTCGTTTATCCCGTCATACCGCTCCCTGGGAGGTAGAAGGATATCTCTTGGCGTTGGTTCTGACAAGATTTTTGTGTCGAATGGCTATTCACCCAGGGAGTGTTGGGGATCTTCCTTGTCCGTTACTCCCGCTCGTTTTAGTTCGGCAGCCACTAGCTGTTCAATCTGCTTTTTAGGCTCTGGGGGTCGTATTGGGAGGCTACCGATAGTTCCCGGAATTCTTGCCCAGGGGGTTGCTTGTATTCGGATTCTACAACAGATGAGTGGTTGTCCGGCCTAAGGGCTTGACTGAGTCCTTCTAACTGTTTACTCATTCTTTGGATTCCAGACACTAATCTTTCCATTTGGGGCTGGCCTGCCTGTCCTAAATCTAGGGCCATGACTTGTTGTTCTTGACTTGCATGTCGAGGAATTAACTCCGGATACGACGGTCGGGGGAAAAACACAGGATTGAGAATTTGAGGATTCGTTACTGAAGGAACGGCAGGTTCGACGGGCATAAGGATGTGCCCTTTTACAGCAGGGGGGCTTTAGAGGATGCTCTAGTCATTGGAGGCATGGTTATCAAAACTTCTCTAGTTTATTTTCCCACATACGACATCAATTTGATGGAGGTGGGTTATGGCTCCACAGATACCGGCTCCTATTTAACTCGAACAATAGCCGCCGATGGTGGATACACCTGTAAAAATCGCCTGAGGGTGATCCGGCATGGAGACTCTGATGCTTAAGTCAGTAAAGAAAGGTATTCGTTTGAAAGAAACAGACTGAGAGTTGAGGGAAAGTGGTTCCCTATGTTCTGTGTGCCCCCTGTGTTAGGCCTAGAGAGCATACCTGATGTTGAGGGTTTTGAGACCTCTTATACCTGTAAGAATCGTGCACTATTGAGGAACTTCCACCCTACCTTTCTTATCGAACCGATCCGAGAATCTCGGAAGTCAATATTACGAATTGATCACGATCCTCATATATCAGGAAACATTTTTCTTCGGGATGGTTGATTTTCTTATTTGAAAGATCTTGGAATTGCTGTTACGAAATAAGAAGCTGAAATCAAGGAAGTTCTAACCTTCCTTTATTAATCGATAGGGGTGCTGCCCCTTATTCGGTTGCTCGACTGATAAAGGAACTTTCGAGACTCACCCGTTAGAGGATTGACATTTGCTTAATTGGAAGAGGAGACTGTCTCCGATCGGTTAACGAGGCAACTGAGACCCTATCGTTCGGTAGACCCGAGCGACTGAGGCCTTTTGGTAGATTGACCGGGGTGGCTATAGCCCTTTGGTAGATTGTTGTTGTGGACGTTAGATACTGTTCAGCAGACCCCTTTTCTTGGCCTTCAGCGAGTTGACTCTTCTGGTTTGGGCTTTTGAGTCAAGTCCCATCACTTGTGATGCATAAAAAAGAGAAATTGGTAATCAACAAGTGAAATAGCACATTATAAACTATAAAGTTGATACTATTGTTATTTGCTACATAACTACATTTACTTCATATGAATAAAATTTATCAATATTTGTAGCCAAAGAAGAGCAATTTGATAGCTGAGGATCTTATTTTATAGAACAGTACATTAAAATAGTCTCTTGACTAATCTGATTTTTAAATTTTGGCTTATTAAATTTTTAAATATTATCTTGGCATAAAGAGTTAGTCATAAATAATGTCGCCCAAGTGGAAGAATGATAGATTTTTAATATAAATATGGGTTTGCATTAATTGTGCTCTTAAGCTAAGATAATTTGGTTAAATAAGAGACAAAAGCAGCCCTATAAGCTTCATTTATCTAGGGAGTCTATTATTCTAATTAATAATATGTTGGTTAAATTGTGTAGGCCTAATAGACCTATTAGGGATTGTTGGATGGAAACCCTAATATGCATATATTTCTATAGAGTATTGTCTGCTCTCAATGGATATAAAATAACAACAATCTAAACTTTAATTCAGTAATTTGAGGTCAACCGTCTAAAAGACAAATATAAGATAATTAAAAATTAAAATATAGAAAAAAACAACCCATACACATGCTATCCAAATACACTTATAATATGAAAAGTAATGATTTTACACTCTAATTCTCTTACCCATACACATGCTATCCAAATACACTTATAATATGAAAAGTAATGATTTTACACTTTAATTCTCTTACGCCACTTATTTTTGTCCTAAATCATCTTTTCAGTTAATCTCTTAACTGTCATATCTTTGTGAATATATTATATTCAAATTTTTAATACTCTACCTTGTCGTTTCACTAAATCTCCTATATTTATTCTCTCGGTGCTCTTAACTGATGCATTTTTAGGTTTTCATTATATATGTCCAAACTTTTTCAAGTGACATACTCGTATCTTATTCACAATTAAACTCACTCATAATTTAGTGCGTATCTTTTCATTTCTATTCCTATCTTTCCTAATTTTACTACACATCCACCTTAATATTCTCATTTCAATTATAACAATTTTTTATTTTTATTGTTTAATAATCCAACATTTAATGTCATACAATAGTGTAAGTTTTACTGTCGTTTTATAAAACTTTCTTTTCAAATACATTGGTATCATGTGATCGCAAAGAGTTTCAAATGTCTTCTTGATCTCATCCAACTTGCTTGGATCATATGGTTTACATCCTCATCTATATTGCCGTCATTTTGAATAATGGATCTGAAATATTTTGAATGTTTACCTTTTGGTGCATCTTGTTCTTTTAATCTAATCATTTTTTTATCATTCTAATGATTATCACTAAACATCCATTTCATGTACTCCATTTTTTATTGACTCAATCTAAATCCCTCTGGACTCTAATGTGTCTCTCTATAACTCCAATTTAATACTAATATTCTCTCTAATTTTATCTACCAATACTATACCATCTACAAAGAGTATATACTATGGTATTTCATCTTGAATGTTCTTTATAATTTTATCTATCACTATTACCAAAAGGATTGGACTTAATGCCGATTTCTGATGGAGCCCAATATTTATTGGAAAGTTATCACTTATCTCTCGCATGTTCTTACATTAGTGACAACTCCATGAGACATATCTTTGATGAGATTAATATATTTGATGGAAATCCTCTTTTTTATCAATGTCCACCACAATATATCTCTTGAAATCCAATCATACGCTTTTTCTAGATCAATGAATATAAGATGTAGATCTCTCTTCTGTACTCTAAATGTTTTCATCAAATGTCTTAGTAAGTAGATTATTTCGATAGTAGATCTTCCTGACATAAATCCAAATTGACTCTATACCATATTTATTTCCAATCTCAATGTATGCTCAATCACACTCTCTCATAGTTTTATAATATAATTCATAAATTTAATTCCCTTATAATTATAAAAATCTTATATATCTCAATAGATATATCATCTAACTAGTATAGTTCTTATCTCTACCATTTGAGAGACCTAGTCGTGAGAATCAGAGAGAAATACTTGGTGCACATGATCAGTTTCAATCGTTTTTTCTTCTGCTAAGTATGTTATGGATACGAAATCAAATTATTTCTTGCAACCCTTTCTAGCTATGGTATTCTAAGAATCTATACAAAGAAAGTTATTAATACGTGAGAAAAACATAGAGAGGGTTATCTTTTTGTATGGAAAAAAATTATAATTACGTGAGAAAAATTGGAAGCAATGATTAAAACATCTCATATTTATTCATATTTTCTATCTTTCGTATGAAATTTATCATGTTTTCCTAGCATTTTTATTTCGATTATGTGCATAATGTATGCCTTTTCTTTTGTGGGTTGCAAGGGAAATTAATAGAAATTTGGATCAAAGGAGAGCAAAACAATTTCCGTGGTGGTAAATTTCTGAAAGATGGAAAGAAATGAAAGAAAAAATGAGCATCGTCCACATTTCATTGTAGTTTCAAGTATAAGGATTATTGTAGTTTCAAATAATCAAATAATAGATCTATAAAATATGTGATATATATTTCCATATTTGATTGTTGTAGTTTCAAGTATAAGGATTCTGTAACGGTACTTTTGTGTTGTTAATTATGTTGTTTGAAGATTATATATCTTCAATTAGAATAGATCGTATTTTAGTTTAAACCAAATTACTACAATTTAATTAATTAGTTGTAGATGCATGATTCATTCTAGTGACGAATAGTTTATGTCATAACCATGCATAGTTTGCGAATGTTGTTACTTGTATATCTGATGCCATCTTAGATAGATTATGTTATAAGATGAATAGTCAATACCAGATTAGGTATTGTATATCATTTTTTTTATTTTTCCTAAATTCAAGAGGCATATGAGTTATATTTACTGATTACACCATGAACCCTTGTAAAAACTATGTTGAAATCGTATTTTAATTATATTCGACGATTGAATTTTGTTATAAATTTGATATCATTACTTTAGGTAGTTTATATTTTCTTTATTTTTATTTATTTTATCTTTAAATTTTTTAATCAAAATCAAAATATTGAGACTTAATAACAACAGATAATGAAATTTTTCTGTATAAAACATACTCAAATACTCACTTGTTTATAATTGATCTCATATATTGGTGAGCTTAGAGATATTTTACCAAAGTTGGAATTAAAATAGGCAACAAAGGGATCTCAAAAAATTAACTTTTAAAATGAAAAAGGAAAATTAAAAATTTTATCATTGAATAACCAAACTAATAATTAATTTAAATTTAAAAATGTATAAATAATACATTAAGTCATACATCTAATAATCAAATATTAATTTATAAAATTAATGTGAAAAAATTAGAAAAATTATACACAATATCCAAACTCATATGTAATACTCAAAAACTAATTTATTAAATTAATATGAAAATTAAAAAAAAAATTATACTTCATATTAAACTTTAAATAATATGCATCACTATTTGCACAGACATTAGTATAAATAGTTTGCCTAGAGAAAAATATATATATTGATATGAAATAATTGCCAAATTTAAATAAGGTGAACTAAGAGCCCTTCATATTTTCCCAGAAGAATGAGGCCTTAAACTTTCATATCTTAAGCAAAGGAGAATCAAATTATTATTATTATTTTTAATCAAGAAGAACCAGAGAAAAGATTCATGTGACCTCCCTTTCTCTTTCTCCTCTATTCGGGGATTCATCTCCTCTCTCTCTCTCATCTATGGTCTCTCTTCTTTGTCTCGTTCCTCTCCTTTTCTATTGGGTAGCAGATCTCCTCTCTTTCCCACTGCTCTCTTCTCACTCTTTTTTAGTTTTAGAATTTACAAATCGCCAAAGAGAGGACCACTCTCTTTTTTATCTTTATCCACTCGTCTCTTCTTTGGTGGCCAATCTCTTTTGTTTCTTTCTCCTCTTTCTCTATCCTTTTTTGGCAGCCCATCTCTTTTCTTTCTCTGTTCTGTCTCCTCTCTCTTCTTTCGGTTTTGGAATTTGCATACCGGAGAAAAAGGAAAAAAGAGAAACCAGAAAGAAAAGGAGAGAGGAGAGAGGAGGGAGATGAAAGAATAAGAGAGTCAATCAATGGACAACTAATTTAATGAAAATTTGGATTCGAATTTTAGAAATGAAAAGAATTATTTGAAGAGAACTCTCTCTAAAAAAAAGTCTGATAACAATTCAAACCGAATAAATTACAATATGAATCTAAATACTAATTATTTCGATACCATAAAGAGAATAAGAGTGGCCGGGGTTAAGTTTTTCTTGGTAGTGGATCAAACAATATGAGAAACTTTTTATTTGTTTATTATTATTATTTTTTTAATGATTCCTTGGAAAAATAAACTATCCTAAACACAATTTTTCTTTCTTATTCAAAATATGGAATAGGACCCCACCTTTTCCTTAAAAGGTATTTAGGGCCTTTACTCATATTTGGCCTAAAATAATAAAACATTTATAATTTAATGATTAGCATTATTATAAATATTTGAAAAAAAAATTGTAAAATTAGGAAAAACAACCTTAGCAGAACCTAGAACGCAAACCCAAGAATATGAAAGGGGAATGGGAATGGAGGAGTTTAGTTTATGTAAGAACATGGTGACTTAATCACACAGCATAAACATATAATAAAATTCTTGAAATCATAAACAAAAATTAGGGTTCTTGGCATACTATAGTGAGCAATACACAAAACTCCGAGAATCACGAACTTTGTCTTGTTCTTTTTTGCAGTTGGGGTAATAATCACAAAGATCGAACTATCACCGCAATTCTAAGACGTTGCAGCTCTAAACCCAGTGATTGGATCGCCATAAAAATTCCCTACTCGAAATTTTTTATTAACCCTCTCAATAGCGTACTTCTCTCAAAAACGCAATGGTGCAAAGTTCACTCTCAATAGTCAAAACCCTAGATTCATAATGTTATTCTTCTCTCAAGAACAACAAGATCTTTCCATATTCTCTTTATTCTCAGGAATAGTCAACTGTCTCGTAATGCCTCTCTCGAAACAAAACTCTTTAAACTATTTAGATAGATATTCGTACCCCCGATTGGTTTTAAGAGTTTTCACCCTCAAGTCTAGCTAGTTCTCAATCTCACTAATAAACCTCCTGAAGCACTCAAGTGCCTCAAACTTATACAAGATCAGATAGATGTAATCGAAACGCGTGTAGTTGTCTATAAACGTAATGAAATATATGGCTCCATTTTGAGCTTTTACATACATGAGTCTGCAAATATTGAAATGGACCAACTGTAATGGAGTCCTAACTCTCATTGCCTTCTCAAATGGTTTTCTCATAACTTTGCCCACAGGGTAAAACTCACATAAGGGCAACTGGACCCTAGTTAGCGGGCCCAACAAGGCACTCACAGCTAATCGGGCCATTCTCTCTTGCCCTATGTGGCTAAGTTTACTATGTTATACTTTCACATCATCAACTACACTATCAGATGCAAAAACAATAGGAGAAGAAGGAAAATTATCATAAAACGGAATCAAATCCAGTACATAGAGTCCCTCATGGACTAAATCGGAACAAATCAAAATATTATCATTATAAATGGAACTCTAGAGTTTCCTAACAAAACAGAATATTCTAATTGGTCAAGACATCGGATAGATATAAGATTCTACCGAATCTCAGGAGCATATAATACATCATGCAGATACAGGACGTGGTTATTTCGCAGCATCAGCTTGTATGTACCAATCCCTCTCACTTCTACAAATGCTCCGTTCCCCACATACAACCTCATCGCATAGGGACTCAAACGGCATAACTCAACATACATGCTCCTGTCACGAGCTACATGGTCCATGGCTTCTGAGTTTACAATCCATAAATGAGAAGAGTTAGCGAGCATCACACTAGATGTCACATAACACAAACTATATAAAGAAGAAAGATGTACCTTTCACTCACCACACTTGCGTGCGAAATACCCATGCTTGCCACACACATAGTATTGGACATTTTTCTTATTGAGCTCCTTCTTCTTGCATTTCTGCCTTTGTCATCGAACTTGGCAGATAGCTTCTTTTTGCCTTAGCCCTTGGCCTTCTTCTCATGCTTGCGCCATTTGCGCTTAATGCTTTGGGAGCCCTTACTCGACTCTGCGATGTTAGCATGACCTGAAATAGACCTAGCCACCTCCTGGCACTCCTCCTCGAGCTCACAATGCCTACTCACATCCATGAAAGTACCAATACTCTTAGTATGTGTGAGATAAGCCTAAACAACATCCCAAGAGTCAAGCAAAGACTGGATCACACCCAGTACCTAAAGCTCATCCGACATAGTCTTCCCTATACTCTTCAGAGAAGCAATCATATTCGACATATGCATTAGATGCTGTTTCATAGTATGATCGTGTCTTTTCATGTACGTGATAAATTTGTAGGCTAACATCCTCAACTTAGGAGTTAACTGGGAGCCGTAATGCTCTTTGAGAGCAAGTCAGACTGACATAGCAGTAGGATTCTGCTCATATATCGGGATCAACTCATCGTGCATGCTACTAAGAGGGATCACCCTAGCTTGGTCATCCTTCTTTTTCCAAGCACGATACGCCTCCTGATCTCATCTCGCTTGTGGCATGTTACCCTCCCCGGGATCCGCCATCTCGTGTTTAAGAACCTCTTCGAGTTCTTATTCCTCAAAAATAAACTGAACCTTCTGGTGCCAAATGTCATAATTGTCACCGTTTAGCTTGTCTCCCTTCATGAGATCCAAAATGGCAGTCTTTGTAGTAGCCACGTCTCTGTCACATAGGAAAGAAGAGACGTTAGTGACAAATGATAGTTAATATCACAATTTTGTGCACCATATGATTTAACAAGATCCAAATTACTCAAGTACATACCCCAAGATGAGCGTATGAAACAACGGATACCATATACCACAATTTGGGATTGCATCTCACCATTCAGATTTGGATTCGACACATAAAAACCCACATTTAGTCACATTAAATGGCATAGGACCCTCAGAAAAATAAAATTTTTCATCCCAGCAAGTCCTGATGCACCACCGGTGGGTCCACACACCGCCACACGCCTCCACAAGTGCAGGAGAGGTGACAGCGCGTGACAGACGCGTGTTTTATTTTTCGTTCCTTCAGTAGATCAAATGTTTATATTTCTCAATGAAACCCTTCAAACCCTCAAGCTCAATGGTGCTGATTCTTCAAATCCCAGCTTCTATCTCCTACGATTCACCTCCATGGAATCTCAATCATTTTCAAATTGAAACCCCATAATTAATTATCTCATAGAAAGTTGTGGTCTCCCTCATACCTTTGTTGTCTTAGATTCCAAAACCTTAATCTCAAATCCTTCCAAAAGCCAAATTCAGTCCTCCAGGTCTTTAGAGACTATGGGTTCTCAAAAGTCCACATAAAAGAAGTCGTTTTGAGGAAACCACCTGTGTTATTGTCGAAACCCACTAAAACCCTTAAGCCAAAGCTTGATTTTCTCTCCAAAAATGGTATTTTTGGAAATGACTTGGTTCAACTTGTTGTTTCTGATTCCTCCATTTTGGGAAGAAGTTTGGACAATCGAATAATCCCATGTTTTGTTTTCCTAAAAAAATTCTTCCAAAATGAGGGAGACATTGTGTCACACCCAACCTTCAGATCGAACATGTAGTAACCGCCGCGTTATCTCGACATACAGGTAAGCCCTACCCATATATCGAGATAGTGCAAGATATTTTTCGATATCCAATCATATTTTTAAAATAATATCGTCACCAAAAATAATTTAGCATACATCTATCATATAGTTAAGGATTAACCCAATCCGTCCATGTTCAAGCATGTATGCAATTTGGCCAACTTGGCTATTCCAATCCAAATAATCCACGGATTTTTTTTTTTAAATGAGTCCCTACTCAAGGGATCCTTATCAAATTTTCCATCAAGACAATTCTCAAACAAAATTCAAGAAAGTAAAAGAGGAGTTCCTCATTTTAAGTTTACAAAATCATTTTTAATTCATAGAACAATTAAATATAGTATAAAATATTTCTTCAAAAATAAGTACAAAAAGTTTCTCCCATTTTGGTCCACTAAATACCTTAAATCAAAAGATGACTAATTATCCGATGACGTCGAGCAATACAATTTTTTTCAAGTCACTTTAAGCATCCACAAGACTCAACTAGGCTTTCCTTATAAAATGAAAAAAGAGGGGTGAGTATAAAATATACCCAGTGAGTCATATACAAGTTGTATAATAACAAGAATTTTTGTGGTGGATATAACAAATACATAGTTGTTTTAAACCATCATGGCATTCCAAATTTTATTCAAAAAAAATGAATTTTAAACCAATATTTTCAAATCATCACATTTCTTATCATGGTTCAGTCTCATAGGCATCCCCAAATTTTCATTTTTCAATCCCGGGGTAACCCAAAATCTATATTCCCAACAAAGGTCTACGACGATCTAGGGTAAGACTGCCAAGGGGTCTTAAAAATTTTCATTTAAAAATGTCCCCATCCTTGGTGTTAGTTATGGTTTTCGTTGGTGGTGCAACCAACTATCCCATACCCTTTAGGTGGCATGTTATTTGATTATGGTTGTGCTATTGCGCTCGGCTACATACCATGGCTATTAACATTAACCCCACCATGTCACCTTGTCAAGTTGCACTATGAGGGGAAATGACTAGTCATTTTTAGGGGGGCTCAGTCTCTTATGCCAAGCCAAATCACATGCACCATAAATCCATATCATTTGCCATTAGCTTTAATAATCTCTCAATCATAATAACACACCAATGTGTTTATCATCAATAAGTTTACATGTCACATTCATTCATTCAAACCATACCGGTTGCATAGAAATTTTCAACTTTCATACTTGGGATATTCCACACATACTAAAATATATAAATCCAAGAATTTGAAAACCATTTGAAAATTCAATGAAAAGATTCTTGATAAAAGCAATTTTTCTTATTTAACTACAAGCATAAAATCACTTAACCCTTGGGAGGGTATGTCACGCCTCGAATTGGGAATCGTGAACAGCCGCCCGTTGCCCTGGATGCCGGCTGTATTTCTACAGAAAATCGAGCAGAACCTCCCCATAAATTGGAGGTCTCCCATGTACAAATAACCAGTATACCTGTATAAATTTAAAATCATCCTGAAAATAAAACAAATGGCTATCCCGGCCTCTCCAAAACCAACAACTCCCAAAGCCGACATTCAGAACAACGCAAGGCTATAAAAAAAATCTATCAACAAACCTAGCCACAGACCTCTACTGTCATGCCCAACTAGAGCATGAGCAGCCGCCACACCGAGCGGACCTAAATTTATACAAATGTATAACAAATTTCCCAAGTAACATTCAAATACGTACAATCGCCTCAAATGCAAATGAAATATGAGAGTTTCGCAAATAAACATACATAAATTATACAGTCATCCCAAAATAAGTACACAGTCAACTACGGATCTCAACAAGACCTCGCAGGGTCGAAATAAAGTACGAAATTCATATTTCAAATTTAATTTAGACCTCTCATCGTCGAGAATACCAAATCCACCAGCAATCTATCAAGCCCTCGAGCCAAGTACGTCGCCCTATCGCAATAATCCTGTCTGAGGAGGGAAAGGAATGGGGTGAGTATCTATGGGAGGATACTCAGTGAGTGAGGGGATTAATCTCAAATACTAATAGTGTAGGTAAATATTGGAGTGTCAAATAATATCATTCGTAAACAATAATTCAAGTTTTGTAGTAAATCATGATATGTTCAATAAAATGAACTCTTTTAATCATTCACACGATATCACACATATATGCATCCATTTAAAAATCAAATATAACATAGAGCTAGCCGAAAGAATCCTGGCAAAGGTCAACCGTGACCAAGGACAGGCGCATCGGGGGTTTTAATATGCAAAGTGTTTCAAAAGTAGCTCTCTACCCCGACGTTGGCACGTACAAGCAACTCCCAGTGCTAGACCGCCTATTCTGACGGTCCTCCCCTTTCGGTTCAACTGGGCCCATACGGAACATCACAATCACGTACAAGCAATTCCCGGTGATAGACCGCCTATTCTGACGGACCTCCCCAATACCTGGTTCAACCGGGCCCGTACATATCACAATCACGACGTTTGCGGATACCTCTGGCCAAAGCGTATCCGGGCAACTCGTGCCTCTACAAACGCCCTTCGTAGCTACGGAATCAATCAAGTCATCATCATAGTATCACAAGTGGGCATCCCAGTGCCCTCACAGATCTTAAAACATTTCAAATCCGTGTGCCATTACAATTTCATCAAAATCATTTCAAATCAACAACCGATGCAATGGTAGAATAGAAAACATTCAAGTTCTCAAATCATGGCACAATTTCATTTTATTCAAACATGGATGCATAATCGTAGAAAACATAAGTACGACACTCCAATAATCACAAAACAGATTTGAATTTCAATTTCATACGTTGAGACTATGCATATCAAAACATGTTTTGTTTAAAAACACGGTAAAAATCAGGTTTCACCATTTCATACAAGAGATTAGGGTCTCACTCACATTCTAGGGAGGGTAATCACTCCCTATTTCCACAATCGAACCCGAATTTGACTCATCGAGTCTCCAACAAGATCAACCTAATCAAATTATCACAATTATCATCAAATTTCTAACTATTCTTAGGGTTTATCATTTTTCCTAAGTTTGTACAAATCTTAATTCTCCAATTTACGAATAAACTCCAATGTCATCAATTTCCATACCATTTATAAGTAATTAACCAAATCAAAATCAAGTTAAATTCAAACCTAAAATCGTTCAAAATCAAAAACACGTCTAAATACATAAATTCCCTATAAATTAGAAAAATCTTTGAAAATTCATACACTTTTCAATTCTCATCCGATTTCTTCAAACCATATGTCATTTTAAAGGTATTGAAGCCTATTTTCATAATATAGAGATTGTATTTTCGCCTATATACAATACCAACTATAATGTAAAACAACGCACCAATCCTTAGGCTAAAATCCCAAAGTTTGACTGTTTTCATACATATGTCAAATTAAACTCTAAAAAACCATTTAAATCAATTCGATTCGATTCTATCATTCCTTTAGCATGCTCCTTTCATATCAGACACTAGACTTGGCCTTATTGTTCAAGCATAGGATTTCAAAAATGCATTTTATTCCAATCAAACATGCATTATAAACCTATATAACACTTCCTTATGCTAATTTCACCCTAATTGCATTCTAATTTCATTCAATTAATGAAAAGATCAAAAATCTCTTTACCTAGGGTTACACAGTCCACAACCCTAACGTCCGTGCGCCTACAACTCAGTACGGACCTGCAATACTTCAAATTGAAGCAAATTTCAGTAATTAAGCTTAATTAATATAAGAATCAAAACCCTAAATCTATAGGTTAGAACTTTCGTCCTTACCTTCGCAAGAAATGACTGCAGGCAGTCTAGGGTTTGGGCGACTGTAGTTTGGGGCTCTGTAAGAGTGGAATAAAACGCGCAAGCAGTGAAGGAGCTGCAGTAGTGCACACAGGAAGGAGCTATCGCGAGCTGGAGCGCGCGTAAGAGGGCTGTCAGCATGCGAGCAGTCGCGCGCTGGGGTAGTCAGCGAGCGAGCAGTCGCGTGCGCGCAAGGAACTGTCGCACGCGACGTGCGCGCAAGGAATTGTCGCACGCGACGTGCGCGTAGGGAGAGACAGAGTGAGAGAGAGACTGAGGGAGACTGAGAGACAGAGAGGGAGGTAGAGAGTGGAAGATGGGTGGTGGTGGTGGTGGCAGGAGACGCGTCGCGGCGGCGGTTGGGGGTGGATCGCGAGAGGAAGAGAGAGAAGCTCGCAGTTGAGAGAGATCGAAAAAGGGAGAGAGTGAGAGAGAGCAACCGAGAGAGAGGGACCGAGAGAGAGTGAGAGAGCAGGGATGCGGTGGTGACCCACGGCGGATGGTAGCGGCGGGGCGGTGCGGCGCAGGTGAGGGAGAGGAGAAGACGGAGAGGCGGAGAGAGAAAGAGAAGGAGAGAGAGAGAGAAATTAGGGCTTTAAGCCCTAATTTCGATTTTTTTTTTACTGTTTTTATTATTATTATTATTATTATTATTAATATTGTTATTATTTATATATATATTTTTATATAACTAGATTTTTATAAATAGCTAATTGAGTAAATAAATTAATTAATAAATAAATAATTATTTACATATATATATTTATACTAACTTTATTTTACAAATCCCAGAAACGGTATTTAAAATATACCAAAAATTAAATTTAAAAACCCCAAAATCTAAAATATGGATACTTTTAATATACCAAAAATTCAAATTTTATACCTCAAAATCGAAAATCAATAAAATTAAAAATTTTATATATATATAAACGGAGGAATATTTTATAAATATTCCATGAATACTACACTTGTACGAACACCGCAGTATCGGTGTTATAGGGTAAACACTCCCAATTGACCCATAATGACGTTTAATCAAGTAAAAATCCTTCCTTTAGTTCCAATTGCCTTTACACTAATACAATAAACACCAAATAAATCATTTAATCTCTTGTAGAACTAGAGTTAATTGGTTTTCTCCAACCTATCACAAACCTTAGTTTTCAGGATCTAGAAATCTATGTTTTAATTTTATCAATCACAACCAATCTGCAACTATATTCTATTATTGTTCACAAATTTTCTAAAAGTTTTATCATATACGAACCCTAGATTTAAATCCTCAAATTTCACATTTGTCAATTTATGACTCTATGTTCAAATTCCATCATTTGCATGTGGTTTCCCCCAATATAAAATTTCAACTTACCATTTTCCCTTAATTTCAACATTTATAGACCCTAGGTTTTAATCTCTAATAAAATTCCTTAAATCTCAATAATAAATTTCAATCCATGAATGAGAAAGCTAAATCCAAGTTTAAGAAGAGAATATTACCTTAATTGTGAGATTGGATTAATCCGTGAACATTAGGTGTCAAAAACCCTAACTTTCTCTTTCTATAAAAATTCCAAAATTTTAATTATCAAAACTAAAATCATAAGCAAGGGTACTAAATTCTTGAAGATGACTAGAAAATTACCTTGATTCCTTGGTTGGATTGAGCTTTGGGTATCAGATTTCAAAACCCTAAGTTTTTCCCCTTTTTGAGCAAACCCTAAATTTTTCTTTAAATCCGCCTTTCCATAGGTTTGATTGGGGTTTTGAAAAGATTAATGAAATGATTTTGTTAGGAAGTAACTTATTTTAGGTGAGAGATTGACTGAGAGATTGAATGAGTGAAAAACAGGAGTGAGAGAGATGATTAAGCAAGAGAGAGACGAAGAGTGGTCGAATGAAATGAAGAGAAATGAAATGGGACTTTAATGAATAGTGGGAGGTGAAATTACTAATTTACCCTTCATGAATTTTGAGTTTTATTTGAGCTTAGTGGGTATTTTGGTCATTTCCTAGCCTATTTATGTGCACAAGTTGATTTGTGGGCCTCTCAAGTCGATTCATGAGTCTAAGGTTTTTACGGATCAAGTCGATTTATGAAATAACCAAATCGACTTACAAATTTGGAACCAAGTCAAATTGGACACTTTCCAAACAAGGCCAAGTCGATTTGCCCTTACCAAGCCTCAGAAATTCCTTTTGCACATTAGGCAAGTCGATTTGTCTATGTGCACAAATCGACTTGTCATGCCAAAGCTGCAAAGATCATGTTCTGAATCTCTTCCAAATCGACTTGTCTTACTTTGCAAGTCGATTTGGCTCCTTAGTATTCCCCATTCAAATAGATTTCCCTCCTTACCCAAATTGATTCGCCTCTTTCCATTTCTCCACCAAATCGACTTGCTCCTTGCTCAAATCGATTTGTCATGTTCAATCCTTAAAATTCCTCTTCTGCATATCAACCAAATTGACTCATAATTCACCTATCCTTTTCCAAGTAGATTTACCACTCCCTTTCATTATACAAGTTGATTTGTTCTCTCCAATTTCCCATTTAAGTCAATTTGTATCTTCTTAATTTCCTTCATATAAGTTGATTTGCCTCCTCACAAATCAACTTGTGTCTCACATTTTCGATTTTAACTCACAATTGCCAAATCAACTCACAATTCTCTCAAATCGATTTGTATCTCTTTCCTTCTCTCTCACAAGTTGATTTGTCATCCCCTCAAATCAACTTACCCCTCACAAACACCATTCAACTTGCCAACCACAAATCAACTCACAATTTCACACCATTCAGCTTGTCCTTCATAATTGCATCTAAGTGGGTTTGAACCCATGTTCTCAAGCTTCCTCTAAAAATATTTTTACCACTAAGCTATTTAACTTCTTTAATATATTATCACCAATTTAAATATAAATCTCTTTTCCTAGTTCCATAAAAGAACAACAAGAAAATTGAAAATTTGAACTCCAAATTTTCCAATATTAAACTGCAAGTCCAAAAATCAATTACAATCCAATTTCTCTCTCTCTTTTTTTAACAAGAAATCAAATAAAAATTTTCTAACGCAGTACATTCAGTGTTACACATTGTTTCATTGTTGCTCAAAAAGAGAGGGTCTTGGGTTATTCAAAAATTTACAAAAACTATGGAGTCAAATGTTGACACACTGAGGAAATGTGGGGTTAGAGATGAGGATATTGCAAAGTTAGTTTAGGTAAAACCAAGAACCATGGCTAGAAGGCTTGGTGAGTTTGCTATGATTGTTATATAAATTATGGAACTTGGGTTTGATCCATCGAAAAGGATGTTTATTCATGGCATTTGTATAGTGGCTGCCATGAATAAGAGTAAATTGAAATCTAAGTTGGAAATTTTTAAGGATTTTTTATGGTCAGATGAGCAGGTGAAATCACTGTTCATTAAGCAACCTATTGCTCTATATGCATCTAGTGAAAATATCAGGGATTCTTTGGAATTTCTCATGAGTGAATCCAAGTTGAATGCGAGTAAGATTGGGAAGTGTCCAGTTGTTATGATTTTTAGCTTAGAGTAGAGAGTGAATCCCAGATTATATAAAACTCAAATTTTGATATCCAAAGGACTTATTCCTAAGGATAAACTTGTAACTATGTTAATGGCGACCGAAGCTGCTTTCTTGAAGAGATATCTCAAGAAGCATCAGAAAGAGCTACCCCGGCTTCAGGAAATAAATCAAAAGAAGTTACTTGGGTCTTAAAGACCAAGGTAATTCATATGAGTTAACCTAATGTATTTTTACTAATGGTTTATGAAATTTTTATGGTTTGTTTCATCCTACTTAGAAGCTTGACTGACTGATTGCATTTGGTATTATTGCAGTTAATGTTATTATGCATTGATGGCACATTTCGCCATTAAGTGTTTTTTGTTGTTGGATTGTACATGAAATGGTGTTAATGGTGATGCTAGTTAGATTTGATTATCTTTATTAAGGAGTGGATGGTTATTGGATTTGTTGCACCTCACATGTCGCTCTTTGACACTTAGGAATGTCATCATTCCCCTACACCCTTCTATATATCTTCCTTTTAGTTGTGAAATACATAAAGCATGATTAGCTTCTATAGGGGTAAAGCTAGGCTTGGACAACCTCAAATCTAACCTTCTAGGGTAGTAGGGTAGTAGCTTTAGGTTGATTAGCTAAAGAACTCAACATTGTAATGACATTGGAGAATGCCAAGTTTGGAGTGATTAATTCCATTGTGGGCACATGAGGAATAACACCAAATTGGAGAACTCTCTGTTATCTTTGAGGTAACAAAGAAGCGGAAGAGAGAGTTTTTGCTCCCTTTTGGGCTTAAAAAGGCCCCCATTGCTCTTAGACTATCAATACCCATGCTTTATTGGTCCCTCTGAGAGCAATCATCTTGCAATGAAGCATTATCTATTTAAATCTCATGAAACAGATTGATTCTACTAATGCAACCTCATTCACAACCTCCATAAGTCTCATTTAATTTTTTATGCATAATCTTTGTATTCCTCTAACAATAACCCATCTTTGGAACCCATAAAACTTATCTGATAGGTCCCCATAAACCCCATCATTGTGGAAATGCTTTATTTTGCAACTCATGACCCTCTTCAACACCACCCTCGAAGGCCTATTGTGACTAAGCCCTAGCCTAAGTTTATAGAACCATATCACTTATAAATTAATACTTTTTATCCAAAGATAAAATAAAAATAGAGTGCCCGATATTTTGAGATGAAATTTACTTTTATTTGAATTTATTATTATTTTGTTTTAAGACTTATTCGAGCTTATTTTGTTTGTTTATTGTTTTTTGAATTTAATTATGAATACTTTTACTTATATTACTATTGATATCAACTCTATCCATATCTTAAATGGCTCTAACTTCAATTCATGGCGAGAAAACCTTTTGATAGTTCTCGGAGTCATGGATCTTGACTTGTGCTAAGGGTTGATTCTCCTCTACCTCTTACAGATAAGAGTAACTTTGATGAAAAGATAAATATTGAAAGACGGAAGAAATCAAATCTAATTTGCATGATGATTGTGAAAAAGCTATCCTAGAAGCATTCAGTGGCACAATGTCTAAAAAAATTACTACAACTAAAAATTTTCTAGCGAAAATTAAAAAGAGGCTTTGCAAAACGAAAAGGCTAAAATAAGTATGCTTTTACTATGTCTCATTTTAATGATGTATAAAAGTAAAGGTAATATTAGGGAGTACATCCTGGAGATGTCTATTCTTATTTCCAAGTTAAAGGCACTTAAGTTTGAATTCTCTAAGAAATTACTGGTGTATTTGGTTCTAATATTTCTTCCAACCTAGTTTAACCAGCTTAAGGTGAACTATAAATATCAAAAAGAGACTTGGTCTCTAAATGGGCGCATATTACACTATGTTCAGGAAGAGGAAAGATTGAAACAAGATAAGGCAGAGAGTGCTCACATGGCCTTAACTTTTAAAGACAAAGACAAGGGAAAGAAAATGAAGAAGGATAAGGAAGTTACAGATACAACACCTAAAAAGAAACAAAAAATGAAACCAGATAAAATGGAAGGTACTGGTTGTTTCTTCTATGTAGTTGAAGGGCATAAGAAAAAGGAGTGTATCAACTATTGTCCATGTTAAGAAAGGTATACTTCTTAATTTGGTTTATTCAGAAGTTAATTTAATTTTAGTATGTAGACACACTTGGTGGATGGATTCTACTACAACGATTTACATCATTATGTCTATGTGGGTTGCCTAAGTTGCCAACAACCAAGTGATGGCAAAAGATACATCTATGCGAGCGATGGCAAGACAGCTCAATTTAAGGAAATATGAAAATTTAGATCTTAATGAGACATTTATTGTACCATCTTTTATATGAAATTTGATTTTTATTTCTATTTTGAACAGATCTGATTATTCTTAGAAATGGAAAATTTAGTTTGTTTCATGATTCCAAATTGGTTTGTTTCGTTTATTTGTCATGTTATGATAATTTTTATTTAATTGATACAATTGTTTCCTTAATGAATCTTTTCATTTTAGTACATATGTGTGAAGTGAAAATTAACTACTGAGAATTCTATTTCATTATGGCAAAGAGATTGGATCACATATCTAAACAAAGAATTGAAAGAGTTGAGTCAGAACGAATTTTTTATCCCCTTTGATTTTACGAGTTTTGATATTTGTGCTAACTGCATAAAGATGAAACAAATTGATTAAAGGAGACTTCAAGTCAATAGGATTATGCAGTCTTAGAACTAATACATATAGATATTTGTGGGTCATTCCCTATGGTTGTTTGAAATGATCAATAATATTTTATAACATTTATACATAATTTTTTAGATATGGCTTTTTATATTTATATTTATATATACATCTCAATCATGAAAAGTCACACTCGCTGGACGTGTTCAAAAATTATAAGACAGAAGTTGAGAACCAACTAAGGAAAAAGATCAAAAGTATTAGATCTGATTGTGGTGATAAATATTATGGCAATATGATGGTTTAGGTAAACAATGTTCAGAACCATTTGCTAAATTCATAAAGCAATGCAGTATTATCCCACAATACACTATGTTAGCTTTACCCACAATGTATGGTATTGCTGAAAGACAAAATATGATGCTTAAAGACATGATAAGAAGTATGATTTCTTGTTCTAACTTATTAGAATCACTCTGGGGAGAAACACTTAATACTATAATATATATCCTTAACAGGGTTCTAACTAAAGTGACTGCCAAAACTTCTTGTAAGTTTTGGACAAGCAAGAGGTCTTGTTTAAAACACTTGCACATTTGGGGATGTCCAGTTGAGGTAAGGCCTTATAGGCTTAATGAAAGAAAACTGAATTTAAGGATGGTGAGTTGTTATTTTATTGGTCACTTTGAGAGATATAGAGGTATAAGTTTTATGATCCAACAAAAATCGTTTTTCAAGTTAAGAATGGCCCTTTTTTAAGAATTTTGAGTTTGCATAGGGATATAACTAGGAACTTTGTCTTTAAAGAAAAATATGTTAATATTCCTATAGGTGTTATTGACCTTGATCATAATTTCATTCCTGATCTTATTCAAGATACTATAAAATAAAACAATGTTAGACAATCTTCCATTTAAGAAATTGTTCATGAAGAACAAACTCTATTACCTCAAGAACCTATGTTATTAAGGAGATCTACTACTAGAGAAAGAAGAAATGTAATACCAGATTATTACGTTGTATTTTTTCAAAAACATAAGGCTGACAATGGGGTGATCAAAGATGATTTGATCAACTTTCATCGATCTATGAAAAGTTTAACCCTCAAAACCAAATTGATACCATGAATGGGGAAATTAAATCCATGAAAGACAATGATGTACAGGATCTTGTCCCATTGCCAAAAGATGAAAAATCCATTTGTTACTAATAGATATTTAAGACCAAGAGGGATTCAAAAGGCAATGTGGAGAGATACAAGGTTCATCTTATCACAAAGGATTTTACACAGAACAAAGGCATCAACTATAAATAGACTTTCTCTCCAGTTTCTTTAAAAATCTTTTTCAGAACTATAATGACATTAGTTGGGCATTTCAATCTTGAGTTACATCTGATGGATATAAAGACAACATTTCTAAATGGAGACATTGATGAAACGATTTATATAGTATAGCAAAAAACATTGTATTAGGAGATAAAAAAAAATATGGTCTGTAAACTCAAGAAATCTATTTCTGAACTCATGCAAACAACTTAACAATGGTATTTCAAATTTCATCAAGTGTCCATCTCGTTAGGTTTTAAAATGAATTTGGTCGATAGTTACATATACTAAAAGTTCTTTGGGAACAAGTATATTTTCTTGGTTTTATATATCGATAACATTTTACTTGCAATGATATTGATTTATTACATGAAACCAAGAAAGATCTTCGTGATACCTATTTTGTTTTAGACATTCAGATTCATTGGAATCACTCTTATAGTATTCTTGGATTATTACAAAATGACTATAATGAAAAGAATCTTAAGAGATATGATATGAAAAATTGCAAATCAAGTGATACCTCTATAGTTAAGGGAGACAAATTTAGTCTCAATTAGTGTCCTAAAAGTTATTTTGGGAAAAGAAAATGCATAAAATTCCTCATGCATCAACAATGGGGAGTTTGATGTATGCTTGGATTTGTATGGATTCAGATATTATATATGTTATAGGGATATTGGGTAGATAATTAAACAATTCAGGAGTAAACCATTGGAAAGCAGGCAAATGTCACGCGATTTTGGTATATCATGATTTCGGTCAAGTATACCCTAGTCTAGTATTGTGTATAGTGTGTACAAGTATCGATCCCACAAGGATATTCTAATTTAAGTTGGACAAATTGAATTAGAGATATGAGACAATAAAAGAGACTAAAATAGAATATGAAAACCCTAATATGTCAAAAACTCTAATATGATGAAAATTCTAGAACATCGATTTCATTTATTTCAATCTTTTACACTATTGAATCTTTTCGATCCCTAAATTTATTGGCTATGAATTATTGATGATGCTAACAGATTTTCATAGATTAGATCCACCCAATGGTCATGCAATGAATCTCTAATTTGACTAATCAAAATCCAATGGTCATGCAATCTTGATTAACCGAATTACATTAAATTCTTTGAATAATATGTAACTTAGAGTTTCCCCTAAATCCCTACACATAAAATTAATCCAATGGCCATACTCATAATTTTATATGGATTTTATTATTTGGACTAATCTTATGTAATTATATGGGTCATGCATACACTCGATCTCAATTCATTCAAAACATAGGCCTAAATGTTTCAAAACATTAATTCAACAATAAAATCTAATCAATCAATAACCATGCCAATGAAACTTAAAGGAAAGAAAAAAACCAACCCATCTAATGAATTAAAAATAGAATTTATTTAGTTCTAGGACAAAAAATTTAGCTAGACATTGAAAAGAAAAACAAGAAAATAAAAGAAAACATTACAACCCTTAATTGCACAAGCTTGGCTGTGGAAGACGAATGCTATGGGGCTATGGCTACTAGGATTTGTAATTGGGGGGGAATGAGAGAAAATAATAGAGGGAGGCATGGAGAATGAATGACCCGTGGCTGCTAATAATGAAATATATATATAAGTGAAAAACCCTAAAAAGAATTTGGAAACTAAGAGTTTTTGGAAGTTTTGTCTTTGACCTTGGTTTGGAACTTCTTCTTGCGGTTTGAAGATGGTTTTCAACTTTCCAAAAACTTGAAAACTTTCTTATCTTGAATTTGGACAAATTCTGAAATTATCAGCAATGTAATTTCGAATTTACAATACCTTATTTCCTTTTTCATCCTTGGATTCCTTTTTTAGCGCTACAGAAACTTCGACTCAGATTTTGGACAACCCCCTACCTAAGTCAGCCTTCGAGATTTGTAGGGCTTGAAGTCTTCTTTCTAAGGCTACAAGAATCACCTCAATTAGATGTCAAAGCAATAAGTTATAACCACAATACCGAATATTATTTATCTAGTCAGAAAATAAAAAGGGTACTCCTTATTTCCTAAATCAATATTCATGAAACAAATCAATATAAAATCATAAAATATGATTCAAATTAATCATAAAATACATAAATAAATGCTGAAAAAAATATAATTCAAGTATATAAAAATATTACTATTAAATACCCATACACTTGAATGTTTGCTTGTCCTCAAACAAAAACAATTTCCTCCAAAACCAATTCAATTTTTCCAAGTCCCTAACTATACATGTAACAAGTTCAAACCAGAATTATAATCAAGACCATCAATACTTCATAGCATTTAGTATTAGAGAAACCATTACATCTCCTATAGTTTCTTTGAAATCTAGAACAACGCAAGATTCAAACACCCTTATAATCGGTTCACTCAATAGAATGAAAGAAGACACTATTCAACAACTCAAAGAACTCACTTTATGTAAGGGTATGTGTATCACTCAAATCAACACAATGAGATAACATTACTATAAGTTTGCTAATATATCAAATCTCCACTACTTAAATATAAAATCCACGCACCAATCAAAAGGTTTTTTATTTGGTTATAACGGGGTTAGGGTAAAAGGTAGAATAATAGGAAAAATGTTAGATTACAATAATTCACTAAATATACTTAAATTTCAAAACATAATATCCTTTACATCAAGGCAAGAGAATACTAACTCTAACTATGAATATGTCATGTGATGTATCACTTATTCAAAACAAAGAACAATGTAATAAAACTTCCCTATAAAAGTAAACTATATCAAGAATGAAAAATGCATTTTTTTTAGTTTTTTCCCTTTTTTTCTTTTTTTTTTCAACAATCAAATTTTTTTTTATTTTATTTTTGACTATTTTTTTTGGAAATACATCGACTTGACAATGCCTAAAAATATATGTGAAAGTCAAATATATAAAAAGAACATAATGCCTAAAAACAGAATGCCATGCTATCAACTATAAATGCATTAGTGAATTGGGTTCAAAATTTAGGGTTAGAAAAAATGAAGGTCATGGGGTAAGATTATATGGGTAATTAAAGAAAGAAAAAGATTTAGACTCAAATAGGTTAACTAAAAGATATAAAGTATTAGGGATAGCATTTTTCGAAAGCTAAAAGTATGTAAACCTTGGTGCCTTAATCATTTTAGTGCATGAAAATCAAGATTGTGGTCTTAAAATGTATAATAAAGTAAGTTCTAGAATGACCAACTCACGCGTGATATACACTCAACAAGTAAAATGATAAGGCAAGGAGTTTCTCTTTAAGACTCAAATCTTCACTAAGGTAAATTTGTTCTATCTATTAAATCAACATTAAAAAGATGAATAGTTAATCATATACCAAATAACTATTGATACTAATCATCTATCATGCAACCCAATTCAAAACAAGTAATATATAAGGACTAGAAAACTCAAGAAAAATTCTCATTGGTATTGAAGAATTTAGCCAAAACTTTTGACAACTAAGCAAAAATTCAGCACTTAACTTCCTTAAAAAAAAAAAAAAATCAGTAGCCTATATATGTATATTCCCCCCCACACTTAAGCTAAGCATTATCCTCAATGTGCAGAATAAATAAAGTAAAAAGTAAAGAAAACAGAAAACTCCCCTAAAGTGCAGCCTTCTCTTCGACTTCTTTCCTCTCATATGAAGGGTTTATCATGCTCATGCGTTGTTGAGAAAAACGGTGGACCTATCCTTTGGATTGGTCCTCTCCTCATAGATCTTCAAACACTGCTCATTAACCTTGAATTTCTCACCTTGCTTGTTTGAAAGCTCCATAACTCCAAACTTGTGTGACGACGAATGGTCATACCATCTTGATCTCAACTTTCCTGGGAAAAGTCTCAAATGAGAGTTATATACTAAAACTTTATCACCAACCTTGAACTCTCACTTCTTAATCCTCGCATCATGCAATGCTTTTGTTCTTTCCTTATAAATCTTGGCATTCTCCTACACTTCATTCCTTTACTTATCTAGCTCATTTAATCACAATTTCCACTCTTTACCTCAAAAGACAAATCAAAGATTAGATACTTCATCACCCAATATGCCTTATGCTCTAACTCAACATGCAAATGACATGCCTTCCCAAAAACCAAACGATAAGGTGACATACCAATTGGAGACTTGTATGCAGTCCTATATGCGAAAGTGCATCATCCAACTTAATAGACCAATCATTACAAGAAAGACACAGTTTTTTTCAAAATGTTTTTCAACTCATGATTTGAAACCTCAACTTGTCCACTAGTTTGGGGATGGTAAGGGATAGCAACCTTTTGTGTAACACCATATTGAGCTAAGAGTTTGTCAAAATCTTTACAAAAATATGAACCTCCATCACTAATTATGGCTCTGGAACATGAAAAAAGGGAAAGAATATTTTTCTTTAAAAACTTACACACCATTTTAAAGTCATTTTTCACATATGCAATTACTTCTACCCACTTGCTCATATAATCTATAGCAGCAAGAATGAATTCAGTTTGAAAAGACTTTGGAAATAGACCTATGAAATAAATACCCCAAAAATAAAAAATATCCATAGTCAAAATATTGTTCAAGGGCATCTCATAACGATTAGAAATATTTCCAGTCCTTTGATATTGATCACAGGGACGGACATAAGAATGAGCATCTTTAAATAAATAGGGCCAATAAAAACATATTGGAGTATCTTAGTTGCTGTACCAGAAGGACCATGATAACCACCAACCTCCTTATCATGAAAAAAACTAAGGATGCTAGTCACCTCTTGTTGGGGAACACATCTCCTAATGATACCATCACCAGAAACCTTGTACAAGTAAGGCTTATCCCAGTGATAGTGGCATACATTGGACAGGAATTTCCTTTTCTGTTGCCCTTTTTTTGTCTCTGGTACAATCCTGTAAGCAAGATAATTAACAAAGTCAGCATACCAAGGGTTGGCAATGGGAGTAACAGAGAATAAATATTCATCAGGAAAAGAATCATTTAAAGGATGTTCAAGTATTGTTTCAACAAAATCTCCCTCCAATTGAGATAGATAATTAGCGGCTAAATTTTCCACTCTTTTTTTGTCTAACATCTTGATGTCAAATTCCTACAACAGAAGAATCCAACGCAACAATCTGGGTTTTGCATCTTTCTTTGAAATTAGATATTTAAGTGTGAAATGATTAGTATGGATCACAATCTTGGACAATCACAAGTAAGACTGAAATTTCTCAAGTGAAAAGGTAACAGCAAGTTATTCTTTCTCGGTAGTGGTGTATAACTTCTGTACCTCATTCATAGTCCTACTCGCACAATATATAACATGAAATTTCTTTTCTACCATTTGTCTTAAAACTACACCTGTAGTGCCATCATTAGCATCACAATAAATAACAAATTGCAAATCCCATCTAGGTAGCTGCATAATAGGAGTTTCAATCAATTTCAACTTTAAGCAAATAAAGGCATTTAAGCATGAATCATCAATCAAAAAAAGGTACATCTTTTACTAAAAGATTAGTCAGAGGTCTAACAATTTTCAAAAAATCCTTGATGAACCTATGGTTGAAACCTATATGCCTTAAAAATCTTCTAACAACTTTTAATGATTTAGGGGGAGGAAGTTTTTCAATTAGTTAAATTTTTGCCTTGTCAACCTCTACTCCCCTAGAAGACACCTTATGTTCCAAAACTATGCCTTCTTTAACCATAAAGTGACATTTCTCCTAATTGAGCACCAAATTGGTTTCCTCGCATCTCTTTAAAACTTTCTCTAAATTATTCAAACAATTATCAAATGAGGAACCAAAAACATAAAAATCATCCATAAAGTCCTCTATAAAATCATCAATGAAATCAGTAAAAATAAATATCATGCATCTCTAAAAAGCAGCAGAAGCATTACAAAGACCAAAAAGCATGCGTCTAAATGCAAAGGTACTGTATGGACATGTAAATGTGATTTTTTCTTGGTTAGCAGGATCAATAACAATTTATAGATAACCAGAAAAACCATCTAGAAAGTAATAAAATGCATGGCTAGTCAATTTCTCAACAAGTTGATCAAGAAAGGAGAGGAGAAATGATCTTTTCTAGTTGAATCATTAAGCTTCTTATAGTCTATGCAAACCCTCCAACTCGTAACTATACGTGTAGGTATCAACTTATTTTTATCATTTTCAACCACAATAGTTCTACCCTTTTTAGGCGTAACTTGCATAGGACTTATCCAAATAGAGTTAGGAAAGATAATACCTGCATCAAGTCATTTAATGTTCTCTTTCTTCACTAACTCTTTAAGATGCTCATTCAGCTTCCTTTGTGGTTGAACCGTGGCCTTGAACCCTTCTTCCAACAGAATCTTATGCATGGAGATCATTGGGTTTATGCCTTGGATGTTAATGATGGTCCACCCAATTGCTTTCTTATGTTATTGTAAGACTCACAGCAACTTCTCTTCCTCAAAACCTGTCAAACCAAAAGATATGATTACTGGAAACATTGAAGAGCTATCCAAAAAGACATATTTTAAATGAGAAGGAAAAGGTTTAAGTTTTGGTGTGGAGGATAGTTGAGCTTGTTGTGATTTGTTGGTTTTCTCCTCAACACTTAACAAACTTTGACATTGTGTCTGAACTTCAACTAACCCTACACCCAAAATAGCACATGCATCAACATGCTTATCATCTAGAAATGCATCATTCTTATGCAAGGAGTAAGATATGCAATTTTTAATAGGGATACTAGAATAAAGGATATTAAAATCATGGTCAGTAATCTTATCGATACAATCAACTCTAAAAACATCATGCTTATCAAAATTTCTCATGTGATTGAAAACATCAAATTCAATTTTCTCATCATTGACTCTCAACATCATTTTTCTAGCATTCAATCAATCAAAGCATGAGCAGTAGCAAGAAAAGGTTAACTTAGTATCAGTGAAGTACCTTCATCATCAAAATCCATATCCAATATGACAAAGTCAACAGGAAAAATAAACTTATCAACCTTAACAAGCATATCCTCAACTATGCCTCTTGAGTACTTAATACTCCTATCAACTAATTACAATGAAATGTTAGTCGTCGACCTTCTCTTAATCCTAATTTCAATGGTATAAGATTAGCTCCAACACTCAAATCACACAAAATATCAGAAAACTTAGTAGAACGAATGGTGCAAGGGATAAGAAAACTCTCTGGATCCTTTAGTTTCGGCAGGAACTTCCTTTGTAAGATTGCAGAACACTACTCTATGAGCTTGACCATCGAGACTTCATCTAACTTCCTCTTGTTGGAAATCACGTCCTTCAGGAACTTCCCATAACTTGGTATTTCCTTAATTACATCCAAAAGGGGAATGTTAATATATAGTTTCTTTAAAACTTCTAAAAATTTTTCAAATTATTTTTCTGCATTAGCTTATAAAAGACGACCAAGGAATGGGATAGGGGGTTTATATTTACTCAAAGAAATACTTCCCTATTTTGTTTTAGCTACCTTGGACTTCTCATAAATGGACTATTTGATCTCTTTCTCAGCTTCTTGTTCTACTCTTTTACACTTTGACTGAATCACCTTGGCTTGCTCTTTGGGATTTTTCTTGGCATCACTTGATAGCCTACCTAGTACATAAGAATGAAAGGTGTTAGCTAATTGACCAATCTTATTTTCAAGCCTTTCAAACCTCTCATTGGTTGCTATTACCAATCGTTCGATTGCCAACTCCCATGATGCTTTATTTTCCCTTTATTGTGGCTACGAACTCGAGTTGAATCTTGGTGGATTGTTTGGTTTTTGTAGTGCCCCTGACTCCATGAAAAATTGGGGTGGCTTCTCCACCCAGAATTATATGTATTTGAGTATGGGTTATTCTGAGATCTATCAAAATTAGAAACATAGTTCGCTTGCTGCACATGTGACACTCAAAAGACATGTGAGTAGATTCACCACAAGAATCAAAAGCAAGACCTGATTAGTCATAATATTAAGTTGATTAGTTTTTACGCAATTAATTAAAGAGTTAATTTTCATATTAAACATGGTAAAATTATCAACCTCATGCACACCAGCTGTCTGCCTAGTCATCTCACATTTATTAGACCAATCATACTAATTTAAAGCCATATCAACTAATAATGTATATGCTTCATTATTTAACTTACTCATAAATGCACTCCCAGTCGCAACATCTATAGTAATCTTGATAGATTGAAAAACAATTCCATAAAAAGTTTGCAGGACTAACCAATCAGGTATACCATTATATGGGCATTTCCTAATCAAATCTTTAAAACTTTCCCAAGCATCATATAAATATTCACCATCAAATTGTCTAAAACAAGTAATATCATTATGTAACTTAGTAATTTTATCTAGTGGAAAGTACTTAACTAAAAATGTTTGAGATAAATTTTTTCAGTTTGTAAAATAATTAAGAGGGAATGAGTTAAGCCACACGTTTGCCTTTCCCTTAAGAGAGAAAGGGAACAATCGTAATCTTATGGCATCTGAACTTGCTCCATTCAGTTTGATGGTATCGTTGATCTCTAAAAAATTCTTCAGATAGTTGTTTGGGTCTTTAAAGGTTTCTCTACCAAATTGATCAGCCTACACCATACCAATAAGACTAGATTTTAGCTCAAAATTATTTGCCTTTACTGTAAGACGTGCAATACTAGTTTGAATATCTTGAAATCTAGGCATAGAAAACTCTCTCATAGCTCTATTTTCCTAATCCATTACTACCTCATGTTCCTTTTCTTCCTTAACCTATATATGAATTATTCTGAGAGTCATCCCTATTTGAGGATCAAATTTGACTAGGTCAGGACCCTTCGATTTTTGCATAAACCCTGTATGGACATAAAAATAGCACAGAATTAAATTTCTAAAATTATTTGCAAAAACCACTTTAATAAATATAGATTTCCTATATAACAATGGAAATTACAAAAATACAGTAAACAAATACACAATAAACACCTAAATAGTAAACCGAAAAACTAAAAAATCACCAAAAGAATCAAAGAAAAATAGAAAACCAATGAAAACGATAGAATTTGGCTAAGATAGGGTGGTGCCTGTGGCGAAACTATGCTCAGCAGACCAAAATACTTTGGAACAAGTGGTCGCTTAACTCTAAACAAAAAATGTTTCCCAAACCCCTAAAATTCCCAAAAAGTTCCACTAAATTTCCAAAAAACTAAATCAAAAATAGCAACTATATAATCTAAACTATATTTTAAATAAGAAATATTAAAGTCCAATCTTAAACAAGATTACTCTGGTTGACATACAAAGATATACCCTGCAACTGCACCAAAAACTTGTCACACGATTTTAATATATCACGATTTCGGACAAGTATACCCAACTCTAGTTGTGTATAGTGTAAATAAGTGTCGCTCCTACAAGGATATTCTATAATACCAAATAAGAATGAACCTAATTTAAGTTGGACAAATTAAATTAGTGATATGACAACAATAAAAGAAATTAAAACAAAATATGAAAACCATAATATGTCAAAAATCCTAATATAATGGAAACCCTAGGACATCGACTTCATCTATTTCAATCTTTTACACTATTGAATGTTTTCAATTTCTAAATTTATTTGCTATGAATTATTGATGATGCTGGCAGATTTTCAAAGTTAGATCCACCCAATGGTCAAACAATGAATCCCTAATTCGACTATTCAAAACACAATGCTCATGCAATCTTAGCTAACAGAATTGCATTAAATTTTATAGATAATCTTTAATATAGAGTTTCCCCTAAATCCCCACACATGAAATTAATCCAAATGTCATGTTCATAATTTAATACGAAATTTATTGTTTAGACTAGTCTTATGCAATTGTATGGGTCATGTATGCACTTGATCTCAATTCATTCAAAACGCAAGCCTAAATGTTTTGAAGTATTAAGTTTAACAATAAAATCTTATTAATCAATAACCATGCCAATGAAACTTAAAGGAAAGAAAAAAATCAACCCATGTAATTAATTAAAAATAAAATTCATCTAGCCATTGTAGTATAGTAGTAAGTATTCTCGCCTGTCATGCGGGCGACCCGGGTTCGATCCTCAGCTGCAGCGTCAAAAACTTGCTATGCAATTTTGGTATATCACGATTTCGGTCAAATATACCACACTCTTGTGTTGTGTATAGAGCGTACAAGTGTCAATCTCACAATGATATTCTGTACTACCAAATATGAATGAACCTAATTTAAGTTTGACAAATCGAATTAGAGATATGACGATATTAAAAGAAACTAAAACAGAATATGGAAACCCTAATATGTTAAAAACCTTAATATGATGGAAACCCTAGAACATCAATTTCATCTGTTTCAATCTTTTTATACGGTTGAATTATTGATGATGCTGGTAGATTTCCCTAGATTAGATCCACCCAATAGTTATGCAATGAATATCTAATTCGACTAATCAAAACCCAATGGTCATGCAATCGCGATTAACCGAACTACATTAAGTTCTATGGATAATTTGTAATTTAGAGTTTCCCCTAAATCTTCCCACATGAAATTAATCCAATAGTCATGCTCATAATTTCATATGGATTTTATTGTTTGGATGAATCTTATGCAATTATATGGGTCCTACATACACTTGATCTCAATTCATTGAAAACACGGGCCTAAACATTTCAAAACAATAAGTTCAATAATAAAATCACATCAATCAATAGCCATGTCAATGAAACTTAAAGGAAAGGAAAAAAATCAACTGATGTAATTATTAAAAAGTAGAATTCATCGAGTCATTACTATATAAAGGTAAGTATTCCCGCCTATCACGCGGGCGACCTGAGTTCGATCCCCAACAATGGCGACAAAAAATTGTTATGCGATTTTGGTTTATCATAATTTTAAGCAAATATACCCTAGTCTTGTGTTGTCTATAGTGCGCACAAGTGTCGATCTTACAATGATATTCTATACTACCAAATATGAATGAATCTAATTTAAGTTGGACAAATTTAATTAGAGATATGACGACAATCAAAGAAACTAAAATAGAATATGAAAACGCTAATATGTCAAAAACCGTAAAATATTGGAAACCCAAGGATATCGATTTCATCTATTTTAATCCTTGATATTGTTGAATCTTTTCAGTTCCTATGTTTATTAGCTATGAATTATTGATAATGCTGGCAGATTTCTCAAGATTAGATCCACCAAATGGTCATATAATAAATCCCTAATTCAACTAATCAAAATCCAATGTTCATGTAATCTTGATTAACAGAATTGCATTAAGCTCGATGGATAATCTGTAACTTAGAGTTTCCTCTAAATCCTTATAGATTAAATTAATCCAATGGTCATACTCATAATTTCATTTGGACCTTATTGTTTGGACTAATCTTATGAAATTATATGGGTTATGCATGTACTTCATCTCAGTTCATTCAAAACGTAGGCCTAAATGTTTCTAAATATTAAGTTCAACAACAAAATTTTATCAATTAATAACCATGCCAATGACACTTAAAGGAAAGAGAGAAATCAACACTTATAATTAATTAAAAATAGAATTCATTGAGTCATTATAGTACAGTGGTAAGTATTCCCGCCTATCACGTGGGTAACCTGGGTTCGATCCCTGGCAACAGCACCAAAAACTTATTATCCGATTTTGGCATATCATAATTGTGGGCAAGTAAACCGTAGTCTAGTCTTGTGTATAGTTCGTACATGTGTTAATTCCATAAGAATATTTTGTACTACCAAATACGAATGAACTCAATTTAAGTTAGACAAATTGAATTAGAGATTGGATAACAGTAAAAGAAACTAAAACAAAATATGAAAAACTTAATAAGTCAAAAACCCTAATATGATGCAAACTCTAGGACATCAATTTCATCTATTTCGATCTTTTACACAGTTGAATCTTTTCAATCCCTAAGTTAATTGGTTATGAATTATTGGTGATGTTGGCAGATTTCCCAAGATCAGATCCAACCAATGGTAATGCAATGAATCCTTAATTCGACTAATCAAAACCTAATAGTCATGCAATTTTGATTAACTAAATTACATTAAATTCTACAGAAAATCTATAACTTAAAATTTTCCCTAAATCCCCACACATCAAATTAATCCAATAGTCATGCTCATAATTTTATTTGGATTTTATTGTTTAGATTAATCTTATGCAATTATATGGATGATGCTTGCACTTAATGTCAATTCATTCAAAATGCAGGCCTAAACGTTTCGAAATATTAAGTTTAACAATAAAATCTCATCAATCAATAATCTTGCCAATGAAACTTAAAGGAAAGAAAGAAATCAACCGTAGTAATTAATTAAAAATAGAATTCATGGAGCCATTGTAGTATAGTGGTAAGTATGCCTGCCTATCATGTAGGCAATCTGGGTTCAATCCCTGGCAATGGCGCCAAAAACTTATCATGTGATTTTGCTACGTCACGATTTCGGACAAATATATTCTAGTCTAGTGTTGTGTGTAGTACGTACATGTGTCGATCCCACGAGGATATTATAAACTACCAAATATGAATAAACCTAATTTAAGTTACACAAATTGAATTAAAGAGATGACGACAATAAAAGAAACTAAAATAGAATATCAAAACCCTAATATGTCAAAAACCCTAATATGATGGACACTGTAGGATATCTATTTCATCTATTTCAATCCTTTATACTATTTAATCTTTTCAATCCTTATGTTTATTGGCTACGAATTACTGATGATGCTGACAGATTTCCCTATATTAAATCCACACAATGGTCATGCAATGACTCCTAAATTTGACTAATCATATCATACCCTAACCCACGGATTGAGCATGTGACAACCGCCGCATTACCCGAGAATATGGGTAAACCTAACCCATATACCAAGGTACCGCAAGGCATTTATCGATATCTATTTATTTCCTAAATAATTCAATATGTCAAAAACAAGCTAGCATGCATTCATTTCATAATCAAAGACCATCTTGGTCCATCCCTACTTAAACATGCATGTGTCGGGACAACCTGCCACTCAAATCCCATCCAATCAATAAAACAAAATAAAATATCTCCTCAAGAGATAAAAATTAAAGTCATTTTCAACAATTTCCAAATGAAATTCATAAAGGGGAAGAATAAAGGTCCTCAATATAGTTAAAATAAAGATGAGTCCAAACTCAGTCAAAATACAAGTTTAAATAGTTCCCAAATAATTTTTATGCAATAATGCCCTCCTCGGGTCTAACTAATGATACCTCAAAGTCAGTAAAAAAAGTCTGTGCAGGCGATCACACCAAATCTGATGCTAAACGACCATGATTGTCAACTAATCTTCTTCTGTAAAAATGGAATTAGGAGGGTTAAGTATAATTTATATCCAGTGAGTGTATAACAAGTTATGAGGATAAGTGAGGGATGATCATGGATATGTCAAATAATTATCACAAATTTATATAAGTGAAACCATAAATAATAGGATTTATTATCAAATATCAAATTAAATCAAGAATTTCACAATTCATATTATACAAATCATATGTATCCAATTATCGTAGCTTGTTTTCCAAAAACTATGGAGTTATTGAAATCTTTCACCAAATGCTTGGCCTTGACCAATGGTAGAACTACCAAGAGGTTTTCATTATCATCAAACACATACATTTACCCCAATCTTGGTTTTGGCTCGAGCCTTTCTTGGGATGTAACCAGCCTAGTCAAAAGGGAGGGCTTCAGAGGCACCTCTCAAGTGCAACTACCTCCATAACCAAATAAACGTCTAACCACATCACTCTGTCGGGTCACTCCATAGGAGAATGACTATAGCCATTAAACATGGACAAATACCATTTTGCAATCATCACGTCATATATCAAAATGTGCCAAAAATTATTTAAACACATCTCAAATCATGAGTTCAAAGTCAACATGTTCAACGTGATTCAATTAACATGGCATATTGATTTCAATTTAACATAGATGCATTTTTCATTCCAAATTCTCGCTCCGAACAATCCACAATCATAAAACAATTTGAAAATCAATTTGGAAAACATTTATAAGTTCAATTAAAAATATTTTCTCATCTATAATCATAATCATGCATCCACTCACAATTTGGGGAGGCTTTGCAATCTCACTATTCCAAATCCTTGGCTTTATCTTTGCTGAAGGGCCCTTTTTTTTTTTTAACAAGTCAAAATCATCAATTCTAGCCCTCTTTTCGTATCCTGGTGGCGAAAATGGAAAGTAGTGAGACATTGCATTGAACTGAGTTAAAAACAAAGTGAGTGGCTTCTATAAATGCAAATGATTCCACTACTATCCAATAGCAATGTTCTAGCAAGGGAACGAACTGCCAACTATGCTCCTGTCCATGCACCATGTCCACACAATCATTTCTAGCTTCAATAATGCTCCATGCACCTCCTGTCATCGAACTATCAGCAATTCAAATAAACAAACCATGTCAAAAGCCCTTCTACAGCAGCAAAAGCCTAACTACACCAACAAACACCTAAGCCACTAAGAACAAATTTGAGCACAAATTTCCATTGAGTTATGTCAATTCAAAAGGCTCTTTGAGAAATCAAGAGAGCCCAAAACAATCAAATCTCATTCGCTTTGCCAATAAAGGAGCATCATCTCCATTTTGTAAACAAAACCAGCACTCTAAATTGCAAACATCAAACGACAAAAATTTAAAAACCCAATCCTAATCTGCATCAATCAGTACAATCCCCTTCCATACCCAAAACCAGTTAGTGTAGTCTGTTTCAATAAAAATAGCAAACTCACTGTACTAACAGGCCAAATTTCTCCCAAAATCTGAAATTCATTCCCACTATATATGTTGCAGGTGGGTTTTGACTCCATAGATCCCAATCCTTATGACTCGAATGGGTGCTCAATGAAGAGGCTCGAAACCTGCAAAAGATCGTCGGAGGGTGCTCTGGCGGGGGAGGCTCCGACACTCAAGTTAGAAAGAGCAGTTTTCGAAAGGACAAACAAAGTGAGAAGAATTGAGGACGGATCTCCGTGTGTTCTTTGTGTGTCCTGTATTCAGTTAGAAGACTTACCTGGCTTGATGCCTCGAAAGCTTTTATACAGTGTCCCTCTCAGAGCTGTACTGACGCGGGGCATTGTAACCTTACTTTTCTTATGGAGTGATCCAGGGATTCTGGATCATCAAAGAATTGATATTGTTATCAACTAGGAAGTTAAATTATACGAGGAGATTTTTTCTCTTATCGATTAGATCCTCAGGGTTTCCTTCCTTATCCGGGAGATCCATTTCGGGCTGAAATAGGAAGTTCAGTCAAAGTAAGATTCAGTTTGTGTACTACTAATTAGGAATAGAAGTATTTGATTCCTTTAGTATTCGTTAGTCATCGATCGGATAGAGTGTGTAAGTGTTTGGTCTTACTAAATGTATCTGCTTGTCGGTTGCGCTACCCAAGTTGATGCGTGGTTTGAAGGGACTAGGCCCTCTGGGACCATGAACGCTTTGTGAGCTTTTTGGTATAGCTTTCTATCGATGATCATGTAGTGAGCGGCCTTTTGCTTTAGCTTAGCTGCTTCTAGTGGTGTGTCAAGCAATCGGTTGTCTCTTAAGTATGTTTCGATCTGGTCTTTCCAACTAGGAGGTTGGTCCGTTGCCAGGACCCTTTCAGGTTCGTCGATATTGGGGTATGGTAAACTTTCAATATAGACTATTTGACTAAAAGCGACCGATTCTGAGTTGGCCAACTTGGAGAGTGTATCGGCTCTCGTATTTTCCAAATGAAGGATTTGTTGGATGTCGACCTTTTCCAACCTTGCCATCAACTCGCACAGTTTACTTAGGTATTTGGCCATAGTTGGGTTTTTTGTCTTATAGGCCCCTTCAATCTACTTGACTACTAACTGACTATCAGTGAATACCCAAGCACTTTAGGCTCTCATGTCTGTTGCAATCCAGAGTCCTATCAGCAAGGCTTCATATTCTACCGGGTTATTAGTGGCCCTAAAGTCGAAACAGAGGGTATATTCTGCATTGAACTTGTCTGGACCCATTAGTATGAGCCCGGTGCCACTACCAGAAGAATTCAGGAACCTGTCAACATGTATTGTCCATTCAAGCAGGGACCATTTGTTAGGATTTTCAATGGGCTTAGACATAATCACAATGGAAAGAGTACACTCGAGGATGAAATCAGCTACGGCCTGGCCTTCGATTGCTGGTCGAGACCAGTATTGGATGTCAAATTCGTCCAATCCAACACTCTACTTGATTAGATGACCAGACGTGACTCTCTTCTAAAGGATTTGCTTCAATGGCTAATCAATGAGTACCACAATGGTATGGACTTGGAAGCACGGTCAAAGTCAACTGGCCGAAATAACTAGTGCATATGCTATTTTTTCGATCGGTCGATAATTAATCTCAACTTCCTTAAGTATCCGATTGATGTAATAGATGGGCTTCTGAATAGTTGAATCTTGTATTATAAGGACAAAACAAAATGTCTGATTAAAAATAGAGAGATAAAAATAGAGTTTTTCACCAAGAATCGACAGAGAAATTAAATTGTTAATTTCTCTCTTAGATCTCGAGCTCTCTCTGCTCTCTCTCTATTCCCCCTTAGTTACTCTCTCTCTACTCTCTTTGCCTTCCTGCGTGCACAAATTCCTGCTGCAACCTTTGTTGCAGCATAGCAGCAAGATGCCGAAACCCTAGACTGCTTGCACTCATTTCCTGCGAAGGTAAGGGCAAAAGTTCTAACCTATAGATTTAGGGTTTTGATTCTTATATTAATTAAGATTAATTATTGAAATTTGCTTCAATTTGGAAGTATTGTAGGTTTTAGAATGAATCGAATGGCTCACGGACGCTAGAGTTGCAAATGGTGAAACCCTAGGTAAGAGAAATACTAGTCTCTTGGATGATTGAATGAGTTTAGGCCGAATCTAGTATGAGAGTTTTATATATGTTCTGAAAAGGTGTGGAATTGGAAGAGAATGCATTTTCTGATAGTTTATATGTGATTATTAAGGTTAAGTTTAGAAGTCTGCGTGAATTGGGCTGTTTAGTATGAAAGAAGTATATTATAGGATCATAGAATCATGTTAAGTTACTTTGAATAGTTTCCCTCAGGGTTAAATTTTGAAATATGCATGAAAGTATTTGGGATCAGAGATGGAATGAAATGTGCCATGAAATAAAGTATACTGTAGCATTTTGTGTCTTTCTCAGGTTATATTAAGTTGTTAAATTTGCATAATGGTATGTATATGAAGAATAGATTAAAAGTTGTGGTTATAGTTTAAGAACTATCATAGTATTTTACATTATAAGTCGTGCTGCATATAGGAAATCAAAATACAACTCCTATATTATGAAAATAGATTTCCTTACGTTGAAAATGACATATGGTTTGAAGAAATCGGATGAAAAGTGAAAAGTGTATGATTTTTCAAAAATTTTTCTATTTTGCAGGAATTTATTTATTTTTAGATTTGTTTTCAATTTTAAACGATTTTAAATTTGAATTAAGATTTATTTGATTTTGTTATCTGCTTATAAATGGAAAGAAATTGATTACGTTGAAGTACATTTATAAATCGAAGAATTTAGGGTTTGTACGAATTTAAGAAAAATAATAAATCCTGAATATAGTCAGAAAATTAATGAAATTCGTGATTTGATTAGGTTGACTTTCTTGGAGACTCGAGGAGTCGAGTTTGGTTTGATTTGTGGTATTATTGGGGAGTGCACTACCCTCCCCTATACTGTGAGTGGGAACCTAATCTCTTGCATGAAATAGTGAAACCTGATTTTATCGTGTTTTTAATAAAACATGCTTTTGATATGCATTGTTTCGACGTATGGAATTGAAATTCAAATCTATTTTGTGATTATTGGAGTGTCGTACTTATGTTTTCCACGATTATGCATCCATGTTTGATATGAAATGAAATTGTGCCATGATTTGAGAAATGAATATTTTCTATTCTACCATTGCATTGGTTTATTAAATTTAAATGATTTCGATGAAATGTGTTTGGCACACGGATTTAAATTGTTTTGAGGATATGATGAGATGATTTGGCTATGTGGGTTGGATGCCTTCTAGCTTGAGATGATATGATGATATGGAATTATTTGATTGATTCCGTAGCTACGAAGGGACTTTGTAGAGGCATGAGTTGCCCGAATACGCTTCTGCCAGAGGTATCCGCAAACGTCCAGTTTATATGGTCATAGGCACGAACGGTTGAACCCTCATCGGGGGAGGACGTGTGTGACGCCACCGTCTAGTACCGAGCGGTGACCTATTGATGAGCCAATTTATATATTTCGTAGGCACGTACGGTTAAACCCTCATCGGGGGAGGACGTGTGTGATGCCACCATCTAGCACCGGGCGGTGACCTATTTGACGAGTCTGGGTAAGCAAGGGCTAAGCCCACGGCCAACGTCGGGGTAGAGAGCTACTTTTGAAACACTTTGCATAATAAAACCCCCGATGCGCCTGTCCTTGGTCATGGTTGACCTTTGCTAGGATCATTTCGGCTTGCTCTATGATCTACTTGATTTTAAATGGATGCATATATGTACGATATCGTGTGAATGATTAAATGAGTTCATTTTAGCGAACATATCATGATTTGTTGCAAAAATTTGAATTATTGGTTATGAATGATATTATTTGACACTCCAATATTCACTTACACTATTAGTACTTGAAATTAATCCCCTCACTCACTGAGTATCCTCCCATAGATATTCACCCCTCTTCTTTCCTCCCTCAGACAGGATTGTTGTGCTGGAGCGATACTTCAGAGTTTAGAGATTTTGACGGATCTGATTATTCTGGACAGTGAGGTTCTAAGTTTAAGCTGAAACTTGAATTACGTATTATATTTTCGACCCTGCGAGGTTTTGTTGAGATCCGTAGTTGGCCGTGTACTTATTTTGGGATAACTGTATAATTTATATATATTTATTTGCGAAATTCTCATATTTCATTTGCACTGAGACGATTGTACGTATTTGAATATTACTTGGAAAAAAGTATTGTATATTATATAAAATTTTAGGTGCACTCAGTATAGTGGCTGCTCATGCTCTAGTTTGGGCATGACAGTAGAGGTCTGTGGTTAGGTCTGCTAGAAATTTTATAATAGCCTTGCATTGTTCTGAATGTTGGCTGTGAGAATTGGTTGATTTTGGAGAGGCCGGGATGGCCATTTGTTTATTTTACAGGATGAATGTTGATATACAGTTGAAATTGTACATGGGAGACCTCCGATTTATGGGGAGGTTCTGCCCGATTTTCTGTAAAAATACAGCCAGCATCCAGGGCAACGGGCGGCTGTTCACGATCCCGGTTCGGGGCGTGACAGTTCTATTGGTATCAGAGCTCTAGGTTGAGAGCTGTGTTTGATAAAATAGTTTTGAAAATATTTCCAAGTATGATTTAAAAGTCCTCAATGCATATGAGAGTTTCATTACAGTCATGTGATCCCAGTACATGGTCATAGGCATATGAGTTATTCTTTTAGGGGGTTAGATACGGTGCGTATCTAACCTAGTATATTAGTTTTATCGATTCTTAAACTTATAAGTTTATTCATTTTAGGGGGTTAGTTACTTCGCAACTAACCCTAATCTTTGAATCATATTTAATTTAAATTCTTCCTTTATAAGGTTATGATTACTAGATGAGGTACTAAATTTGTACTTGAGACATCTAGAATATTCGAGGATGATTCCTCATCAGGTGTACCCTTCTAGCACTTTCTCAGCCAGCTATTATAGCTACGGTTCTATCACCATCATTTGATCCATTTATGCAGATGTATGAGTGGTACACCTCCCATTGGACTCGAATGTCTTGATTCATAACTCAAATTCTTTTTAGGGGGTTAGTTACTCCGTAACTAACCCTAATCCTTGATTTCCACTTAATGAAAGAGTGCTCTGTTTTTATAATTATGCCGCCTAGATGCAGTAGGCGCGGTATACCACTAGAGTCTCTCAGTGTCTAATGCACTTGTGGCACTCGAGACTCCACGAGTACCAGAGGGTGCTTCATCTACTCACGCACCTTCACTAGTGCCACCCCCAGCACCTCCACCGACTGTTACAGCTGAGATCCCACCACCACCACTCGACGCCTTGAGGCAGTGGCAGGAGTGGTTTAGTAGATATGGGGTGCAGATGCAACCACCTCCACCTCAGACTCCAGCGACCGCACCTGCGGCTGTACCTGCTCCAACGACACTGATTTCTCCTCCGGTGGTTGGTTCTTCCATTTCTAGTCCAATCGATGAGACATCCGTTACTTTGAGGCGCATCCATGAGCTTACTTAGTTGGTGACAGAGTCATGACAGCTCGGATGCACAGACTTTTCAGGATCTAGTGATGCCGTAGCGGTGAAGCACTGGATCAACAGGACTCGCAGGATCCTTACTGATCTGGGGTTGACAGAGGAGCTCAGATTAAGAGTTGTTGAGAGACTCCTCGATGGTGATGCCCTCACTTGGTGGGAGGCTATTTGTGATGAGACTACTGACTCACTGCGGTAGGAGGACTTCTTGAGGGAGTTCGACCGCAAATATTTTACGGAGTTCTAGTAGGACCATAAAGGGTTGAGACCCAGACGAGCCAGAGTTCGAAGTGGGATAGGACTTCTAGCTTTCAAGGAAGCCCCTCTCACTTTACACCAGCAAAGTTTGAATAGGGACCATGTCCCTAGGTGTTTAGAGCATAGGCCCCTAGTGCCTCTAGTTAGTCCATAGCACAACACCATCCTATTTGTCGCGACTGCGGCTGATGTCATTTTGGAGCTTGCGGAGCTCCCTTTAGATGCTTCTAATATGGAAAGCAAGGACATATTTGTAGCTCTTGTCCTGACCTAGGTTTCAGAGGTCAGGTGTCACAGACACACATGGGTGGACCATGGACAGGTCAGCAGGGAGCACCTGCACACTCAGTACACACCGCTCCACGGACTGCAGCCGGGAGCAACATTGCACTAAACTCCTCACGATAGCAGCCGAGGGCATAGGCCCGCGTATATGGTATGACACAGGACGCTTAGGCGAACCCAGATGTGATCATGGGTAATATTTCCATGGATTTTATTATTTAGGAGCCTTTATGTGCTCTTCTTTTTGAGATCATGTATATCATGTCCCACTATGATTAGTTAAAGCTCTAGAAGCTTAACTATTTCGATTCTCTTTTTGAAATCATGTACGCCACGATGACATGTACGAACATAGTTAGTTAAAGACTTAGAGGCTTAACTATTTTGATATATAGATAAATACATATATCTTTTGCACATCCTAAATCGAATCTCTTTTGATTTCTCGCATCATGGGTACCATGAAAATATTTGGAGTCGACGTCCATGTTCATATGTACACCGGCTCGAACCATTCTTGTGTGAGAGCTTCATTCATCCAACTGTTGGGTAGACAATATTCACCACTAAATGAGGAGTTATTGGTTATCACTCCTCTTAGTGTGCAATTGATTAGAAATTCGATATATAGAGTGTTTATCTCTCTTGTTGATGGAACTTCGTGCATTAGGAGTCAGTTTGACTAGTGATGATTGAGCAGCATTACTAGCTTGATTTGAAATGAGGTCGACCTTTCTCAACCGCATTAGAGAGATTTAGGGAGCAAATGAGGAGCTCCAAGGTATTCTTGATAGATCTGTAGAAATAATGACAGAGAGTTCCGAGTCCGTGATAACGGATTAGTAGTATATCGATAGTGGGTTTGCATTCCCGCCGACAGTGAATCTTCGTAGAGATATTCTAGAGGAAGCTCATTCCTCCACTTACGTTATGCATTTGAGAGGTACAAAAATGTGCCTAACTATCCGAGATAGTTATTAGTGGTCTGGTATAAAGAAAGAGTTCATTGTTTGATGCCTGGTTTGTCAGTAGATGATGGCCAAGCATCAGTGACTCACAAGCGCTTTGCAGCTTTTTCCCATTCCCGAGTGGAAGTAGAAACACGTCACAATGGATTTTGTGACAAGGATTGCTGCGAACTTCAGCATGGCATGATGCCAATTGGGTGATCATCGATAGACTCACCAAGTTCGCACATTTCATTTCGATTCGTGCTGATTATTCCTTAGAGGTATTAGTGAGCCTCTATATTGACATGATTATCAGACTTAATGGGGTACCAATGTCAATAGCATCGGACAGAGACTCCAGATTCACTTCTAGATTTTGACCCAAATTATAGGGAACATTGAGTACTAGATTGAGCTTTAACATTGCATACCACCCCTAAAGCACATGCTGAGAGCATGTGTTAGGGATTTTCGGAGCAGCTGGGATCGGCATCTCCCACTGGTAGAGTTTGTATATAATAATAGCTAACAGGTCAGAAAGTTGCGAAGCAAGGAAGTTTCATTGGTCAGAGTATTGTGGAGAAGTAACCAAGTCGAAAAAGAAACCTGGGAGCCCGAGGAGGCAATAAGAAAATAGTACCCCCATTTGTTCACCGTTTAGCTTTCTTTTAGTTTCGCGGACGAAACTTATTTTTAGGGGGTTAAAAAATGTAACACCGACACTGCGGTGTCCGTACAACTATACTGTTCATGGAATATATATAAAATATTCCTCCGTTTATATATATATATATAAAATTTAAATTGTATTGATTTTCGATTTTTTAGATTTTTAAATTGAAATTTTTAGCATATTTAAAGTATCTGTGTTTTCGACTTGCAGTTTATCTTATTTTGTTAAAAATTTAAAACCTTGAAAAATAAAGTGAGTATAAAAATATATATATGAATATTTATATATTTATTAATTTATTTATTTACTCATTTATTTATTTATAAATTTATTTAATAATAATAATAATAATAATAATAATAATAAAACCCTAAATCTCCTCTCTCCCTCATTCGACTCTTCGTCTCCCTCGCCGTCGCCTTCCCTCACCCGTCTCTCCCTCTCCGCCGCCTCCCTCCGCCATGTCAACCTCCATCGCCGCCCCTTTTTGCCCACAGCCACCGACACTCTTTCTCTCTACCTCACTCGTTGTCTCACTCTCTCCCTTTCGCGATCTCTCTCACCCTCACCCGCATCTTCTCCACCGCACCGCCACCGTGAGCCACCCTCCTCCGCCTTCAACCACCAACCGACACCCCTCTCTCACTCTCTAGCTCCCTCTGTTTCCTCTCTCTCTACACTGTTTCTCTCTACCCCTCTCACTATCGCTCTCTTTCTTTCTCTCTCTACCCCAAGAAGCATGCTCAAACAAAAAATATAACACATTAAGAATGCACATACGCTCTAATTTCTATTATAAGTTGAATATTCATGATTCTATTTTCATGTAAATACTATTCATTAATTTTGTCCTCTTCTCCATTTCCAAGAGATGAATAAAAGAAACTATACAAAATTGATGGCCTAAAGAAGTCAAACATCCATATTAGTGGGAAGCACTTTGGACCGAGTGGACGGATCTTTACATTGGTCCACTACGTACATGTCATATCCTCGTGAATCAAAATAGATATAGTCATCTGCTCTACGTATCACTTTTTACTTAAAGATTTCTTAAAATGAATAGAAGTTGATGCATTAACATTTACATATAGTCAAATCCAACATGGGCTCTATAATTAAAAATTCCTATATAATATAGTTCAAACAAATCCTGAATTCATATAGTATATAAAATAAATAAATGTTTGAATCGATAACACTTATTGATAGTCTTATAACTTTACTATCTAAAGAGAAATATACTAATTTCCATAATAAATATACTTTTCATACCCTCATTCCCTTAGACCTCTGTCCATAATACCTCGGCAAATAGAATACATACATGTCATATGTATCTAAGAGCAGCTGCAAGCAACATAACATAATTGCAAGTGCATTTGCTAAATTCATCTCCAACTAAATTTACACATTTTCCAATCTAATTACAGTCTTGAACCACAGAGTTGGCTAACCTCGCCAATTAATATAAAGATCAAAGAAATACGATGAGTTTTATAATAGTTTCATCATTAAGCCTTATGATCAATGGCTACAATGAGTAAGAGAGATAAAGAGATTTTTTTTTTTTAAAATCTTAGTGGCACCTAATTTGCTATCAATAATTAAACTCCTACCTTCTTTTGGTCCCTATAGGACTGATTTGAAAAGTTTAAGAAATTCTCCTCAGTAGGAGTAGTCTTACCTCTCATATTCTTCCAATGCAGTGACATCCAAAAGTCCTTTGCCCAGAGAAGTCAAGAATCGATTAAAGTGCTAAACAAACTCCATACTTATAAACGAGTTATTAGACTCCATGAAAATTTAACACCTATGTATTAACTCAAAAATACTCATCATACCTAACAAGATAAAACAAGAAAACATTTATCAAGCCCCAACATTTACTCACAATTACAATCTCTCAAGAGTATTTCACCCTATATCTTAATCATAAACAATCCTGTATTGTCATGGCTATTACACAAGAATATCAAACTTTTAACATCAAAATGTCAGTCCCAAATAATTACTACAAGGGTACTCACCATTCAGCCAAACAATCCAAAGGAAATCTTCAATCACCGTTCAATATATATATATATATATATATACGCACTAAGCATCTCGGGCTCCTTTATTAACAACCTCCTTTCCCCTTTTTATTTATGCTCAACACCAATTCAAACTTTGCTCACAAGAATTCCTCGAGATGCTTAAATTCTGAAATATATATAGCCTGCTCCCTTCAAAGGCAAAATAGACCTAGCTACCAAACTTGTAATCTATTCCTATTATACCCAAAATTTTCTTCAATAATTTACCAAGTTAAAGCCTCTTTAGCAAAACAATATCACTAGCAATCTGTTAACTAAGCAAGGGTCCTACTGAAACTTCATAAGATATCTTTGGTCGAACTCTCTCATAAAGTCAGCCTACCGCAATAGATCTGTAGCCTCATCACAAATAGCCTCCCACCAAGTGAGGGCATCACCATCTAACAATCTTTTTATTACCCGCCGCCTATACTCCTCACTCAACCCTAGATCTGTCAAGATCTGACGGGTCCGATTGACCCAATGCTTAGCCGCTGTGGCATTACCGAGTCCGAAGAAGTTTGTGCAACCTAACTGACGAGCTTCTTTGACCAGCTGAGTCAGCTCGTGTATGCACCTACGTGTAGAGGAGGTAGTATTATTCAAACCAGACACTATAAAAGGAACAACTACCGGTGGAGGATCCGGCACCACATGAGTAGGTCCTGTAGGTAGGAGTAGGCATGACCGTAAGTGTCGGTGCTGCCATCGATGGTAGTGGGGGTGGTATCTGAATCCAATGGGAGGGGTACCACTCATACACCTGCCTAAATGCATCTAATGATGGTGATGGAACCGTGGCTATAATAACTGACTGAGAAAGTGCTAGAAGGGTACACATGATGAGGAAACATCCTTGGGCATTCTAGGTGCCTCAGGTACAAATCTAGTACCTCGTCTAGTAGTCATAGCCTTACAAAGGAAGAACTTTAATTAGGTATGATTCAAGGATTAGGGTTAGTTGCGAAGTAACTAACCCCCTAAAATAAATAAAATTATAGGTTTAAGAGCTGATAGAACTAATATGTTAGGTTAGAAACGCACCGTATCTAACCCCCTAAAAAGAATAACTCATATGCCTAAAACCATTATACTGGGATCTCGTGACTGTAAAGAAACTCTCATATGTATTGAGGACTTTTATATCATACTTGGGAATATTTTCAAAACTATTTTATCAAACACAGCTCTCAACCTAGAGCTCTGATACCAATAGAACTATCACGTCCCGAATCACGATCGTGAATAGCCGCCCGTTGCCTTAGATGCCAGCTGTATTTTTACAGAAAATCAGATAGAACCTCCCTATATTTCGGAGGTCTCCTATGTACAATTTAACTTGTATATTAACAATCATCTTATCAAATAAACAAATGGCCATCCCGACCACTCCAAAATCAACCAATCCCACAGCAGACATCCATGACAACACAATGTTATAAAAATTACTAGCAGTCCTAGCCACAGACCTCTACTATCATACCTAACTAGAGCATGAGCAGCCGCTACACTGAGCGGACCTAAAATTTATATAAATATACAACAAATTCCCAAGTATAAAGTTTAAATGCTTACAGGTGCCTCAATGTAAGTATAATATGAGAGTTTCATAAACAATGTCCATAATTTATACAGTCATCCCTTAAAAATGTACACGGCCAACTACGGACCTCAATATCAAGACCTCACAGGGTCGATATAAAATAAGGATTTCAACTTTCAGCTTAAATTAAATTCTCACCGTCATAGTATACCGAATCCACCAAAATGCTACCAACATCTCTAGAGCCTGATGCTTCACTCTATCGCAATAAACCTGTCTGAGGGAGGAAAAGAGGGGTGAGTATCAAGGAAGATACTCAGTGAGTGAGTGGATTAATATTAAACATAAATAGTATAGGTGAACCATTAGAGTGTCAAACAACATTATTCGTAAACAATACTTCATGATTTGCAGTAAAACATGGTATGTTCAGTAAAATGAACTCATTTAATCAATCACATGATATCATACATATATGCATCCATTTAAAAATCAAGTATTATTTTAGAGTAAGCCGAAAATGATCCTGGCAAAGGTCAACCATGACCAAGGACAGGCGCATCGGGGGTTTTATTATCCAAAAATGTTCAAAAGTTGCTCTCTACCTAAACATTGGCCACAGGCTACTCCAACTAGCTCGTAAATACCGTATATATACATATAACTAGTCGGCCGTGTATGGAATCTCACCCGGTGCAAGATAGAGTCGTACTCACGTCTTCTCTGATAAGGGTCAACCGGATGCGTCCATACACATGACGATCTGGCGGATACCTCCAGCCAAAACATATCCGGGCACAATGGATGCCTCTACCAAATGTCCTTCGTAGCTACGGAATATTGCTATACAGCGGGAAAGTGGGGGGCACAACCCATATCATGGAATTATCAATCAGCCGGGCACGCAACCTGCATGTATCACATCATCTCGTCGACCAGGCATACAGCCCCATGCATCGTATCATAATGTCTGCCGGGTGTACAACCCAAATAGTACATATAAATTAATTTAAAACCATGTGCCGATACATTTCATCAAATCATTTCAAATCAACATACCAATGCAATGGTAGAATAGAAAATATTCTAGTTCTCAAATAATGGCACAATATTAATTCATTTCAAACCATGGATACATAGTCATCGGAAACATAAATTTACGACACTCCAATAATCACAAAACAGATTTGAAATTTAATATCATACGTCGAGTCAATGCATATCAAAAGCATGTTTTATTGAAAACAAGGCAGAAAACAAGTTTCACTATTTTATGCAAGAGATTAGAGTCTCACTCACAGTTTAGGGAGGGTACGTCACTCCCTAAAGTGCTCCACAACGACAGAAAGAGTCCCCCTCGAACGATCAATCAATATATCACTACAATATTGACACATATAATACATAAAAAAGTCATAATATTGAAATATTCAATGTTACATTTTATTTTAACAAATCTTTTATATAGGATTGAAGTCTACACATTTTAACTAGACTCTCAATATCTCATATAAACCACCCCCTTTTTTTTAAATCGCCAAAACTAACAACTCCAATCACACCCTTTCAAAGGTACAAAATCTAACCAACACAATGTAATTTTGTACAATTACCAATTCTCCAATTCATGAATACATTCTAATGTCATCAATTGTATTTCATTTATAAATAAATAACATGACCAAGGCTAAGTCTAATTCAACTCTAAAACCACTCAAAGTCGGAAATAAACCTAAAATAAATAAATTTCTTACAAAATAGAAAAATCTTTGAAAAATCATACACTTTTCGATTCCCATCCAAATGCATCAAACCATATGTCATTTTCATGATAAAAAGGTCTAGTTTCATAATATGGAGATCATATTTAGCTTGCCTATATGTAGGACAACTTATAATGAAAAATGCTATATCGATTCTTAAGTTTCAAACTCCAAAATTTTAAACTATCCTTCAATATACATACTGTTATGCAATGAACAACTCAAAAACAACCTAAGAAAGATATTAGATGCAATAGTATCCTTCACTCTGCAGAATATTCCATTCCAACCCCAAAATTCTAATATTCTCATGCACATTTTAATCGGACTTCAAGAAAAGCTATTCAAATCAACTCAACAAGGTTCTATTATCCTCTAACATGCTTCTTTCATTTCAGACAGCTCAATTCATATAAAATCCTATATTTATTCTTAATAATCACATATATAATGTCAGACAATACATTCTAATCGAATATAACATACAACTAAACATATATAATACTTTTTATCCCAAATTTACCCTAACTTCATTCAATTGTCATAAGTATTAGAAATTTTACCTTACTTAGGGTTTTTGCAGTTTACAACCCTAACTCCCGAATACACTCTGTTCAGTCCAAGACCTGAAGGGTTCCAAACTGAAGTAAACTCCATTAGTTAGTCTAAATTACCGAAGGAATCAAACCCTAGAGCTACTGTTCAAAGGAATCGCTTTTACCTGTGCAGAGGGTGAGGTTTAGTCACAGCCTAGGGTTTTTTAGAAGGATCCATCAAGCGTCCGTTTGGGACTGTGAGAGAGTTACAAAAGAGCTCACAATGAGCAATGCGCGAGCTAGCAAAGAAGAGAGAGAGCGATAGCTCTTCCGTCGCGCGCAAGAAAGAGGGAGAGAAACCCTATTCGCGTATGGGAAAGAAAGGAAGGGAAGAGAGAGATGAGTCGCGTGCGGTGGTCGGAGGAAGGCGCATTGTGGAAGTTAGAGAGAGGATCGAAAAAGAGAGAAACAAAGAGTGAGGGCGAAACAGAGAGAGAGTGCTATCGAGTGAAAATAGAGAGAGACAGAGAGAGAGAAAATCGAGAGGAAGGTAGAGAGAGAGTGTGGCAGTGGTGACGGTGGTTGGTGGCGGTTGGAGGAGCTGCCGATGCTGCAGAGAGTGGCAGAGGAGAGGGAGAGGCACGCTGTGTGTGCGGTAAAGGGAGAGAGAGAGACGAAGAGGGTGAGAGAAATTCGACAGTGAGGAAGAGAGAATTAGGGCTTCTTGCCCTAATTCGAAATTAGGGGGGTGCTGCGTTTCACTCCGAAACGCAGCATCTCCTCTATTTTGATTTTTTTTTCAATAATTAATTATATATATATAATTTCACACCCAACTTTATTTTTCAAGGTTCCAATTTTAACAAAATAAGATATGCTTCAAATCGGTAATACGAAAACTTTAAATATATCAAAAATTTTAATTTAAAGACCCCAAAATCGAAAATCAAGATAAATAAAAATTTATCTCTATATATATATAAACTGAGAAATATTTTATATATATTTCATGAATAGCACACTAATATGGACACCACAGTGTCAGTGTTACAGAAAGTATTTTGCAGAAATATCTGTAAAGGTTTTGGTTGCACCTAAAAGTAAGTGTGTTGTACTATTTGGGTAAAATAGAGGAAATCTAAGAGGTGTATGGGAGTGGAGATACACCAAGTTTGATGAAACCACTATGAAATTTGTTGTGCTCTGTTTACTTCTTACTTCCATTTTTACACTCTGTCTATCAAAATTCAAAAAGTATTTTACAATCTGTTCACCCCCTTCTAGGTTGAATTTCAAAATTAATTATAGTGAAGGGCTTATCTTCTTGAAATGGTATATCAAGTTCCAAAACACCTAAATGGAACTTCACTTGCTCACTCCATTCAAAGAAATTCAAACTATTGAACACAATAATAGATGATACATGTGAATGAAGTGCAATGGCTATAAAAATTAAATAACTAAAATATGTTGTAGACATCCTTTGGGTAGACTCGATAACATGTTATCAAAAATCAACACCGAGCAAACATAATTAAAATATTACAAAACAAATATATGTGTTATCTTTGAATTTACATATACTCTTGTTTTGAATGCATGTTTACCATTCAAAATTCACATTTGGACGAAATTTAGTAAACAACAATTTATCAAATGAATTCTATTATAGGTATTGAAGAAAAAAATAGTTTCCACATTTCAGTTCAGCCACTGCTAAACCATATAAAACATGTGTCAACATTCTGATTTGGTTACTTTGGTGACAACACAAACCACATAATCTTTACACGTAAATTGTTTGAAAATCAATAGTCATAAAATTTCATACATCAGAAAAGTCTTGCCTCATTAGTAAATAACTCATTAGTAGAATCCAATCAAAATAAATCAATACAAGTAAAGATTATTTATTCAAATAAAACACCACTCTAATACCACATGTTAGTTTATAGAATCGTGAATAAATAGTTATTATAAATAACTAATTGCTATCATACAGAATGTTTTTAACAGAACTCATCTTAGGAGCACTCATCGTAGCCATAGCAATCTAAGCCATCCTCTTCTCTAGATGGGTTTCTCTCACTTTTCTTACTTTCTAGTTACATATTTTAGTGATGGAATTTTCCACATCACGTACTTTGGTAGAGAAAGGACCCATCTATATATAGTACTTAACATTAATTAGGTACTCAATCATGTAGCTATATGAAAGATTAATATAATTAATTAGATATATCTATTATGTAGCCATATAAAAGGTTGATATCTTAATGTCATAATCTTATAACATTTTAAATGCTCATCATATGAAAGGTTGATCATAATAGCCTTTCAAATACCTATCATATGAAAGGTTGATATTTAATAATATCTTAATAAACTTTCAAATACTCATCACATTAATGTTATCGTACTTTATTGTTTGACTTTTCATTTGTCATGTATTGAATTTTGATACGTAAGGGATAAGAATAATAAGGATCAAAATTAATGCAAATTGTATCTGACCCTGCTACATTGCCCTTACCTCTAAAGACACTACTACTAGGATCAACTTTCTTAAACCTCATGTTGGTCAAAAGGAAAAGGAAAAATCAAACTACAGTCATACTAAACAAGCACCTTATCTTAATGGACAAAAGAATATGGAAACCCTTTCAAGAAGAACTAGGAGGACTTTTCCTCCAAACTTCCTTGATTCTCTTTAAAGAATAGAGCTTGATCCCAATTGCCCCTCGCTAGCCTCAAAATACAATGGTTCTGCATGCCACGCATGAACTCATCCCAAATTTGTTCTCTATATAGGAGAGTTTAGCATATCTAAAGCACAAAAATGAGCCACTTTTAGGTTTGCTAAACACCTAACATAGACTTCAAGATCTTAAAGGGAGTGCTTCTTCAATGTAGTATCACTTACTTCCTCCCTCCAGAACATCCAAACTACTCCTTTTAAGCATGTAATCTTGATTCTTTCTTGAGCTTTAAACTCCAAAGCACTTTGATCCTATCAATCTTCCTGCTATTAAGATAAATACCAGGCAAAATCACTATCATCAGATAGGGAACCCTTATGTAGTTCCTCAAAACCCCCCCAAAAAACTAATCGGCTTAATCCGCTACAATTCTAGAAAAAGAAAACCTTCATTGAAACTAGTGCCAGTAGAGGGCTATCTTTAAAGAGCCTCCCTCACAACTAGAGCCGCTTCTCACACTACCAAAAAAAAAATAAAATACAAGTGGCTACTTTTACCGGCAGCTATCTAAACTGCTGGTATTGTTAGTTCTTTTCCAGCAAAAAAAGAAGCCATTAGTCGATGTGCGTTAATACCAACAGTTTATGCTAACTGCTAGTAAAGTTATATCTATGCCAGTAACTAATTGCTTTCGATTGCTAGAATAGTTCGGTCTATACTAGTGGCTTCATAAGCCATTGGTAAAGGTCCATTTAAAAAGTCCCCCCTCATCTCTCTTCTCCCCAAATCATGAATCCCCCTTCTCCCCAAATCGCTAATCCCTTTGTCCCACTCTCTCTTTTGATACCTATCGCTCTGACTATGAATTGAGCATAGGGTTTTTGATTGCGAAGGTACTATCCAAGTACTCTCTCTTTCTAAACTAAAACCCTAATTCGATTTAGTCGATCCCTCTCTCTCTTTTTCTCTCTCTCTCTCTGTCTTTACTTTTTAAATTTCTTTGCAATTTTGATAGTCATCTACAATTTTCACACTCGAAGATTCAAGTTGCCATATTTCATCCTCGATTTCTTATTGTTGCTTCATTTTCTCCGCCATTAGCCACCGTTTGTTCATCTTCGGTACTCAACCGTTTGTCTTTCTCCACCCTCTTCAGTTCCCCTAATTTTGTTTGATCGCCTTTATCGGATTCGCCTCTTTGAGTTTCGACTACCACAGTTACCGTTGGTCATCGTCATCAATTGTCACTGTAAAGCTTCAATTCTCCACTTCATCTCTGCCATCTTCATCTTTGCTATTGCCACCAATTGAACCAATCTACACCACCTTAGTCCATCGTGTTCTGCTTAATTTCAATTGTTTCGTCTCTCTTCAATTCAGGCACCATCTCCACATTTTGATTTTACCTCCATCTGAGGTCACCATTGCATGATTATCTACCAATCCCTTTAATCACCATCACTGTTTGGTTTTAGATTTTAATCCTCTCTGGTATCTATCAATCCCTTTAAGACTACTCATAATCGAATCAAAAGAATGACTCTGCATAGTGACAAGAATTGCGCTTCTATTAAATATACGACCCTCTCTATTCTGGAGTGCTTCTTGCTTGAATAAGGAGTGTGAATTATTTTTTCTCCCTTTAAAAAAGAAGGGAGTGAATTTTTCATTTCATTGAATTCAATATCTTGTCTTGACTTTTGTGATTTTGGGAACCACTGTGTTAGTCTATTCTTAAACAATCTCCCCTTAGGTGGGGGGCATTGCGTACCTAGGCATATGGATATTTTTGTTGCATTGATAACAACCTCCACTGACAGTTGTTATAATAACACTATCTAATTCAACACTTCAATGTTGGTTCATTTGCATGTTTGTTTCAACACTATGACTATGGTTGTTAAATTGTAGCAGTAGTTATTTATGGTGCTCATATTTTTCCAATTTTGGATTTTTGTCACATGTTTGATTAATCATTACTCCTCTTTGTCCTACAAATGAGCAATCACATAAATGAAAGCCTAATCTTTATTTCAGTTGCTACTTTCCTTCTAAATATTTTTATTTTTATGTAGTTTCTTGGACCTGATAGCAAGTGGCGGCCAACTCTATTAACTGAGGTTATCACTTCAGCTGCTATGAAGAAAGCTTATGGGAAGGCGACTCTTTGTGTCCATCCTGATAAATTACAACAGCAGGGTGCAAGCATTCAAAAGAAGTACATCTGCGAAAAGGTTTTTGATCTTCTAATGGTGTGTGTCTAGCATCTAACTTTATTCTCTCTATAGCTAAAAAAAGGATAATTTATGTAGTTGAAAAAAAATGCAGTCACTTTAGAGTTGATTTTTGGGAAAGAAAATATGTTAGGAAAAATATTATATCTGGTCAGTTTATTTTTATTTTGGTTTTTTTTTTATTGTTGTTATCTTCAGCATATTGCTAAATGCATGCATACCATGATTTTCATTATAAAAATAACCAAATGCATCAAAGCCATCAATATTTAAATATGTGTTTTTTGTTTTTTCCTAAATTGTAGTTAATTATCTTCTAATTGAATATATTTAAAAATCAACTTATTTATTTTATGTTATGTGCCAGTTTCTTGAATATTATCATAAGATGGATAAATTATAGATATATGTGGATGCAAAATTACGTCAACAATATGTTAAAGGAGCTATTGAGTTTTTAAACTTTGCATTTAAGAGTAACCCCCCAATGGAAAATTTTTGTGTCCATGGTGAGGATCACGTTAGTGCTTTTAGTTCCAATGTTAAATCTACCATAGATAAACAAATGTTTGACCATGACATGTATGGCTTGCAGCATGATGCCTTCATTTCAAATGAGATAGAGGATATGAAGGGTGAGAATATAGGTCGAGAAAACAACCAAACTTCTAAAGCTATTCAAGGGGAACAAATGGGTCATAGTTCAGACAAGTTTTTTTATGTTGTTTAAAGATGCTAAGCAATGAATATACCCAAATTATAGTAGGCATACAAAACTTTCAACAATGGTACACTTGTTCCATCTTAAATGCTTGAATGGGTGGATAAATAGCTCATTTACCAGTTTATTAGAGTTCTTGAAGGACTTGTTACATGAGGGAAATACTTTGTCAAATACGTTTTATGAATTCAAGAAAACCATTTCAGCTTTGGATTTGGGTTATGAACAAATTCATGCTTGTCCTAATAATTGCATGCTATTTTGGAAAGACAAGGAAAAAGATAAGACATACTCCAAGTATGGAGCTTCTAGGTGGAAAGAAATAGTGGATGATTTGGACACTAATGATGAGTAATGCACAACTATAAAGAGAAAAAAAAAATGTCAAGATTTTGAGATGGTTTCCTCTAGTAAGAACTATATATTTTTTTTCTATACTCCTTTAATCATATGTATACTATCTTGTCCTGGCCTAGTTGATAAATGCAACCTTTAGACACCACCAGAAAGCTAGCTAATCCTAGTTATTAACACAACGGCCAACAAAATTCACATTATTTATAATAATTACAAACTTTTCTAACATGCTTTACAAATTAGGTGATAGAAAAATTCATATTTTATAGTCTAGAGATAATTCTTGAACATTAGGCAATGTTTTACAAATTAGGCAATGTTTGTAAAATATTTTGCAAAATTAGTTGAACAAATCAAAAACTTCCATAGCAACTTTCTAAAGTTATAGTGGGCGCTACTATTGAAAATGGAAAATCATCTCACCAATGTCATCTTCTAGTTTTGCACTATTTAAGTTTAAGACTAGCTTGCTGAAGCATGATGATTCCAAAATTTATGACACAAAAATAGAACAAAATTCTAAATACAACATAGGGTGGGCAAGGAGACAAGGACACCCATAGAAATTTAGGAACCACATGAAATAGATGTTGGGAAAAAACAAAAACAAAAAAAGAACTAACTATAGGAAAATGCATATCATTAATGTGCAGGTATCTGGAATTATAAGGCAGCAGTAATGGTTAAACACTATGCTGGGAACATGGTTGAGTGGTTTAAGTCATTGCCTCGTAACTACTCAGGCTTGTTAGCCAGTAGACTAGTCTCTATAGTTGTGATATTCTACCATCTATCTATTCATCCATAAACATTTCATAACTAGTGGTGAAGCTATCAGATAACCTATGTTGATGATTTAAGCCCAGAGTATTGATGAACTTTTCATCCATTTTAAGCAGTTAGTAAAGATTGTTTACCCCCTGACAACTTCATAGGCAATGCCTAAAAACTTAGAATATGGGTCTTGCTAGTAAATGTTGTCAAATATATTTTGTTTGAAATCATTTTTCTACCATGGTAATTTGATGACCTACTGTTTGTTTCAGTCTTTCATGGATTATGCTAAGCGTAAAGGTAGGGATGTCCAATAAAATTTGTTGATGTTTGAAGAATTCCACCTTTGATAGGGCTCAGAGTTTCACTGAGTCTTTTATTGGGTCTTACCATGTGGCTTTCTTTTTTTTTTCCTCCTCTCCATTTGAGAATGTGTTGTTTAGTTATAAGATGCTATCATGATTGAAGCCTTCTTGTGTTCAATGGCTTAATTAAAGGTCTTGTTTAATGAACAGAACTTAATTGACTTAACCAAGATTTGTGTAGCTCATTGTTTGCACTCTTTGATCATAGGTGGGATTTGAACGGTTGCAAGCAATTTGACTAGAGTTGAAGTCACAATTCTCTCACTCTAACTTCTTATCAGTGATCATATTTGACCGAGAGTTGGATTAGGGAAGCTTTATGGTTGCCCAAATAATTTTTATTTTTTTATATAATTTGTAATGACTTGAATTCAGAATATAACTTCGTTTCGTAATAATTTTTGTATGTAAGTTCATGCTTTGGGCATAACTGCATGACATATTAATATTTTATAATTTATTTTGTTAAAAAGCATATTTATCAAAAGTTTAGTTACATATTATTCTTTTAAATATCAAAATATTAGAAAATAATATACAGGGTATATGGTTCTTACAAACAAGTTGGAGAGACAAAACATGATTTATATAGATTTTTATTGGCACACAGAAAAGTATCCAGACCTATGCTAGTGGCCAAGTTGTTGCTGGTATAGATCTTGACCTATACCAGTAGCTAGGTTACCATTGGCATAGAATCCAACCTATACCAGTGGCCTATGAGCATTGGCATAGGTCTAGACCATTGTCGGCGATCAAGGCCACTGGCATAGGTTTGGCAGAGCTCTTTACTGGCCACCAATATAGCTGGTGGAAATTTTAACTGCTGGAGAAGACCCCACAACCATTACCAGTGGTTTTTAAGGTCTTTACTAGTGGTTTTTGGCTACTGCTAAAGGTCTTTTTTTTGTAGTGTCAAATCTATTAAGGTAATCTGTAATTCTATTTCCTCCGTTATAATGTCCGTTGTTTAATCAAATCTCCTTGATTTACATTTTTTATTTTTCTTACTTTTAACATTTTTGGAATCTATTATTAGTTTTATTATTTTCAATCTAACATATAAATATGGTTGAGCGTACAATTTATTAATAATTTTGTTCATAAAACCAAAATTATAACAAGTATAAACATTTAGGACAATAAGAAAATTAAAAAGGTTTAAGGCCAAAACAAGAAATAGATAAAAGTTTAACACCCTATGCATACTTATACCTTTTATTCAAATTTAGAATAATTTTGAACGAAATTCCAATAATTCACCATACAATTTTAAAATGTTCAAGTATCAATAATATCCCTTACAATTATATGATTTTCAAGATTCCGATACTAATATCTCAAACTAATTACTAAAAAAAAAAAAGATTCAAAACCATGGTTGCTAAAGAGGTGGCCAACTGCCGGTAAAGTGAAGCTGACAAGTGATGGCAGTGATTTTACAAAATCCAAGACTAATTTGAAATTAAGATGAAATTGCAAGCAAGCTTGAGCTATTACTTGGAGATGAAAAGGACACCAACACTAAAAGAGCTGGTTGATTGCATGAATGATTGACAGAATTTGGTTTAATGTTAAGCTGGTTGGTCAACCTTTCATGCATCCAACTCTTTCATTTTTGAAAGAGTAAGATTTGTTTTGTTTGGCATACAGATTTTATCGGTTGTTAATAACTATGTTTACAGTTGATTCTAAAGTGGATCGCACATTGACAATATTATTTTTTTATTACATAAGGACCGTAAAAATCACAAAAATATACATACTCAAGAAAGTTCGAATATTAGATAGATAAATAAGATTTGGGAGAGTCAAGCTCTTAATAAATCTCACGGTACTTGGATCGGATTAGTCAGACAAAATCTTGATTAAAAAAAATTGAGCAAGAATTTTTAATCACTTGGAGATTCTACAAGGGCACATTAGGGTGGTAGTGGCAGTCTCAAATTTTCTTAGGAAGTGCTCTTGACATGACAATCCACTTAATCAATTTCCAAATAACCTTATTATCCACATCCTTGTTAGGCTGCTTCCGAATTCTATTCTTCAATACCAAAGAGTTTGCAGACGAGGGAGCACTTTAACATTATTTGTACCGGATGAGACATGATCCAAATACCAGTCGGTGCGGTATCTGGGTGCCCAAATAACCGACAAGACACGAAGGGCCTAGCTATCGCCAAACCATGAACATATCGATCCGGATAATGCGACCGACCTATAGGTGCATTCGGTAAGACCAAATGACTATCCCCTCTATTCGACTGATGATTACCGAATACTAAGGGAATTGAGTACTTTTACTCCCAATTGGTAACACTCAATTGAATCTCACCTTGATTAAGCTTCCTATTTTAGTATGAAACATATCTCTTAGATAAGGAAGAAAATCCTTGAGGATCTAATCGATAAAGGAAAGAATCTCCCCATATAATCTAATTTCCTAAATGATATTGACTTCGAATCTTTAACGTTTAGGATCAGGAATCTTCGGATCACCTCATAAGAAAACTAAAGTTGTAATGCCCCGAGATAACATGACTCTAGCGAGACATCATATAAAAGCTTTGGAAATATCAAGTCAAATAAGTTCTCTGGATTTTACACGAGACATACAAAAACATCACAGGGAGATCCGTCCTCCCTTCCTCTCTATCTGCTTATCCTTTCGAAAACCACTCTTTCTTATATGAGTGTCAGAGTTTCCCCTGTCGGAGCACCTTCTGACAATATTTTACAGATTTTAAGCCTCTTCATTGGGTACCCATTCGAGTCACAAGGAGCTAGATCTGTGGAGCCAAGACCCACCTCTAACAGATTGGCGTCGTCCATGGGAACTAGACTAATCATTAGTCTTTCTCACCAACTTTCTGTCACTAAACAAAACATGCTATAATCAAGAAAAAATGGCTAGTCATCGGATTCGACGATGATGATTTGATCAGAGTCGACCCTAGTCATAATGATCCTCTAGTCGTTACCATCAAAATAGAGTCTCATATGGTAAAAAGAGTCATTGTCGACCAAGGCATGGATTATGACATCCTTACTTGGGACGCTTTCCATCAAATGGGCCTCAATTCCTCGCACCTTCAACCCCCAACCAGATCCCTCAAGGGATTATTTGACTAATGCATCTATCCAGAGGTAATTATTCCCCTCATTGTGACTTTAAGGACTCCCCCTAACCATGCAATTGTCAAAGCCATCTTCCATGCGGTGAAACTTTTCTCACCGTATAACGCTATCCTTGACCGATTGAGTCTGGATGAGCTGGAAGCACTACCCAGCACTAGACACATGAAAATGAAGTTTAGAACATTGAAAGGGATCACTACTTTTTGCAATGATCCCGATCCCTATGCCCTCTTTACTGATAGAGATGGACAGAGAAACTTTCCAATCGAAACCCTAGAACTCAAAGGCGATATTGAACCAATGAACAAACCAAAACCAAAAGAAGAGGTAATCAAGATCCCTTTGACTAATGATCCCAATTAAACTGTTAGATTGGGGCTGGCCTGTCTGCGCCCCTACGAGAAGCTATTATCAGCTGCCTGCAATGGCACTCCAAATTTTTCACTTGGTCCTCCAAGGACATGCCTGGCATCGACGTGTCAGTTATCATTCACAAGTTAATTGTAAGCTCCGGCTACAGGCCGGTTAAACAGAAGAAGAGAGTGTTCACCCTCGACTGCAAGTGAGCCATTCAAGAATAGGTCCAAAAGTTGTGAAGTCAAGTATCCCGAATGGCTAGCCAACATGGTCCTGGTAAAGAAGCCCAATGGTAAATGGAGGATGTGCGCAGACTTTATGGATCTCAACAAAGCATGTCAAAGAGTACCTTATGACTCCTCTGCTACTCTACCGACCGATTTCTAGTGAGAAACTTTATCTTTATCTCTCTATTTCCAATCGGGCACTTTGGTCCGTCCTTGTAAGACAGGACTCAATTGTCTAAAAGCCAATCTATTATATCAGTTGGATTCTCAAGGAGGCCGAAATCAATTATTGACTGATCGAGAAGATAGCATACGCACTGGTTATTTTGTCCAGATGACTTCAGCCATACTTTCAAGCCTATACTGTCGTGGAGCTTACCGACTAACCGTTAAAACAAATCTTCCAGAAGAGAGAGACCTCTAGCCATTTAATTAAATAAAGTGTTGAATTGGGTTAATTCAATATCCATATCAGTCTTGACCTGCGATCAAAGGCCAAGCGTTGGCCAACTTCATTCTTGAATGCATCCTGTTGGTTATAGCTGCACCCGAGTTCACCGGCAGTCCTAACAAATGGATCCTCAAATTCTTCAAGAAGTGGCACCGGGCTCATACTGATGGCTTTGAACAACGTCAAAGCGGAATATGCACTCCATTTTAACTTCAAAGCCACAACAACTAAACGGAGTACGAAACCTTGTTGACAGAACTCTAAATCGTAACCTATGTGGGAGCTCAAAGTGTTCGGGTATTCATGATAGCCAACTAGTAGTCAAGTAGATCGAAAGGGTCTATGAGACGAAAGACCTGACTATAGCCAAATATCTAAGTAAATTGCATAAGATGATAGTAGGGCTGGACAGGGTTAACATTCAACAAATCCCTCACTCAGAAAACGTGAAAGCTGATACGCTTTCCAAGTTGGCCAGCTCAGATTCAGTTGCTTCTAGTCAAATGGTCTACATCGAAAGTTTGTCACACCATAGTATCAATGAGCTTGAAAGGTTCCTAGTAACGGACCTGCCTCCTAGTTGGAAAGACCCAATCGTAGCATACTTCAGAGACAACCAACTGCCCGACTCACCACTGGAGGTAGCTAAACTAAAGCGAAAGGCCACCCATTATGCAATCATTGATGGAAGATTGTACCAAATGTCTTTCACTTATCCCTACTTGAGATGCCTAACCCCAGAAGAGGGAAATTATGTTCTTTAAAAAATTCATGAAGGAATATGTGGTAGCCACCTGGGGACTCGAAGCCTAATTCACAAAGCTTTGTGGTAAGGGTACTACTGGCTGACTATGAAGACCAATTCGAATGATTATGTCAAAAAGTGTGACAAGTGCCAATGATTCTCTTCAATTCCATGAATGCCTTCTACCGAGCTTAGCACCATAGCAGGACCATGACCACTCGTCCAATGGGGAATAGACATTCTTAGATTGTTCCCACTAGCTATCGGACAGAGAAAATTCCTCATAGTGGCTATCGATTATTTCATTAAGTAGTGGAGGCTGAACCTCTAGCCCAGATAACAACAACTAAGGCCCAATCGTTCGCATGGACTCACATAATCACTTGGTTCGACATACCTCACGTCCTTATCACTAACAATGGAAAGCAATTTGACAATGCTAACTTCTAAGAGTTCTACACGAATCTAGAGATCAACCATTGATTCTCATTGGTCGCTCACTCATAGACCAATGGACTCGTAGAGATAACCAACAAAATGATCCTCTTAGGACTAAAGACATGTTAGATGAAGCCAAAGGACGATAAGTAGATGAGCTCTACAGTATCCTCTGGTCGTATCATACCACGCCCCGAAAGGCAACCGGAGAGACTCCATTTAGCCTAACGTGTGCAAGTGAAGCTGTCATACCAATAGAATTCGGGATCCGCTCACTTCAGGTAACCCAATATGATTCCAAACAGAACGAATCTGCCTCACATGAACACCTAGACCTACTCCCCGAACTACGAGAATCTACATACACCCGAATGGTTGTGTATTAGCAACAAATGACGTAGTACTACAATCAGCGAGTTAGAAGTCAAACATTTAAACCAGGTGATCGGGTGCTAAGGAAAGTAGAAGCTATTGGCCAACTCCAACCCGGGGGCAAACAAGCCCCCAACTATGAAGGCTTCTATCAGATACGCTCTATAGTTCACCCGAGAGCTTATCACCTCAATAACCTGGATGGATCTACCATACCCAGGACCTGGAATGTAGAGAACCTGCGGATCTACTATCAGTAAGTCATATTGTTTCTCCATCGAAGAGGTATCTCCTTCGAGTAAGTCCCTGACGATTTTCCTTTCGATAGTTCTATCATTTGATTCCTAACGTTTTCACTCCAACTCTCTATTACGTACCGAAGGGATATATCTACTCAAACGGGCCTTAGTTGCCCTATCCTATAGAAGGGATCTATCTCCCTGAATGGGTCTTAGTTGCCCTATCCAACCGAAGGGATCTATTTCCCTAAACAGGTCTTAATTGCCCTGTCTTACAAAGGGATTTATCTCTCTGAGCGGGTTTTAGCCACCCTATCCTACCGAAGGGATCTATCTCTCTGAATGGACCTTAGTTGCCCTGTCCTATCAAAGGGTACTATCTTCCTAAATGGGCCTTAACCACCTTATCTAATCGAAGGGGTAAATATTCCTAAATGAGCCTCTATTACCTCGTCCTAACGAAAGAATCTAATTCCTTAAGTGGACCTTGGTCAAAAGAGCTCATATCATGAGTTGAGTTTGTTTCAATAGACAGACAGAATATACTCCTATCAACACGAAGAGCATAAGTACAACACCTAGTGTCTTTCACATAAGTGGGTCGATCACATAAGCAGCCTGACGTACGAAAAATATTCCTACAGACACAACAGATAACAAGTAAGTAGAGCAAATCTCTTTTATTTCTATATGACAAATACATGTTCGATTACATGAGTAATTACACTTCGCAAGTCGCTCATTCAGACCGATTATATCAATAGAAATATATAAATGACTATCATTTCGATTGTTCGACAACACTAGAAAGTACAAAAACAGTAAGTAGAGGAACAATGAAAAATAATATGCAGCCTTTCTGATACGATAGGACTGCCGAAAGGGGGGACAAACCGATCGGGAAGTGATTAAGAAGATGCATCAGAATATCATTAAACTTTCTTCTATCACCTAGCTCCCTACACACAACGGGTATGCCCTCCTACCCAACTCGAAAGGAGACTCTTTTCTTAAATCCGAGTCAAGGACCCCAACAGGAACCTTGATAAAGCCCATCACAACATTCTGATATTGAATGGCATGCCGAGCCCTCATATCAGCAGTCCCAATTTTTTATGAAACCTCATACCAATAGAAGTAACTCGTGCTACCGAGTTTTGCAAACCTGGAGTATCCTTTTGCAGACCCCACATAAAAGACAACTCTCATAAGGAGAAAACCCTCAGGCATGATGAAACTCGTTAAAGTAATGCAAAGTCCCACAGTCCCTATTTATAGACATGAAGAAATCTTTTCAAAATCTTTGAGCAGTTGAAGCGCTTCTCTGAACAGCGTGCGAATTAAGTGAAAAAGTTCATACTGTCTCACCTTCCTATACCACATTAATTTCAAATAGTGGAAGGTGGGATGCATTAACACCGGTGGAAGATGGAACGGTGGAGACAAAATGGGGACTTATATCCCATCTGCTTTAATTTTGTATCAGTTACAGACGATTCGTATGATCTCAAGAGATACATGTCGCAAGCTTCCACGCCTTTTTAACTTTTCAAGAAACGAACTTCACTCATGGCGCCTCTCCTACGAATAGACACCATGAGTTAAGGGCAAATGATGAGACATGATTCAAATACTTGTTGGTGCGGTATCCAGGTGCCTCAATGACAAGACACCCATGGTCACGAAGGGCCAAACTCTCCCCAAACCACGAGCATTTTGATCTGGGCAGCACAATCGACCTACGGTGCATTCGGTAAGACCGAATGACTATCCCCTCTATTCAACCAATGATTACTGAATACTAAGGGGACTGAGCACTTCTACTCCCAATTGGTAACAATCAATTGAATCTCACCTTGATTGAGCTTCCTATTTTAGCATGAAATGTATCTCTTGGATAAGGAATGAAATCTTAAGGATCTAATCAATAAAGAAAAGAATCTCCTCTTATAATCCAATTTCTGAAATAATAACGATTTCGAATCTTTGATGTTTGGGATTCGGAATCGTTGAATCGCCTTATAAGGAAACTAGTGTTGTAATGCCCCGAGATCATGTGACTCTAGCAAGACATCATATAAAAGCTCTAGATACATCAACTGAGGTAAGTTCTCTAAACTTTACACGAGACACACAAAAACATCACAGGGAGATCTGTCCTCCCTTCCTCTTTATCTGTTTATCCTTTTGAAAACCGCTCTTTCTGCTTTGAGTGTCGGAGCCTCCCTCACTGGAGCAGCCTCTGAAGGACTTTTGCAGGTTCAAATCTCTTTATTGAGTACCCGTTCAAGTCACAAGGAGGCAGATCTGTGAAGTTAGGACTCACCTCCAATAGTACCCTTGTATAATCAGAAGTGTTTTCCAAAATTCTATGTGTTAATTGGTGCCAGACCTTTTTGCACAAAGAATTTGAGATTCTTTTCTGTCCATGGCAATTGGGTTGTCAAGGAACACTACAAGAAACATGGGTATCAACGACGGTGGAACCGCCCTCCATGCTTTTTTTTTATTAATTTTAAACTAATAAAAAAAGGATTAAAAGAATAAAAATGATAAAAGAATAAAAAATAAAAAAAATACAATTAAATGAATAAAAAAATAAAAAAAGAAAATAAAAAGAAAATTCAAAAATAAGAGGGCGGTGGAACCGCCCTCTATGTTTATTCTTCTTTTGTTTTTTTTTTTTTATTTTTTGTTTCTTTTGTATTTTTAATTATTTTGTGTTTTTATTATTTTGTTATTTTATTCTTTTGTTTTATTCTTTTTTTTTTTTATGTTTTTATTACTACCATTGATTACCCTAGACTCATAATTTATAATTTTAGTTATGATTTTTATTTACCGTAATTTATAATAACAATTTTTTTTTCATGCAACAAAAGAGAAATAAAAAATAAATATAAAATGATATTTTACATATATAAGTTATAAGAGCCCAGCGATGGAGTAGTGATGGAATTATTTCCGACGGATTTTTTTGTCGCTATTTTCGTCGCTAAATTGTCTGAATTTTTTTTTTAATTTTTAGTGATGGATTAGTGACGGAAATATTTTCGTCGCTAAAATTAGTGTCGGATTAGCGACGGATTTTTTCGTCGCTAATTTCATCGCTAAATTATACGTCGCTAATCTGTCCGAATTCTGTCACTAATTAATGACGGATAATAGTTCGTCGCTAATTTTCTTCGCTGAAAATAGGTTTTCTGTTTGTGGAAATTGACGAGGGGACTTTCATGAAAATACCTCAACCTGACCCCCACCATTTGCAATTCCTGCAATGCCTCCCTCGAAAAGCCAAATAGGAATTAGAAAAAGGGAATTGAACATTCAAGGATTAGGGGGAAAAAAAGATGGGCTTAAAGATAAAATTAGATAAAAGAATTATTGATTTGAAAAGTAAGTTAAAGACCCTGTATTTCTTTTTTTTCTTTTCTTTTTCATTTAGATTTTTGCTCAGCCTCGACATGGATGACCGCTCCTTAGTTGATAAGAAAACCACTGTTCTAATTATACAAAAATGCAGGAATCAATGTGAAAAATTGAACACACAAATTATAGACAGAAAATTAATACACAAAGTGATTCCATAATTTATTTTTTAAAAAAAGAAATTGAGATTAGAATCAACTAAACTAAGGTATTAATATAATCGTAATTTTATTAGTTTCGAGGGATTTATTTTCTATTAGTAAAATCTTTTCTATAATAAATTTTTTTATTCAGTTATAAAATTAGAATTAAAATATAATATAATAAAATAAATTGAATAAGATAAAAATTAGTTTTTTTTTTCTTTAAACATGTCCTAAAATATAATACATTGGTGAAAAGTGGGGTAAAGAGATAATATTAACCCCCTTCCCTTTTAAATATTGAAACTATTCGCTCCAAATAAATTATTCTCACAACACACGGTCACACGAGTAGACCAAAAAATTAAAATACCTTGCAGTTTCCAAGTTGGCCTGTGTTATTTTTATAGCCAAAACAATAGGAGCGGGTAAAATCCAATAATTAAAATGATAAAATATAATGTCACACATTTTCTTTGAGGTAAAATATTCCTTAAATATAACGTCACATAATTTCATTTAGTTAAAACATTTTTTAAGGGTCTCACTTGAGTAATTTGATCTGTTTTTTTTATTATAAACTAGTGGTATTCAATAACCATATTAGATTCGAATAAATTCTAAAGGGACATGATCCAAAGCCCAATTGGAAGGGCCAGCCCTTGAAAGGCCCACGAAAAACAGCCACCAATCGATACTCTAATATTTTCTTGTAACCATCTCCCGAAGAGCCTTAGTTCCTAGACTTATCGAACGTAAGGGTTTTAGTTGTCCCACCAACCGGATAGGATTTACTGAGCAAAGGTAATCATCCCGATCGGGCATCCAATGGGCAGCTTCTCAGCAGAAAAAGCTCTGAAGACCCTCATTGATCAAGCTACCGATTGATAGCTAATGATACCAATGACTCCAAAGGAAGACCGGAGTATCTTATTAACTCTCATCCCTTCAGACAGTATTCCAAGGATCTTGTAGTTAAAGAAAGGTTCCCTCTTCACTATGAAAGTTTCCCAAAGGATAAAAATTGCAATCAATTTGAAATATTGAATCCCCAAGATTTTCGGATCGGTTCGATAAGGAAAGTAAGGTTAAAGCACTCCAGTGGCGCATGCCTCTCATAGGTATAAGACATCTCAAAAACCCTCCTAGACAGGTATGCTCTTAGGGCCTTACATATTAGGCACTCTAATCACAGGGAATTACTCCCTTAATCTCTTAATCTATTTTCCTTTCATACAAAAATCGCTCTTTCTGACTTAAGCGTCGGAGTCCTCCCACCAGAGAACCATTCAACGGTTTTTGCAGGTATCACATCCCTTTAAAGGTAACCGCTCGGGTCAGCAAGGAGCCAGTATCTGTGGAGCCAAAACCTACCTCCAACAGATTGGTACCGTTTGTGGGAAACAGACTGATTCTCCAAAACCTCATGGCGATGTCTATTACAATCATACATAGCGCAATACCAGCCAAAAGGAGAAGGCTGGTCATAGGTTTTGATAACAACATTTTGGTAGGGGTTGACCCCTATAGCGACGACCCCATAGTCGTAACCCTGAAAACAGAATCTCACACTGTGAAGATAGTTCTGCTCGATCAGGGGACTGAATCTGATCTCCTCACTTAGGACGCCTTTTGCAGAATGGGCCTCAACTCGTCCCAACTCTTACTGCCTACTGGGTCCCTCAGAGAACTTTCAGATGAGCCCACCTATATCCTCTTTGCAGCTCAAGATGCACAGAGGCTTTTCCAATCAATGCTTTAGAGCCTAGAGAAGGCATTAAGCCGAAAGTGAAGCCTGAACCAGGTGAACACACAATTGAGGTCCCTCTAACGAGCAACCCCGGTCAAACTGTCTGAATAAGGGCTAATCTATTACCTTCCTTGAGAGAGGGCTTAGTCGCCTGCCTACAAAGACACTCTAAAGTCTTCTCTTGGGCCCCGAAAGACATGTCTAGCATAGATCCATCAGTCATAGCCCATAGGCTAACGGATAATCCCGATTTCAAACCAGTAAGGCAAAAGAAGAGGGTATTTGCCCTCAATCAACAATGCGCCATTCAAGAGGAAGTACAGAAGCTGTTAACAGTTGGGTTCATCCGGGAAGTCAAGTATCCTGAATGGTTGATTAACGTGTTCTTGGTAAAAAAAGCTAATAGCAAGTGGAGGATGTGCATGGACTTCACCGATCTCAATAAAGCGTGCCGAAAAGATAGTTATCCGCTCCCCAATATTGACAAGCTCCTAGACAACTCTTTGGAACATCAGCTCTTGAGTTTCATGGATGCCTATTCCAGCTATAATCAGATCAGAATGGCACCTGAGGATGAAGAAAAGACCAATTTTATTATCGAGTTTGGTACATATTGTTATCGGGTCATGCCATTTGCCCTAAAAAATGCTGGAGCAACTTTTCAACGGCTGGTCAATACGGTCTTTAAAGGCCAACTAGGAAGGAATGTTAAAGCCTATGTTGACAATATGTTCATCAAAAGCGTTGTCGTAGAAGCTCATGTCACAGATTTTGATGAGACCTTCCAAACCCTAGAACGATACAATATGCGGTTGAACCCGACGAAGTGTACATTTGGGACTGCCTCTGGAAAGTTCCTGTGCTTCATGATCACTGATCGAGGGATAAAGGCCAACCCTGAAAAGATATAGGCGATATTCGACATGACACCTCCCCAGACACTAAAGGAAGTACAATGCTTAACCGGTCGGATAGCGGCTCTAAGCCGATTCATGTCTCGGGTCGGCGAGAAATACAGGCCTATATTTGATACGCTGAAGAGATCTCGATGATTTGAATAGACATCTGAATGTCAAGTGGCCTTCGAACGACTGAAAGAATACTTTACGCAACCACCACTACTTTTACGACCAGTCACAAGGAAGGAACTCTACCTATATCTGGCTATCTCTGAACGAGCGCTTTACTATGTGATGGTAAGACAGGAAGCTACCATCCAAAAACCAATCTACTACATCAATAGAATACTGAAAGAGTCCAAGATTAACTACCGAATGATCGAGAAGATTACCTATGCCTTGGTTATTTCAACAAGGAGCCTTTGACCGTATTTCCAGGCCCATACCATTGTGGTACTTATAGATCAACTGCTGAAGCAAATCCTCCAAAAGAGGGATACCTTTGATCAGCTTATCAAGTGGAGTGTAAGATTGGGAGAGTTTGACATCCAGTATCGACCACGACTAGCGATTAAGGTCCAAACACTGGTCGACTTCATTCTTGAATGTACTCTCCCAACGACGCCCAAAGGACAACCTCCTAACCATTAAGAAGAATGGTCGATCCTAGAGTGGACCATCCATGTCAATGGATTATCAAATTCTTCAGGAAGCGGTGTCGGGTTTATACTAGTGGGACTGAATGATTTTAATCGAAATATGCCCTCCGTTTCGATTTTTAAGCTACCAACAACCAAACAGAATATGAGGCATTGCTAATGGGACTCAGGATCGCCATTGACATGGGAGCGTGGAATGTTAGGGTATTCACGGACAGCCAGTTGGTCGTAAAGCAAATCAAAGGGGTTTACGAAACTAGAGACCCAGTCATGGCTAAATCCTGAGCAAGCTGCGAGAGACAATTGAACAATTGGGCAAGGTTGACATCTAGCAAATCTCTCGATCGGAGAATGCCCAGGCCGACACTCTATTGAAGTTGGCTAGTTCCGATTCAGTTGCTTCTAGTCGAACAATATATATAGAGAGCTTGTCGTATCCCAGCATCGACGAACCCAAAGAAGCTCTCTCTATCGATCGGTCTCCTAGTTGGAAGGATCCCATAGAAGAATATCTAAGGCATGACCATCTACCAGAATCCTTGAAGAAAGCGACAAAACTGAAGCAAAAGGCGACGCACTATGCCATAATTGATGGGATCCTCTACCACAAGTCGTTTACTCACCCGTATCTGTGGTGCCTAACCTACGAAGAGGGGAATTATGTCCTTCGAGAGATTCAATCTATGGTAGTTATCTGGGCGCTCAGAATCTGGTCTATAAAGCCCTTTGTGAGGGGTATTACTGGCCAACCATGAAAGCCGACTTCGACAACTACGTCAAACGATGCGACAAGTGCCAACGCTTCTCCTTGGTACCTCGTCTACCCTCCACTGAGCTCAATCCTATATCTAGCCCTTGGCTATTTGCTCAGTGGGGCATGGATATCCTTGGACTATTTCCCCCAGTCATGGGACACTGAAAATTCTTGATAGTAGTGATTGACTACATCACGAAGTGGGTAAAAGCCAAACCCTTATCTCAGATCACGGCCGCCAAAGCCCAATCCTTCGTATGGACTCATATTATTACCCACTTCGGTATACCACGAGTCCTTATCACGGATAACGGGAAGCAATTCTACAACCAAAGCTTCCGGGAGTTCTGTAAGAAGCTAGAGATTCAACATCGATTTTCATCGGTTGCTCACCCACAAATCGACGGACTAATTGAAATAGCCAACCGAATGATCCTATAAGGACTAAAGACGCTGGATGATGCCAAGCGGTAATGGGCCGAAGAACTTTACGATATCCTTTGGTTATATCGCACTACCCCCCGAAGGGCAACAGGAGAAACACCCTTCAGTCTAACTTGCGGAAGCGAAACAGTCATACCCGTAGAGATAGGTATTCACTCCCTACGGGTAACCCAATACGACGCCAAGAAAAACGAACATAACCTACAAGAAAGACTGGACTTGCTTCCAGAGCTGCGGGAATCTGCATTGATACAAATGGTGGCCTATCAGTAGCAGATGACATGATATCACAATCGCAGGGTCCAGAACCGAACATTCAGACCCGGAGAATTAGTACTAAAGAAGGTGGGAGCTGCTGGTTAGCTCCAACCTGGGGGCAAGCTCACTCCTAACTGGGAAGGCCCATATCAAGTACGTTCTGTGGTCCGACTGAAAACTTATCGTCTCGACCATCTAGATGGATCGACAGTAACCAAGACCTGGAACTCAGAAAATCTATGCATATACTACCAATGAGCTTCAGCACTATCCAACAATCGGAGGGTTTAGCTCAGACACAACATAAAAATTTTCTATCGTTCAGAGGGTCTCAGTTGCCCAGTCTTTATATTTCGTACGCGTCGTCTATAGGGGATGTAACTCCTCGGATGAGTAGATGCAACCCACAACTTAAAAATTTCTTATTGTTTAGAAGGCCTTAGTTGCTCAGCCTTTATCGTTTGTACGTGTCAACTATAGGGAATGTAATTCCCTGGACGGGTGGGCGCGGCCCACAATTTAAAAATTTTCTATCGTTCGGAGGGTCTCATCCACCTAGCCTCTATCATTCGTACGTGTCGTCTATAGGGGATGTAACTCCCCAGATGAATGGACACGGCCCACAACTTAAAAATTTCCTATCGTTCTGAGAGCCTTAGTCGCTCAGCTTCTATCGTTTGTACGCGTCGTCTATAGGGGATGTAACCTCCCGGACGGGTAGACATAATCCACAACTTATAAATTTTCTATTATTCGGAGGGTCTCAGTCGCCCAATCTCTATTGTTTGTATGCATCGTCTATACGGGATGTAACTCTCCAGACGGTGGACGCGGCCGACAACTTAAAATTTCCTATTGTTTAGAGGGCCTCAGCTGTCCAGCCTCTATTTTTCGTATGCGTTGTTTATTGGGGAAGTAACTCCCCGGATGGGTGGATGCGGCCCCAATACTCAAAAAATTCCATATAGCTCGGAGGGCCTAAGTCGCCCAGCTCCCACCGCTCATGCAAGTCATGTGGAGTCTTCCAAACGAATAAGTATGATCCCTTAATCTATCTGACCGTCCATCCAGTAGTCTGAAAGGCCAGTGTTACTTAACGTCTTAGGGGAGGGCCTAAAAGTTAGATCTACCTTAACGAAGATTGAAGAAAGGCATATAACCATACGAGGAATTGGAAAAGAGAATGAGCAAAATCCAAGTAAAGTATAATCTTTCATTTACATCTGTACAAAATAGTACAGTCGACTACACAAAGAATATACACAAGCCGCTAAGTCGGGCTGATTACACCAAGAGAAATACATAGTGGGGTTCTTCCCGAAGAGGAAGAACGCAATCCCTATGCTGGATAGTATAAAAATGTAGTGCTAGGGATAAGAGAAGGCGAGCCCGGGTTTTGCCACCCCTAATGCAACCCAGGCCAGACTTACCCATCTAAAAATGGTCGAGAGATATCCCACCATAAATGGTGGTGAGGACAAAACCAGACAGACCATCCAAGGCGGTACAAGGATAAACCTCCATTGGCGATGGATAATCCCACGATGCCAGCCTCATAGCGGCCAACATAATGAGATCTTTGTCCAGCAGTCCCCTTTCTTAATTAAATCTCACTTTAGCAGAAGTTCCTCGAACCATAAAGCTCCACACACCCAAAACGCCTCATGAAGCACCTCTAATGAAAAGGAACAACTCTTGACAAGATCCCCAAAGAAGAAGAAAAGACTCAACTCTTTACGAAGAAAAATAAGCGCCCATCGTAGCTACGTATAGTAATAGGAGAGTAAGCCCTAATTAATTCGGGACTGGTGAAACGGATCAGGAAAGGTATTCTATCATAAATGGGGAAATAAATTGACTCCAATTCCCCATGAAGGAATCACTTCTGATGAGACGCCCCCGTATTCATGGCAGAAAAGTAAGATGGTTTGGGACAACTAGCATCCCTATGCTCCTGTGATGAATTAAGTACGCCTCATGGATCTCTACTCATGATGTTTCTCTAAGAAAGCCATGAGTTTGGGGCAAATGAAGGGACATGATGTCACACTCCGATCCTCGGATCGACCACACGACAGTCGCCGCGTAGTATCGGATCACGGGCAGAACCTTCCCATATACCGAGACTCCGCAAGGCTATCAAATTTACAATAAATCATCAAAAAAGCATAAAACCCTTCAAAACACGAAATCATATAAACAATACACATGCAAGGAGCCCATCCGGCTCATCCCTGAACGTACAAACACACATCAGGGAGTGGGAACCTATACATGCACGAGTACACATCAGCACACAACGGGGAGTGGGAACTTATACATGCACGCATGCGATGTGGCCATCCTAGCCGCCCAAAATTCTCAACAAAAACAATCAAAGGACGCACCGGTCTATTTAACTCAAATCAGCACACATACAAGGCCAACCCGGCCAACCCAAATCACATGCACGTATCCGGCCATCCCGGCCTTTCAAAAATCGAATAAAGTCCAAATGTCCCATTTATACAATAAGTTTTTACCAAAATGAAATTTCAAAGAAAATGAACAAGTCTCCCTTCCATGGATTTCAAATCAAACTAAAATAACCTTACATTACTCTTATACCTAACAAGTCAACGGATGAATCTTCACAAGCTCCAACTGCTGTCACAGACCTAAACTTCCTCTGAAAGGTTTGAAAGAGAGGGGTGAGTATTGGGAAATACTCAGTGAGTGTATAGCATGTTATGATAATAAATGAGTGATGATTGTGGACATGTCAAATATCATTCTCAAAATCATATGGTCACATCAATAAATCTCAGTGCAAACAAGATCTCAACAAATCATGATAATTAAATCATACGCATCCAGTTATCACATTTTTTGTTTTTCAAAATCACGGGGTTGCCAAAATCTTTCCACCAAAGGCTTGGCCTAGACCAATGGTAAAATCGCTAAGGGATTCCTCATCAATATCAATAAATCATACATAATACCCCCTTCCTTGGCTTTGGCTCGGGCCTCCCCTGAGGTGCAACCAGGCTAGTCCTAAGGGAGAGATTCAGAGGCACCTCTCGAGCGCAGCTACCTCATCATCCAATATAACAGCCCAACCACGTTACCCCGTCGGGTCACTCCGTGGAGGGAATGACTATAGCCATTATCCATGCACACAGTACCATTTCGTAATCATCAAATCATATACAATAGTGTGCTAACAGCACCATTTCACAGTCATCAAATCACATATCAAAATGTGCCAACAGTTATTCAGATTCTCAGTACACGAGTTCAAATCAATCGTTTTCAATGCAAGTCAATAAACATGGCACATCATTTTTTTCAAATAACACATGGATGCATTAGGTAATTCAAATCTCCTTTTGGGACATTCCACAATCATAAAACTATTTTAAAACATTCTTAAACTCATTTGAAACATTTATAAAATCAGTATAAAGTATTTTCTCACTTAAAATCATAAGTTTGTATCCACTCACCTCTTGGGAGGGTATTCACTCCCAATTCTGCAATTTAATCCAAGGTAACCCTTCCCAACATTCGAATGGGTTATCATATACCAATAATTACAATTTCATCAAATAAAATTCTAAATTCTAGGTTTTATGAAGTTTCCTATATTTAGCACAAACCAATTTCTTCAATTTCATGAATCAAGATTCTCATTTCATTATTTCAAGCTCATTAGTATCACTAATGATCTAAATTTCCCAATATACCGCAATTCTTCCTAATTTCTAGCAATTTTCCCAATTTCTTCCAAATTTACATCACCTTAATATTTTTCATGCACATTTCGAATCAACTCTAAGAAGAGCTATTCTAATTAACTCAACAAAGTTCTAATTTCATCAAACACGTTTCTTTCGTATTAATCAGCCTAAATTCATATAGAATTTAGATGTAACCCTAGAAATCACATATCAATTTTCAGGAAAATACATTCCCTTCAAATTTCACACATTTTCAGAACATATACAAAGCCCTCATACTAAATTCGGTCTAAACTCATTCAATTATCAAATGAACTAAAATTTCTCTCACCTAGGGTTTCACCATTCGCAGCTCTAGCGTCCGTGCGCTATTCAATTCATTGCATGACTTGCAATGCTTTCAAATTGAAGCAAATTTTAGCAATTAAACCTAATTACCAAGGAAATTCGAAACCCTAGAGCTATAATCAAAACTTAGCCCTTACTTGCACACAGAAGGAATCGTAGCTCAGCCTAGGGTTTCTGACAGAGTGCTGTCATGGCAGAGAGCAGGGAAGGTTACAGAGAGGCTCTCGGCAAAGAGAGCAACGCTGCGTGCGAGTAAGGAAGAGGGAGACAGGGGGCTATCACGCGCGTGAGTGAGCAGAGAGTGAGAGACAGAGGGCGAGTGTGATGAGCGAGAGGGAGAGAGAACTCGATCGAGAGAGACAGACAGTAGAGATTCAAGAGAGAGAGAGATGTCGAAGGAGGGAGACAGAGAGGGAAACAAAATAGAGAGAGAAATCAGAGAGAGAAACGGAGAGAGAGAGTGATGGAGAGAGAAAGAGAAAGCGACCGAAGGCGGCGAGCGGCAGAGATGGCGGATCGCGACCGTTCGCGGTGGAGGGAGATCAAGAGGGAGAAAAAGAGAGCAGCGGGAAAGAGAGAGATGAAGGGATAGGAGATCGATTAGGGCTGAAAGCCCTAATCGAATTGGGGAAATGGGGACACGGCGTTTCAAGTTGAAACGCTGCGTCTCCCCCCCCCTTTTTTTTTTTTTTTACAAATTAATTAATTAATTAATAAACAACTATCAATATATATATTTATACCCTCATTTTATTTAAAACTCTAAATTTATCATCAACACAGAATGTACCTCAAATGGGAACACGGATATATTTTTTTTTATTTATTTTTTTAAATATACCAAAAATTCCAATTTAAAACCCCAAAATCAAAAATCAATAAAATTTAAAATTTAAATTTAAAATTTTCTTTTGTAATTATCTAGACATTTATAAAATATCTTTAATATCGAATTTTCGATGTTACACATGATCCAAGGCCTAGTTGGAAGGGCCAGCCCTTGAATGGCCCACGAAGAACAGCCACCGATCGATACCCTAATATTTTCTTGTAACCATTTACTGAAGGGCCTTAGTTGCCTAGACTTACAGAACGTAAGGGCCTTAGTCGCCCTGCCAACCGGATAGGATTCACCGAGCAAAGGTAATCACCTCGATCGGGCATCCAATGGTTGGCTCCTTATCCAAAAGAGTTCTGAAGACCCTTCATCGATCAAGCAACCAATTGATAGCTAACGATACCAACGACTCCAAAGGAAGACTAGAATATCCTATTAACTCTCATACCTCCCTATAGATAGTATTCTGAGAATCTTCCAGTTAAAGAAAGGTTCCCTCTTCACTACGAAAGTTTCCCAAAGGATAAAAATTATAATCAACTTGAAATATTGAATCCTCAAGATTTTCGAATCGGTTCGGTAAGAAAAGTAGGGTTGAAGCACTCCAACGGCACACAACTCTCATAGGTATAAGACATCTCAAAAACCCTCCTAGATAGATACACTCTCTGGGCTTTACACATTGGGCACTCTAATCACAGGGAATTGCTCTCTTGAGCTCTCAGTCTGTTTTTTCTTTATACGAAAACTGCTCTTTTTGACTTGAACATCGGAGTCCTCCTATCGGAGCACCATCCGACAGTTTTTGCAAGTATCATATCCCTTTGACGGTAACCGCTCGGGTGAGCAAGGAGCCGGTATCTGTGGAGCCAAAACCCGCCTCCAACAAATTCTGTTCAAGTCGGGTTATATCTTTAAGGGGCAAAATTCTATCGGCATCCCTTTTTGCTATACACAAGATTCGAAATCGATCCTTTACTTAAAAATTACCGAAATGTTAATCTGTTCGGTGGAAGAGGTTGATGTCGATGCACAAAATTATTGTTTTAACCCTTTTGAACTTTTTACGAAGAATCTTTAACTACACGGAACTCCTCTTTTTTGGGGGGCGGGTGGAGGGGAGTGTTGACAAGTGGTAGAAGTGAAAGGGAGATGCAATAGAGACAGAGGGAATTAAAAGGTTGGTGACATCAAAATAAACAAAATAATCGTGAAAGTTAAATTAATGAATTTGACTATTTATATTTTTTTATCTAAATGCTACTTAGTTTGCACAATTTGCACAAATGACTAGATATACATTCATGAATATTTCTTAGATATACAACTGTAGGACTATCAACATCATGCATGCTTAGTAACTCACAAGCTACACACAATCAAATATGTTGGGCAAACATTATATATCAACTAGTTCATCGTTTAGGTCACAGCAGTATATATAGTTCTTAAATTTGAGATTGCACAATTACCTTGCATGTAGGTAGCAATAATTTACTTATGCTTATACACTTGTGCACATATAAGTCTTCGACATTTAGTGGTCCTAACAACTTTATGTATGGATAAGATCCTATGTTATTTAGTTATTTTTTTTTTTGTGAAAAATCCTTAACCAAGGTCGATCGACTTAAATAAAAAGGATTTTCTATTTTGTCATCATAACCAAATGAGCAAAGTGAATGAGGATATATAATCCAAGTTTATAGAGTTTCATAAGCTACCATGATACTCGCTAGAACGAGATCTCAAAAGGAAGGGATTTGGGTGAACGATAACTATGATTAGGGATTACTTGAATATTCATAATACTATTAGATCATTCATTGCTAAATGATTAGCCATTACACTATCTTAAGTGTTAATCATGAGTTACTAGAAGTCTAAAGGCGTTGCGCTAATTTCTAATGGTATCGAAGAGTCTACACTATGAGTTTCATTGTCATTTAGTGGTAAACTTAGAAAATCACACAAGATAAACAATGCTAAACAGAGAATTCGGATAAATAATTAAAAGTTTTTAATCACTAATTAAATTCTTGGACTTAATTGATTGTTGAATTTGGAAGCTTCCTCACACATGGTGATATTGGGACTAAAACACCAAAATTGAAAACTAAAATAAAACAAAATAATGAGATACTGAGTCTCTTAATAAGATTAAGAAAGTTTTCAGGTCATGTTTTTCAAAGAAGTTTTGAACCATGACAAGTTTCTAGATTGAGCAAAGTTGGAGAAATTTCTCCATTTTTCAACTAAAGACCTAGTTGCATGGCTTAGAGATGTTGTGGGGATAAACTAGGTTTTCTAGAAGCCCTAGTAGGGATATTAATTTGGTAGCCATCGATAGTTGCGTGTATGCATAATAACGCAAGCCAGCATGCAATGCAAATTCCAAGGCCTCTATTTTGAAAACTCTTACCCTTCTCTCTTAAGGATCCAAAGAATATAAGTATTAAATGCATGGAGAATTTGTTGGAAACTAAATCTTGAACTTTTTGAAACATTTTGTAGAAAAATTGTTATTGTGTCTTGGAAACCTTAATTAGGGTTTTCCATTAAAAAAACAAGCTAAGGTATAAAAAGGATTGTCTTCTTTACTGATGTAGAATTTTGAAGCGTCGTTCTTTCTTAGATTCTAAGATTTAGAAAGAGAAAAGAGAGAAAACACAATGATCTTAAGATGTTAGTATTAAATCCTACTTATCCACTAATTTTATTATTTTATATGTCCAAAAGACTATCTGTTGATGTTTTTGTTTTAAGATAATATTTGTATTTAGTTATTTAAGTGTGGAAGAACAATTTTTTATATTTTTTATTCATGTGTAAAATCTAATGGTCAATATGTGTGATTTGTGTACGCGATAAATTTGATGTTGAATATAGTAAATATAAATCATGATTACATCAACCTAAAATAAATAATTCAAAACCGATTGACTAAGCTAAACACTTCATCAATGTTTAAGCCATAGTTTGCAAGTCTTTTAATTGTCGAAGATAATATATCTTGATCATCAAATAGTGTCCAAATTTGAATAGGATCCAGACTCAATAATTGGTAATGGAAATGACCAATGCCAAACAAAAAATATTGAGTAATCGCCTAAAATGTACAATTAGTAGATATTAGTTGTATATAGTTTATGTACTCTTAATCTTAAGCATATGTGGATGAATATACAAAGTCAAGGTTATATACTTAAATGTATAGTTTGAGTGAAATCTTTTATAAATTAAGACTTTCATACGTTGGGTATTCAATATTGGTTAGTTAGAACATGCATATATAATAAAGAATCTATACTCACTGTGTCAAAAAATTGTCATTATGAATTGTCGTAGTTGACTATCCGGAAGCTAGATTCAATGATATGATTTTGTATTATATTAAATATTCTTAAAATTTGTCAAATTCCATCAACTAATGGAAGACAAATTTAACATTTTAACTATCTCTTATTTTGGACGATAGATTTAAGGTATTAAATAATTGAGGAGGTCAAAATACATTTATTTATATATTTTGTTTGACCTCAATTGTGGATGTTAGATAGAAAGACAACATATATGAATACATATAGATTAAGGACAAAGTAACAAATTTTTATTTATTGATTTTTATAAATAATATAATTTTTATTTTGAAGTACAGTTCTAATTATTTAATAGAATTAATTAAATTTAAAATAATTTTAATGGAGCTACTGGATTAGCAAAATGCATTATAATTATTTTAAAACCAAAATAAATAAGTCCTAGGCATCTTCTCTACCATGATAACTCAATTCATATTTATTATATGCTTGTATGAAATTATTTTTGCATTAGGTTAATTGGAAATAAAAAAAAATATAGCGAGAGAAATTTAGGGCATGATTGTAATTTTTGAGAAAATTATAAACGCGATCTCTAATTTCAAAAACTTGTTATGCTGATTTGTAATTTCAAAAACATGCTTATCCTATTTTATGATTGATTGAATGAAATAGAAACACCGGTTTAATCCTAGATCAAACAAGTGGTATAAAAGCCATGGTTTTGTAGGATTAAACACATGATTTTTGTTTTTATTATAAAAAGAATTTTTTTATTAAATGATTGATTGCTTGTATTAGAAAGCAATTTCAATAAAAAATTTGGAATCAGATTGCAAGTTTCAAACCTACATATTCTCCTGAATTCATTCCGTCGAAATTCATAGTGGCTATGGCCAAATCAGTAGTGGATTGTAGCAACGCAACCACTTTTGTAGGCAAGTGAAGCGGTAGGCTGATTACGGCCCCCACGACGATTTCCCATCATAGTTGAAGCTACAATTGAAGCCCTAGGGTTTGATTATAGAAGTGCTTATGGGCCATAGATGGTGGCGGTTGTAGCTGGGAATTAACAAATTACAGCCAAGCCACCTCTGCTGAAGACGGAGAAAGGCGGTGGCCCCAATTGGGGGAACTACAATGGTAATTATTGGAGGTGGGTTTGAATCCATAGATAATGGATTTGCTAACTCGAACTGGATAGCTTAGCCATCTGGGAATCGCAACTGGTAAGACCTGCAAAAGACCGCCAAAGGATGCTTCAGTGGAGGAGACTCAAGCGCTCAAGTTAAAGAGTGGTTTTCGAAAGAAAAGAATAAACTGATGTGGAGAGAGAAAGCACTGTGTTAGTTATGTGCCCTTGTGTTGGTCAAGAGAACTTATCTGGGCATGTGCATGTGAGAGTTTATATATTTTATGAGTGTAACAGCCATGTGATTGGGGAGTGGCAAAACCCAAGTTTCCTTCTGAGGATTTCTCAAGATTTCAGAAATCATGCCATAAGATCTACAAAAATTGTGAAACCTTATTGATATGAAAATTTCAAATCGTCGTAGGGATACTTTTGCTTTTTGACTGGGGTTGTATATTCCCTTTCTATCTCCATAGGATTGCCTCTTGATTCAAAGAGGGCGAGTGCTGCATTGGTAGACTAATGATTGTCGAGCATCGATCAGTTAAGATGTTGAACAGGTGTCCATCAGGAGGGTGGGGTGATCGGTGTACACTAGCAAGAATCTACCAACAGACTGTGGACTTGGCTAGCCTTTGGGCCCTCGTAGGATTTGGGCTACGTATCATCATTTGCCCCTACTCCTTATGTCGCTTCGAAGGAGAGGCGTAAGGAGTAAGTCGAAGGGGTGGTTACCTGAAAGATCACGAGGGTGTAAATACATTCAACCCTTGAATAAATAACCCGGATTTAATGCCAAGTGGGAAATTGAAGAGGTTGAAGTTCTTTATTCATTGCGTGCATGTCTCAATGGTCTGTTTCATTAGCCCAAGATTGTGAAAATCACGTCTTCTTAACTATAAATAGAGGTTATGTGACTCAGTGCTACCTCAAAGATATCTTGTGTATCTTTGATTTTGTAAGCTCCTTTTGTTAAAAGTTCATTCTTATGTGAGATAACTTAGTGATGGGTTTTAAACCACAAAATTCAGTAGTGTAGAATATTTCTATCGATGCGAGGCTCCATCAAGAATAGGACCCCTGATGCGAGATTCTCTCATGTCGTCTGTTTTTTGGACGTGGTGACGAAGCCTGTCAAGGCCCTCACCAGGGTTTTTGACTTTGAGAAGGATGAGATGCTCTTTGACATGAGCTCTCTTATCAGGGTTGGAACCATTGTCTAACCCCCCAGTCTAATAGATGGTTTGAGGTATTTGCTCAGGTAGGGAAAAGAGCTGAAAGATGGTCGAAGGTGATGCATCCTCATAGTCTCTTCTGCACCTCTTTCGGTTTCTCCACAATCTATATGAAACATGGTATCATCCTAATTTTAATGATAAATAAAAACCTAAAACCATGGATTTGAAGTTTACCTTGGACTTGCTTCAAGAATCTCTCAAGTAACCAACAAAATCATCCCCAAAATGCAAACTTCATGACTAATCTTGATAAAATCCCAAACCTCCCTTAAGATTGACTTAAGAATTTCCTAGAGGATGTTGAAAGTAAGCTAGGAGAGCTTAGAGATCAGAGTCTAGGAGAGCTTAGAGATTAGAGTTTTGGCTAAAAGTTGCTTGAAAGATACGAGCGAAATGACGAAGGAAGAAAATAAAAGGTAAAGGACTCAAGAAGCATCAAGAATTGTGGATATCTCTCTCTCTCTCTCCCCCTCCCTCCCTCCCTCCCTTTCATAGTTAATGCACACACATAACACACAAAACACAATTATCCCAATTTTTCTTTTATTTCTTCAAGGGTGACTCATCACTTGGAAAAGTAACATTAAATGCTTTTATTAATTGCTTTTTTTAACTTCTCTAGCTCTTGTCTCCTAAAGAAAAGAAGAGAACAAAAAGAAAAAGAGACTAAAAAAAACATGGGAGGAGACTTGAGAACTGTAATTCAAGTTTTAGGCTTCTAAATGGGCTTCCACTCAAGTGTTGAGCTTTAAGGTGATTTCAAGTATTTGAACTCCAAAAATTTGAGCATGTTGGTGGACTCTTTCTCAAGTTTCGGACTCCAAAATTGAATTCGTGTGGGACAAAATTTGGACTTAATGAGTTAGATAGCTAGTTGGATTTGGGCTCTAATATTGGACTTTAAGAATTGGATTTCACCACTAATTCAAACCAAGGCCAATTTTCATTTCTTGATTCACCAAATTTAATGGTTTAAATTTATAATATCAAAATTCATTTTATAGGTTATAAGTCATTCATAAAACGAAGCAATAGTTTTAGACTTTACAAAAACACACATGCTCCTTACAACTGATCGAAAAGATCATCAATCCTAGGAAGTGGATATTTGTTTTTAATCGTCACCCGATTTAATTGCCTGTAATCAATACAAAACCCCAAAATACCATCCTTCTTTTTAACAAACAAAATTTGTGCTTGTCACGGTGAAGAACTTAGCCTAATAAACCCTTTATTGGTTAATTCTTATAACTACGCCTTTAACTCCTTCAATTCCATGGGAATAAGGGAACAAATTATCGATTTGTGGGTAACCCAAGCAATTCTTCAGGACCCCTCGGTCCACGGATCCGAGCACGTGACAACCGTCGTGTTGTCTCAAACTACATGCAACCCCGGGCACACACTCTGAGACCCCATAAGGCTAATCTATCATCAACATAAACTCAATTTTCATCCAATTCTCTATAATAATAAATCATAATCCATAAGATCTTTTTCAAAATAAGATAAATAAAGTTCCAATAATTTTAACACAAATAATCAATCAAAATAAAAATGTACATAAACAAAAGTAATCAAACTTCTAGAAGTAATCTATAATATAACAAAGTTCAGCTTCCATTAACCTTCCTTATGGATCCATCTACAACTAAGTAAGTCAAAACGGGACTACCTCACACAAAGTATATGGTTCCGATAGAGGTGGATCTCACAAATCGCAAAAGAAGTCTTCTAATTACACTTGTTAGCTACAAACCTGTAAATATAGGAGAAAAGATAGGGGTGAGTACAATTTTACTGAGTAAGTAAAAAATCTATGTACATGCCAATGAGTGAAATTGTAATTATGTCCTAAATCCATTAACAACAAATTCCATTTTATCATTACAAAAAAATTCACAAGTTCACAAAAGTATTTGTCAAATATGGACAACCAATGCATTTGAAATAAAAACATTTATCTTTGCATCAAATGGCTTGTATTTCATTCAAAACCATGGAACTACCAAAAATATACTTTCTAATCCAAGACCTTAACCAGGGTTGAAGATTAGATCCACCAAGAGTTTTCATTCATTTATTTTTCTAAAAAATGTCTCATCCATGGAATTGGTTTGGATATCACTATTAGTGACTCATGACTGCCCAACCGAAACCTTGGGTAGGTGAACCTCTCATATCACAATACCCTTATCAATTATCCAACTCCACTCATATTGCTTTTTCTCCGACCAATCATGAGTGTGCAATAAACCATAGCAACTGTGTCTACAATCGATTACCATAAAATATTATTTTTATTTGCAATAAAATTTCAAAACTCTTTCGCAAACCATATTCGTCTTTGTCTCAATGAACATCAATCAATCAAGCAATGTAAATCATGTCCTAGTAGCATGCTAATCTCACATTTCCAATATCACTATTTCAAGAGACCATATCACACTCAAATTGAATTATAAAACCACCTTTCAAAATAATATTTTCAAAATACATAAAATCATTTCTCATTAAACAAGATATAAAACTCTCACTCACTGTTTGAGGAGGGTATACACTTCCACTAATCCAGATTCTCGACTTTATCCTTAATTGAAGGATTTTCGCCTAAATATTATATAGATCAAAACATAAAAAAAAAAAAAAAAAAATTAGACATTTATTCAATGCAAACATGAAGCTAAATACATAATGTGGAAATAAAAAATGTGTTTCTATTCCTAGGACATTCATTAAACCCTACTTAAGGTTCATTCCACTTCCAATTGCATCAATTCCACCCAAAATGACATATTTCCAACATTTATATATCTTAGAAAAATGATCATATTTTGAACTAAAATTTCTAGATTTTGAAATTTCTAATTTTTTTGAAACAACAGTTTTTTTTGTTTATAACCTAGGTCTATTCTAATCACACAAAAACATTTAAGTTCATAATGTGATTTCCTTAACTGCATAACTCAAATTTGCACGGTTATGGGAAAATAGCCATAACTTTCGCTATACATATCCAAATCATGTGATTCAAGTCTCAAATTGAAGATAAGACTTAGATATACAAATTTCATATTAAGAGTTTAACTAATTTAGTCTAGAAGGCTTCTCAAAGTTGAAGCAAAGTTCTTAGTCAAAATAGAGCAGAATCAAAGGATTCCTCCACAGAATGCATCAGTTTGAAAATTTATTAAAAATCCAATGCTTATCAGAATTCTACGAATCATATGTCGCTTTTAAGATCTGAAATCTAGCTTCATATGAAGAAAACCTTACTTGAATTAAAAATGTGTAAGAGAAATTATGACTGAAAGATCACAGAAGGTCAAACTATTCTGTTTGTAGAAATTCAAGGGTTCCATCTTTATTCTAACCTTTCAACACACTTTTAAGTTAGATTATTAAACATGCTATTCACCATGATTTCAATAATAAATCAAAATCTAAAACTATGAACTTATGTTCACCTTACATTTGGGTCAAGAGACTCCCAAGTTCCCTTCTCATTTTTCTTTCTCGATCTCCTTTTCTCTCAATATTTTTAGCTTGATCCAAAGACTTTTCACTCCATTTTATGCTTCCTAGAGGCTGTATATGAGGCATACATAGATGGAAATAGCTTATTTCAATTTCAAAAGTTTATTTTGATGAAATTTGAGGTGATTTTGTGAGGGAAGGAAAGGGAACTCATGGCTAAGGTTTAGAAGAAGAGGATTGCTCTTCTATCTCCTTCTCTCTCTCTCTCTCTCTCTCTCTCTCTCTCTTCCTTTTCTTAGTTAACACACACAAAACACATCCTATGGGGAAGGTTTAAGAATATGGGCCTCTCACACATGTGGTCTCACACAGACACACACGCACACACACACGCACACGCACACGCACACAGAGACACCCCCTCTTCTTTTCTTTACACCAAACACATCTCACACACGTCTTATATTTAATGCAACCACCTGACCTAACTTGCAAAGTTTGGCTCCCTAGTCCGTTACCACCTAACTCAGGACAATTCCATTTCAAATGATTGGTTTTTACACAATTAAAACATTTTTCAGGCTCAGGACAAGCCCCAATATGTACTTTTTTACAATTCTGGTATTTGTCACGATTATTCTGAAAAGATCTCACACGAGAAGTGGCACTAGTGGGGGAAACACCCGCTTTTGGATAAGATTGGCTCATTGGTGAAGCAACTAAAAAGACAGCTAAGGCACTGCCTTGAGAAGTTGTAGGATGACTTCTTTTGAATGATTGGCTTGGATTATTTCCAAACTTCCTTTTCTTTCAATGTTTTCTCAGATCTGATCCCTTTCTTGAACCATTTTCTAGGCCCTCAAAACCATCTGTCACACATCCTTGAAGTTATGGGTATCGGTGATTGTCATTTTCTCTCGAATGTTGAAGCTTAACCTCTCGTCAAACTTGGAACAAAGATACTCCTCCATAGCCACCATTTTTGACACATACATTGAAAGCTCCCTTAGCTTCATTTCATATCCGGTCATGGGCCTATTCCCATACCAGAGGTGGAAGAACTCCTTCCACTTTTGATCTCTGTAGAATTGGGTATCATATTTTTCATTGAATTCCCTTAAGAATTTGCTCCAAGTAATAGAAATAGAGGAATGTTTCTTTAGGTTTTCCCACCAAGTCTGTGCTCCTTTATCAAACAATCTAACAACCACTTTCTGCTTATTTTCAACATCTAGTCCCATATCCTACATAGTTTTCGAGATTTGGTTAATCTAATCCTTAATTAACATAACTTCGCTCACCTCTGTAAAGGTTTCATAGCCTAACTATCGGGTTTCCTTAATTAGTTTGGATAAAGTAGTACTAGGCTGAGTAGAGGATACGACAACCAGCATGGAGGGTGTAGCCGTTGTCAGAGGTGTAGTGGCGGTGTTCATAGGATTTTGTGGTGGCGGAGGTGGTGTTTGGATTTCAGGTTGATTTTGCTAGTGGAATCAAGCTACATATTTACTACAACATTCCATACATTCTTAAAAGGCTGCCATGGGAGGAGAAGGAATATCTGATAGTTTAGGTGACATCGAAGCACTGGGGATGGATGTTGGTATCGAAACATGAGAAAAAGAGGCAGCTTCGTACTCGGAAAGGAAGGGTAGAGTCCCAAAAACTTTAACACAAAGTGAACAATCAAAATGAGAATATACATATACATAAGTAATAAAGTTTTTACAAGTAATCCGCTATAACATCGGACAAATTCGAATTGTGATGTTTATTCTAAATTGTCACTTTAAAAATTTTTAAATTTTATGAAAGTGTGAGAAAAATAATTAATTTGACATAAATGTGAATTTTTGGTCACTTCGGCCATTCAAGAACTTCTTAGACACTTAGTTGATAAGTTTCCAATTTTCAAGTTTTCGATCACTAGATTTATCAATTACTTGAGTGCTCGGTGTTCAATATTTTATAAAATTTGACTTTACTAAGAGAATTTATTTGTTCAATGGGACATTAGTGTTCAGTGAACAACTCCTCCAAATCTTGATTTTTTAATCAATAGTCAGTGGTGACGGTCTCTCGATGACTTACTACCTCCTCAGTGTATTGTGAAGTTATAGGTTGTTGGTATATTGTGGAGTTTATAAAGTGTCATTATGTGGTAGAACTCGTAGTCTTTCAGTAAACTATTATTTTACAATTTTTATATATATCTATCAGTATCCATTGTGAAACTTATCGATGTATTTTAGTAGTGTGAAAGGGCTATTAAGCAAATGTTGGAAATAAGTTTGTAGATAAAAGGTGGAAATGAGACTTAGAAGCATGAGACCCAAATTCCATCTTTTCTCTTACTCTTCTCTCTTTTGGTTCACACTCTTTCTCACCTCCTCTCTTCACTTCCATCAAAGACCAACCAAAACCTAACACAACTCACACTCCAAAGACTCCAAAACCCTTAACTAAATCTTTAGAAAGTTAGATATGGTAAGAGATTTGAGGTTTTTTAGTGAGAGAAAATCTAGAGTTTGGTTATGACCTGGCTTAAGGTGAAATTGGTAACAAAAAATTTAAGTAATTTTCTTATTCTTAACTTGGTTTTACTTTCCTCTTTCATGGCTTTGGAGTTTTATATTGAATTTGGATGAAATAGATTCAGTGGATTTTAGATCATCGTAAGTGAGAGAAATATTAGATATTGGATGCTAGGGTTTTGGGTTTACCTATATAGATTGACATTGTTGATGGTGGTGATTTGATAATATCCCTTAGAGGCTAGCAAAAACTGAACGAGGCAGGACATTCGCTATAGAGATGTGTAGGAGTAACTGTTATCCCTAGCAGGGTGAGTGATTATATGCTCGCACTTAAATAAGAAAAATGTTTTTTTTTGGGATTTTCTAAATGATTTCAAAACTTAATTTTATATGCTTTAGTATATGTGGAATAGCCTAAAAACTGATTGTGAAAGTCCTATGCATTCTAAATGTTTTGAATGAATATATATTCTATGTTGATTTATTGACGTTGAACATATTGTGATGCTGGTTATTGAAAAGCAATTATCAAATTGTTGGCACATGGAATGGATTTATTAAGTTTTATAAAAATGGTGCATGGTGTGGTTACTGGGGGAAGAGCCTGAACCCCAAAAAATGACTGGTCATTTCCCTCAGCAGAATGACCTAATGGAGTAACATAGTGGGCTTAATAGACATGGTATGTAGCCAAGCACGATGGCACATTCATGATCGAATAACACGCTACATAAAAGGGCATGGGACAGTTGTTTGCACCAGTACATCCAACGACGAGGTAGGGGGATTTTGTAAAGTTAAATATCTACAACCCTCGATGGTGCCACTCTAGGTCATGGTAGGCCTTTGTTGGTAATAATGATTTTTGGTTGGCCCGTGTTTGAAAATACAAACTGGTTGGATGCATACGATATTAAATCATGATGATTAAAAAATTTAGTTTTATTGAATGATTTTAAGGATGACATGAGCATTTGAAATATATATATATGTTTGATATATCTACCACATAAATCTTTTTTTTATTTAACATATGTATCACTCACTGAATATGTTATACTTACTCCCCTCCTTCTACGTCTTTTTAAGGAAAACCTAGCTTGGTGACTTAGTCATCATCTGGTTGTCGGTCAGAGAATTTTTTTTTTTAATTGATCTTCAATAGGTACTAGCTTTGAGAGAAAATTTTGGAAACTATGTGAACTGAACCTATGGAGGGAGTTTTGTAAACTTTTAAAAGTTTGATTTTTGATAAATACTTACTTGTTTCTTTTGATTAATATTGAAAAATCTTTACTTTCTTACTTTGAAACTCTTTTTATTTGGTGTAAAATCTCTTTTGCAAGATTTATCGGTTTTATTGGGGCATTTGAATTGTTTGATATATTTATTTTAACTATTTGAGATTTCTTTGGACGGCCAGGTTAACTAATGGATGATTCAAATTTATTTTTGAATGTTTGAGATTTTAAAATGTCTTGCAATACCTTAGGACATTGAGTGGGATTTGCACGTTTATCGAGATAATACGGTAGTTGTCGCGTGCTCGATCTGGGAGTCGGGCGTGACAATTTTATTGATATCAGAGCCAAAGTTTTGGTATTTTTGAATAGTTTCAAATATTTTTAAATGTTTCCAAGAATATTTTCAAGTGTTTTAGAGGTTTCGGTATTTCTAAATGTTTTGGTAAAATCTAACAGCCTCCAATGGATTCTAGGAAGTTAGCATATCTCTGGCCATAGTTGCCTAGTATTGTCTTAGTATAGTGAGCTAAAGGTTGTTTTTCTTTTGTAGATTGTCATGCCTTCTGTAGAAGAATGAGAAATATAAATAAAATTCCTCCTTAAGAACATGAGGATGAGTCATCCCCACATGCTCTAACTCCTCCGGCTACTACTCACCCAGCTCCTCCAATCGGGATTCCTCTATCACCACTCAACGTCGTCCGGTAATGGACAGACTGATGGAATGTCTATGGTTCCCTTCTTTAAACCCAACCTCAAGCACCAATACCTCCTCCGCTGACCCCAATCATCCCACCTACCCCTCCAACGCACCGATTGTTGCTCCCGTTTTAGTGTTTACACCTATGAATTGCCCCATCATTGAGTTCTCCAAGTTGATCAAAGAAATCTGACAACTTAGATGTATTTCCTTTTCATGGACTAGTGATAAGATGGTGGTGATGAATTGGATAATTCAGGTTTGAGAGACTATGGCTGACACGATGCTAGATGATGAGCTAAAGTTATTGAAGGCCATAAAGTTGTTAGATCAAGATGCCCAAGTATGGTGGGACAACCTAAAGGAGAGGTTTGCGGTACCTATTTCTTAGAATAAATTCATTAGGGAATTCAATGAAAAATAGTACACTCGATTCTACCAATATTTGAAGAGAAAAGAATTCCTTCATCATCACCAAGGCAACAAGTTGGTGGTAGAATATGAGACGGAGTTAAGGAGATTGTCCTCATTTGTCTCGAAATTGGTAACTTCCAAGGAGTACTTACATTTCAAATTTGAGGACGGTTTAAATTTGTCTATCTGAGAGAAGATATCCATGACCCTGGCCTATACCTATAAAGATGTCTTAGAGTTAGCCCTGAAGGCCGAGAGAATGGTAGAGGAAAGGGGAAGAACTAGAGAATGATGGAAAAAGAAGGAAAGGTCCAAACTTGCACCGGACCAAAGCTCAAAGCAAAGTAGGAATATGGGCTTCTGCGGTAGAGTCTAGGTCATTCAGTCTGTTAGCAGTCCACAAAGCCAATAACCATCCAAGTTTGGGGCTCCCACATCTAATGCTGCTTTCTAGAGTAAATCAATGGGAAACAAGAAGAAGCAGTGCAAGAATTGTAAGAAGTACTATCCTAGGATTTGTCACGCACCCAAGAGCTGTTATCAATGTGGGGAGGAGGGACATCTCCAAAATGCTTGCCCTGAACTGAGTTTGAGTGGGCAAGGGAGTTAATGAAATCAAGACCTTTCTAGTGGCACTAGGGGTAGATCAGCCAACACATCTATACCTCCCTCTAACATTACTCTAAGAACGGGAATCGGTAGCAACACCTTGGCTACCAATCCCCAACGTCCTCAAACTCAAGTCCAAACTCGAATCTATGCAATGACTAATAAAAAAGCACAAAATAACCTGATGTTGTCATAGGTAAAATTTAGCAAAGTATAAATATATCGATTTTGGGAGCATGTTATTACATGATATTTGAGATTTTCTAATGGCATTGAATCATTGCATGGCAGAGATAGATTGATGAACCAATCTTAGGCATCAACTTTATATTTTGAATTGTGGTGATTGTTAGCATTGCTATGTGATAAATATAAGAGTATAGATGAGTAAGTTGCATGATATTAGATGTATCGATGACTATTCTAGGAGAATATTTAGATTGATTGATATCCATGATTTGATATAGTTTTATGGGAAGCATATATGGAATGTGTGTTATAAAGTTTGGCTAATAATCACATAATGACTTATTTTATAAGTATAATGAAAATCCTTGGTGTCTGTGCCCACATATTTATTGACACAGGGTTCAGTGATTCCTTTATCAATACAAACTTTACTAGGCATGCCAATTGCCCTTGACCTGACTTGAAGAAAGATTTATTGGTGATTACATTTTAGGCAAGCAGTTGGCTTGAAGTACAGGTTATAGAGACTGTGATGTATGGGTAGACGGAATGACTCTTGAGGTGGACTTGATTTCGCTAGAAACAAAGGACAAAGGATTCTGTTTTAGAAAGCTTTGGAGTCAATTGATTTCAATAGTTGTTCAAGGGTTGAAATCGAAAATAAGCATAAAGTTTGAGGGAATTTTTGTGGTCTTGGCAAGAAATAAAATGAGGGAAAGTAAGTAATGGGAGAAATTTACCTTTTGGGGGATCTTAATTCATGGAGGTAAATTTGTCTAATAAAGTATTATGTTAAATAATTTTTGTAAAATAAAGAGTTTTTGGGTTGTCGGAAGTATTAGAATGAATAAAGTGTAAAGGAGTTTTGAAACAAGATGAGAATGAACAGGGTTAGATAACACGTGCCGTTTAAAGTTTATGCGTATTTAAATTATCAAATTGGATATGTGGGTAGCAAATCCACATATTATAATGACTATAACTATCAAAATGGAGCTATGTGTATTTTACTTTTTAGGTGACAACCCTTTTTTAATAGGAACAATTAGTTAACAGCCAAATGGGAATAATTTGGAGAAATGTGAACAGTAATTGATTAGCTAAGAGAAGTAGTTTTCTAGTTGATGGTTTGAATATGTTTTGTTAGTCCAGAGTACCTATATTATAGGAAATACTTGCGGGATCTTTTTCATGTTCTTGAAGTTTCTCCTATTAAGATGAAGGAAAATTTATATTTTGGAGTCTAATCGATAGCCATCCAAGGGAAACAAGCTGAAAAATTGAGAAATAAACAATTTCCAATTGTTAAGGTTCTATGGAGGAATAATCATGCAGAAGAAATAACTTAGGAGTCAGAAGAAGTCTTGAGTAAGCAATACCCCTAGCTATCTAAGGAATGATTATATAATAAAAATTTTGAGAATAAAATTTTCTTTTAGGAGGTTAGGAATTGTAACACCAGATAAATCCGGGTTGTAATATTTATTCTAAATTGGCAATTTAAAAATATTTATATTTTGTGAAAGTGTGGGAAAAATAATTAATTTGATATAAATGTGGATTTCTGGCTATTCAGGAACTCCTTAAACACTTAGTAGATAAGTTTCCAATTTTTAAGTTCCTGATCACCAGAGTCATCAATTCCTGATCACTAAAGTCATCGGTTACTTGAGTGCACGGTATTCAATATTTGGTAAAATTTGAATTTAATAAGAGAATTTATTTGTTCAATACGTCGTTAGTGCTCAGTGAATAACTCCTCTAAACCTTGATTATCTGGTCAGTAGTCGGTGGTGACCGTCTCTCAACGACTTACTACCTCCTTGGTGTATTGTGAAGTTATAGGCTGCTAATATATTGTGGAGTTTATAAAGTGTCAATATGTGGTAGAACTCATAGTCTTTCGGTAAACCATTATTTTACAGTTTTTATATATATCTATCGATATCCATTGTGAAACTCATCATTGTATTTTACTATCCTTTCGGTAGCACATACTCTTCAATATATTTTTATGTTTTGCCTATCGATGATTGCTATCAGTACTTCCATTATTTTTATGCACCTATTGGTTCTTCCCAATATTTCAATATGGCTATCGGTGTGGTGGCTAGCCTTGTCGTTGAATCATTGTCGGTGAATATTAAGCATGCATCTCGATACAAGTTCATCGACTATTATTTTGCAAATGGGAACACCTTGTCAGTACACATCTACTATTACCTCTTTGTACTCTATGCAGTCGGTAGATCTATTTGCTTGGCTTGCAAATATTTTTAACTTCTCCTCGATTACATTTCCTCGCAATATTTACCTCACAATATGTCCACCTAACCTGTCGGTAAACCTGATCAGCACTACCAATTACCCTTCCACATACACTTGTACCTCTCGGCTTCTAAGGTTGGAGACTTCACTTGTCCTTGTCGGTAATGGCGTGAGGTATGTGATTTTCTTTGCTCCTGTCGTCCATTGTGAGATTCATATTCATGAAGAATTGAACCTTGGCCTTCCCAATTACCAAAAAGCTTTCCTCCACCAAGCCATTCAAACATCTTAATGATATTATGTACAATTTATATTATATCTCATTTATTTTTAATATTTCTAATTTAATTTCGATAAATTTACACTTTTTCTTTTAATCTCCCTTGCTCATCACCGATCGCATCTTTTTCAACAAACGAAACTCTAAATACTTTAACTTATTGGGTTGGTTCTCTAAATAATCCAAAAATGTCATATTGGGTACTTTGTAATTTAGTAGTATGAAAGGGCTTTTAAGTAGATGTTGGAAATGAGTTTGTAGATAAAAGGTGGAAATGAAACTCAAAAGCACGAGACCCAAATTCCATATTTTCTCGTACTCTTCTCTCTTTTGGTTCACACTCACTCTCACCTCTTCTCTTCGCTTCCATCAAAGACCAACCAAAACCCAACAAAACTCACACTCCAAAGATTCCAAAACCCTTAACTAATTCTCTAAAAAGTTAGATCAAGTGAAAGATTTGAGATTTTTTAGTGAGAGAAAATTTAGGGTCTGGTCGTGACCCGATTTAAGGCAAAATTGGCGACAAAAAAATTTAGGTAATTTTCTTATTCTTAATTTGGGTTTACTTTCCTCTTTCATGTCTTTAGAGTTTTATGTTGAATTTGGATGAAATAGATTTGGTGGATTTTAAATCACTGTAAATGAGAGAAAGTTTAGGTATTAGATGTTAAGGTTTTAGGTTTACTTGTACAGATTAACATTGATGATGGTGGTGATTTGATAATGTCCTTAGGGATTGGGAAAATTGAACGAAGTAAGACATTTATAGCAGAGACATCTAGGAGTGACTATTATCCTTAGCATGGTGAGTAGTTACATGCTTGCACTTAAATAAGAAAACGTTTTCTTAGGATTTTCTAAAAGAGTTCAAAACTTGATTTTATATGCTTTAGAGTACGTGGAATAGTCCTAAAATTGAGTTTGAAAGTCCTATGCATCCTAAATGTTTTGAATAAATATATGTGTCATGTTGATTTATTGATGTTGAACATACTATGATACTGGTTATTGAAGAACAATTATCAAATTGATGACACATGGAATGGATTTATTAATTTTTATGAAAATGGTACATGGTGTGGTTACTAGGGAAAGAGCTTGAACCCCAAAAAATGACTAGACATTTCCTTCCATGGAGTGACCTGATGGGGTAGCGTGATGGGCATAATAGACAAAGTATATAACTGAGCACAACGACACATTCATGATCGTATAACATGCCACCTAAAAGGGCATGGGGTAGTTGTTTGCACTAGTGCATCCAACACTGAGGGAGGGGGTATTTTGCAAAGTTAAATATCTACAGCCCTTGGTGGTGCCATCCTAGGTCATGGTAGGCCTTTGTTGGTAATAATGATTTTTTATTGCCTCGTGATACGAACCAGTTGGATGCATACGTATTGAATCATGACAATTGAAAATTATATTTTTATAGAATGATTTTAAGCATAACATGAGGATTTGAAATATATATATATGTTTGATATATCCACCATACAAATTTTATTTTTGTTCAATATATATATCACTCACTGAATATATTATACTCACCCCTCTCCTTCTATCTCTTTTTAGGGGAAATTGAGCTTGGAGACTTAGTCATCAACTGGTTGTTGGTTAGAGAATTTTTTTTTTTTTTGATCTTTAATAGATACTAGCTTTGAGAACAAATTTTGGGAACTATGTGAATTAGACCCATGGAGGAGCTTTGTAAACTTTTAAAAATTTGGTTTTTGTTAAATATTTACTTGTTTATTTTGGTTAATGTTGAAAAACCTTTACTTGTTTACTTTGAAACTCTTTTTAATTGGTGTAAAATTTCTTTTGCAAGACTTAGTGGTTTTATTGGGGCATTTAGATTGTTTGATATATTTATTTTAACTATTTGAGCTTTGTTTGAATGGCCGGCCTAGCCAATGGATGATTCGAATTTATTTTTAAATGTTTGAGATATTGGAATGCCTTACGATATCTCGGGATACAAAGTAGGATTCACACTTGTATTAGAGTAAGAAGGCGCCTGTCATGTGCTTGATCCAAGAGTCAAGTCACAGCATCCGTAATATGACAATGTTCAACACCCCTTTAACCTTTAACCTCCATGGATCCATCTACGAATTAAATAAGTCAAAACGAAACTACCTGACACCAAGTAAATGGTTCCAACAGAGGTGCATGTCACGAGATGCATAAGAAGTCTCCTAGTTGAATTAACTAACTACAAAGCTGAAAATATAAGAGAAAAAAGAATAGGGTGAGTACAATTGTATTTAGTGAGTAAAAATTCCATGTACATGCCATTGAGTGGAAGTATGATTGTATCCTATATCACGCCAAGACCCTTGGATCAAGTATGTGACAACCACCGCATTACCTCAGGATACGGATAAACCTAACCCATGTACCAAAATATCGCAAGACATTCACTAATAACCAACTATTTTTCAAAATAATTAAACAAATCCAAATAAAACAACATGCATTCGTCACATAGCCAAAGGACCAACCTAGTCTATCCCGATTCAATACATGTATGCTTAAGGCTATCCCAGTCATTCAAATCCAAATACATACACAAAACTAACCCAACCATTCTAATCAAATCCACATAATATAAAACAAGTTACTACTCAAGGGATTCAAACTAATTTAATCAAAGACAATTTCCCTAATATAGTTTCGGAAATCAAATAAGTTCTCAATATACATATACAAAACCATATGAAATTCAAGTTCAAAATTAACAAAGATAGAATTCAAAAATAGTTACAACCAACACCTCCACAACGCCAAACAAATACCACAAAATATAATCAAAGAAATCGATACCCAAAAAGATACACAAAATATCTTTGGTCCGGTTCAAGGCAAGAGATAATCTCCAAACTAAATATCCTCTGTAAAAATGAAATGAGAGTGAGTATAAATAATACTCAGTAAGTAGAATAACATATTATACCAAAAATGAGGGATAGGTGAGGATATGCTAAATAGTATTCCCAAATTCTTTTCTTTGTAATCAAATACATAAATAACTATCATAAAAACTAAATCCAATTATCACGATGAGATAAAATTTTATGCATCCAACATATTTCATATTTTTTTTCCAAACAAGGGCACTAAAATCATTGTTCTCGATAAAAGTCTATCACGATCTAGGGCGGGACCGCCAAAGGTTTTATAAATTTAAATTTTCAAATACATTCATCCTTGGTGTTGAATATAGTGTTTTATTGGTGGTGCAACCGATTGTCCCACAACCTTATTTACATTTGGCCATAGAGGTACCGCACATGCTTGGTTACCTCCCATGGTCTACTAACCCCGCTACATCACCCCATCAAGTCACACCGTAAAGGAAAATGACTAGTCATTTAATAGGGGTTCAGACTCTCATTCTAAGCTAATACATGGACCATTCCAATTCAAGTTATTTTATATGCCAACATAACCATACAAACTTCATTTCAATTCGTCACCGCAAACTTGTAACAAACGTAGCACATAATTCATTTTTTTAAACAAAGTGGATGCATATCTATATCAAAATTATATATAGGGACACTCCATATGCACAAAATAGTTTAAAGGTCATTTTAAAATCATTTAAAAAAATCAAATAAAATATTTTACTCATTTAAAGTATAATATGTATTCCACTCACCTCTTGGGAGGGTACCACTCCCAACTTTTCCAACCAAATAAGAATTATCCCTTCTCTAACATTTCAAAAGTCTCAATCTAATTCATTGACCACAAATTAATAATTAAGTTTAAATTTGGTATTAGGGTCAATTAGTATCGCATCACCAATTCATAATTTCAATATCTTAACTTCATAATTTCTCAATTTCCCTCCAATATTATTTATTAGGCACATAATCCACTGATTTTATCCAAAAATCTCTAATTCTCAATATAATTCATAAACCTAAAATTTCTAGGGTTTACACATATACTTTTCCAAAATTACTATTGACATGTAAATATTACAAATAACTTAATTTAGTTCACAATTCAGATCAATTTCCACATATACAATCTATTGTTAAAAATCCTATATTTTTAGCATCATCAAATCTATGTTCAAATTCTTCTAATAAACACTATAGACCTAGGGAAACAATTATTCATTGAACATTTCCCTCAATTTAATTATTATACAAAGGCTAGGCCTAAACCCGCAAATCTAATGCTTCCAATCTCAACATAATAATTCAAATTCATACTACAAAAGTATAAATTGAGGTTGGAATAGCAAAATTGCCTCTAGGGAAGCCACAAATTTCATCCAAGACCAAACTTTGACAAAATCCTAGTTTTTCTCTCTCTACAAAAATCCCAAATTTCAACATAAATCCCAAATTTGTGCAAGAATGATTCAAATCCAAATTTAATAAGAAAAATTACCTCTATTTCTTTCACCAATTTCGCCACTTTTTGAGCCACTTCAAAACTCTAGATTTTTCTCTCTCTAGAAAATTAACTTCTCTTACTAAATCCAACATTTAATGGGTTTTGTTGGGAGTTTTAAAAGCCTTAATTCATGGGTTTGCTGGTAGTTTAGAGAGAGAAAGGGAGTAAGAGTGAAATGAGAGAGTGAAAGAGAGGGGAAAAAAAAGAAGAAATGGAGTTGGGTGCTCTCGAGTGAGCAACGGAGGAAGAGAGAAATGAGAAGAAGAAAAAAAGAAAAAGAAAAAGAAAAATAAAATGGAGTTGTGGTGGTGGTGGGCCCGGCCAACATCCTTTGTTGTTTGTTTTGCCCTTTTTTTTTCCTTCGCTTCTCTATTTTTTTCTTTTATATTTGTCAGTGTTATAATTCCTAATATCCTAAAAATAAAATTTGTCATCAAAAGTTAAAAATAAAATTATACCTAAAAGAGATGAGAGTATTGCTTTTTCATAATATTTTGGGCTCCCAAGTCTCGTCTTCGACCCAATCACATTTCCATTTGACCTTAACAATAGGAACTTGTCTATTCTTGAACCTCTTGATTTCACAATCAATGAGAACTATGAGTTGATCTTTAAAACTCAAGTCTTCTCTTAGTTCGACTGATGGAATTTCTAAAACATGCAAGGAATCTAAAAAATATTTTTTTTAACATTGAGACATGGAATCCATCATAGATTTTTATTAAATCCAGAGGCAACTTAAGCTAATATACCACCTTTCCTATCCTCTCTAGGATCTTGAAGGACCAATGTACCGAGAATTTGGAATCAGATCACACCCTTTTAAGATGATATCTTTAAAAAGATCATGTCTCCTACGTTAAATTCCAAAGGTCTTCTCCTTCTGTCAGCATAATTCTTTTGTCTATCTTGAACCACTTTCATTCTTCCATGAATCACCTTCGCGTACTTTAATTAACTCAATATTCCCAATCTTCCTTTCTACTACCTCATCCAACACAATGGAGTTCTACATTTCTTTTCGTATAGAGTCTCATAGGGTGGCATCCCAGTATTAGCTTGAAAACTATTGTTGTATGCAAACTAGATCGATGGGAGATGTCTATCCCAACTACCAAAGAAGTCAAGTGCACTGGTTTGGAGCATATCTTTTAAAGTTCCTTCAGACTGGCCATCAGTCTGTGGATAGAACATTGTATTGAAATTTGATTTAGTCCCTAAAGACTCCATTAAGGTTGGCTAAAATCAAGAAGTAAACTATAAATCTCTATCCAACACAATAGGCTCCGGCACTTCATCTAACATCACAATTTATTTAATATATTTCTTGGCTAACTTTTCCATATAATAAGTCATTAGAATTGAGAGAAAATGGTCTAACTTAATAAAACGGTTTACTATTATACATATGGCATCAAATCCCCTAATAATCTTAAGAAATTTTGAGACAAAATCCATGAAACTATACTCCCATTCCCAGTCGGAAATAAGGAGTGGCTCAAGTAATCTTCGTCGGTTTTGATGCTTAATCTTTACTCGCTGACATGCCAAATACTCACTACATAAAACTTGACAACTTCTTATCCCACTCTGCAGTTGCTAAGAATCTATCCAACCAAGAAAAATGAATGATTCTCCTGAAAGTTTGACCATGTGGAACAATCTTTGGTCAGTTACAAGTCAAGTATAAAACAATCAGAAAAATCCTATATAGCGCTAGTCAAGTCGGTATGTCCTATCCACTGACCAATACTATCAAAATTAAAGTTGATACAAACTTATCCTTCAAGGTCTGGAAACTAGCCTTATATTGCTCATCCTATCTATAAGGTACCCTCTTGCAAGTCATCTAGCAAGTGGAGTTGGTATCAAGGTGAAATTCTTAATAAATTTGCAAAAATACCCTATTAAACCCAAAATAACAGATACCTCTATGACTATAGTAAGTGCATACCAGTTAACAATAATTTCAACTTTATTTGGATTCACAAAAAGTCCTCTATCAAAAATGAGACCTAAAAGTTACTTTATTAAGCTAAAACTCACATTTACTCAATCTAGCAACACAATTTTCGGTTCTTAAAGTTCATAAAGTAATCTAGAGATGGTGCTTATATTAGAATGTATCTTTAGAGTAAACTAGAATTTCATCTATAAATACAACCATAAAGTCATCTGAATAGTGTTTAAAACATGCAGGATCATTCGTCAATCCAAATGGTATCACCAAAAACTCATACTAATCGTAGCAAATACGGAAAACAATCTTTGGTATATCATTCTCCCAAACCATAATTTGTCGATAGCCCGATTTAAGATCTAACTTAAAGAACACTATGGCACCTCTCAATTATTCAAACAACTATTAATTCTTCACAAAGATACTTATTATTGCTGGTAAATTAATTCAATCTCTGATAGTCTATACATACTCTCAGGGAATCATCCTTATTTTGCAAGTAATCTCAAAGATTCATAAGTAATACTGGTACAATCTAAGGAAAAGTACTAGGATAAACAAATCCTTATTCGACAAGTTCATGTAACTAAGTTTTTTACTCTTCCAACTCAACTGGGCCATTCTTTATAGAACTTTAGGGATATGTGTAGTATTTAGTATCAATCAATAATGAAATCTATCCTTGGTCAGTCATCAAGAAATACATTAGGGAAATCTTAAACCCTTGGTATGTCAAACAATAAGTTTGCTCATTCCCAACCCTATTAAGAAAAGCTAAATTTCCATTTCAATTTCTAGATAGTATCCTAGTCAGTCAACTAAAAGATATAATTGAAACTCTAACAAATCTATCATTGACAAACAAAATCCATGGCTATCCTGTTGGTGATAAGCTAACATAATTTTAGTGTCACTTAACCAATGTATAGTTAGTTGATAGCTATTTCACACCTAGAAGTACATCCAGATCCATCAACTCCAATAACAACAAATCAATTTTGCAGTCATACCCTACACCTAGCCGCTCACAAAACAATATTTTATAAATTTCAATAACCATAATTAAGTATAACCACTACTTTATAAATTTCGATAACCATCATCACTACTCTAATGATTCGGAGTCATGCAAAAAATGCATATTAAATACTAATGAAACTAATAGTAAACGGTACTTAGATTAATTAAAACATGCATATCATAAGAAAATAACTGCATCCCACCTTTAATCTCATCGGGTGACATATTAACCTCCTGAACAGTAACTATATAAACTTTAGCCTCACCGCTCAGCTCTGGTGGCACACCTCAAGTTCGTTTAGGTGGCATTGGCCTTGGGCAGAATTCAAGGAAGTGTTGACTTATGAGGATGTATAGGTCTAGATGATGCAACATGTAGTAAAGGGACAAATTAGGGCTGCATGGGCCTAAGAGGTAACACAAGGTATGGTGGCCCATATGTAAACACGTGAAAAATGTCTTATCCCTCTATCGCATAATCCTGTATAGATACTCCAACAACTAAAACATAAAAGCCTCTTATTAGAGCTCTCACACTGCTCATACTATTTCTACTTTCCCTATTTTTTCTTTTGCTAAAGTTTGAATTTCAGTTGGTCTTTTCCCTCGTGACATATCTTGTATGTCCTTAGTAACCAATTTCAAAGTTTTTTTCATTATTTTTTTTCTAAATCTTAGAAGTGGTAAAAAGTTGAGCTACTAAATACTTCTGCAAAAAGGATGGTAATCCTTCCTTAATGCTCTGTGCTCTATTTTTATCTATTTCAATAACTCTTGGGCATACACTAATAATTATGCAAAGTGGTCCCATACTCACTAATAGTCTAACCACTCTATCATAAGTCCAGAAATTTAGATATCTTTTGATGTCTAATATAGGTAGGTGCATACCTCTCATAATAAACCTAAATAAAATCACCATAGTGACACCTTGAAAGTTACTTTCATATTAGGGTCTCTCACCTCTAAATTTCAACAGTAGGTACCTTCCTTCAGATAACAAGTAACAAATCTGACCTTGTGCCTTTCTGTGATCATGAACTTATAGAAAAGTCTTGACAACTCAATAGTAAAATATTCTACAGCCCTAGGGATCATTATTCCCCTGAAAAATCATCGATTCTATTTTCCTGAACTCAGCTATCAATTTCTAAAACCGATAATCCTCTTGAGAGTCACATCTATTCCTCATATCCTTATATCCATCTCTATGCTTTGTAGCCCTCCAATATCTATATAGTTTGGCCAGATCTAACTAAGAGCTAACTATTGGAGCTAGAGATACTAATGGCATGATATAGCTGAAGGCATAGTAGTGGCCTAAATAATTGGAGGAACACATGCAGTATTACTTCGTATCATCGGCCAAGACAATCCAGCTGTCATCCTATTTGTAACACCGGACAAGTCCAGATTGTATTGTTATTCAAAATAAACTAATTGAAAATTTTTATATTTTGAAAATATGGGAAAATAATTATTTGGAATAAAAATATTAATTTTTAATGTTTAGACTAACTAGGAATCCTCTAGACACTTGACTGATAAACTTTTAAATTTTTCAATTCTTGATCACTAGACTTATCGGTTGCTTGAATACTTGGTGTTTGGTACTAGCAGGATTTAATTGTTCGGTACTTGATAGGATTTGATTCTTCTATGAGACTTTAATTGTTCAGTAAGAGTTTAGCAATCGTTAAATAATTTTCCAAATTTTGTTTTCTTAGTCGATAGTCGATGGTGACCTTCTACTGTTTTGCAAGTGAGAATCTCATCGGTGTATTGTGAGGTCTATAAGCTGTCAGTAAATGGAGGAAGTTGTAATCTTTCAGTAAACTTATTATTTTATAATTTTATATACCCATCGGTACATCCAATTTTCATATACCATTCGATGTAGTGCATTCTACTCATATTATCTAATGGTACTACCTCACCCTATTCGTATATTTTTCCTACCACCTCATTTTTCTATATGTTCAGTTACATCCAATTTTGAATCCTCACTTTTATTATAAGGTACCCATGAAATTCCTATTGATTATTTTGCCACCGATCGGTAATGTGAATCCATAATCAGTAATGTAAACCATTGATAATGTGAAATTTGTGAATTTTATTTCCACCGTTCATTGGTAATGTAAGACTTTATTTATCACCTCTTAGATATTCGGTACAATGTATTTCCATTTACCTATTTGGTGCTCGTTCCCTATTTTCATTTTCTTGCTCGGTCACCTTGTCTTGGTCACTTTGCCTTGCCCTGTTTGGTCATCACATACCTATTCGGTCATTGAGCATTCAATTTTAGACTTACCATTTTCCTTCGGTCACACTTTAAATATGTGCCTTTGCCTTTTGCTCTTCACTTCGCCTCTTTGGTCTTCACCTACACAATTGCTCTTGCCTTAACAAATTTGCCAAAGACCACTCATTGCTTGCCATGGTTGAGAATTGAACCCAAGTCCTTTGAGTCATCTAAGAAGACTTATGCCACCAAGCCATTCAAACCCTTCAATTATATTATGTTAAATTTATATTATATTTCATATTTTGAAATATTCTAAAATTTTTCTAATATTTTTAATTTATTTTCTATATATAGTATTTCTCATTTCAGCCTTCCTTGCTCATCAACAAACATCTTTGTCTCAATAAAATGGAACTTTAAGCACTTAGAATCATTTGGGTGACTTTCCCAATAACCCAAAGGGAGAATTAGGTATTTTGTGCAAATAAAAAGTAAATAAGGGCCACTAGGCAAATATAAAAAAAAAATGGGTTAATGATAAAATGATAGTTGAGGTTCCAGAACTTATGAAACTCAAATTCTCACTTTTCTCTCTCTAGACTATTTTGCTTTCCTTTCAAACCTAATCAATGCACCACTACAACTCTAGATCAAAGACTCCAAACCACTCATCCAACTCTCCAAAATTAGATTCTTGTCTTGAAATTTGGAGAAAAGCTTAAGAATCTAGAGTTATCACAAAGAAGGAAATCAAGGGTTATAGTGCAACCCAAAATGTGCAGATCCCTTAGAGACACAATCAAGGTAATATAATTTTTCTATCCAAGTTTTAATCTATTCAACTACTTGTTCATTGTAATTTAGAAAATCGTTAAGTTACAGTAAGTGAGAGAAAATTTGGATTTGGATTTGGATGTTAGGGTTTTCGGTTGACCTAGATTGATGAATATTGATGTTGTTACTTACTTGATGATGACTATTAGGGGCTAGACTCAGCTGATCGAAGTTAGACTATTTATCATGGATAGATCTGGGAGTAACTACCTTCTCTAAAAAACTGTGAGTGAATAGTTTGTTGTGTTTGTAATTAAGAAAATGTTTTTCATGATTTTTCTAAAATGATTTTCTTAACTTGATTTCATGAAATGCTTTGTGATTGTAGAGTGTCCCTTAAAATGTGTTTTGTTTGGCCATCAGATCTATACAATTGCAAATATATTTGAGACATGCTGAATTTATGATCCATAGAAACTTGTTGATTTTTATGACACATGTTATGATGTTCGCAAAATGGTTTATGCATTGGTTTAGGGGTATGAGCCTGAACCCCCATAATTTATATATTGCCTTTGGGGTATGAGTTTGAACCCCCATGGTGCATATATTGGCTTGGGTATAAGCCTGAACCCCCAAATGGCAATAGTCATTCCCTACACGGTGTGGCCCGACGGGGCAACGTGGTAAGCGTATTGTTGTTGTGATAGTAGACGGGGAGGTGGTTGGACTGAGAGACACCTCTTTTGTCTATTTCGGGCTATTTGGTTGAACCTCCGAAGAGGTCACGAGCCAACGCCAAAGTTGGAATTGATGTTTTAAGACCGATGATAATGAAAACCCTTGGCGATTCACCATCAGTCTAGACCAGATCTTTGGTGGAAAGATTTTGAGGCAAACCCTTTGGATCTAGAAAAGTGTATATTGAATGCTCTTTTATATTCTGGAAAATCATGGTTCTTATTGTAAATGTTTTAATGACTACTTGATATTTTATTAAAATATAAATATGTTTTAAAATTATTGTTTAACACTTCCACACTCACAACTCACTCACTTGTACAGTTATACCATTGCACTCCATTCACTAGGTATTCCTTTACTCACCCCCTCTTCTTTTCCTTTTCAGAGAAAATGTAGAGATAAAAGCATCAAAGAGGAAGAGCTGTCTAGGACCAACTATGGTATTGGTCCTTCTTGATGAGGATTTTGTGACATATAGATAGACCCATCGAAGGATATTTTTGAAACTCTTTATGTAATGTATTTTTCTCATATTTCTCAAAAGTAAAAACTTTAGGCTTTGAATGTTATATTTTGAAATATTGAACAACCTTTTGTCTGTTATATCTTTTTTGTTTTAAAATATTATGCAAGCTGCACTTTTTTATCGAAAATGGTATCAGCGTAGTCTAGTGGGATCTTGAGATGCATGTTAGTGATTGCATGTGCTTTTAGATCACAAGACGGTTGTCATGTGCTCAGACCTGCGGGTCGGGGCGTGACACTATTTATATACTATGACACAGTTCCAACTATGATCGGTAACTTTTCCAAGGCTTGGTTAAAAAAAAACAAAAATCTAGTCCATGTGGAATCTAAATGCAGAGAGTTTAGAGTTGAGGCTCGTCTCTATTCATAATCTCTCTATTCTCTCTTAGAAGTTATCTGACCAGTCTCTCGGTTTTGATTATATCATATGCTAACAGTCTAATGAATCCACCATACCAAGACGTGACTCCACTTCCTAGGACTCATAGGAGACTTTTAAAAAAATAATTTGAAATACTTTGAATATCAAACTTTTACAAAACCAAACTTTTTAAAAATAATTTGTAAACAATTGAGAACCTTTAAAATTTTTGAAAAACTTTTCTAACATTTTAACATATTCTCAAATCAAAAATCTAAACTCTGATACTAATAAAATTGTCATGCCCCGACTCTCGGATCAAGTACGAGATAACTGTCGTGTTACCTTAGGATACGGGTAAATCTAGCCCGTATACCATAGTATCGTAAGGCATTCACTGATAACCACCTATTTTCCAAAATAATTAAACAAATCTAAATAAAATAATATGCATTCATCACACAGCCAAAGGACCAATCCGGTCTATCCCTATTCAAAACATACATACATAAGGTCATCTCAGCCATTCAAATCCAAATACATGCAGAAAGCCAATTCAACCATTCAAATCAAATCCACACAATATAAAACAAGTCCCTACTCAAGGGATCTAAACCAATTCAATCAAAAACAATATCCTAAGTATAGTATCAGAAATCAAATAAGTCCCAATATACGTACACAAAACTAAATGAAATTCAAGTTCAAAATTAACAAAGATAAAATTCAAATTGGTGGTTCAAAAATAGTTACAACCAACACCTCTACAAAAGTCCACTATTATCTCAAAATATAATCAAAGAAATTGATACCCAAAAAGATACACAAAATATCCTCGATTCGGTTCAAGGTAAGAGCTAACCTCCAAACTAAATATCCTCTATAAAAATGAAATGAAAGGAGTGAGTATAAGTAATGTTCAGTGAGTGGAATAATATATTATACCATAAATGAAGGGTGGGTATGGATATGCTAAATAGTTTTCCCAAATTCTTTTCTTCGTAATCAAATACGTCAATAATTATCATAAAATTCAAGGTTTTTAACTAAATCCAATCATCATGATGAGATAAAATTTTATGCATCCAACATATTTCGCATTTTTTTTCAAATAAGGGGCAACCAAAATTATTGTTCCTGACAAAAGTCTAGCACGACCAAGGATGGTACCGCCAAGTATGTTTAGAAATTTAAGTTCACAAATGTCCATATCTTTAGCATTGGATGTGGTGTTTCATTGGTGGTACAACTAATTATCTCACGACCTTATTTACATTTGGCCATAGAGACACCGCACGTACTCGACTATCTCCCGTGGTCTACTAACCCCACTACGTCATCCTGTTGGGTCATATCGTTGAGAGAAATGAATAGTCTGTTTATAAGGGTTTAGACTCTCACCCCAAGGTAATAAATGCACCATTCCATTTTAAGCTATTTTATATGTCAATATAACCATACAAATTTCATTTCAATTCATCAACACAAACTTGCAATAAACATGACACATAATTCATTTTTTTTAATAAAGTGGATGTATTCTATATCAAAATTACATATAGGGATACTTCACATGCACAAAACAATTCAAAAGTCATTTTAAGATCATTAAAAAAATCAAATAACATATTTTACTCATTTAAAGTATAACATACAATCTACTCATCTCTTGGGAGAGTATCCACTCCCAACTTTTCCAACCAGATAAGAATTATCCATTCTTCAACCTTTCAAAACCCTTAATCTAATTCATTGACCACTAATTAATAATTAGGTTTAAATTCGGTATTAGGGTTAATTAGTGTCTTATCACTAATTCGTAAATTCAATATCCTAATTTTATAATTTCTCAATTTCTCTCCAATATCATATATTAGGCACATAATCTACTAATTTTTTTTCAAAAATTTTCTAATTCTCAATATAATTCACAAATCTTAAATTTCTAAGGTTTACACATATACTTTCCCAAAATTACTATTGACATATAAATATTACAAATAACATAATCTAGTTCACAATTCATATCAATTTTCATATATACAATCTATTGTTAAAAACCCTACCTTTTTAACATTATCAAATATATATTCAAATTCTTCTAATAAACACTATAGACCTAGAGAAACAATTTTCCATTGAGCATTTCTCTCAGTTTAATTATTATACAAACCCTAGGGCTAACCCCTCAAAGCTAATCCTTCCAATCTCAATATAATAATTCAAATTCGTGCTAGAAAAACATAAATTTAGATTGGAAGAGCAAAATTATCTCTAGGAAAAACACAAATTTTGTCCAAAACCAAATTTTGACAAAACCCTAACTTTTCTCTCTCAATAAAAATCTCAAATTTCAACATAAATCCCAAATTTGTGCAAAAATGATTCAAACCCAAGTTTAAGAAGAAGAATTATCTCTATTTTTTTCACCAATTTTGTCTCTTGTTGAGCCATTTCAAAACCCTAAATTTTTTCCTCCCTAGAAAATCCACTTCTCTTACTAAACCCAACCTTTAATAGGTTTTGTTGGCAGTTTTAGAAGCCTTAATTCATGGGTTTGCCGATAGTTTAGAGGGAAGAAAGGAGTGAGAGTGAAATGAGAGAGTGAAAGAGAGGGGGGAAAAAGAAATGGAGTTGGGAGCTCTCGGGTGAGTAGGGGAGGAAGAGAGAAAGGAGAAGGGAAAAAAAAAAGAAAAAGAAAATGGAGTTGTGGTGGTGGTGAGCCCGACCAACATCCTTTGTTGTTTGTTTTGCCTTTGTTTTTCTTCTATTCTCTCTCTCTCTCTCTCCCTCTCTCTCTCTTTTGTATTTGTGGGTGTTATATCCTAAATCCAATATCAACCAAATTCATTTTATTATTTCAAATGAAATCACAATTTTCAAAACCATTGCTTTTAAAAACATTCTTCTTTGCATCATAATGGATTGTAATTCATTCAAAACCATGGGACTATTGAAAACATACCTCCCAATCCAAGATCTTAGCTTGGGTCAAGAATTAGATCCACCAATAGTTTTTATTCATTCATTTATTCAAAAAATGTCTCGCCCTTAATGTTGACTTAAATATCATCATTGGTGACTCATGGCTACCCAACCTAAACCTTGAATTGGTAAATCCCCTACATTACACTACTTTAATCCATTATCTAGCTCCTCTCATATTGTTATTTCTCTAGTCGGTCATGAATAAACAATAAATCATAGCAGTTATGTATATAGTCGGTCATCATAAAAACATCCCTTTTTTGTTCATAATTCAATTCCAAAAATTATTGCTCAACCTATTTTCATCTTTATCTCAAATGAACATCTAATCAATCATGAAATGAAAATCAATTTCTATGGCATTAGCATACTAAATTCACATTTCCAATATCATCATTTCAAAGATGACATATCACATTCAAAACCAAATTATAAAACTATTTTTCAAAATAAGGTCACAAATATATAAAATTATTTCTTATTAAATAAAACATAAATGCCCCACGCATAGTTTGTGAAGGGTTTGCACTCCTATTAATCCAGATGCTTAGCTTTATCTTTGATCGAAGGGCCTTCACCTAAATTTTATATGGACCACGACATAAGAATAAGGTTATACATTTATGTATTGCAATCATGAAAGTAAAACAAGATGTGCAAACGTGACTTTATTACTATGGCATTTATTAACTTTACTTAACACTCATTTTTATTCCAATCTCATCAAATCTAACTAATATAACAAATTTCTTAGCACATTTATGTTTTAGAAAAATGATCATATCTCAAATTAAAATTCCCAAATTGTGGAAATTCTAATTTTTACTTAAAAATCAAATACAAAATTATGAATTTTATGTTGATGACCTAAGTCCATTCTAATCATACAAAAATATTCAAATCCATAATATGATAATCCTAACTGCATACCCCAAATTTGTACAGTCACAAAAAAATTGTCATAATTTTCACAACACATTCAAATTACATGATTCAAGTCAAATTAAAGATAAGACATGCATCTACAACTTTCATATTCAGAGTTTAGATTAATTTAGTCTAGAAGGCAGTCAAATTTGAAACAAAGCCTATGACCAGAACAAGACAGAAAACTGGGGATTTTTGCATAACATGTTCTTTTGAAAAATTACCAAAAATCAATTTTTATCGAAATCCTTCAAATCATATATTATTTTCAAGGTCGAGAAGTCTAGTTTCCTAATAAGAAATCTCACTAAATTTGCTTATATGTAGAAAAAAGTTATGAGTAAAAAACCACAATAAACTCAAACTCTCCAATTTCCAGAACATCAAGGGTTTCATCTTAATCTAATATTCCAACACTCATATTGTTTCAAATCATTAAGTATGCTATTTTCCATGATTTCAATGATAAATCAAAACTTAAAACCATTAATTTAAGCTTAACTTACACTTGGTTCAAGGAATTTACATCAATCTCCAATGTGATCACTTCCAAAATACAAGCTCCTTGAACCACTCTTGTTAAAACCCCAAAATTTCATTATAATCAACTCAAAATTCACTAGAACTGATCTTGCTGAGAAGTTGCTTAGAAAAGGTGGATAGAGTAAAAGAGTAAAGAGAAAAAGTGTAGAGAACTAAAAAAGGTTCAAGAATCCCCTTCTCTCTCTCTCTCACTCACAGCCAACACACACACACACACGAACATACGAACACACTCACCCATTTTTATTTCTTAAATGTAACCCTTCACAAGGAAAGAGGAACATTAAATGTTCCCTTTGACTTTTCTATCCCACCCTTCAAGGGAAGGAAAGACTAAAATAAAAAACGTGGGTGAGGTTAAGAGTTTGCTAAGTCAATATCTATGTGTACATGTGCGCGCGTGCATGTGTGTGTGAAAAAAGAAAGGCTCGTATAAGTGAAGTAAGCTTGGTGGATTGGCAAAAAGATGAGCCAATAATTTTGGAGCTAAAGATGTCGAGCTAGTGCCTTGCGCTTATACATTTGCCCAGGGCCTCGTTGTCTGGGTAGTCGAAGTCGGTTCAGAAGTAAGTTCTTGTGCGATTGGTGCAAAGGCCTTGGCTTCTGTAGCTTGATTAGCTTCGGGGATCGAAACAGAAGATAATGCTGGAGTTTTGGTCTTTGATGGAAGACTTGGTGTGCTCAAGCTTGGCCCTCTAAAAGTTTGTCTCTGGAAAAACAGGTTGGAGGCCTGCTGTATAGAGCATAGTCAATACTGAGGCCTACCAATCGACAAAATCTTCAGCAACCAAGACTTACGAGAGAAGCACTTGAAGGGCAAACCCCTAATCTTTAGGTCATTGTTTGGCAGTATTCTTACTACCTCGGTCTCAAATAAAGATCTCCTAGTCTGCACCGTAAAAATCGACAGCTCGGTACACCTCAGCTCAGGTCAAATTGGCAAGCATAACATTGGGGATCGTATTTCTAAATAGAGATGATGTTACTGTGTTTCGCCATGGGTTCGGTACCCACTATTAAGTCGAGTTGTGAGGATACGAGTCTAATGCTCAACGGCCTCAATGGCAGCATTTAGCACCTCGTTTTGAGGAGGTCGTGGTCCAGCTAATCCATATAGGACCAAAAGTGTAACACCGAAAATTCGGTGTTAGAAATTGTGTTAAATATTTTTGTAATATAAAGGAAAATTTAAATTTTATTGATTTTTGATTTTAGGGTATTAAGTTGAAATTTTGGGTATATATATAAAATATCGTGTCCGCGATTCGTAGTGAATCAAATTTTTATGAAATTTAAAATTTAGTGAAAAGTGTGTATAAAAATATCTATATGATTATTTATTTATTTATTTATTTATTTATATAGATATTTCTTAAAAAAAAAAGAGAGAGAGAGAGTGACAGAGAGAGAGAGATAGGAGACGCAGCGTTTTGGGGTGAAACACTGTGCTCCCCCCATTAATGAAATTAGGGTTAGAAACCCTAATTCCATTCCCTCTTTCTCCTTCGTCTCTCTCGCTCTCTCTCCCGAATCCTCTATCTCGCTCTCTCACCCGAATCCTCTCCTCTGCCACTCTCTCTTCCACTCACCGGTGGTTCTACCATCGCCACCACCTAGATGATCGTTCGTCTCCCCCTCTCAGTCTCTTTCTATCTCACTCTCTGTTTCTCTCTCTCGAACTCTCTCTCACTCGTCGTCGGACTCTCCCTCTCCCGTGTCTATGATGCTCTTTCACAGGTTGCTCCAACCGCCGTAGCTAGCAGTCATCACAAAAAGGCCACTCGTATCTCCCTCTTTCTCTTTCCCGCGTGCGATAGCCCCTCTACCCCTCTCTTCATCGCATGAGCGCTGCTACCTTGTCACCGCTGAAACCCCCTTCTGTGATCATCGTAGAAGCTCCAAGCAGGCAGTAGCAGCACTCTGTCAGAAAGCCCTAGATCGTGACCTGCGATTTCATCCCCTGCGCAAGTAAGAGCGATTCTCTGAACAGCAGCTCTAGGGTTTGATTATTTTGGTAATTTAGCCTAACTAATAGAGTTTGCTTCAGTTTGGAGCACTGCAGGTCTTGGACTGAACTGAGCATACCCGGAAGTTAGGGTTGAGAATTGTGAAAAACCCTAGGTGAGGGAATTTCAATCCCTTCAATATTCGAACTATTTTTGTTGAGTTTATGTTGAGAATACGTGTATATATATTCTGAAATATGTTAGATTTGAAGGAAATGCATTTTCCTAAAATTTTGTATGAAATTATTAAGGTTAAGTCTAGAATTTTATATAAATTAGACTGTCAAGTATGATAGGATGTGTTAGATGATGATAAAGCTTTGTTTGGTTGATTTGTATAGCTTTCCCTAAAGTTTGATTGGAATGTGCATGAAAAAAACTAAATTAGGATTATGTAAATTCGAAAAAAAAAAATGAGTTGTATTCTTTGCTTAGGGTTAGCCAATTTGGGATATGTATTATTTGCAGGGCATGAATCTTGATAAAATGTGTTATTGATTAGTTTGTCCTTAAAACTAAGCTGAACGTAATTTTGATGTTCAGCTTGGTTGGAGTTTTCTATTACTTCCTAAGGAATTTCATTCAGACAGTTTAGAAGAGGTTAAGTTAGTTGGATTAGCTAAAAACCTTACAGTATTATCGAAGTCAAAATATATATATATATATATATAAATTGGAAATTGATAATGTAATTGTGATTGTGGATTTAGAAAAATCAATTGAGGATCGAAGTAAGATTTTATTGGACTAAATTGTGAAAATATGGAGTGAATACCCTCCCTATAGGTGAGTGGATGATTACGTATCATGTGAATGAGTAAATGATTTTAAATATGATTTATAAATTGAGTTTTGAAATGAATTTGCAAATGGAATTGAAATTGTTTTGTGATTGTAGTATGACTAAAATGAAATTATGAAATGACCATGACTCTGAACATGATTATTAAATTGTTTGCACCATGTTACTTTGGGATACTCATGTGAATTGTAAAATATTGCTCTACTTTATATTTGAGCATATATTGATTGATAAAAATAAGTTTGGTAACATGGTGCTGGGAAAAAGGACTGCAGTTTGAGTCTTGCCACGAACCGGTCCGTTAGGGCAGCGTGGTTAAGGCTGTTTATATATTTACCTTGATGGTAAGCGAGTTGGAGAGTCTTCTCAAGCTGCTGGATAATGTGGTAGCACCCCACGGAGTTTCCGGCCAACGCCAAGGTGGAGGAGATGCTATGAAAATTATGAAAAATCTCTTGGCGGATCCTGCCAATGGCCATTGGCAAGATAATGTTTTTGGTAAATCCCAAAATTGTTGAAAAAATGAGATTTGACTGATTGTATTGATTTTATGAGTCATGGTAGATTGATATGAATAATATTATGAAAATGAATTTCATTATGGCATTCAATGATGGTTGATACTTATATTTGGTATTACCACCCGCACCCCTTATTTATATAATACATGTCACTGTACTCCACTCACTAGATATTTTAAAATACTCACTCCTCCTTTCAAATCCTTTTCAGAGGAAGGATAGACTGTGGCTGATATCGACTGATTTAGAGATATTTTGATGATCTAGGATAGGTATTGGTAGTAGATTTTACTCTTTTGAAACTCGATGAAAGTTCATCCGTGAAAGTAAAGCTGTTGTACTACTCTTTTAAAGTTTGGATTTGATTGATATTTGTCGTATTTTTGTTTTTGGAACGAATATTGATGGAATCCAAACTTGATTTATGTGGAAAGTATTTAAAATTGTTTAAAACTTATTTTTGCAAAACTTATTGTTATTAATTGGGACATTTGGATTTTTATTGGGATTTGTTGAAATACTTTTGGGATTATGACCTTGTGAAACTCTGAAATGGCTGAGAAAGCCATATTGCATGCATGCATGTACATGATCTCCTCCTTAAATGTGTGCCGATGCATGCTTATGTGTACAGGGATGGACCGGATGGGTCATTTGCATGCAAACTGTTATATGATTTATTAGTTTGATGAGTTTATTGTTTTGGAAGATATATTGAAAGATTTGAATGTCTTGTATTATCCCGGTACAAGGGGAGGTCATATCCATATGCCGAGATAACGCGACGATTGTTACGTGCTCGGCGGAATGGTCGAGCGTGACAAAAAGTGGTGGGGGAGTGGGCATCATTCTTTTGTCGATCTGCTTTCAGTCTGGTTAAGATGATTAATGGCAGTGGTAGCATTCAAGTTGGTGTTAGGAAGAATGCAGTGCATCTAGTGGTACTAAGGTGTGATTGAGGGAATGCAGAATCAGCAACTTTGTTATAACAGAAAGTAGGGAAGTAGCGGACCAACAAAGAAGGGAAGTACCGGTGGATCCAAAGTGGAAGGAATCATAGAGGACCTTTGATAGTCTTTAGATTTTCACCCTGTCCTAATTGATGTACGGGCTTCGCAAGGGATCGGTAAAGTGAGGAAAAAAGGTTAAGTGCTGGTTCATCAGAAATAACGGCAGAGACTAGCTAGTGGCTAATATTGGAGATAGTCTGTAAAAAACTTGTACGGACGAAATACTTACAGAGCAAGTAAGGTAAGAAGATGTTATGCACAGCATCCGTAATGAAGTCCATATCTTTACGGTTGGTGGTGATGAATGCCCATAAGAAGACGTTTTCTTAGAGAAGTCCAGGAGGGCAGAAACTTCTCGGCCATGGCGGGTAGGCTAGTGATAACGGCAATGTCCGGGGGCTTGAGCTCGTAATGCTGAAAGGAAAGTTGAACCGATTAATGCTGGTCGACCAAACGCTAAGAAAGCCGAGCAACAACCCGCTGTCTACCTTCATTTCTTATTGGCCCAATTAAATAAGATTATAGATAACCCTTGCCTGCCACTATTTCTCTTTGAATGACTGCATCCTATTGAGATTCGTGATGTGGTCGTCAGGGCGAGATGACCATGCTTTGATTTTTGCCGAGTTGAGTGTCTGGATGGACCCAGCCAGCAAGGATCAGAGGCTAGGTCCCTTCTGGAAGTAGAAAATTTCTCATAGTTTATGTGCCATCATGGGTTTGTAGCTATGTTTCCGGAAGAAGTTACAACAAGGGAGGCTTTTTCATGGTTCGGGGTCGAAATCATGAAAGATGGAAGAAGTCCGGGGAGGTTTTTATAAGGAAAAAGAAATATTAAAAGCAGTCCAGCTTCCACAAAAGGTAGAAATAGGAGGAAAAGGAAAGTACGTTTGGGTGGCTGATTTGGAAGCATGGCACGTGAGGACGTGATGGTAAATAAATGTCCTCGAAATGTGCATCTAAAATTTGACACTTAATGCTTCAGGTTTTAGGAGTCGATCCTACCGCTTAATATGGGCATTATGTTAACACCAAAATGAAAATCAAGGGGACGTGGCATGCTGTTGTTAGGTCAAAGATCAAACAATCAAGTCTAAGTAAGGCAAAAAGTCAGGAAGGGATACTTCAGAGATTTTGGAAATTTTTCATTCTTGCGGTAACATATTGAAGAAGGACGGCTAGGGCAAAGGAAAATCAGCCAGTTCATAAAAGGAGGAGAAGAGATTAGTAGGGAACACAAGAAAAAACCTACACCCAAATATCATATTTTGTCATAGTAATATCATTTCAGTATGTTACCTGTCGTCCCATGAATTTCAGCGATTAATAAAGCAAGCTATTTTTGCTTTTCTTCCATTTCACTATTGGGAAAAGGGTCGATTATGAACCCCCAAGTAGAAAAATGGACTAGCAAAATCCTCTACTCCACTCAATCATCTTATAGGAGAGAATTGTTGAGTTGTATGGTAATGTTATACCATTCTATTTATCAGTCAAATAGCAATATGATATTTAGATAAGAGGTTTATTATGTTTATCTCACAGCACACCACATCATACGGATCACAGGCTCGATCTGCTACAATGACTCGATACGTCCAATATAGGTTGTCATCCAACTTCTCGTATTTCTTCCTGCAAATACTAAAAGAAAAAGGCTTATCAGTACGAAAATTTATATGAATGATTTAGGACAATAAATGTAAATGGAGGAGAGAGAATAACACATGCATGCAGTTGTTTTCCCTTTTGTTCTACTAAAAGCTCTCCCTTCTTCTTTTTCATTTTAATTCTTTTTTAAATCTACATGCAGATAGAAAACGGTGAAATACAAATTGTGAGTATGATCAGTCGTGCAGCAGAATTGGTTTGCAACTCATGACTAAGAATTCCAATCTTTATAAACTTATCTCCATCCTATTAAGGCAAGAAGGTGAATTTCATGGTTAATCAACATTTTTAGATGCAAATCTATGATTTGAGATGTGTTTTATTGCACAATGTTTCAATGTTTGCATGGCAATCATATATTTCCACTGATAGTGCAAAATTTCATAGAGAACAGCTTAAAGATGGAAATGGAAATTTCTCTCGTCAATGAGGAATTCCTTGGCGCAATGAAGAACAAATAAAAAAACAAAGGAAGGAAGATGAAGCAGTAACCCAGAAATTGCTCGTCGCCTAATGATATGCAACCAAGAGCATTTGCTCAGTCGTTATCTGAATGATTTGAAAATCTTGCACACTATAAGGGTCAAGGATTTTAATCTCCCTCCTGGGATATCAATAGGTTAAGGCACGTCATTAGCGTAGTGATCAGATTGAAACATATTTTTTTCTAAAGCCTTCATGAAAATCACAACTATATATGTTTCTGCTATCATTTCAGCATTCACCTTCAAAAGAAAGCATCCACCAAAAATTTTGAGGCCGTAGAATTTGGGTGCATTTACAAAACAAGAAAAAGAAGACTTACATCAATCAAAACATTGAAAAACAGTAAAAGAGAACCCAAAACTTTGAAAGCACCATAGCAATTAAATCATATAACCAACAGATCCAAGAACAAAAACAAGCCACACCCAATAGCCATAAGAGGAAAATCATGATGAACTTCAACAACTAATAAAACCAGGGATAATTAAATAGTAAGAACATTTCAGACCATCAGAAAGAAGGAAATTGATCAATTTGCGTGCTCACAGTAGTATGCTTTCTCTCAATAATTCTACTAGAATCTAGAACCACCATTTTTTGAGCAACTAGGGCTTTCAACATACAAATAGAAGGTATGTGATGTTTAGGTTTTATGTCTTACACTAATGCATATATAACATCCACACTAGAATGAAAGTATCCATTTTTTTTCTTTTTTTTTTTCACGGGTATCCAGAATTATATTCTAATTAATCTAATTCAAATGTTTGTGAGACCTCTCAGCATAATATTTTTTATTCCTAAATTTTAAATTCGAGATTTGATTAAAAAATTTAACACCTTATCTCACTAAACCGATTATCCATTGATAGAATGAAAGTGTCCTTGTATGACTGCTTTTTCAATCTTTTGAAAGCAATTAGAAGATTTGAGTTACCCACTAAATCAAAATTATTTCTTTTATGAGTTTGATTAAGACAGGTAAACATTCATCTACCTAAACCAAAAGCCACAAAGGGAGAGCTTGTGTCAGTAAACCAGAATACCTGTCAATCTTCTAGCCAACAACTTGATTGATGTTCCCACAAAAGCACCAGCTGGTCATAAACATTATTAAGAAAAATATGAGAATAAATTTACCTCCCTTCCACTGCAATGCAATGAAAGAAGGGAAAAAATTCCCTACATATTAAATCAAATTCAAACACTAGGATAGACATTTCATTCTTATTTAAAGAGGCTTTGTGTATAACCTGATACCACGGGGAAGGATGCGCTTGTCTGATGTATAATCAACGTGCCCTACATCAGAATACTCAAGACGAATTTCCAACTTATCTCTTATCTCATCAGCAATTAAAGTGCATTGCACATTACACACATCAACTCCATTGGGGTAAATGTCGATTCCACGGTTGATAATCTGAGGAAAAACACGTTCACCTCCTGCATTCAAGATCTTAGGATAAAGATGAACAACAATCGTAGTTCCACCGATGCTGCGATAGTCCTTGTAGTGAACATCAACATAACCACCTGGTGGAATTTCTAACACCAAATGTCCCAAGAGCTCTCCATGCCTATCATTAAGGTGCTTCTTGGGTACCCATAGGATCGGAACTCTTGAGGTGTTCCTAATGCGAGTGATCCGCTTGGCGAGAGTGACCTATGTATTTGTCATAAGAATAATTAGCTTAATCAGGACATTTGATGTGCTTTTGATCAAGATTATTTCATACATTGCAACTCAATCACTCTCTTCCCTCTTCCAATGCCCATGGTGTAAAAGCATAAACATATTACATGAATGTTAAATTTAGTTTAGCCAAATACATTTATTAGAAACTGGAAAATAAAGAACCAAAATTTCTCATTAAGTACTGTAGGTGTGCATGGAAACTAGTAGTGGATCAGCTTATCATTCAATATCAATCAGATTGAAGTCTTAATTTCCTATGAGAATTAAGCTTTCAAGACCATACAGTTGTGTTTTTGTGTGTGTGTCTGTGTGTAGAGAGAGAGAGAGAGAGAGATGAAGCCAAAACAAGCTATATTTATTTCCCAATAGTGACTACAAAACTTGAGTAGTGCTTTTGATTCGATGGCAAATGCCAGAAAAAGGCTAAACAACAAACAACCCCTATGAAGTACTTCAATAAATATAAGGGGGAAAAAAAAAAACAAACAAATGAAAGTTATCAAATTTGGTCCAAAAATACAAATCAAAAACAAAGACGGAAAGACAAGTAGAGAAAGAGTTGTGTAGATCTGAAAGATCCAAAAAGAAAAAAGAAAGTATTGAAAAGAAAAACCTAATTTCATAACCTAATGAAAGTTATCAAATTTGGGTTTATGAGCAAAAAAAATGGTTGGTTAAGATGATTCAAAACTTGAGCTCTTACACTTCTCGGCATGGCTTTCTTCCGATCTCTTTGAGCTGATTAATGTCGTAGATTTGAAGAGCGGCCAAACTAAGCAAGCAGTGAAGAATGCATTAAATGGAAAACCTTGGTGATCTTTACCTGAAATCACGGCTAACTAGCAGCCATTTACAACCACGGTTATCGTGGACAACCTGATTGGTCCGTCATGTAATCCTTGTCACGGTCAAAAACACCGACAAAAATATATGACATCCAAGGATGACGCATGTCGGTCGTAAAATCTCTCATTTTAGCAGCTCGGTGTCCTGATCCACGCAAACCCGGCTCAAAATAAGGTCCAGCGTCTGCATAGGCATTAGCTGGGCCGGCCTGTATATGTTCGGGCCAGAATTGGGTCAAGCTCGAAGTACAGTGGTCAGGGCTTGGGGGTGCGATTGGATGCAGTCCGTCCTAACAAATTTATTAATTTTGTTTTGCAAATTTTTTAAAATTTTTGATTGAAAGGATTTTAATTTTATGTGAGATAGTTGTATTTCAGAAAAATCAATAAACATAATTGCAGCTTTGAAATACTCAACCTGGGTTGTAAAGTAGGCGTTAGAGACAGTTTTAACCTTAAGGGATCAACTCGACTTGAACCACATTTAAATAACATGATTATCAGATACCGATAGTTTATACAAAAAATAATCAAAAAGAAAATTTTAACAAACAAAAAGAGTAATTATCATAGTGTCGTTACTATTTTACCCTAGTAAAAGAAATAAAAGCAAAATTAAACTTTTGACAAATAAATCTCGTTTTAAATAAAGTTGGAAGATTGAAATAGCAGAATGCCACTTTCAAAATTTATATCAAGACATGATAGATAATGATAAGAAACACTAAGAACAAGAAGAAGAAAGAGAAGGAGAAGAAGCAGCAGCAGCAACCAGAACAAGAGCAAACTGCGTTGTTGTCCTTTTCTACTAGATTAATTGTTTTTTCTGTATATTTCACCTTGCAATCAAGAAAGAAGCAAGAACAAAAGCAAAATCATACCTGGTTTATATGTTGCTCTTAAATTTGATGAGATGTCTAGGCCCCGGCAAATCAGAAACAGAAGGAAAGGATCCTGTACCAAACTTCTCCATTTTGGGAGAGGAGAGGAGAGGAGAGGAGAGGAGAGGGGAGGGGAGGGGAGGGGAGGGGAGCCAGTTTCAAGTCTTATGTCAAAGCTAAACAAACAATAATAAAACTATTCAACTTGCTTTAGTCACATGCATTCCTTAATTAATTCACTAATTAATTTTTAAATTATTAATTTAAGACTGGGAGTCGTTCAGGTCTTTCTTTATTAATTTATAAGACAAAACATATGTTTGATGTGAGTTGGAAAGGCCTACCCAGGAACATAAAGAATTAAAAGCTTTGTTTGATGTGAGTTGGAAATATATGTTTTCTATGGCACACGTCTCTTGACAAAAGTTATAAAAACAAAAAAAAAAGAAAAAAAAAACCCCAAACAAACAAAATTAAATATCTCTTTAGTAAACATTCCTTTTGAAAACATATTTTGTTTTTTAAAACTTAATATGGCTTTTTAAAAATTGATAAAATATTTAATTCTCAAGAGTTTGAAAATATGAAAACGGAATCATTTTACAAAACTCTTAAAAAGGATATTCAAGATTAAGGACTCTTGACTAATCAAACATTATTGTGGAAAATTATCATCTTGCTCAAATCCAAGATGGTTATGAGATACTAATGGGACTATAGTGAGTTTCATATTACGAGTATAAAAGTATTCATTAGATATTAAAAAAAAAAAAAAAAAAACCCATAGCCTTTCTTAACGTTTATTTTAAAATTTTATGATATTTTTATAACTGTTGCTAAAAAAATCCATAGCCTTTCTTAAAGAATGAGTTTCATATTACGAGTATAAAACCCAAACTCTCATGAAATATGTGGGTTATAAAGGTTTCACTTGTACCCATGAAACAAGTGGGTTGTAAACATTTCACCTGTACTTATGAAACAAGTGGGTTGTAAGGTTTCACTTGCACCTAAGAAACGAGTTGTACTATTTAGAGAAATAGTAAAAATCCAGGAGGTTGCCTGGAAGTAGACGTATAACAAGTTTGATGAAACCATTATAAAAATTTCATGTGCTCTGTTCTACTACCTTTCCTCAACTTTCTTATTTCATCTCTATATATAACAAACTGCATAACTCCAACATAGTCAAAAAATTACCATACAACATATTCATTTCCTCTATGTTGCATTTTAATTGATATCAGAGTAGGTGTCTAGCTTTAGATCTTATAACCTTAGATCAAAGATCCTCTTCTCATTCTCAAAAACACAAATGACAATAAAGAGAGTTAATTCCTCACTTGGAACCTCCTCATCAAATAGTGAGCCTATGATCCTTACAACAACCAAAAGGAGAAACACAAACGGATCAAAGAGGAGCAAGAAACATGACCTCCTAAGAATAAAAAGTGCTGAAAATAAAAGAAGAGTGCATGTCCAGAGAGGATGTCCAGAAGTTACGCAAGCCATGAAAGGAAATGATCAACAAGCAAGCATTAAAAATAAAAATGAGCTTCAGGAGAAAAGATCCGTCATAGCACTCAACGACAATGGCATCCCATTGGAAGCTGGCTTAATTAACAAAGAACCATTCTTTAATGGCAAAAATTACAACTACTTGAAGTACAAAATGAAGATCATCATCATAGCTGACGATGAAAATGCTTGGAAAATCATAGAAGAATGAGCTGAATTCCCAATCAATAAAATTAATGGTGTCAAAGTCTCGACTAAGATAATGAGCATAACTGCCAAGGAAAGAAGAGTCTATCGGGGAAAACTGCAAGGCAGTAAACCTCTCCACTCTGGACTAAGCTTAAACGAGTATAACAAGGCCTCATCATGCATAAATGCAAATGAAATTTGGGAAACATTAGAGGCCATGCATGAGAAGATTAATGATGGAACTGTCCAAGAACAGAGTCACATGTGATTAGTAACAGAAGAAGAACAACAAAATGAGGAAAATTTTCCTTACTCATCTGATTGTTCTTCAAATTTTTTTAATTTTAATAATAAATTGTCCATGGATTAACTGCATGAGACTTTAGTAGAATCACTTAAGCATCTTAAGAAAGTTAGTGAAGAAAACTCATTATTAAAGAAATTATTAAGTGAAATAGAAGAGGAAAGGAATAGATTAAAGACAGAAAATGAAAAATAAAGAAAGAGAATGATAGCTTAAGACAAGAAAAGAATGCCTTGCAAGATGAAATAAAGAAAATAATAGAGAAAGCCGATCACCTTAAAACAAAAGTAAAAAACTTAATGAATGAAAATAAAGGCAATAATATATCTGACACTGAAAATTTAGAAAATGAATTGAATCAATACAGAGATAGGAGCAAGGGACTAAGTTCTCTATGATATAAATTTGCGCAGGACCAAGAAATTCTATATCTAATGTTAGGAGTCCAGAGGGCAGTATATGACAAGGCTGGGTTAGGATTCAATCTAAATGCTACTCAGAAGAAGCTCTATAGCTTCTTTGCCTCTCGTTCTAAAAATACCAAAATAGAAACCAAATGTTATTTGTAACACCAAAAATTCGGTATTAGAGATATTCTGTAAATGTTTAGATAATTATAAAAAGAAAATTTTAAAATTTATTGATTTTCGATTTTGGGGTATTAAATTGAAATTGTTGGTATATTTAAAATTCCGTGTCTGCGATTCGCAGTGAATCCCATTTTTATGAAATTTAAAATCTAGTGAAAAGTGGGTATAAATATTGTAATACCAGACAAGTCCGGATTGCAGTTTTAAACCTAAATAGACTATTAGAAAATTTTTATATATTGATTTATGAAAATGTGGGAGAATAAAAATGTAAATTTTTATCATTTAGAAAGGTCAGGAATCTTTTAAATACTTAGCTGATGGATTCAAAATTTCCAACTTACCGATCATTAGAATCCTGATCACTACAGCCATCGGTTACTTGAGTATTCGACGATTGGTAGGATCTGATTTTTCTATAAGACTTTAGTAGTTGCGTACTTAGTATTTAGTGAATTTGATTTGGAAACTAGCTGTCGAGAGATTGATGATTTTGAGCGATCGGTTATTACAGTATTGATATTCGGAAGAGTCTAAATTGTGATTCGGTGGAATTTCTTAGTTCGATAAAGGTTTGGTGGTCAGTAAACAATTTTTCAATTTTTGGTTTCCCATTCGCTAGTCAATGGTAATCATCTGTTGATCGATAATTATGAGACACTCATCGGTATTGTGAAGATGAAGTTTATATCTATCGATAATTGCTTAATTTCCCACTGTCGTTCGGTACCACCATTTCCATATATCTGTTCGGTATTAGAACAACCTTCCACTACCAAGAGCTTATATCGTTCGGTATATTTTCACTATTCATATATTTAGCAAATTCATCCAATCTTGAATTTCCATTTTTATTTTTATTATGAAATACCCATAAAACTCCTATTGGTTATTTTACCACCGATCGGTAATGTGTACCGTCGGTAAGGTGAGACTTGTGAATTTTATTTCCACCATCCGTCGGTAATGTGAGATTTTTCTTACCACCTTTTGGTTGTCCAGTATAATATATTTTCCATTTATCCATTCAATACTCATTCCCAATTTTTATTTATTTTTTTATTTTTTTTTCCTTGTTCGGTCATTACCTGTTGTTCGGTCATCAGTCATCATTTTGTCCTGTCCCATTTTTGAGAATTCATCGGTGCCACCTCTCAAATTTTCCTTCGGTGTATATTAGAATTCAAGTTGCCTCGATATTTATTATCACCTGCCATCGGTCCAAGCCATCAACTTGATCAGTCATCGAAGAGATGAATTTCACTAAAATTTCCAATACGTTCGGTCAACACTTGTATGGAATTTCCAATTGTGCTTCCTGAACACTAATTTGAGAATTTCCAATTGTGATTCCCGAACACTTGTACTCCTTCCTTGAAGACTTGACTGACCAATGTTGAACATTTGAAATTTGTTGGAATTTGGACATCACTTGCTTTGAAGGATACTTGAACCCATGACCTTGATTTAGTCCAAAAAGTTTTTATCCACCAAGTTATCCAAACATTTCAATAATATTGTACATAATATTTAATATATTTCATATTTTTTGCTATTTCCACCATATATCTCCACGTGAGGTTGTGACCCTTCGGTGGAGAGCCCTTTCCTTCATACTGTGTTGGAACAATTTTCTATATTTGTTTGGTAAACAATGAGAATTGACCCAAACTCATTACCGATCACTCTTTTCTCAACAAATAAAATTTTAAATATTTTAAACTCATTGTATTGAGTGTCCAATTATCAAAAATGGATATATAGGGAAATTGTGTAAGGTGGAAGAAAATGAGGATAATTAAGTAAATTGGGAAGATGAGTTGTAAATAAAAAGGAGAGTTGGGACTCTAGAATCTACGAATGTCGAATTTCGACTTTTCTTTTACTCTTCTCTCTCTCTGCTTATACACTACCTCTTTTTATCTTCTTGTTTCCAACAAAACTCAATTAAAATACTGCAAAACTCACACTCTGAGACTGCAAAATTTATAACCCAGTCTCTAAAAGTTAGATCTTGTGAGAGATTTAAGGTTTTCTAGTGAGAGAAAATCTAGAGTTTGATCATGACTCGGTTTGAGGTGAAATCGAAGACTGAAATTTAGGAGTTTGCTGAGAACTGAACATAGCAAGACGATCGCTGCTGAGACGTCCCAGAGTGATTATCGTCCCTAGTACTATGAGTGGTTGCATGCTCGCACTTAAATAAGAAAAATGTTTTATTTGAATTTTCTAAATGATTTTCAAAAGTTGATTTTAAATGTTTTAGTGTGTGTGGAATATCCCAAAGAATGATTTTGAAATTCCTATGCATCCTAATGTTTTGAATGAATAAATGTGTCATGTTGATTTATTGATGTTGAGCATATTATATTACTGGTTATTGATTTAATTGATGGCACATAGAATGGATTGTTAAATTTTTTATGAAATGATGCACGGTGTGGTTACTGAGGGAAGAGCCTAAACCCCAAAAAATGGTTAGTCATTTCCTGCTACAGTGGGACTCGACGAGGTGACATAGTGGGGTTATTCTTGATAGACATGGTATGTGGCCAGTCACGACGACACATTCATGGTAGAATAACACGTCGCTTGAAGGGCGTGGAATAGTTGGTTGCACCACCAATGAAATGTTATGGCCAACGCCAAGGAGTGGGGTATTTGTAAACTGAAAATTTCTAAAACACTTGGCGGTTCCACCTTAGGTCGTGGTAGAGCTTAGTTGGAAATAATGATTTTGGCTGCTCTATGTTTAGAAATGTGAAATGATTGGATGCATATGAGATTGATTTATGATAATTGAAAAATTGATTTATTGTTGAATGATCTTGTGACTGATATGATGATTTGAAATGTATATGTTTGATATGTCCACCACACAAATTCTTATTTCTGTTCAACGTGTATATCACTCACTGGATATTTCTATACTCACCCCTCCTCTCTCCATTTTTACAGACGAAGGTTAGTTACTTCACGAAATCGTTTAGAGGCAGAATTTTTGGTAAGACCTCTATCAAAGATTTCTTTTGGTATAAATTTTACTATTGTCTTTGAGGTTTCGATAGATTGACCCATGGAGGACATTTTGTATAAACTTTTATTGGAACTCCTTAATTTCCTTTTTATGAAATTTTCTTGACAATTATTATTGTTTTTATTTTTAATCCCTAGAGAGGGAATTGTATTCTGATTGGTTGATGGTATTTGTTGGCCGGTATGGCCTATGGCTTTATTTGGTATTCTGAATGCCTTGCGGTGCCTTGGAGCACGGGATAAGGTTCACATGTGTTCAAGGTAGCACGACAGTTGTCACGTGCTAGGATCTGCAGGTCGGGACGTGACAATTTTATTGGTATCAAAGCAAAGGTTTTGAAGTTATAAAAAAAAAAAATCAAGTATTTGCAAATGATTTTAAAGATTTTTGTGTTCAAAAATGTTTTTGAGAAAATTTGAAAGCCTCTAATGGGTCCTAAGAAATTGATATACCTCTAGCCATAGGTGCCTAGAGTTGTCCTAGTATTGTGAGCTAAAATAGCATTAAATCATTGCATATTAGATGATAATTGATGAATGAATTTTGAGTATCGGTTTTATATAATGAATTGTGGTGATTGTCACTATTGTGATGTGATGAATGTGTGAGTATTGTTGAGCAAGTTTCATGATGTTGGAGGTACTGATGGTTATTCTAAGAGAATATTTAGATTGGCTAATGTTCATGATTGGATGTCATGTTATAGGAAACATGTATGAAATGTATGTTATAAGGTTTGGCTAATAATCATTTGGTAATTCAAATTAATATGTATAAGGAGAAATATTTGGTGATTGGTGCTTGCATACCTATTTACATAGAGTCTAATAGTTTCTTTATTAGCACAAGTTTTGCTATATATTACTGATAGCCCTTTGGCCCTTCGATAGTAGTTGAATAGAAGTATAGAGAATGTGATACATAGATAGCCAAAGAAGATGAGAATGAATAGGATTGCATAGCATAAGTAGCTGGAAGTTTGTAAGCATTTAGGATAAATGACAGGGACTAGCAAAAATACTCAAGACAAAATGGTTATACATTCCAGGTGACTATTTTCTCTAATCGATTCAACTAGTTGACAACCCAATTGAGATAATTTAGAGAAATATAAGAAGTGAATGAATAATTAAGAGAAATGATTTTCTAATTGGCGATTTGAGCATATTTTAGCCACTCCAGAGCACTTGATTTTATAGGAAAAAGTTAAGAATCTGAGAAATATTACACTATATGAGATACAAAGTTGAGATAGTTTGATTCTTGAAGATGATCTATGCGAATTATTCTTAATTGTATTAGCTTGTATTTGTTAGGACTTTTCTGTATTCTTAAATCTCCTGCAATTGAGTTGAGGAAAATTTAAAATTTTGGAGTCCAATCGGCAACTATTTTGGAGAAGCAAGTTACAAGTTTGGAAGAACAATCAGGTTAAAAAGATGACTTGGGAATCTGAGGAGACAATGAGGAAGCAATTTCTCCAAATGTTTCAAATATAATTATACACTGAAATTTTGAGAACAAAATTTTTTTTGAGGGGTAGAAATTGTAATACCAGACACGTTCGAATTGCAGTTTTAAACCTAAATGGACAATTAGAAAATTTTTATATATTCATTTATGAAAATGTGAGAGAATAAAAATGTAAATTTTTGTCATTTAGAAAAGTCAGGAATCTTTTAAATACTTAGCCGATGGATTCAAAATTTCCAACTTACCGATCGTTAAAATCCTGATCACTATAGCCATCAGTTACTTGAGTATTCGACGATTGGTAGGATCTGATTTTTCTATAAGACTTTAATAGTTGGGTACTTAGTATTTAGTGAAATTTGATTTGGACACTAGCTGTCGAGAGATTCGATCGGTTATTACAGTGTTGATATTCGAAAGAGTCTAAATTGTGATTCGGTGGAATTTCTTAGTTCGGTAAAGGTTTGGTGGTTAGTAAACAATTCTTCAATTTTTTGTTTCCCAGTCGGTAGTCGATGGTAATCATCTGTCGATCGATAATTATGAGACACCCTTCGGTTTTGTGAAGATGAAGTTTATATCTGTCGGTAATTGCTTAATTTCCCATTGTCGTTCGGTACCACCCTTTCCATATATCTGTTCGGTATTAGAACAACCTTCCACTACCAAGAGCTTATATCGTTCGGTATATTTTCACTATTCATATATTTAGCAAATTCATCCAATCTTGAATTTCCATTTTTGTTTTTATTATGAAATACCCATAAAACTCCTATTGGTTATTTTACCACTGATCGGTAATATGAATACACGATTGGTAATGTGCACCGTCGATAAGGTGAAATTTGTGAATTTTATTTCCACCATCTGTTGTAATGTGAGATTTTTCTTACCACCTTTTGGTTGTCCGGTATAATATATTTTCCATTTATCCGTTCGGTACTCATTCCCAATTTTTATTTATTTATTTATTTATTTTCCTTGTTCGGTCATTACCTGTTGTTCGGTCATCAGTCATCATTTTGTCCTGTTCGATTTTTGAGAATTCATCGGTGCCACCTCTCAAATTTACCTTCGGTGTATATTAGAATTCAAGTTGCCTCAATATTTATTATCACCTGCCATCGGTCCAAGCCATCGACTTGATCAGTCACCGAAGAGATGAATTTCACTAAAATTTTCAATACATTCGATCAACACTCGTATGGAATTTCCAATTATGCTTCCCGAACACCTATTTGACCAAACACTTGTACTCCTTCCTTGAAGACTTGACCGACCAAGACCAATATTGAACATTTGAAATTTGTTGGAATTTGGATGTCACTTGCTTTGAAGGAGACTTGAACCTATGACCTTGATTTAGTCCAAAAAGATTTTATCCACCAAGCTATCCAAACAATTCAATATTAATATACACAATATTTAATATATTCCATATTTTTTGCTATTTCCACAATATCTCCACGTGAGGTTGTGACCCTTCGGTGGAGAGCCCTTTCCTTCATACTGTGTTGGAACAATTTTCTATATTTGTTCGGTAACTGATGAGAATTGACCCAAACCCATCACCGATCACTCTTTTCTCAACAAATAAAATTTTAAATATTTTAAACTCATTGTATTGAGTACCCAATTATCAAAAATAGATATATTGAAAAATTATGTAAGGTGGAAAAGAATGAGGACAATTAAGTAAATTGGAAAAATGAGTTGTAAATAAAAAGGAGATTTGGAACTCTAGAATCTACGAATGTCGTATTTTGACTTTTCTTTTACTCTTCTCTCTCTTTGCTCATACACTACCTCTTTTTATCTTCTTGTTTCCAGCAAAACTCAATTAAAATACTACAAAACTCACACTCTGAGACTGCAAAATTTATAACCCAATCTCTAAAAGTTAGATCTTGTGAGAGATTTAAGGTTTTCTAGTGAGAGAAAATCTAAGGTTTGATCGTGAGTCCGCTTGAGGTGAAATTGGAGACTGAAATTTAGGAGTTTGCCGAGAACGGAACAGAACAAGACGATCGCTGTTGAGACATCCGGGAGTGATTATCATCCCTAGTACTGTGAGTGGTTGCATGCTTGCACTTAAATAAGAAAAATGTTTTATTTGAATTTTCTAAATGATTCTCAAAAGTTGATTTTAAATGTTTTAGTGTGTGTAAAATATCCCAAAGAATGATTTTGAAATTCCTATGCATCCTAATGTTTTGAGTGAATAAATGTGCCATGTTGATTTATTGATGTTGAGCATATTATGATATTGGTTATTGATTTAATTGATGGCACATGGAATGGATTGTTAAATTTTTTATGAAATGGTGCATGGTGTGGTTACTGAGGGAAGTGTCTGAACCACGAAAAATGGCTAGTCATTTATTATCACGGTGCGACTCAACCGGGTGACGTGGTGGGGTTATTCTTGATAGACATGGTTTGTGGCCAGTCACGACGGCATATTCATGGTCGAATAACACATCGCTTGAAGGGCGTGGGATAGTTGGTTGCACCGCCAACGAAATGTTATGGCCAATGCCAAGGAGTGGGGTATTTGTGAACTGAAATTTTCTAAAACACTTGGCGGTTCCACCTTAGGTCGCGGTAGACCTTATATGGAAATAATGATTTTGGCTGCCCTATGTTTAGAAATATGAAATGATTAGATGCATATGAGATTGATTTATGATGATTGAAAAATTGATTTATTGTTGAATGATCTTGTGACTGATATGATGATTTGAAATGTATATGTTTGATATGTCCATGACACAAATTCTTATTTTTGTTCAACGTGTATATCACTCATTGGGTATTTCTATACTCAGCCCTCCTCTTTCTATTTTTACAGACGAAGGTTAGTTACTTCGCGAAGTCGTTTAGAGGCAGAATTTTTGGGAAGACCTCTATCAGAGACTTCTTTTGGTATAGATCTTACTATTATCTTTGAGGTATCGATAGATTGACCCATGGAGGGCATTTTGTATAAACTTTTATTGGAAATCCTTAATTTCTTTTTTTATGAAATTTTCTTTGAAATTATTGTTGATTTTGTTTTCTATCCCTAGAGCGGGAATTATATTCTGATTGGTTGATGGTATTTGTTGGCCGGGATGACCTATGGCTTTATTTGGTATTCTGAATGCCTTGCGATACCTTGGAGCACAGGGTGAGGTTCACACATGTTCAAGGTAGTGCGGCGGTTGTCGCGTGCTCGGATCTGCGGGTCGAGGCGTGACAAATATATATATGAACATTTATTTATTTATTTATTTACATATATTACAAAAAAAAAAGAAAAAAAAAAGAGAAAAGAAAAGAAAAGAGGAGACACTGCGTTTTGGCCAAAACGCAGCATCTCCCCCTCCCCCAATTCAATTAGGGTTTGAAACCCTAAATGTCTCTCTCTTTCTCCTGTCTCTCTCTCTCTCTCTTTCTCTCTCGATTAGATCCCTCCGCCTCTCTCCGCCACACTCTCTCCCTCTCTTCCGCCTCTCTCTACTCTTATTGGCGACGCTCTCTCAGTCTTCCCCGACCACCGTGGCAGTCAACGAACGGAGGTCACTCGTTTCTCTTTCTCCCGATTCTCACACTTTGTCTTTCTCTCGCTCGAGTCTTTATCTTTCGCCTCTCTCTACCCCTCATCGACGATCTCATTCAGCTTCTCCGACTATCTGTCGATAACCCTAGCCGGCGGAGTTACTCATTTCTCTCTCTTTGTTTCTCTCCTTTCCCACTCGCGTGAGACAACTTTTCTCTCTCTCCCTTGCTCGCTCGTGCGCTGCTCTCTATAAGCACGACCCTTCTGCAACCTTCGCAGTCGCCTCAAGCCGGTAGTAGCGGCAGACCTTCGAAAACCCTAGCTCGCGATTCCTTTACTGTGCAGGTAAGGGCGAATTCCTAACTAATAGTTCTAGGGTTTTGATTTATCATAGTGATTGAGCCTAATTATTAAACTTTGCTTTGGTCCAGAAGCACTGCAGGTCCTGGACTGAGTTGTAGACGCATGGACAATAGAGCTATGAGCTGCGAAAACCCTAGGTGAGGAAATTTCTAATCCCTTCGATAACTGAATGAATTTAGGGTGAATTTAGGGTGAGAAGTCTTGTATATATCCTGAAAGTATGTTGAATTTGAATAAGATACATTTATGAAATTCTATAAAAATTTAGGTTGTCTAGTATGAGAAGACATGTTAAAGGATAATAGAATCTTGTTGGGTTGATTGAGTTAGCTTTTCTTAGAGTTGATTAAAATGTGCATGAAAAATATTAGGATTATGTAAATTTAAAAGAAAATTGGGCAAATTAGGGAATATTGGGAATTAAAATTCATTGGAGATGCAAATAATCTTACGTTGATGAAATGAGAACCTAGAAATTGTGATTGTGCAAATTAAGGCTATATTAAATTAGGAAAAATTTGAAAATCCTTTAATGGGACTTTATTTGATGATAAATTGTGATGATTGGTCTAAGTTGACCTTTTGGAGACTTGAAAATAGTCATTTTGGAAAACTTGTGGAAATAGGGGGTGAATACCCTCCCTAGAGGTGAGTGGATAGTCCATTGTATAGTAAATAAGCAAAATTATTTTGAAATTCTTTTGTAAAATGATTTTGAATGATTTGTACATGTTTTATATGAAATTATTTGTGATTGTGGGATGTCTGAAATGGAAATTTGAATTACGAATGCATCCTATGTAATTATAAATAAATCTGTGCCATTTGCATTGGATACTTGATTTGTAAATGCTTGTAGCATGAATTTGGAATTTGTTTGATGAAACATGGCACATTGATTGTAATTTGAATGATTGTGAAATGGTGGTGCACGAGTGTAATGGCTATAGTCATTCCCTCCACGGAGCGACCTGATGGGGTGACGTGGTAGGGGTTTTATTGTGAAAGAGGTAGACGTGGCCTCTTATCTGCCACGTCGGACTATCCGGATTGCACCCCGGTGAGGTACGAGCCAACCCCAAGGAAGGGGGTAGTGTTTTGAAATATTGAAATAGAAAAACCCCTTGGCGGGTTTTCTTCTGCGTTCGGCCAAACCCAGCACGGAAGTGTTTTCGATGGGACTCCATGATTTTCTGAAAGAATGTTTGATGTGGATGCATAATTTGTGAATTATCATGATTTATTGAAAATACTTGTACATATATAAAGTGTTGTTTATGAGATATACTTTAACTCTCCCACATTCACCACTCATTTATTACACAATTATACCATTGTACTCCACTCATTGGGTATTCCCAATACTCACTCCTCTCTTTTAAATCTTTCAGAGGAAGCTTAGATCTGTGCAGCAATTGGAGTTTGGGAAGGTTTATTCGCTGACTTGTTTAGGTATTATAGTGATCTGAGGTTATTTTGGTTTGATTTGAAATCCATGGAAAGGAAGACTTGTATAATTCTTTTGGTATGGATTAAATCAATATTTGTTTCATATATTGGAGTAAGTATTGATGGAATCCTTACATAGTTTATGTTAGAGTTTGTTTGGAACTTGTTCATTTTCTTTTAAATTCCATTTTTGGTAAAACTTATTGTTTGAATGGGACATTTGGTTTGAAAGGTTGAATTTTGATACTTTCTTCCGATTTCACGAAGTTCTATATATCTCATACCGTTTGGACTTTATTGATACTGGTTTGTTTACTTCAGGCAAGTATTAGTAAAATCTTGTGACTATGATTTGAGACTTCTTTTATTTTGAATACTTTATTTGTGCTGAGAATTCTGAAATGGCTGGGATTGCCAATTATGCATACGTGCATGTACAGGAACCCCCTTCCCAAACGTTTGTGCTGACGCATGTTTGTGTGTATAGGGATGGACCGAATGGATTCTTTGCATGTGTGTTGTTATATGATCTCCTTATTTTGATGGATTTGTGTATGGAAAGATCTGTGGTACTGATATTTAGCCTTGCGGAGTCTCGGTATATGGGGAGATTCTGCCCGTATACCGAGACAACGCGGCGGTTGTTGTGTGGTCGATCCGAAGATCAGGGCGTGACATTATTACTATGTAAAGCTTGAGCATAAAGGAATCCACCATAAACTTAAGAAGAAAGTAAATACTAACAAGACCAAAAGACCAGCAATCCACCAAAAATGTAAGCTCTGTCTTAAAAATGGACATAGTATAAATGAATGTTGGTTTAGAACTAGAATATCAAGGATAACAAAATTGAGATGGGTGCCAAAAGAATCATTGAGAACCATCAATGTTGAATTCAAGAAAATATGGGTGGTAAAAAATAGTATTTATTTGAATTTTAGTATAGATGTGTTTCAAAGTCAAAGGCACTTGAAACGCATAATCCCTTAACAATGGATGTTTCAGATATACGTCGGGAGACTTCACAAGATCTTGCACTTAGCATGAAAAGAAAAAAAAGGTAAAGACTTAATGAACGACATAAGAAAATCTGACTTCACTAAATCTTGAAAGTGCCTGATTGTGGGACAAAATTAAAACATGCAAGTTTATGCCTAGTGTCTAAATCATTATAATTTATATGATGCTTGCATATAAAATCCTTAACCCATTAAAACTGAATGTTTGATCCAACTAGGACTCAAAAGTAAAGGAAGAAAAACCCTATGGGTTCATCATAATAGTCTTTGGCATATCTAGTTGATCCTCTTGGAGAAGTATGTTATTTATTTAAAATAAGAAAGTTTGCACAATCTTTAGGATTATTAGTGTAAAACATATTCATGCAGAAATCTTGTAACTAGAAAACGATGCTTAAGGTTTAGTCAATAATTCTCCAATCCCTAGGAGTTCTTAATAAATTAATGTTGAATAGAACATTAGAATAAATGGATAAGATTGAACACTTAGCTTATTATTTTTGGGGCTTAGCTTGACTCACATTATACAAAGTTTTAATTGAGACAATTTTAGAAGAAAACACCCTATGAGCTTTATAACAATAGAAAACTGATGAATGATACCTTTTAGGAGTAAATGCTGAAAAATGGAAAAGGCTCCCTAGAAAATTTAATGCTAAGAATTATAAGGTCCTTCAATTTCTAACAAAGCATACAAAATTTTCAATAATAAAGAACATAAAAATAAAAAATCACACATGAAGAAATATAGATAATCATTAGCATGAGATTTATATACATATTTTAATGATGAACAATTTCAAAGAATTTATAAAAACAGAAATTAGAAAATACTCAAACAATAATTCAAATGATTTTAAAAAAAAAAATCAGAAGAGGGCAAAATGATAATAAAGAAACTGATTTCCCAATCCTAAGAATGACTGTAAGAAACATATAAGTAAGCATATGATACTTAGGCTCTGGATCGATAAGTATGTTCTCCAAACTTAAAGTGTGAATCTAGCCTTCATTCCTTAAAAAGAATCTCAAAATCTAAAATATAAGTGAGGTGATAAATGATAATAACTGAGCTCAAGCAATGGAAGAAATGCTAAAAGCAACTAGAAAGAGATAACATGTAGGAGTTAGCTCCTAAATCTAAAGAATATTTAGTTATTGGAAGTAAGAAACTCCATCAATTTGTAAATTCAAAACATCAGGCCATGTGTCTACAGGCCATACATGGTCGACTGCCTAGAATAGGCAACCGATTGCTCGGCCTTAATTGTCCATCCAGCCAGCCACCTACTCAAGGCAACTAACTATTCACACTAGGTCGACCACCTCTCCTAGACAACCGACCACATAGGCAACTCACTTGGTTGACCGCCCAAGAGGGGTAGCCGACCAACCGTCTATTCATCTTCCCATACTAGGCAATCATTCAAGGCTCACAAACCTCATAGGCCGCTCACAAGCTACTCTCCATTCTCTTTTTCACAAGTTGCCAACTTCTTTCTCATATCAATTGGACTTTGCTTTAATTTACATCAAACACAGTTATTACTCTTAAACAAAGTCTTTATTACATCAACTCATTTATTATGACCAACCAACTCTAAATTCTTTCCAAACATTAAAACTTTCTCCGTGTCGAAACATTACTACAACTCTCAAAACTTACAATATCCTCTTTCTCTCACTCTCAACAAAGAGTCTCTTTCCAAGTCTCAATCCTGAAATCTTTTCTACTCCTTGATCTCTGAATTTTTGTAACACCGAACAAGTCCGGATATGTAAAAAATGTACTCTAAATGTAATTATTTGAAAATTTTTACATTTTGTAAAATTTTGGAAAAGTAGTTAATTCTAAATATAAATGTGAATTTTTGTTCTTTGGGTTGTTCAGTAACTCCTATAAATATTTGATGGATAGATTTTAAAATTTTAAATTACCGATCATTGGAGTCGAATTACCAGAGTCATCGGTTACTTGAGTATTGGTGATCAATACTTGGTGGATTTTAAATATTCAGTATTCAGCAGAGTTTTATTATTCGATTGGGTAGTTCTTTATATTTTGATTTCTTTATTGGTAGTTAGAGGTGACCATCTATTATTTTATAAGTGAAAATCCTGTCAGTATACTGTTTAAATGATGGTCTGTCGGTATTAAGTTTCTAAATTCCTATGGTTATCTAGTCATCTATTGATGTTGAGACTTCTGTCGGTATTATGAGAACCTATTGGTATATTGTTGGACTCACTTTTATATATCTGCTCAGTCACTTTGTCTTTTTTGGTCATTAAGGATTAAATTCTGAACTTATCATTTTCCATCTGTTGTGCATGCATGCCATTGGTTCTTTCTTCCACATGAACAGTCCATATGCCCCTTGGTCCTATTCCATTGGACTGAATAGTATATTTCTCTCATCGTTGACCGAATAACATATTTCTCTCATCGGTTCAACCCTTCGGCACTTCCGTTCAGTCTTGAATTTGCACTACCAATTCAGCACTCTTCTGTGTAAACACTCATCGGTGGCTTGAAGTTTTGATTTTCTTTCATTTCCTTTATTGCCTTACAAATTTAAATTAGTGTAATTCAAATTTGTGATCCACTCAATGAATTACGCCCATCGGCTGACCAAACACCTCATGCACCAATTTACAAATTCCTCCACTTACGTCTTTGGTCTTCTTCTTTGACCGAACACCTATTTTTCTAACATTTTCATTTTCTTCCAACCGAACACCCATTGCAATGAGACATTTTCCTGTTTAGCATTTCCTTTCGGCTCTAATTTTTCCCTTTGGCACACCCATGTTAAGACTCAGCAATCCTTTAACAATTTTGTTGCTCACTTGCCATCGATCAATGTTGATTACTAAACACCCATGAGACTTCAAATTTTGCACGTCACTTTGCCTTACCATTTTCCTCCTTGGTCAAACATGGTCAAGCATGTGCATTTGCCTTTTTATTTTCACTATGTCTCTTCGGTTCTATTCTACCAAATTGCCAAAGTTCTTGCCAATGTTGAGAATTGATCCTTGGACCTACCACTCTCCAAAAAGAAATCTTGCCACCAAATCACCTAAATCTTTCAATCTTATTATATCAAATTTATATTATATCTCATATTTTAAAATATTTCAAAATTTCCATAATTCTTGTTTGTTTCCCGTACACTTGTAATAACCATTTCAACTCTTCTTGTTCGGCACCGAACGCACCTTCTCAGCAGAACACAAGTTTAAGAGTTTAAAGCTATTGAGTTGACTTTCCTAATAATTTGAAAGGAGAATTGAGCATTTTGTGCAAAATAGAAAGTGGATAAGGATCACTAGGCAAATATTAGAAATGAGTTGTAAATAAAAAGTAGAGTTGAGACTCTAGAACCTATGAATGCCAAATTTCACCTCATCTTTCACTTCTCTCTCTCTCTCTCTCTACTCATACACTACCGCTCTCTCTTCTTGTTTTCATTTAAGATCAATTTAAATACCACAAAATCTATACTTTAAAGACTCCAAAACTCATAATCTAATCTCTAAAGGGTTAGATCTAGTAAGAGAGTTGAAGTTTTCTAGAGAGAGAAAATCTAAGATTGGTCGTAACTCAACTTGAGGCAAAATCGAAGACCGAAATTTAGGTAATATTTTTATTCTCAACTTGGGTTTATTTTTCCTCTTTCATGGCTTCGAAGTTTATGCTGAAATTTGATAAAATAGATTTGATAGATTTTGAGTCACATAAGTGAGAGAAAGATTGGGTATTGGATATTAGGGTTTTGGGTTCACTTGAAGGGATTAACATTGATGATGGTCGGTATTTGATTATGTCTCTTAGGAGTTGACGAAAGCTGAACGAAGTAAGACATTCGCTGTAGAGACATCTGGGAGTGACCATCATCACCAGCATTGTGAGTGGTTATATGCTTCCACTAAAATAAGAAAAATGTTTTCAATGGATTTTCTAAATGATTTTGAAACTTGATTTGATATATTTTAGAGTGTGTGGAATATCCTAAAGAATGATTTTGAAATTCCTATGCATCCTAATGTTTCAATTGAATATATGTGTCATATTAATTTATTGATATTGAGCATATTATGATGTTGGTTAGTGATGAACAATTATTTATTTGATAATATATGGAATGGATTATTAAAATTTTCATGAAATGGTGCATGGTGTGGTTACTGGGGGAAGAGCCTGAACCCCAAAAAATGGCTAGTCATTTCCTGCCACATTACGACTAGATAGGGTGACGTGGTGGGGTTAATCTTGGTAGATATGGTATGTGGCCGGTCGTGACAGCACATTCATAGTTGAATAACGCACCACTTGAAGGGCGTAGGATAGTTGATTGCACCACCAACGAGACACTATAACCAACTTCAAGGAATGGAGTGTTTCTAAACTAAAATTATTAAAACCCTTGGTGGTTCCATCCTAGGTCATGGTAAACCTTTGTTGAGAATAATGATTTTGGCTATCCCATGTTTGGAAATGTGAAATGGTAGGATGCATATGAAATTGAATCATGATTGATTGGAAAATTTGTTTTATTATTGAATGATCCTGAGATTGATACGATGATTTGATATAGATATGTTTGATATGTCCACCACACAAATCTTATTTCTGTTTAACATGTACATCACTCACTATGTATTTCTATACTCACCCCTCCTTTTATCCCTTTTCAGAGGAAGTGTAGAAATAGGGCATCTCATCGGTAGCTAGTTCCAACCGAAGAGAAGAGCTGTCCGAGACCGATTGTGGTATTGGTCCTTCTTAATGAGGATTTTGTGGCATATAGATGGACCCATTGGAGGACATTATTTTGAAACTCTTTATGTAATAAATTTTTCTCTTGTTTTACTAAAGTAAAACTTTATGTTTTGAAAATTGTATTTTGAAACGTTGAACAACTTCTATTTACTATATCTTTGGTTTTAAAATATAATGCAAGCTGTGTTTTCTTTATTAGAAAAGGTATTATCATAACCTTGCGGGATCTTGGGGTGTATATTGGTGATAGTATGTACTTCTAGATCACGTGGCAGTTGTCGCGTACTTGGACCTACGGGTCGAGGCGTGACAATTTTTCTCTACCAATGGATTTAATGTAAAGAAAGAGGTGGCAATGGAGCTGGAAATGAAAAATGACATTAGAGCTTCCTCCGTAATCAAAGCAAAACATAATATCTAAAAATTAAATTTGGAGAAAGAGCTCAAAAGGAAGAAAGAGTTAAAACAAAAGTTAGAGTGATAATTAGAGGTAGTTTGGATAGAATGCAGAATTAGATTAACTTGATAGAGGGACAAAACCTGTTAAATAAAATAGAGCAAAATGTGAACTCCTTTACAGAAAGAAAAGAATGACCATATTCTCCTTTATCCACTAGGTTCTAAAGCTCCTTACTATAATTATTGCAAACTTTTGAAGCATCTTAAAATCTTTTTCTCCAGAAATGATAAATCTTGCAATGTATTCTAAGGAAGAAAGAAACTAAAGCAATCATATGTTAAATGAATATAACATTGAGCAAGGGGAATAAAGTCAAAGGGAAATTAAGAATAAATGACATAAAACAAGAGGGAGGATAAGCAATTGAAACAAGAACTTCTCATTCCTATCCTCAAAGAATTATAGTAGCCCGACTAGGTAAGAAGCACTCACATCAATAGAATTTAAAAAGAAAAAAAAGGAGCGCAATATATAAAGACTAAGGGGGAGTATTGGCAATCGATGGGATAAAAAAGTTTATCTAGTTCTAAGCCAATTATTCTAGAGAAGAACTTACTCTAAAAAAGATCTGGGAGAAGTTAGAAAGGATTAAAGATAGAACCACTAGAATCAACCTAAGGCAAGCCAAAACTAGTGTAGCATAGTATTTTTTTTAACCTTAAAACTCCAAAAGGTGGCAAATAGAATGGAATCCATTGCCAAAGAGAAGTCCTCCCATAATTCAAAACACAGCCATTCACTCTGAAGACTCTTCTCTCTCCATCTCTCTACCTTACATGAACCTTCTTTGACTGGTGTGCTTTGAGTTTGATGTTTATGGCACCAAACCCTTTAACTAGGCCTATTTGACATTCACTTAAGCACTATGGCACATTTTCAGGGGGAGCTTTTGTTTTTTGATAATAGGTCAACGACCTTAAAATCAAGCCATTTTTTTACCTTCTAGTTTGATTCGTGTTAAACCCTTTATATTGATAACAAAAGGGCGAGAAAAAAGGAGAAAGAATAGGAAAGAATAAGGGGAAAACTACAGGAGAGATGGCTTGATAGATGGCTAGATGAAAGCTGGTCCATGGGGAGAAATTTTAGAACTTGCTCAGAGATCAGAATGCAGAAGAAAGAGATCTGTTATGCTTGAACTGAATGTGTATAATTAACCCCCATTTTGTTAATGACAAAAAGGGGGAGAAATGTATGCAATTTGGATTAAATCGGTTGAATGAGCTTAAATGAATTGAAGTATGAGATTAGGAGATTCAGTTAGACATATTGAGAGCATAAATTAAGGGGGTGTTAAGTCCAAATTCTAGAATGTTTTATAATCATCAAAAGGGGGAGATTATTAGCATATTTATAGGTTTTGACAATAAGCAAAACATAATTAGTTTAATTAAGGTAAGAATTTGGAGATAAACATGATTAGAATGATTAAGAAAAGAATTTGGAACATAAGAAGCAATCGACTCACGAGAGGAAGAAGATAGTGATGTGTATAGATAAACTGCATAAGGTTAGCTGACATGAAGTTTAATGATTCGTATCATTAAAGAACAAGTCCACAACAAGGCGAAATAATCTATTACTAATAACGGATAATGGTGCTGCTTAATTAAGTAAGATAGGAAATGAGTTACTTAGAACGTTGAAAAACCAAATTTGACCAACTCACCAGAAACTAAATACTTAAAATATAAGTTTTTGAGATATCAAGAAAATGAAAATAAAAAATAGTGGTATTTGTTTCCCACATATCAATTAGATTAAAATATATTTTTTCAAAATTTTTGTAAGTCATTAACCCTTCAAACAAAACTTATCCAAAATTCAAAACCGAAATTTTGTTCTTTGAATGAAGAGTTGACTTTTTATTCTTAAAGAATTGGGTTTTGAAATATTTTTTATTGAATCCAAATGGGGGTATTTCCTTATTTACATATAAATTTTAAATAAATGGAAATGTAAAATGTCAAATATAAAATGTGGACATTTACTTAAATAACTGTTACAGAGTAAATATTGTTAGAATTGGTTGAGCAAATGATATAAAAATTAAGCCAAGTATAGTCAGTTAAGTGCACGCAAGCACACGAGCAGCCAACTACGCATATGCAGCAATCAACAACGCACATTCAAGTGCACAAGCAGCCAAACGCACGCATACAGTGATCAACCATGCGTACTCAAGCCACAAGTGGCCAATCGCATGCATGGGCAGCCAACAGCGCCCACTCAAGGGCACAAGTGGCTAACCATGAGCAAAGGTGGCTAGCTGGGAGCACTCTAAGCACTCAAGTGGTGAACCGCGAGTGCCCTATGTGCTCAAGCAGCCAGCCACATGTATTCCAGCACATACGAGCAATTGACTACGAGTGCACTAGTGCACTAAAGCAGGCAACCGCAAGTGCAATGTGCCTTTAAGCGGTCAATCATTGAGTACAAGCTACCAACCTGCTATGCTTAAATGGCCAACTACTATGCTTATTCAGCCAACCGATGATTCAAGTGGTTAATTACCAAAAATTATAAGGAATAAAGTGCTTTGTTGGTCGACCAAACTAAATCAAAGGTTGATCGAAACCTTTCACATTCCAAATCCAACCAATCTTAGTCAATTAAGAGGTAGTTTAAGAAAGAAACAATGTGGACATCTGATAACATGGAGCAAACAAATTCATTATTTTTGAATTAAAAGTTAAATCTTTTGAAGATCTCTTTTGTTTGTCAAATTAACATTCCTGTTACAACAAAAAGGTGTTTCAAATTTTCTTGAGATAGGAATTACATAACGGAAAGAAGTAAAGATCTGCTTTAAGAATGATAACGTGCTAAATCATTAAATAGAGGTAGTCAAAAACATTTAGAGGTTTGTGAAGAGCATTAATTACCTAACGTTCGAACTCACCAACACTTAAACGACTTTGTTAAATTCATCTATAAATGCCAAAGTAAAGAAGAAACAAAGAGAGAGAGTGAAATCGATAAATTGACAAATAGAATGCAGTCCATTGACCAAAAAATCTCTCTGTTTCTTGAGGAAAAACACACTTTGTCTTCCACTCATTTCTCATTCTAGTGTGTGATTGTGTTATACCCGAGGAGTATAGCCTTAATCTCTATAACGTTCATCTATCTCCTACATCACATGTTTTGAAAAATTGAGAGGGTTTCTTAGTTTCAGTTTTAGGGAGAGAAAGAAAACTAGTAAGGTTATGTATTTCGAGACGAAATACTGTGAAAGTTTCACTTACACCTGAGAAGCAAGCGGGTGGTAAAGGTTTTACTTGCACCTATAAAACAAGTGGGATGTGAAAGTTTCACTTGCATCTGTGGAGCTTGTAGGTTGTAAGGTTTTACTTGCATCTAGGAAATAAATGGGTTGCACTATTTGGAGAAATAAAAATCTGGGAGATTGTCTGGGAGTAAACGTATATCGGGTTTGGTAAAACCACTATAAAAATTTCATGTGCTCTATCTACTACCTTTCCTCAAATTTCTTATTTCATCTTTGTATACAACAAATGTAGTTCATATTATTTAAAGAATACTAGTTTATTACCTCTTCTAAGATGTCATTAGGTAGTTCTAGAGTTGGAAATGTTAACTTAACTAAGTTAAAAACTTTTTAAAATTTTCATTTGTTCTCTTCAATTTATGCTCAAGCTTCGATGTATTCTTGGTTAACACTAAGTTAGTTTTAGCCATTGGACAAAAAGATGATGATATTCCATAATAGCTACTAGGTGTTGGCCCCATCCTTCTTCCTCTCATACTACCCCGACATTCTTTGCCAATAATTTCAATGAACACTAAATCCTCAATTTTATTAATGGAATTTTATGTTGAAGTTGCTTGTGAGATGCCATCATTTTATCAGCTTGTTCCTTTGCATACAAAGTGAATATAGAAATGTCAGCACAAACTCTTACATAAAGTGATATAAAAAGTTCATGTAAATTACCATTATACTAGCAAACCTTAAGTTGACTTATGAGCTATCTTTCTTCTTATTGGTAGCTTTGTAGAGTTCAATTCGATTGAAGGTTAGTCCTGTCTCTAATTTTTAAAATTAAATAAATAAAAAAATATTAGTAAATACGCTATCAGTATATAAATTAATTATCAAATCCCTTACCCACCTCACAAATGACTTGAAATCACAAGTGTGTATATGCATTTGTTGCAATTGACCCTACTTCCTTGATTTTGATTTTTCCTGCAAAATATTTTTAATTATTATAGCAATGATATAAAAGTAAACAAAATGGTATTTCTCCAAATATGTTATTACCTTTCTATGCCTTGAATACCAATATGAAATTATGGCTTCCTATTTACGAGGGTTGTGACCTTCTAGGACATTTGCTGAAATCTTTTCAGCTGTTATATCAAGATTTTTTTTTTTAAGAGCATACCTACACTCTTTAAATTTGGTGGAAATCGATTTGAGAACAAATATATCAACAACAACTTTATTATTAGTTTCAAATATAAATTTTTGTTGTAAATGAAAATACTTTAATTAGAACACGCTATAACAACTATAAAAGAAAGCATATCTAGAAAGTACCTTTGTGAAGGTTTCACTACAAAATAAGAACACTATTCAAACGGTCAAAAACCGTCAGTAAAAGACATAAAAATCGTCAGCAAAACTTTCTCCAATGGATAGACTATCGGTTTTGTATATACCAGTTGAGATAGGTGTATCTTGATGATCTGAGTTACCGTTGTAGCATGTAATGTAATATTGTGACAAGAGAAAAGTGTTGATAAAATTAATGGTTGTATCGTCAGCTAATAGGGTGTTAGGAAAAAGTAAATTTTTTATGATCAGTTATTATATATTATAAAATGTTACTACTTTTATCGTCAGTTACCATTGAGTCAGGAAATGTCACTAATATTATCATTGGTTATCATATGTTACGAGATGTTACTATTTTCATCGTCGATTACCATTGTATTAGGAAATATTACTAATTTTATTATCGGTTATATATATATATTACGAAATGTTACTACTTTTATCATCGGTTATATTGAGTTAGGAAATGTTACTGTTGATTATTATCGGTTATTATGTTTTATGAGATATTATTATTTTTATCATCGATTATTGCGGTGTCAATACCCTGCATGGCCAGGCGCCTGCGTATAGAGGTGGGCGCCAGGCTTCCCCTTTTGCGGGCGCCTGTGTATGGGGGGTGGGTGCCAGGCCCCCTAGTGTAGGCGCCCGCGTATGGGGGCAGGCGCCAGGCCCCCCTTATGCGGGGACCCGCGTATGGGGGTGGGCGCCAGCTCCCTCTTTAGGACGACTGCTAGTCTCCATATTGCCACCATATTATCATATTACTACATGTTATGATATATTAATATATATTACCACATGTATAACATTACCATGTTATATATTACATTTACAAAAATAATGTAAATGTTTATTCATATATGAGAATAATTGATACACTGAGCAGAATGAGTGATACATATAAGTCCAAAAAAAAAGATTACATGTCCCACAATTGCAATTGCAATTGCATGTCTCTTTTGAGATGCTAAAACAAAAAAAATTCACTTGGATCATAAAAAATTCCATCACATATATCTGCAGGTGACCAACTTTATTCACAATCCCTCAAATCAATTTATTAATAAAAATCAGTAAAAATTTATAGTCAAATAAATATAATTACATGGTAAATTGTACGAAATGGTTATAAATGAAAATATTACCTTTTGGATGGATTCAGATGGTGATGATGATGGTTGGCTTTTATGCGCAATCCTAGGTATTGAGGAAACCTAAAAATAGATTATTATTTATAGACAAGTGAAATTAGTAAGATTATGGTGAAATAAAAAGTTAAAAATAGATAATTACTCAAAATAAAATCAAAATGATCTATTTATTTTTTGAAAAATGGATAATTACTAATTATCTTAAATTAAAATGATTTGCTTATTTTTGAACCTGGGATAACATCTTGGGATGATTGGACTTCTTTAAACTGAATTTGTTCTTGGGATAATTGTGATTCTTCATGGTGACTTCTTTAAACTGAATTTGTTCTTGGGATAATTATGATTCTTCATGGTCAGCTGTCGTTTACTTCATCCCATAATCATGACTAGAAAAATTTAAAATCTTTCAGAAGAAGAATATAGTAGAACGTAATAGAACCAGAATAACTTTTTAAAAAAAAATGATCACCTTTTTATAAAATTTTGCAAAGTTGTTGGTCTTGTATATTTGTTGCAGTGAAAGTTTGAGTGCAAAGTTGTTGGTCTTGTAGATTTGTTGCAATGAAAGCTTGAGTGAGAGATTTAGATGGGTTAGGGAAAGAAAAATTTTCAATTTTTGGTTGAAAATATTTGATGGAATAAGACTTTTATAGATTTTGAGAGAAGAGCATTTTGGAGGGAAAGAGAAACTCGCAATTTAGTCATATGACCGCCATTTTCACGTACAAATTTTCAAAATCCCGTTTCTTTCCCGCTTTTTTTCTTCATAATTTTACTCTGCCTTTTTTTACCGGGTTGTTGATTTGTTATTTTTTTCCATATTTTTACTCAATACTACATATTTAGATTATTCAAAAATATCACTTACTACATTACATTTCATTAATTTTATGCAATGTTAGTCCAATGAGAGGTGTAATGGGAGGGGAGATGAATTGGATTGGGGGTTTTGTGGTTTTGACCAATAATGAACTGTGGTGGCGTAAGTGTGTATGTGCACGTTTAAAGGTTTAAAGATTAGGAGATATACCAAGTTAAAATTCTTGTTGTGAAGAGAGGAGTTGTTGTGAAGAGAGGAGGAAGGTCTTGTTGTGAAGAGAGGAGGCGAGGAGGAAGGGAGGGAGAAAAGTAATTAATATTACAATTATCAAAATGTCTATATAATGATAATAGTAATGTAATACTAATATATATTATATACTAATTCTAATTAAAAAAATATATATCATTATACTATACTAATGTATATGCTAATAGTTGTATAATACAAATTTATATTATTAATACATTAATATATAATATAATATAATAATAGATTGTAACAATATATATATATATAGGGCTAGTATGGGCGGGCGCCCACCGCGCCAAGCACCTGCATGCGCGGGCACCCACAGATGGGGGCGGGCGCCAGGCACCTATGTGCACGAGCGGCCGCGGCCCCTGGTGATTTTTTTTTTTAATTTTTCATTAATAATTAATATTAACTAAATTATATGATATAATATTCAAATTAATAATATATCATTATCTAAACTATATATTTTTACATTTCATGTAATATTTCATATAATGCAATTTTAGTATTTAACACCTATCATTTGTTAATATACTTTATCACTTGTTACGACAATACTCATATCAATGTGCATTCAATATTTAGTTTATTCCGTTATCCTGTTACGTTAAGTAAAAATTTTTTGATTGAGAGTTTTGAAAATTTTGTATTAACATTGAGGGTTTTGAGAAGAGTATTGAGAAAAAAGTTTTATAAAAAAGAAAAGTTTTGAAGTTACCAATATCAAAACCCGCCACTTTGTTTTGATTTTTTTTATATTTTTTGCCCGCTCTTTCTTTTACGAGTCATATAATTTTTTCAATTTTTACTATATTAAAATTTAAGATTTATAATTAGGTTATTTTCATCTACCAGAGCAAATTGATTATTTTGGTAAATAATTATTAGCTAATTATGTAATACTATATTGTATAATAATTGTTAAAATATAATACTATGTTGTAATATAATAATTGTTTAAATATAATAATTATTAACAAATGACATTTAAAGTAAAACAATTAAAAATAATTAATTTATATAATTAAATATAATTATTTACTTAACTATTTTACCTTTAAAAATATACTGAATTAATATATATTATAGCATAACAGTACTAATATAATTATTTATATTGTGGTTAGATTAGATTAAAAAAAAAACAAAAAAACAAACAAACAGGGCGGGCGCCAGGCAGCCCCTACCTGGCTCCCGCCCCCCTTTTTTTTCTTTTTTCTTTTTATTATTTCCTTTTTTTAATTATTTTGGATTCAAAAAAAATGAAATATTAAATTTATGAATTTGTGAAACATATAATATAATTAAAACTATATTATAATTTAATAAGTAATTTAAAAAATATAATATATAATAATAATATATAGTATGTAATATTAATATATAGTAGTATATAATCTAATACTAATGTGTTAAAATATAATATAATAATAAGTAATACAATAATATAAAATATAATACTATGTTGTGTATAATATTAATATAATAATAGTATTTGTTATAATATAATATATTAATATATAATATAATAACATGTAGTTATACTAATATATTAGTAATATATAGAAATATATATTAATATATAGAAATATATATTAATATAATAGTAATTATTTTACAATTTAGTCTAAATGTCCCAACTAAACAATTTACAATTTCATTTTTTTTTGTTTCTTTTTGATCGGATACAAGAATGTAATAGTGTAAATAATTATGTGGGTATAATTAATTACATGATATTTAATATTATTTAATTATATTAGTTTAATTAATTATATTGATAGATTAGTTTTGGATTTTATATAAAATTATATAATATTCTCATTTTTTTATTTGTTGTTTTTATTGAAATTTATATAAAATTATATCATATAATTAATTTTTAGAATTTCATTTTTTTATTTTAATGATTATTAAAAGCACAACTACTCACCACCATAATTATTACTTACCACTACCACATAATCACTACATTACCACTATGTATCGCTAGTTACCACTACTTACTACCAGTTATCATTATCACGTGATGTCTGCATTACCACTACTTACCACCAATTATCACTACTTACCACTACCACACCACTACTTATCACCAATTATTACTACTTACCACTAGCACTACCACTAATAATTTCTTTTTTTATTTCTTAACATATATAATATTATTCATAATATTAATAATAATATAATTCATTAAATAAAATCAGAAAGTTTATAATATAACATGAAAATAACTAATCATATAAAAAATTAATCCAAGTGAAGATATATTATAATGTACCTAGAGGAAGAAGTAAACTATTTTATACTAGCTAACTACACTAACTAGTTTAATAAATTATAATCGGATAAATCACATTTCATTGCCTTAACCAAACTTTAAATGGATGGATATTGGATATTGATTATTAGATTATATTGTCACGTCCTGATCCTCGGATCGACCACACGACAACTACCGCGTTGTCTCGGTACATGAGCAGAACCTTCCCATATACCGGGACTCCGCAAGGCTATCAAATTTACAATAAATCATCAAAAGCATAAGTCTCTTCAAAACATGAAATCATATAAACAATACACATGCAAGGTGCCCATCTGGCTCATCCCTGAACGTACAAACACACACATCAGCACACATCGGGGAGTGGGATCCTGTACATGCAATCATACATCAGCACACATCGGGGAGGGGAACCTGTACATGCACGAGTACACAGCAGCACACAACGGGGAGTGGGAACGTGTACATGCACGCATGTAATGTGGTCATCCTAGCCACTCAGAATTCTCAACACAAGAAAGCATTTAACAAACAAAAAGTCCCAAAACATAGACGTCGGATTTTACCAATACTTACCCGAAGAAATCAAATAAGTATTGGTAAAATCCTAACGGTATGAGATATACAGAACTTCACAAAATCAAAATAAAATAGCAAAAGCCAACAATTATAATCCAAATGTCCCAGTACAGAATAAAATAGTTTTCCAAAAATAAAACAATCAAAATAATAAAGTACAAATAAAAAATCATCGGATTTTATCAATACTTGCCAAGAACTCAGCCACCGCACGGTATGGAGTATACAGACTTCCCTTTTTCCATGATACTAAGAACTATAACTCTCCAAAATCCTGCATTTGCCAAATACCTATACAATCCATGAAAATACTTCCCAAACTCCGTCGAGTAGTCTCCCAACTAAGTCTCCTCTGAAAAAGGTGGAGAGGGGGTGAGTATAGGGGAATACTCAATGAGTGGAGTGCAATGGTGCAATTGTGTTCATAAACAAGGGGTGAATGTGGGGCAGTCAAAGCATATCTCGTAAATCATTTCATATACATAAAATCATTTCAATAAATCACATTTCACAAATATGCATCCATGTCAATTATCCTTTCAGAAAATCCTGGGGTCCCATCGAAAAACACTTCCGTCTTAGGGCGGCCAAACCTAGACGAAAGCCCGCCAAGGGTTTTTCTATCCAATGTCTCAAAACAAACCCCCTTCCTTAGTGTTGGCTCGTACCTCACCGGGGTGCACCAGATATAGCACGACTTCAGCAGAGGGAGGGACGTCAAACTCCCCCACACATTCAAATCCCAAACCACGCCACCCCGTCGGGTCGCTCCGTGGTGGGAATATGACTATAGTCATCTACGGCACCCTTCATTTCTCAATCAATCCATTTCTCAACAATGTGCCATGATTTCCAACAAATAATCCATAATCTCATGCCAAAGCAGTTCATAGAGCAATATCAAATATCACATGGCACAAAGGCATTCATAAACACAGTGGATGCATTCGTATTTCACAATCCAGTTCAGACAGCCCACAATCACAAAACAATTTATATAAAATATGTAAAAATCTTTTAAAATTATTTTCAAAGCAATTATAAAACATATTATTCATTCATGAACACAATGAACCATCCACTCACCTCTAGAGAGAGTATTCACTCTCAAATTCTCAATCAAATCTGAATAGACCCCTTTTTAAATCCCCAATCGATTAACCTAATCAAACATTGCAATTATCGTCAATTAAAATCTCTATAACAAGGGTTTTCACATTTTCCTAACTTAATTCACTTTCACATCCACAATTTCTAAATGCTGATTTCATCACCCGAAAATCATTTATATCTCTAATGGACTTTAATTACCAATATTTCCTAATTTTTCAAAATTTCTTCCAATTCCACATAAATATAACACTTTTCATGCATATTTCAATTGAAACTCTAAAGAAACCATTCAAATCAACTCAGTTCGATTCTATCATTCCTTAACATGCTTTTTCCGTTTCAAACAGCCTAAGTTTATGAATTATGCATCACTTAACTTCACTAATTACATATCAAATATCAGAAAATCGCATCCTATACTAATCTAACATATACATATCTCATTACCCTAGATTTAACCCTAAATTTACTCAATTTATTGAGAGGATCAAAAATCTCTCACCTAGGGTTTCTCGGTTTGCAGACCTAGCTTCCAATCGCCAGTGGATTCAAGCTCAAACCTGTAACGATTTTAATTTGTAGCAATCGCTAGAATTTAACCTAACTACTAAAAATATTCAAACCCTAGAATCAAAATTGGAAAACCTATGCTTACCTCTGCAGAACTGCGATTTAGGGTTTCCAGAATTCTACTGTCCTGCGGCCTAGGGTTTCGAACAGAGGCTGTCATAATAGGGTTGCAGGAAGACCTCTAGGGAGAGAGAGCAGAGCTCGTGAGTGTGTGAGCAAAAGGGGGAGAGAGCATGAGCTCTGTCACGTGCAAAAGAAAAGAGGGGGAAGAGAGTGACGCTCTCTGTCCGCACGGGTAAGGGAGAGAACAGAGGAAACAGTGAGGGAGAGAGCGAGAAAGAGAAAGATCCGAGAGCGATGATGGTGGTGGTGGAAGGCGGTGGCTGAGGGAGGTGGTGATGGTGGGGGCAAAACAGAGGCGACGGGCGAGAGTGACCATGAGCAAGAAGGAGAGAGTTCGTGAGAAAGAGGGAGAGAGCGAACAGAGAGAGAAAAAGAGAAATAGAGGGAGGCAAAGGTGCTGGGGTCGTCGAACGGTGGTCGGAGGCGGAGAGGGTGGTGGAGAGAGTGAGAGAGCGGCGGAGATGTTCGGGAGAGACGCAAAGAGAGAGAGACGAAGAAGAGAGAGATTAGGGTTTTAACCCTAATCTCTCTTAATTGGGGGAGATGTTGCGTTTCACCCCGAAACGCAGCATCTTCTCTTTTTTTTTCTTTCTTTTTTTTGTTTTAATATATATATATATTTAAATAATTACATAATTTTATATATATATATACAAATTCACCCCCTCCTTTTTCTTCTAAAATTTAAATTTTTCATAAAATGAGGTTTATTACTATTTGAGGACACGGTGATTTAAAACATACCAAAAATTTAAAATTAAGACCCCAAAATCGAAAATCAATAAAATTCAAAATTATTCTACTTTATTATAGAAATGTTTACAAAATACTCAACGTCGAGTTTCCGGTATTACAACTCTTAACCCCCTAAAAACAAATTTCGTCCTCGAAATTTAAATTACAATTTATATGTCAAGAAGTTACGAGTATGGTTTCCACAGTGACATCTTCAGTTTACAAATTTTCTATTAATACAAACTGGCCCCTAGATCAACTCTCTAAATCTCATTTAATGAACAAAGTACGGAATATTAATAACTAAACATAAGGTCAAAATTTCAAGATTTAACATTGAAGTCACCAAGGGTATGTGGGCATAGTTACTCCTTTTTTTTCCATTAAATTTTCCATCCAATAATCATGTGCTCATCAATTCGACGTCCACATTCTTCAACTACTTTTGTTTATCTCATGTTACATCACTATCACATTCTTAACATCATATTAATATCAAAGTCTCCAATCAATCAAATTCAAACTACAAATACATTATCATACCTATAGTATTCCCCAAAGTATTGATAGAAAAATTATCTTATTCCAATATGAGTATTTGGTAGGTGGTATTCCTTGAGATTGAGATTCTTTTAATTTCCTTTTCAAATTGCAGCAATTAAAGCACAAAAATCAATAGTCTCTGAATCACCTTGTTTGTTCTAAAACCTCGAAACCTTGGATATAAAAGGAGCAACACTTTCTTGATTAACACATTCCTCAACAACAATTGGAACAGGCCTCCATCTTGTATCTGCTACAAAGCATTGTAGAAGATCAAAACTAAAGTCTTTAATACACATACCACAAATATCTGAAAAATACTATCATTGAACTCGACCAATTCAATATACCTCAAAATTTCGTTTACAGACATTCTTACTCCTAAATGGTGCTCAAGTAACCATGCATAAACATTTCTGCCTAGATGCTTATAAGATTCACTATTCAATGTTATAAAAGCTAGAATGGTCATACTTCCTTTTGAAGGATAAATCTACCCCAATTTAAGAGACTTTACTTAAAATGGTTATCTAAGGAACTCTAAATCACTGCAGTTAACTGAAACACCAAAGAAATCTCACTATAATATACAAATCCCGTAAAGACTCGTCATATTAATTTCTCCAAGGTGACTGCATCAAACATTGAGGAAGCTGCCACTGTTTCCATATCCTCAAATTTTCAAACTAGACAACAAAGTTTCTTGTTATCAAGATCACCTAAGATGTTGCTCATCCAAAGAAGGCAATGTCCATTACGAATATTACTTTTCTAAATAACCATCGAAAAAAAAAGCTTTCCCCCATATTTATCGAAAGCATAAAATGACAGTTACTTGAAAGAAACATTCAATGCTTACTGAGACCATTCATCGTATGGTTAAAGATTTTGGTGTCACCCAGTACTTATAGCAGCTCTTTTTAAGTGCTTGTCCCACTCATCTGAGTTTTAATGGATCACTTATAGATTGGATAAGAGTATTTGCATGTGACCAAAAACTGCTTGCAGTAAGGATATTAAGGATTGTAATCAAATGTGTCATCTTAGTTTGGAATCTATAGAAAGCAATAGAAAGATAAGTAATATAACCATGGGAAAAGACAACATTTGATAAATTTAACACCAGTCACAATATGGTGCATATATTGAATTTTAATGGCTCTAGACTTACAGGAATTAATTCTATTACATTCGCTCAAGAAATGATAAAAATTGTCTTATTGAAGCTATGATTACCATCTTTGGGAATTGCTGAAACAGAATGATGTCAGTTGGAAGTCCTCAGACCTACCAGCACTAATTGTCTTATTAAAGCTGTAACTATTATCCCAGAATTTTAATGCCTCTGGACTTAAGGGCATTAATTTGACTTTGGACATTCACACTACAGTAAGAACTGAATGTTTGTGCTTATATGTACTTATGGTAGCGAATTGCTTGCTGTACTAGCCTTTGCATGTAGCAAAAATAGTTCAATAGTATAAAGGACATACTTTGGATGATGATCACAATTTATAATTATATCAACAAGGCTGGTTTCTTTAACAATACTAAATATGGATAAAGTATGCAACAACCTCAACATAAACAGCTTACATTCTATAACCTATCTTTTAAGCATTTTCTTCCTTCTTTTTTCTCTCTTTAGACTAGCCCTCTACAAAACTCTACTTATAGATTGTCAGGCCCAAATCTTAACCATTAACAAAATTAATAGGAATTTCAATAATGATAGAATCCCAAATACTAAAGACAACTATCAGCCCTCTTTAAGTTGCAAATCGAATTTGTTCAATAATAGTTGAACTTTAACCTCACCAAGATATTAATACCACTAAACATATTTGCAAGATTCCATTTATCATTATTACATACTTGAAGTCACATTGTTATTATCACATTGCTCATTGTTTAATTGACAAATTGGGTACACTAATCCTTTACTAGTAATTTCTCTTCTATCAAAATCATAAACAAACATTCCGCCCACATCATGTCCATCATCATAAGCAACAAACAACTCAAATCCATCTAAAATGAGTCGACCATTTGTAACAAAAGAGATAACCATAGCAGTTCAAATCCACCTAAAACCTATATTATGACTTAAGGCATGTTCATCATGAGCTACGTTCTCATACGCCCATTTTAAGAAATCTAAATGTTAATTATGTATTAAATAAATTACCTTTAACTCCTACTCCCAGACTAATGATTCTCAATAGTTCATTCACTCAAAATTACTTATTATATCAAGTAAAATAAACCACGAAAATATTTATCAGACTCCAACAACTATTCACAAATACAACCTCTCAAGGATATTTTACCTTATATTTAATCATGAGCAATTCCCTGTTGTCATGCCTATTAATCAAGAATATCAAACTTTTAACATCAAAATTTCAGTCCAAAATAATTACTACAAGGGTACTCACCATTCAACCAAACAATCCAAAGGAAATATTCAATCACAATTAAATATATATATATGTATATACTAAGTATCTCTGGCTCCTTTATTATCAACATCATTTCCTTTTTATTTATGCTCAACACCAATTCAAGCTTTGCATATAAGAATTCCTCGAAATGCTTAAATTCTAAAATATATGTAGCTTGCTCTCTTCAAAGGCAAAATAGACCTGGCTATCAAACTTGTAATCTCTTCCTACTATACCCAAAATTTTTCTTCAACAATTTGTAAAGTTAAAGCCTCTTTAGCAAGAAAATATCATTGATGACCAGAAAACAATTTGTGTTCTTTATTTAATACCAAGGGGATCTGTCAATCCATGAGTATACCATATACAAGAATCCTATGACTGCAATCTGTTAACTAAGCAAAGGTCCTAATTGGATTCATGAGTTTTTGCCATATACAACCACTGGTAATTTGGATATACACAAACACTTACTTTGTTTTTGTAAGTCCTGGGAAATATTAAAATCTAAAACTCACCATTTGGCTTAGATCTAGTGAAAGATCATTATATCAATGAAAGAGTACAAAATCTTGAATAAACCCACCATAATTTAACTACCAACAAGATCTGTGGGTCAGGGTATTCGATTCACGTGTGGGGAAACTCGCTACCCAACCTCTTTGGAGCAAAACCAGTCAATATCCAACTCTCCTAGTCAAATATATCAAAAATGCATGATTCTACAAAGAGGGTCTAATCTTAGCAAAATGAAATGGAAACTAATCCAAGGGCTTAACCTCCTAAAAATGAGCATTCCTAACTTCTTAGGAAAACCATGGAAAGTTCTGTACATTCTCCGAAGATCTTTTAAAAATCTTACATTTTTCAAAAGAAATAAAACATTTTAAAGCCTTTAGAAAGCTTTTGGGACATTTGGAATACATTTGAAAACATTTCAAAATCATCAAACTTTTAAAATCGTAAACCTGGGCTCTAATACCAATAAAGTTGTCACGCCCCGATTCTCGGATCGACCACGCAACAACCGCCGCGTTGTCTCGGTATATGGGCAAAACCTCCCCATATACCGGGACTCCGCAAGACTATCAAATTTACAATAAATCATCAAAAGTATAAAGCTCTTCAAAACATGAAATCATATAAATAATACACATGTAAGGAGCCCATCCGGCTCATCCCTGAACGTACAAACACACACATCAGCACACATCGGGGAGTGGAATCCTGTACATGCAATCATACATCAGTACACATCGGGGAGGGGGAGCCTGCACATGCACGAGTACACAGCAGCACACAACGGGGAGTGGGAATGTGTACATGCACGCATGTAATGTGGCCATCCTAACCACTCAGAATTCTCAACACAAGAAAGCATTTACCAAACAAAAAGTCCCAAAACATAGACGTCGGATTTTACCAACACTTATCCGAAGAAATCAAGTCAGTATCGGTAAAATCCTAACGGTATGAGATGTACAGAACTTCACAAAATCAAAAGAAAATAGCAAAAGCCAACAATTATAATCCAAATGTCCCAGTACAGAATAAAACAGTTTTTCAAAAATAAAGCAATCAAAATAATAAGGTACAAATAAAAAAATCATCGGATTTTATCAATACTTGCCAAGAACACAGCCAGTATCAATAAAATCCGCACGGTATGGAGTGTACAGACTTCCCTTTTTCCATGATACTAAGAACTATGACTCTCCAAAATCTTGCATTTGCCAAATACCTATACAATCCATGAAAATACTTCCCAAGCTCCGTCGAGTAGTCTCCTAACTAAGTCTCCTCTGAAAAAGGTGGAGAGGGGGTGAGTATAAGGGAATACTCAGTGAGTGGAGTGCAATGGTGCAATTATGTTCATAAATAAGGGGTGAATGTGGGGCAGTCAAAGCATATCTCGTAAATCATTTCATATACATAAAATCATTTCAATAAATCATATTTCACAAATATGCATCCATGTCAATTATCCTTTCAGAAAATCCTGGAGTCCCATCGAAAAACACTTCCGTCTTAGGGCGGCCAAACCCAGACGAGAACCCACCAAGGGTTTTTCTATCCAATGTCTCAAAACAAACCCACTTCCTTAGCATTGGTTCGTACCTTACCGGGGTGCACCAGATATAGCACGACTTCAGCAGAGGGAGGGATGTCAAACTTCCCCCCACATCCAAACCACAAACCACGCCACCCCGTCGGATCGCTCCGTGGTGGGAATATGACTATAGTCATCTACGGCACCCGTCATTTCTCAATCAATCTATTTCTCAACAATGTGTCATGATTTCCAACAAATAATTCATAATCTCATGCCAAAGCAGTTCATAGAGCAATATTAAATATCACATGACACAAAAGCATTTATAAACACAGTGGATGTATTCGTATTTCACAATCCAGTTCAGACAGCCCACAATCACAAAACAATTTATATAAAACATGTAAAAATCTTTCAAAATCATTTTCAAAGTAATTTTAAAACATATTACTCATTCATGAACACAATGAACTATCCACTCACCTCTAGAGATGGTATTTACTCTCAAATTCTGAATCAAATCCGAATAGACCCCTTTTTAAGTCTCCAATCGATTAACCTAATCAAACATTGCATTTATCGTCAGTTAAAATCTCTATAACAAGGGTTTTCACATTTTCCTAACTTAATTCACTTTCACATCCACGATTTCTAAATGCTGATTTCATCACCCGAAAATCATTTATACCTGATAGAGTCATGTACTTTCAGGGCATTACAATCCTACTTTCCTTATTGATATGATCTGGAAATTTTGGGAGTTAAATATTCCGAAACGTTCATGATTTTTATCATATGGGAAGTTTCATTACTCAGGGAGATCTTTTCCTTATCAGTAGAATTCAGGAGATACTGCTCTTAAGTAAGGAACCAGAGTTGTTGGGGTGCTTTGACCTTTCCTTAGAATCAATGAGGTCGTTGGCTTTCAGTTGGTCATTTAGCCAATGCAGAGCTTTCGGGGTTTGCTCGTCTGGTAGACCAGGGGCTAAATATCCGATCAGGGAGATAAATCCAACTTGACAAACCTCATTCAATAAGTGGGACGACTAAGCCCCTATCGTTCAGGGGACAGGGTGACTGAGATCTTTCGGTAGATCGATTGAGTGACTGCTGAATATAGTCGTTTGAGAGTACCGAGCTGTACCTGCCCATCGGTTGGTAGCTGTTAGATCGGTTCATTCAGGGAAGCGATCCCTTTTGTGCTGTAGGCCATATGGGTTTGGACCCTTCAAACGTATATTTGGTTAAGTGTTGAGTTATATGCTATCACCTTGCATGTAGGTGGTAATAATTTACTAATGCTTACACACTTGTACTAACCACGTATGAGTCTTCAAACATTGAGTGGTCCTAACTTATGTATGGATATATGTGACCCTAAGATATGATTAATTACCAGGGACAAAATATAGATAAGATCATATGTTATTTAGTTATTTTTTTGTGAAAAATCCTTAACCAAGGTCGATAAAGTTAAATAGAAAGGATTTTCTATTTTATCATAATAACCAAGTGAGGAAAGTGAATGAGGATATATAATCCAAGTTTATAGAGTTTCATAAGCTAATATGATACTCGCTAGATCGGGATCTCAAAATGAGGGGAATTGGTTAAACGATAACTATGATTAGGGTTTACTTGAATATTCATAATTAGGGATGTCTGTGACACTATCTGGTCAAAACTCGACTCAAGCTCGAGTTTAGATAGTTCAGCATCGAGTTCGACCTCAAGCCCACGCGGTGTCGAGCTTAAAATTTTTTAAAAATAATTTTTATATGTGAAATTACGTTTATAGGTATACTCTTTTAAATATATTACCTGAAATCGATTAATAAAGAGAGAATATAATTTAATTGAAATTATGATATTACCCGATGACACTTGAGCCGAGCTCGAGCTCACCTATTCAACACTTGAACCAAACTCAGATATTGACACTACCCGACACAACTCCAGTGTCATAACACTCCTACTCATAATACTATTAGAACATTCATAACTAAATGATTGGCCATTACACTATATTAAATGTCAATCATGAGTTATTAGAAGTCTAAAGGCATTGTGCTAATTTATCCTAGGATATGGAAGGCAAATTTCTGATTGAATCAGAGAGTCTACACTATGAGTGGCAAGCTTAGAAAATCACACAGAATAAAACAATTCTAAGCCAAACAGAGAATTTGATTAAATGATTAAAAGTGTTTAATCACTAATTAAATTCTTGGACTTAATTGATTGTTGAATTGGAAGCTTCCTCGCACATGGTGATATTGGGACTAAAACCAAAATAGAAAAATAAAATAAAATAAAATAACGAGATACCGAGTCTCCTAAAAAGATTAAGAAAGTTTTCGGGTCATGTTTTTCAAATAAGTTTTGAACCATGACAAGTTTCTAAGTTGAACAAATTTGGAGAAATTTCCTCATTTTCAACTAAAGACCTAGTTGCATGGCTTAGAGAAGTTGTGGGGATAAACTAGGTTTTCTGGAAGCCCTAGAAGGGATATACGTCTTGGTAGCCCTCGACAGTTGCGTGTATGCATGATAACACAAGCCAGCATGCAAGCACAAGCCATGCGTGCGAATTCCAAGGCCTCGATTTTGAAAATTCTTACTGTTCTCTCCTAAGGATCCAAAGAATATACGTATTAAATGCATGGAGAATTTGTTGGAAACTAAATCTTGAACTTTTTGAAACAAATTGTAGAAAAATTGTTATTGTGTTTTGGAAACCTTAATTAGGGTTTTCCATTTAAAAAAAAAAAAAAAAGGCTAAGGTATAAAAAGGATTGTCTTCCTTACCGGTGTAGACTTTTGAAGTATCATTCTTTCTTAGAATCCAAGATTTAGAAAGAGAAAAGAGAGAATACACAATGACCTTAAGATGTTAGTATTTAATCCTACTTGTCCACTAGTTTTATTATTTTATATGTCCAAAAGACTATGTGTTGAAGTTTCTATTTTAAGATAATATTTGTATTTAGTTATTTTAGTGGATGAACAGTTTTTTATATTATTTATGCATGTATAAGGTCTAATGGTCCAATATGAGTGATTTGTGTATACATCTAAGTTGACGGTGAATACAGAAAATATAAATCATCGTTATATCAACATAAAGTAAATAATTCACAACTAATTTATTAAGCTAAACACTTCATCAATGTTTAAGCCATTGCTTGCAAGTCTTTTAATTGTCGAAGATAATTTACCTTGATCATCAAACAGTGTCCAAATTTGAATAGGATCCACACTCAATAGTAGGTACTGCAGGTGACTAACACCAAACATAAAATATTGAATAATCGCCTAAAATGTACTATTAGTAGAAATTAGTTGCATATAGTTTATGTGCTCTTAATCTTAAGTATATGTGGATGAATCTACAAAGTCACAGCTGTATACTTTAATGTATTTTTGAGTGAAATCTTTCGTGGATTAAGACCTTCGTACATTGGGTATTTAATATTGGTTAATTGGAACATGCATACATAATAAAGGATCTATACTGACTGTGTCAAAAATTGTTATCTTGAGTTGCCTTCAAAAACTAGATCCAATGATATGATTTTGAATCGTATTAAATATTCTTAAAATTTGTCAAATTCCATCTATGAATGGAAGACAAATTAAACATTTTAACTATCTTTTATTTTGGACAATAGATTCAAAATATTAAATAATTGAGGAGGTCATAATATATTTATTTATAAATTTTAACTGACCTTAATTATGGATGTTAGATAGAGGGACAACATATATAAATATATATAGGTTAAGGACAAAGTAATATATTTTTATTTATTGATTTTTATAAATAATATGATATTTATTTTCAAGTATAAGTCTAATTATTAAATAGAATTAATTAAATTTAAAATAAATTTAATGCCGCTATTGGATTAGCAAATAACTTTATAATTATCTTGAAATCAAAATAAATAAGTCCTAGGTATCTTCTCTATCACGAAAACTCAATTCATATTTATTATATGCTTGTATGTAATTATTTTTGCATTAAGTTAATTGGAAATAAAAAATAATACAGGGAGAGAAGTTTAGGATTAGATTGTAATTTTTGAGAAAATTACAAAAAGCGGTCTATAATTTTAAAAACTTATTATGCTGATTTGTAATTTCAAAAACATGTTTGTCCTATTTTATAATTATCAAAATTGTTTATCCTAATTTATAATTTCAAAATTTACTGGAACTATTTTATAATTTCAAAAAATATGAGGACCGATTTTATAATTTTAAAAAGTACAACCTCTAGGTTTTGTATTTTAATTAAAATTCTTTAACTTGAAAATCTCTCTCCCAAGTCTTCAAAACCAATTAAAACTCTAACAAGAAAAAAAAAAAAAAAAAAAAAAAGAGTATCTGCTCACGCCAAAATCATACAAGAGTTTATGTAATACCGAAAACTTGATGTCGAATGTTTTGTAAACATTTCTATAATAAAATAGAAAATTTTGAAATTTTATTGATTTTCGATTTTGGGGTCTTAATTTTAAATTTTTAGTATATTTGAAAATCACCGTGTCCGCGAATAGTAATAAACCTCATTTTATGAAAAATTTAAATTTTAGAAAGAAAGGGGGTGAATTTATATATAATTGTTTATTTACTTAAATATAAAGATATATATATTATGGTAAAAAAAAAAAAAAAAGAAACGAGAAGAGAGAGAGAGAGGAGAAGGTGTTGTGTTTCGGAGTGAAACGCAGCATCTCCCCCAATTAAGAGAGATTAGGGTTAACCCTAATCTCTTCTTCGTCTCTCCCTCTCACTCCCGTCTCTCTCTTCCTCCCGCTCACGATCTCTCTCCATCGCTCTCTCTCGATCGATCGATTTGCTCCTCCACCGTGACCACCACAGCCACCGCGAACCACCGCGTTCGCCTCCTCTTTGTCCCGCACCGTCACTCTCTGTCGATCTCTCCCTCACAGTCTCTTTCGGCCCCCCCTTGTTATCTCCCTCAATCTTTCGCTCTCTCTATCACAATCTCACCATCTCTCGCTCTCTTCCACGCACGAGCGACGATTTTCCCTCTGTTCCCTCTCTTTCCGTGCGCGAAGAGTCCTCAACCTCTCCCCCTTCGCGCGACAACTTTTCTTTCTTTCCCCCTGTTCGTTCATGCTTGCTGCTCTCTGTAGCACCACCCCCCCCCCCCCTCGAAGCCCTACAGGATAGCAGCCTTGAAAACCCTAGGCCGCGGGACTGCCAATCTTTCTCTGCATAGGTAAGAAGAGAGTTTCTGATTTTAGTTCTAGGATTTGAATATTCTTAGTAGTTAGGTTTAATTCTAACGATTGCTACAATTAAAATCATTACAGGTTTGAGCTTGAATTCACCGGCGACTAGAAGCTAGGTTTGCAAACTGAGAAACCTTAGGTGAGGGATTTTCAAGCCCTTCAGTAATTCGAATTATGTTTGTTGAATTAAGGTAGAAATTATATCTATATATATTCTGAAATGTGTTAGACTTGAAAGAAATGTATTTCCCTAATTGTTTGTATGAAATTATTGAGGTTGGGTCTAGAATTTGATGTAAATTGGACTGTGAAGCATGTGAGAAGGTGGTAGATAGTATTAGAGTTGTATTTGATTGAATTACGTAGTTTTCCTTGGGATTTGAATGGAAATCGGCGTGAATTAAATTAATATTAAGGAATTCGGGAGAAAATGGGTAAAATTGAGGAATATTGTAAATTTAAAGTCGTTGGTGATTTGAAATGATACTAGTTTGAGGAAACGAAAGTTTTGGAATGTAATTATGCAAGTTAAGGCTATTGTACATAAAAGGGGAATTTGAAAACCCTTTAAGAGAGCTTTAATTGATCTTTATTCATCTTGATTGGTCTAGGTTGACCTTTGGAGACTCGAGAAGAGTCGTTATGAGTTGATTTCGAAAATAGAGAGTGAATACCCTCTCTAGAGGTGAGTGGACGGTTCATTGTGTTCGTAAATGAGAAACCTGTTTTAAAATTGCTTTGAAAATGATTTTGAAAGATTTTTACATGTTTTATATAAATTGTTTTGTGATTGTGGGCTGTCTGAATTGGATTGTGAAATACGAATGCATCCATTGTGTTTATGAATGCTTTTGTGCCATGTGATATTTGATATTGCTCTATGAACTGCTTTGGCATGAGATTATGGATTATATGTTGAAAATCATGTCACATTGTTGAGAAATAGATTGAATGAGAAATGGAGGGTGCCGTAGATGACTATAGTCATACCCCCCACGAAGCGACCCGACGGGGTGACGTGGTTTGGGGTTTGGATGTGCGGGGGAGTTAGACGTCACTCCCTCTGCCGATGTCGTACTAGATCTGGTGCACCCCGGTGATGTACGAGCCAACGCCAAGGAAGGGGGTTTGTTTTGAGACATTGGATAGAAAAACCCTTGGCGGGCTTTCGTCTGGGTTTGGCCGCCCTAAGACGGAAGTGTTTTTCGATGGAACCCAGGATTTTCTGAAAGGATAATTGATATGGATGCATATTTGTGAAATGTGATTTATTGAAATGATTTTATGTATATAAAATGATTTATGAGATATGCTTTGACTGCCCCACATTCACCCTTATTTATGAACACAATTGCACCATTGCACTCCACTCACTGAGTATTCCCCAATACTCACCCCCCTTTCTCCACCTTTTTCAGAGGAAACTTAGTTGGGAGACTACTCGACGGAGCTTGCGAAATATTTTTGTAGACTGGATAGGTATTTGGCATGTAGGGTTACTTTTGGAGATTGATAGCTTTCAAACCATGGAAAGGGAAGTCTGTACATCCCATGCCGTGTGGATTTTATTGATACTGGCCGAGTCGTTAGCAAGTATTGATAAAATCCGACGATTTTTGATTTGTTTTTTATTTATCTTGATTTCTCTAGTTTTGAAAAACTGTTTATATCTGTACTGAGACATTTGGACTGTAAATCTTAATTTCGATGCTTTTTATTTGATTTTGTGAAATTCTGTACAACTCATACCGTTAAGATTTTATCAATATTGGCTTATTTTCCTCGGGTAAGTATTGGTAAAATCCGGCGGCTATGTTTTGGGACTTCTTATTTGTTAAATGCTTTCTGAGTGGCCAGGATGGTCACGTCGCATGCGTGCATGTACAGGTTCCCGCTCCCCGTTGTGTGTTGTTGTGTACTCGTGCATATACAGGTTCTCACTCCCCGATGTGTGCTAATGTATGATTGCATGTACAGGATCTCACTCCCCGATGTGTGTCAATGTGTGTGTTTGTACGTCCAAGAATGAGTCGGATGGGCTCCTTGCATGTGTAATGATTTTGTAATTTCTTAATTTTGAAAAATTTTATACTTTTGATGATTTATTGTGAATTTGATAACCTTACGGAGTCCCGGTAGATGGAGAGGTTTTACCCATGTACCGAGACGACGCGAGTTTAAGTTAGAGTTTATAGGAGAAGATCAATGTATGATGTTTTCAATACAAGAATTAAAAAAAAAAAAAAAGATTATTCGCAAATTTGATATTAGTAATCCCTTCATTTTATTATAATGTGTTTTTTTATTTTGGAAAATCATGTTTTATTATTTTGTTTTCATTCGATTATTTTTATTCCATGTGTTCTTTGAATGATTGAATGAAATAGATACACCTGTTTAATCCCAGATAGAACAAGTGTATATATAGCCACGGTTTTGTCGGATTAAGCACATGATTTTTGTTTTTATTAAAAAAAGATTTTTTTGTTTTTTATTAAATGATTGATTGTTTGTATTGGAAAGCAATTTCAATAAAAAATTTGGAATCATGTTGCAAGTTTCAAACCTACATGCTCTCCAGAATTCATTCCATCGAAATTCATAGTGGCTGTAGCCAAATCGGTGGTGGATTGCAGCCACGCGACCACTTTTGTTGGCGGGTGGAGCGGTGGGTTGATTGTGGCCGGCATTTCCCGTCATGGTGCAAGCCGCAATTGAAGCCCTAGGGTTTGATTGTAGAAGTGCTTATGGGCCGTAGATGGTGGTGGCTACAGTTGGGAATCAACAAATTATAGCCAAGGCCACCTCTGCAGAAGGCGGAGAAAGTTGGTGGCCCCAGTTAAGGGATCTGCAATGATTTTCTTCTATGGTGTAAGCCTTATTCAAGGCTCCAAAGGCCTCATCGTTACACTGAGACTTGCTTACGAGTAAAAGCTCACGGGAGGGGAGCCTCCACCATCTATGATGACTCAAGGGGGCCACGGTTGTGAGCCGATTTTCGCAATGGAAGAGATCACAGCTGTGACCGCCTCTCTCCCCAGCGTGGGAAAGAGGCTTAACCGTGAGCACTCGTAGTTGGAGGCCTCTCTCCACCTACCGAAGGTGGAGATATGCCACCCTTGTGGCAGGGATTAATCTGCCATCAAGAGAAGGCCTTGACCTCCCACCGCCGCAATTACACGTGTTATATTAAAGAGCAATATATAGGAATACGGGTCAATGACAAAATAATTGATTTTTCTTATTGACTTCTGTAAATAATACAACATTTATTTATTTTGGAGTGCAATTCTAATTATTTAGTTGAATTAATTAGAATTAAAATAATTTTAATACAACTATCATATTAACAGATTATATAATAATTATTTTGGAGCCAAAATAAAGATATTTTATGTCCATTCTCTACTATAAAATCTCAACTGTTATTTATTATATGATTCTATAATCTTTGCATTAAGTTAATTGGAAATGGAAAAAATAATGTAGGGAGAGAAGTTTAAGACTAGATTGTAATTTTAGAGAAAAATTATAAAGGTAGACTATAGTTTCATAAACTTGTTATGCTAATGTGTAATTTTGAAAACATGTCAATCCTATTTTATGATTTTCAAAATTATTTATCATGTTTTATAATTTCAAAAATTATTAGGACTATTTTACAATTTCGAAAAGTATGAAGGTAGTGCAAGCTCTAGGGTTTTGTATTTTATTTAAAAATCTTTAATTAAAAAATCTATCTCTCACTCTCTACATTTAAGTTTTCAAAATCAAACCTAAGATGAAAAACAAAAGTTCTCTGCATACTAAGAATCAGACTTATTCAGAGATCATACGGGAGTTTGAATTAGTGCTTAAAGGAGAATTTGATCAGACCTACTTATCCAAAGATCAAGGTCCGACCTTGACTAAGATCTATTGAAGCTCGGACCTTATGGTCCAACAGATCTTGAAGAGCTAACTCAGAGTAAATCATATCTTAAAGGAATATAACCATCAAGTCGTTTTTCTAGTCTAAGACATAGAGTCAAAGAATTTATTCAACTTGGTACATGTTGATGTGTTTGGATATATTTATTTATGAAGGTTGGACCTTCACGAATGGTTACTCAAGGTTTGGATATATTTACTTAATATACCACAAGTCTACATTTACTTGATATACCATAAGTCTGGAGACTTTAACGAGTTCAAAGCGTATTACACTGAAGTGGAGCATCAGACAAGTAAATAAATCGAGTCAGTTCATTTTAGTTGAAGTGATGAACACTGAGTTTAAGAGATACCTTACACAATACAGATTGTGTCCCAACTAACAACACCAATTTTACCAAAACAGGATAGTGTTAATGAGATAAGAAACATGGTATTGGTGAATTTGGTGTGATTGATGATTAGTCATATGATCCTACCATTCTAATATCATTCTAAATATACTCTTAAGCAACAGTTTACATCCGCAACTTGTTTCTTTTTAGTCTATTATTAAGATTACCCAAGATTATGGATAGGGCACAAACCCAGTTTATAATTATATATGGGGATTGCCTAGTTTGTGTGTTTAATAACAAAGCTAGCAAATTGAAATCATAAGATGAGATGTGCTATTGCATAGGGTATCCAAAGAAAAAACTGAGATGAATGTTTCTATCATTCAGAGTAGCAATAGATGATCGTGATCACCTATGCAGGATACTTGAGAATGAAAGAATATTCATTGAGTACTTACCAAGGAAGTTAGTTTTGACAAAGTCCCTTAGGAAAAAAACAAACTTCCAGTCTCAGTTGAAGTAACACCAAAGTTGCCACCAAATTTTAGTAATAATTTGATGCCTTGTTATATGGCACCGATTAGTGTCGAGAATAGTTCTTTGGAGTAGTTTTCAAACATCATATCTCATTAGATAAAATCAAGTGATAATGGATGGACGCCAACCAGTGGCATTTGTTGATGAAAGATGTTATAGTGACTGTTCTCCAAATCAGATCTGGAATCTTGTAGTTACACATGGATAGGGTAAAACTCCTATGGTATAAGGGGATTTATAAGGGAAAGAAAGGAATAAACAGATAAGATGTACTTTCAAAGGCAAGATTAGTGATGAAGGTAGTTTGTTACCATCTAGATCCTTTTTGCCATAACATGATATTGTGACCATGAGTTTTAGCAGTTATAAGTCAACTAGTTTTGACGAAAGCATCTATGTGATGCAGTTGACAAATTCATCACTAATTGGCCTAAGTATGTGGCATGTGTCATTAAGAAGTTCAATTATGGATTTAAGCAAGAGACTGGGTCATAGGTTATTTGTTTTTATCAGGGATTGAAGTGTTACAACTTAGATAAAAATATTTATAACCTAGTCGAGTACAAGAGATGAGATTATCACTGTTTACGTATTGAGTGTAGACGATATTGTACTTACTCGATATGATGTAGGGATATTATTGTCAATTTTGGTTTGGCTATCTAGCTGCTTTCATATGAAAGATTTAGGCGATGAGGGTTATATCTTGAGATCGAGCTACTACATGGTTATTAGAATAAGACACTGATCCTGTCCCAAGTTTCATATGTTAATTAGGTTTTGATCAAATTTAGCAAGATCATGATCCCAAAACCCTAAAGAGATCAAACAAATGGAATAGTTACCCTATGCCTCTACCTTAGTTATGGACAACCTCTGATATTTTATGTGTTGCACTAGATTAGATATTTGCATTGTTGTTAGCATGGACAATAAATATCAGTTAGAGTCAAGACCAACTCATTAGGTAGCAATATAGCATATATTCAAGTATTTTAGGAGAACGAAGGATTATGGGATATGGTACAGAATCAATGACCTCATACTATTAGTAGATACGTACTTGGATTTCCAACTAGGGAGAGGCACTAGGAAGACCACTTCCAGATGCGTGTTTTTTCTATCAATGAGGGTGTTTCATAAAGAAGAGTCAAGTAATCATGGGTTACTGACTCTACTATGTAAACAAATTAGAGTGGTAGTATCAAAAGCAGATACAGCAACTAAATGACTCTAGAAGTTCTATTTGAACTTAGAGTTGTACCAATTGTGCAGAAACTGATTTCCATAACTTAGTGTAAAAATGCCAAATCGTTAGTTAGTGTAAAAAATCCAAATCGTTAGTCTTTATGAGAAATGGTTTTCCTAGATTCATTAGCATCATTATATATGCCGAAAAGACTATGGTTTCCAAATCGTTGGTCTTTTATGCAAGGGATTATATTCTAATTATCCACTAGTTTTATTATTTTATATGCCCAAAAGACTATGTGTCAATGTTTTTGTTTTAAGATGATGTTTGGATTTAGTTATTCAAGTAAATGAATAGTTTTATGTATTATTTACGCATGTATGAGATGCAATGTCAATCTGTGTAACTTGTGTATGAAATCAAGTTAACGGTGCATACAGAAAGTATAAATCGTGGTTATATCAACCTAAAGTAAATAGTTTATAGCTGATTAATAAAACTAGATACTTTAACAAGGTTTACGCTATAGATTCCAAATCTTATAATTGTCGGAGATGATTTATCTTGATTATAGGATAATGTTCAGATTCAAACAGGGTTCAGACTCAATAATAGCCACTGCACGTGGCTAGCACTAAGCATGACATATGGAGTAATTTTCTAAAATGTATAATGAGCAAAAATTAGTAATCTGTAGCTGTTTATAGTTTATGCACTCTTAATCTTGAGTGCATGTGGATGAATCTACGGAATCGAGGCTCTATACTTTAATGTATCATGGGTAACATCATTTTTGGATCAAGATCTTCATATGTTGAGTATTTGGTGTTAGTTAATTGGGATATACATACATAATAAAAAAAAAAAAAAAAAAAAACTATACCTTTGGAATAACTCCCTCTTGAATCATCCTAATCGACTATCCAAAAGCCAGATCCAATGATATGAATTTGTATCATATCGAATGTTTTTGAAATTTATCAAGTTCTATCAGTCAATAAAAGACAAACTGAATATTTTGGATATCCTCTATTTTAGACGTGAGATTCAATTTATTAAATAATTGAAAATGTGATAATATATTTCTTTATATATTTTGCTTTACCTTAATTATGGGTGTTACATAAAGGGACAACATATAGGAATAAATACAAGTTAAGGACAAAGTATTATACTTTTATTTATTGACTATTGTAAATAATACAGTATTTATTTTGAAGTGTAGATCTATTGGAGGTGGGTTTCGTCTTCACAGATCTAACTCTTCTGGACTCGATCAGACAGTCGATGATAGGGTTTGAAACCTACAAAAGACCACCAGAGAATGCTCCAATGGGAGAAACTCCGACACTCAAGTCAGAAAGAACGGTTTCGAAAGAAAAGATAAATTGAGAGTAGAGGGACGATGGGTCTCCCTATGTTTCTTGGGTGTCTCGTGTAGGGTTTCGAGAGAACTTATCTAGTCTGATGCCTCCATCACCATTATATAATGTTCTCCTTAGATCTGTACTGCGGTGGGTTTCGCAAACCCTAGTTTCCTTATGAATTGATCCGGGAATCCAGGATCTACGAATATTGAAAATTCGATGTTGCGATTACTTAGGAAACTGAATTGTATAGAGAGATTCTTTCTCTTGTTGAATAGATTTTCTAAGTCTCTTTCCTTATGTGGAAAATATGTTTCATGCTGAAATAGGGAACTCAGTTAGTTAAGCGTTACCGATAAAAACATTCGATTCCTTTAATTTCCATCGGTCAGAAGTATTCGGTTCTACCGAACACCCTTGTAAGTTAAATCAAGTGATGGGAGAATTATGGAATTGATCCCTTCAGATAATCAGGGCGACTGAGGCCCATTCAGGGAGGTGGATCCCATTAATAAGCCGGGGCGACATAGTCTCATTTATATCTAAGTAGTCCGAGTGTCACGCTTCGAACCGGGAATCGTGAACAGCCGCCCGTTACCCTGGATGCCGGCTGTATTTCTACAGAAAATCGGGCAGAACCTCCCCATAAATTGGAGGTCTCCAATGTACAATTAAACCTGTTTAAACCTGTAAAAATGCAAAAGCATCCTGAAATTAAAATAAAAGGGTCATCCCGGCCTCACAACAATCCACCAACCCCAGCAGACATCCAGGACAACGCCAGGCTAAATAAACTATCAACAATCCTAGCCACAGACCTCTACTGTCATGCCCAACTAGAGCATGAGCAGCCGCTACACCGAGCGGACCTAAGTTTATACAAATGTATAACAAAATTTCCCAAGTAATATTCAAATATATACAATCGCCTCAATGCAAATAAAATATGAGAGTTTCGCAAATAGATATACATAAATTTATACAGTCATCCCAAAATAAGTACACGGCCAACTACGGACCTCAACAAGACCTCGCAGGGTCGAAAATATAATACATAATCATCTTTTAATTTAAACTTACGTTCTCACCTTCCTGAATCACTCAAATCCACTAAAATCTCCAAAATCTGAAGCGTCGCTCCGGCGCAACAATAATCCTGTCTGGGGAGGGAAAGATGAGGGGTGAGTATCTATGGGAGGATACTCAGTGAGTGAGGGGATTAATCTCAAGTACTAATAGTGTGAGTGAACATTGGAGTGTCAAATAGTATCATTCGTAAACAAAAGTTCAAGTTTCGTAATAAATCATGATATGTTCAATAAAATGAACTCATTTATTCAATCACACGATATCACACACATATGCATCCATTTAAAATCAAGTATATCAAGTATAACGTAGAGCAAGCCAAAAGAATCCTGGCAAAGGTCAACCATGACCTGGGACAGGCGCATCGGGGGTTTTATTATGCAAATGTTTCAAAAGTAGCTCTCTACCCCGACGTTGGCCGTGGGTTTAGCCCTTGCTTACCCAGAATCGTCACATAGGACCACGTGCGGTGCTAGACGGTGATGGACACACGTTCTCCCCCAAATATGGGTTCAACCGGCCGCGCCTATGAATATATATATATGCTCGTCAATAGGACCACGTGCGGTGCTAGACGGTGATGGACACACATCCTCCCCCGATTAGGGTTCAACCGGCCGCGCCTATGAATCAATCACTGGACGTTTGCGGATACCTCCTGCAGAAGCGTATCCGGGTAACTCGTGCCTCTACAAAGTCCCTTCGTAGCTACGGAATCATCACTGTCATCATCATAGTATCGTATCACAAGTGGGCATCCCAGTGCCCTCACAGTTCATCAAAATATTTCAAATCCGTGTGCCAATACAATTTCATCAAAATCATTTCAAATTCATCAAACCAATGCAGTGGTCGAATAGCAAACATTTCGTTTCTCAAATCATGGTACAATTTCATTTTTTTTTTCAAACATGGATGCATAATCGTAGAAAACATACGTACGACACTCCAATAATCACAAAACAGATTTGAATTTCAATTCCACACGTCGATACAATCATATCAAAAGCATGTTTTGTTTAAAACACGGTAAAATCAGAATTTCACCATTTCATGCAAGAGATTAGGGTCTCACTCACAGTATACGGGATGGTGGTCACTCCCTATTTCCACAATCAAACCGAACTCGACTCCTTGAGTCTCCAACAAAATCAACCTAATCAACGTATCACATAAATTATCAAATTTCTAATTAATCTTAGGGTTTATCATTTTCCATAAGTTTGTACAAACCTTAATTCTCCAATTTATGAATAAACTCCAATGTCATCAATTTCCATTCCATTTATAAGTAATTAACCAAATCAAAATCAAGTTAAATTCAAACCTAAAATCGTTCAAAATCGAAAACACGTCTAAATACATAAATTCCCTTTAAATTAAAAAAATCTTTGAAAATTCATATGCTTTTCAATTCTCATCCGATTTCTTCAACCCATATGTCATTTTCAAGGTATTTAAGTCTATTTTCATCATACGGAAATAGTATTTCGATTGCCTATATATAGGACAACTTATAATGAAGAGACTGCTGTAGGAAAGTACATTTCCTTTGAGTCGAACTTATTTCAAAGTATACTTATATTTTCCAAATTCTAATTTCAATCCTAAATTCAATAAAAATAATTCGAACGTCCAAAAGAATTGCATTTCCCTTACCTAGGGTTTTGCGCAGTTTACAATTTCCTTGTCTCAACGGCTTCTTAGTTCACTCCGAGATCTGCATTTTAAATCGATACATAACTTAGGAATTAATACCAAGTCAAAACCCTAAAACCATGGTCAGAGACAAATCAGCTATTACCTGCGCAGGAGTGAAAACGAGCCTAGGGTTTCTGGAGGTCTCCTGCTCCTACTAGTTTGGGCTTCTGCAAGGATTGGAGAAGAGCCCTCGACAGAAAGAGAGTAACACGCAGGCAAGCAAGGGACAACAGCACAGCAGCCGCACGCGCGGGAGCTGTGGCGCGCTGCTGTCGGGCGTGCAGGGCTATGGCGCGCGGGCCGCGCGCGCGGGCGGGGGCGGTCGCGTGCAGAGCTGCGCGCTGGGAGCAGGGCAGCCGCGCGAGCAAGGAGTGAGGGATAGGCGGCGGGTCGCGGTGGCTGCGGGTGGCGGTGGTTGCGCCGGTGGACAGCGACCGGGTCGCGGCGGAGGGAGAGAGGATTCGCGAGTGGAAGAGAGGGAGAGACAGCTTGTAAGAGAGAGAAGCCGAGAGAGAAAGAGAGAGCAAGCACCAGGTGGTGACCCGCGGTGGTGACCCGCGGCGGATTGCAGTGGCGGACGCAGCGGCGGAGGAGGCGAATGGTCGCGGCGGGCAGTGCGGCGCGGGAATGCGAAGAGGCGGGTGAGGGAGAGAAAGAGGGAGAGAGAGAGAGAAGAAAAGAATTAGGGCTTTTAGCCCTAATTCGGATTTTTTTTTTTTTTACTATTATTATTATTATTATTATTATTATTATTATATATTTTTTTATAAATAAATTATAAATAATTAAATGAGTAATGTATAAATTATTAAATGAATAATAAAAAAAAATCATCTATATATTTTTATACTCACTTTATTTTACAAATCGGAAATACGGATACATTAAATATCCCAAAAATTTCAAATTACATACCTCAAAATCGAAAATCAATAAAAATAAAAATCTCTCTCTCTATATATAAACTGAGAAATATTTTATTTAATTTCATGAACAAAAATACCTGTACGGACACCGCAGTGTCGGTGTTACACCGAGTGTATGGCTATCGGGTGGGTTCCACTCTACATGATAAGGCCTTTTCAAAAGGAGACTCATCATTTGCCCCTAACTCATGGTGTCGATCATAGAAGAGGCGTCATAAGTGATGTTTGCTTCTCGATAAATCAAAAGATGTGAGTGCTGGTAACGCATGTCTCCTGGGATCATCCAAATCATCTGTAACTAACACAGAATTAGAGTAGATACAATATGAATCCCTCTTTTGGCTCAACCGTTTCGTATTCTCTTAAGACGTTTTGTCCTCCTCAATTAATGCAACTTGGGAAGGCAAGGCAAGGCAGCGTGTACCTCTTCCTTTAATTCACACGCTTTCCAGAGAGACGTTTCAACTGTCTCAAAATCTTGAGAAAATCTCTTTCCGCTTATAAGTAGGGGTCATGGGACCTCATCTTGCTTCAGTAGATTTTCATATGCCTTAGGGTTCTTGCTATCTGAGAGTCGTCACTTGTGAGGAGTTTTCGAAAAGATGTTTCAGTTTCGCCGAACTTGGTAGCTTGAGTCCCTTCTGCTGGTATGAGATCTCGTCAAGAGTGGGGACTGTTGGTATAAGGACTTGTCATGGCGTTCGTTATTCGAATGTCATGACGGGCTTTGCTAGTGTTCCTATTAGGGGCTCCTGCCTCGAATTTAAGAAATGAATCTTCTTCCGAGTCGGGTGGCATAGGATACCGGTTGTGTGCGGGCACTCGATGATGAAAGAAAGTGTCATGATATTCTGATGTATCCTCTTATTTGTCCCCCTTTTGGCAGATGCGTAACTAGGGCTGCAGATTGTCGCATGTAAGTTTTACTTGTGACCTCTGTAGTTTTCGATGCTGGGCACTACTATTTGTTTTTTGTTGTTCCTCTGTTACTATATTTATACTCTTCAAATTCATTAAACAATGGAAACGATGAGGTTGTTCCTTAGGATATTCGGTCCGACCAAGGGACTAGTGAAATGTAATTGCCCAAGTAACTCGTCATTTACTTATTGTAATAAAAGAGATTTATTCCACTTACTTGATCCTTATTACATCTGATGGAACCATTTGTGTGAGTGATGCTCGAATGTTGTTCTGTTTGCCTTGCGGTACAGACCCTTTCGTTCAATAGGTAAGACTCCTTACCGGATCGGGGCGACTAAGATTTGTTCAGGGAGCTAGACTCCTTCGGTAGGACAAGGCGACTAAACCCTGTTCAGGGAGATAGAACCCTTAGATTAGGCGGGTCAACTGAAACCCTTCGAGGAGATAAATCCCTTCGATTAAGCAGAGTAACTGAGCCCCTTCGAGGAGATAGATCTCTTTGATTAGGCGGGGCAACTGAGACCTGTTCGGAGAGATAGATCCCTTCAATAGGACATGGGCGACTGAGACCCGTTCGGAGAAATAGATCTCTTCGATAGGACAGGGCGACTACGTCAGGAGTTTAAACGGCAAGACTATCGAAAGGGAAACTAAGGAAGACTTACACAACATGAGATTCCTCTATTGGATAACATGACTTACTGATAGTAAATTTGCAGATTCTCTGCATTCCAAGTTCTGGGTGCGGCCAATCCGTCTAGGTTATTGAGGCGATAAAACCCATGGTAAACTGTATAGTGTATCTGATAAGGTCCTTCCCAATTAGGGGCTAGTTTGTCCTCGGGTTGAAGTTGACCGATAGCTTCTACTTTCCTTAATACCAGGTCATCGGGTTTAAATGTTCAAATCTTGATTCGTCGATCATAGTATCGTGCCATCTACTGCCGATACGTCGCTATTCGGACAGATACAGATTCTCACAATTCAGGAAGCAGGTCCAGGCATTCATGCAAAGCTGACTCGTTCTTTTCAGAGTCATAATGGGTCACTCGGAGCGAATGGATTCTAATTTTTACTAGTATGACGGCCTTACTTCCGTAAGTTAGGTTGAATGGGGTTTCTCTTATTTCTCTTCAGGGGTGAGATTCAATATGACCAGAGGACGCCATAGAGTTCGTCCACCCATCGTCCTTTGGCTTCGTCCAACATGGTTTCCAACCCCTAAAGAATAGTCCTATTGGTTATTTAGGCAAGTCCATTGGTTTGTGGATAGGCAACCGATGAGAACCAATGATCGATCTCTAGCTTTGTGTAAAACTCCCAGAAGTTGACGTTGTCGAATTGCTTCCCATTATCGGTGACAAGGATATGGGGTATACCGAATCGAGTAACTATGTGAGTCCATACGAACGATTGCGCTTTGACCGCTGTTATTTGGGCTAGGGGTTCAGCCTCTACCCATTTAATGAAGTAGTCAATGGCCACTATAAAGAATTTTCTTTACCCAGCAGCTGGTGAGAAGGGTCTCAGGATGTCTATTCCCCACTGAGCTAACGGCCATGTTCCCGCAAGAGGGCTAAGTTTAGTAGGAGGTACTTTAGGAACCGAGGAGAATCGTTAACATTTGTCATATTTTTTGATAGTCGCTAGAATCGCTCTTCATGGTTAACCAATAGTAACCTTGTCGCAAAGCTTTATGGGCTAGATTTTGGGCCCCTAAATGATTGCCGAATATTCCTTCATGGATTTCTCGTAAGACATAGTTTCCCTCCTCTGAGGTCAAGCATCTTAGATAAGGATGACTAAAAGACTTTCAATATAGTTTCCTATCAATGATTTCATAATGTGCAGTCTTTCGTTTTAGCTTGATCGCTTCTAGTGGTGAACCCCTAAATGATTGCCGCATATTCCTTCATGGATTTCTCGTAAGACATAGTTTCCCTCCTCTGAGGTCAAGCATCTTAGATAAGGATGAGTAAAAGACTTTCAATATAGTTTTCCATCAATGATTGCATAATGTGCGGTCTTTCGTTTTAGCTTGATCGCTTCTAGTGGTGAACTAGGCAATCGGTTGTCTCTTAAGTACACTTCGATTGGATCTTTCCAACTAGGAGGTTGGTCTGCCAATAGGACCCTTTTGGGCTTATCAATGCTGGGATGTGGTAGACTTTCTATATAGACTGTTCAACTTAAGGCAACCGAGTCAGAGCTGGCCAATTTGGAAAGCGTATCGACTCTCGTATATTCTGAGTGTGGGATTTATTGGATGTCAACCTTGTCTAGCTTAACCATTGTTTCACGCAGCTTAGCTAAGTATCTAGCCATGATTAGGTCTTTTGTCTCATAAACCCCTTCGATTTCCTTGACAACTAATTGATTATCAATAAACACTCGAGCACTCTAGGATCCCATGTCGATTGCAATTCAGAGTCCTATCAACAATGTTTCATATTTCGCCTGATTGTTAGTGACCTTAAAATCGAAACGAATGGCGTATTTCGCTTTGAAGTTGTCAGCGCCCATTAGTATGAGCCTGGCACTATTACCTGAGGAGTTAGAGGATCCACTAGCAGTGACCATTCGTTAGGACCATCAGTGGACTCGGGTGTAACCAGGAAAGTCTATTCAAGGATGAAATCGGCCAAAACTTGGCCTTTAATTGTCGGGCGTGACAGATATTGGATGTCAAACTCACCTGGCTCGACACTCCATTTGATTAGACAACCAGAAGTATCTCTCTTTTGGAGAATTCGCTTTAATGGCTAATCAGTAAGTACTATGATAATATGGGCTTAGAAGTATGGCCGAAGTCGTCGAGCCGAAATGACCAGGGCATATACTATCTTCTCGAGCGGTCGGTAATTGACCTCTGCTTCTTTAAGTATCCAACTAATATAGTAAATTGGCCTCTGAAGGGTCGAGTTCTGTCTTACCAAGATAGAGCAAAGTGTTTGGTCAGATATAGAAAGTTAAAGATAGAGTTTCTTACCAGGGATCAGTCAGGAAAGCAATAGAGTAATCATGAGATATCCTTTGAGCCGTTCGAAGGCTACTTGGTACTCGAAGATCCAAGTGAATCGTTAAGATCTTTTTAGAGCATCGAAGATTGGTTTATATTTCTCTACGACCTTTGACATAAAGAGGCTTAGGGCCACTATCCAATAGGTGAGATGTTACACCTCTTTTAGTGTTCGGGGAGATGACATGTCCAAGATAGCTTGTATCTTTTCGGGATTTGCTTTAATTCCGTGGCTGGTGATCATGAAACCCAAAAATTTCCCAATAAGATACCGAAGGTGCACTTGGCGGGATTCAACTGCATATTATAGCATTCAAGTGTTTAAAAGGTTTTTTCTACATCAGTAACGTGATCCTCAGAATTAGTGATTTTGATGAGTATGTCGTCCACATATGTTTCTACGTTTCGGCCAAGTTGGTCTTTGAAAATTTTATTAACCAACTGTAAGAAAGTTTCCCTTGTGTTCTTGAGACCAAAAAGCATGACTCGGTAGTAATATGTACCGATTTTAATGATAAAACTTGTTTTTTCTTCATCTTCTGGCGTCATTTGTATTTGATTGTACCCCAAGTAAGCGTCCATAAAACTTAAAAGCTGGTGGCCCAAAGAATTGTCCACCGATTTATTAATATTCGGGAAGGGATAACTATCCTTTGGGTACGCTTTGTTGAGATCTGTGAAATCTACACACATTCTCCATTTGTCATTAGCCTTCTTCACTGAGACCATGTTGGCTAACCATTCGGGGTACTTGACTTCGCAGAAAAAATCGGCGGCTAGCAACTTTTGGACTTCTTCTTGAATTGCTCGTTTGCATTCGAGGGTGAATACCCTTTTCTTCTGTTTCACCGACTTATAGGACGGGTCTACCATCAATTTATGAGAGAGGATGGATGAATCAATGCCAGACATGTCTTCAAGGGATCAAACGAAGACCTTGGAGTGCTGCTGCAGGCAACTAATAATAGCATCTCACAAGGACATGGGGAGGGCAGCCCTGATTCGAATAGTTTGATTGGGATCGTTCATCAGAGGAAGTTCGATCACCTCTTTTCTTGATTCTGGTTTGCTCGTCGGCTCAATGTCACCCCTAAGTTCCAGGGTATCGATGAAAAAGTTTTCCCACCTATCACGATCAGTGAAGGAAATATAGGCATTAGGATCACTGCGAATGGTTGTGATCCCTTTGGCGTTCTGAATTTTATTTTCATGTGTTGAGTACTGGGTAGTGCTTCTAACTCATCCAAGCTTGCCCGGTCGAGGATATCGTTATACGGCGAGAATAACTTCACCACGTAAAAGGTGGCCTTGACGGTTACACAATTAGGTGGAACCCCTACAATTACAGTGAGCGAGAAAATCCCCTCTGGATAGATGTATGCATCGATTAATCCCTTGAGGGATCCGGTTGGAAGTTGAAAGTGCGAAGAGTTGAGGCCCATTCAATAGAGGGCATCCCAAGTAAGGATGTCGCAATCTACACCTTGGTCGATCAGAACTCTTTTCATCGTATGAGATTTTATTTTGATAGTGACCACTATGGGATCATTGCGACCGGGGTCAACCTCTATTAAATCATCGTCATCGAACCTAATGACTGGGCTTTTTCTTTTTGTTGTAGCCATATTTTATTCGATGACAGAAAGTTAGTGAGAAAGGTTAAGGACTAGCCTAGCCTTCCTACAAACGACGCCAATCTGTTGAAGGTGAGTTTCGTCTCCACAGATCCGACTCTTCCAGACTCGATCGGATAGCTGATGATGAGGCTTGAAACCTGCAAAAAATTGCCAGAGGGTACTTCGGTGGAGGAGGTTCCGACACTCAAGTCAGAAAGAGTAGTTTTTGAAAGAAAAGACAGACTGAGAGTAGAGGAACGACGGGTCTCCCTGTGTTTCTTGGGTGTCCTGCGTAGGTTTCGAGAGGACTTACCTAGCCTGATGCCTCTGTCACCATTATATAATGTTCTCCTTAGATCCGTACTACAGTGGGCTTTGTAAACCCTAGTTTCCTTACGAATTGATCCGGGGATCCTGGATCTACGAATATTGAAAATTCGATATTGCGATTACTTAGGAAACTGAATTGTATATGGAGATTCTTTCCCTTGTCAAATAGATCTTCTAAGTCTCTTTCCATATGTGGAAAATATGTTTCATGTTGAAGTAGGGAACTCAACTAGTTAAGCATTACCGATAAGAACATTCGATTCCTTTGATTGCCATCGGTCAGAAGCATTCGGTTCTACGGAACACCCTTGTAAGTTAAATCAAGTGATGAAAGAATTATGGAATTGATCCCTTTAGATAATCAGGGCGACTAAGGCCCATTCAGGGAGGTGGATCACATTAATAAGCCGGGGCGACATAGTCCCATTTATATCTAAGTAGTCCAAGTGTATGGCTATCGAGCGAGTCCCACTCTATATGGTAAGACCTTTTCAAAAGGAGACCCATCAAGATCTAATTATATATTAAAATAATTAGAATTAGAATAATTTTAATATGACTACTCAATTAGCAGATTGTATGTAACACCAAAAATCCGGTGTTAGAAATTTTATTAATATCTTTATAATATAAAAGTAAATTTTAAAATTTATTGATTTTCGATTTTGGGGTATTAAATTTGAATTTTGGGTATATATATAAAATATCGTGTCCGCGATTCGTAGTAAATCCCATTTTTAAGAAATTTAAAATTTTTTGAAAAGAGGGTATAGATATATATATGAATAAATATTTATTTATTTATTTATTTATTAAAAAAATAAAAAAAAAAAGGAAGGAGAAGAAGAGACACAGCGTTTCGGCCAAAACACTGCGTTCCCCTCCCCCCATTTCAATTAGGGTTAGAAAACCTAATTTCGTCTCTCTCTCCCTCCCGTTTCTCTCTCTTCCTCTCTCGAATCTCCGTCTCTCTCACTCGATTTCTCTCCGCCTCTCTCTGTCGCACTCTCTCCTTCTCTCTCACGAGCGAACCCTGTCGGCCACCGTGGCCATTATCTCACGGTGCTCTGTTTCTTCTTTCCCTCTCTATCTTTCCCTTTCTCTCTCACTCACGTGCGACAGAGCTCCTCTCTCTCTCCCTTGCTCGCTCATGCGGTGCTCTCTGCGAGCACTTCTCTTCTACAACCTCTGCTGACAACCTAAACCAGCGCATATCACTAGACATTCGAAAACCCTAGGCCCTCATCCTCTGCGCAGGTAAGGGCGAGATTTCTGACCAATAGCTCTAGGATTTTGATTTTCATAGTAATTTAAGCTTAGTTTCTATACTTTTCTTCGATTTGGAAGCATTGCAAGTCCCGGACTGAATTGAATGGCGCACGGACCATAGGGCTGCGAACTGCGAAAACCTAAGTGAGAGAATTTCTAATCCCTTCAATATTCGAATGAATTCTTGCTAAATTTAGGGTGAGAAGACCTGTATATTATATCCTAAAATTATATTGAATTCGAAAAAAATATATTTTCCTGAAATTTTGCGTGTAATTATTAGGGTTAAGTCTAAGAATCTACATGAATTAGGCTATTTAGTATGAGATAATATATTAGATGATAAAAGAACCTTGTTGGGATGATTATAAAAGCTTTTCTTGAAGTTCGATTGAAATGCGCAAGAAAATATTAGGGTTTTGGGGTTGGAATGGAATATTCTGCAGAATGAAGGATAACATCAAATATCTTTCTTAGGTTGTTTTTGAGTTATTAATTGCATAATGGCATGTACATGGAATGATAATTTAAAAATTGTGGTTAAAGTCTAAGGACTGTTGTAACCTTTTTCATTATAATTTGTTCTGCATATAGGCAATTTGAATGCAATCTCCTTATTATGAAACTAGACTTTCATATTTTGAAAATGACATATGGTTTGAAACATTTGGATGAGAATCGAAAAGTTTATGATTTTTCAAAAAATTTCTACCTTGTAGAAAATTAATTATTCATGCTTTTTTTCGACTTTGAGTGGTCTTTTAGGTTGAATTAGGCTCGACTTTGAACATGTTATTTATCTATAAATGAAATGCACTTGATGACATTAGAGTGTATTCATAAATTAGAAAATAAGGGTTTGTATAAAATTAGGAAAAATTGATAAACCTTAGAAATAATTATTAATTGACAATGTAAATGTGATTGTGGATTTAGGAAAGATCAAGTGAGGATCGAAATAAAGTTTCATTGAGAAATTGTGGAAATTGGGAGTAGGCACCCTCCCTACAGGTGAGTGGACGGTTCATTATATTCTTAAATGAGTAACTTGATTTAAATTTATTTTATAAATGATTTTGAAAGATTTTTATATGTTTTATATAAATTGTTTTGTGACTGTAGGATGTCTAAACTGAAACATGAAGTATGAATGCATCCACTGTGTTTATAAATGTATGTGTGTCATATGTTATCAGATATTGCTTTATAAATTGCTATGGCATGAAATTGATGATTATTTGTTGGAAATTATGGCACATAATTTGAGAAATGACATATTTGAGAAATGAATAGTACTAGTAGTTAATGGCTATAGTCATTCCCACCACGGAACGACCCGATGGGGTGGCGTAGTTGGGTTAGATGTGCGGGGGAGATAGAGGTCCCTCCCTCTGCCAAAGTCATACTATATCTGGTTTGCACCTCGGTGAGGTACGAGCCAACGCTAAGAAATGAATAGTCTTTGGAAATACTAGATTAAAAAACTCTTGGCAGGCTTTCGTCTGGGTTCAGCCAAACTTAGGACGGAAGTGTTTTCGATGGGAACCCATGATTTTTTGAAAGAATGATTAATGTAGATGTATGTTTTACAAATTGTTTGATTTATTGAAAATGTTCTTACATATATAAAATATTGTTTATGATATATGCTTTGACTGTCCCACATTCACTCCTTATTTATGACACAATCACACCATTACACTTCACTCACTGAGTATTCCCAATACTCACTCCTCTCCTTTATATTTTTTAGAGAAAGTATAGAGGGACGACGTCTATTAGTGCTGATCGGAGATTTATTTTGCTAGATTTGGGTAGGTATTAATTAATTTGGGAGTTGTAGATCACTAGACCATGGAAAGCAAGTTTTGTACATCTCATACCGTGCGAATTTTACTGATACTGGTTGAATTACTCGAACAAGTATTGGTAAAATCCGAACGATTATGATTTGAGATTTCATTCTTTTGCTCGAAATTGTTTTTGAAAAATGTTTTATTTTGTACTGGGACATTTGTATTATAATATTGGATTTTGATACTTTCTTTCAGTTTTATGAATTTTATGAACTGTCTGAGAACTCTGGATTAACTGGGATGGCCACACTTCATGTATGCATGTACAGGGATCTCCGATTGTGTGCCGATGCATACATGTGTGTACAGAGATTGGTCGGATGGGCCCCTTGCATGTGTATTATATATATGATTTCTTATTTTGACGGATTTTATGTTTTGGAAGATTTATTGTATATTTGGAATATTTTGTACTATCCCGATATATGGAGAGTTCATGCCCGTATGTCGAGATAACGCGACGGTTGTTACGTGCTCGATGGAAGAGTCGGGACGTCACATTGCATTACAATTATTTGGGAGCCAAAATAATATGTTATGCATCCATTCTCTATTCTAAAAACTCAGTTAGTATTTATTACTTGATTGTATAGAATTATTTTTGTGATAAGTTAATTGGAAATGAGGAATAATGTAGAGCGATAAGTTTATGGTTAAATTATAATTTTTCAAAAAATTATGGGGATAGTCTATAATTTCATAAACATGTTATGTTGATATCTAATTTTGAAAACATGTATGTCATGTTTTATATTTTTTTGAAATTATTTATCTTATCTTACAATTTCATAAACTATTGGGGTGTTTTATAATTTTGAAAAGTATGAAAACTAATTTAAATACTATCCCTAGGGTTTTGTATTTTATTTAAAATTCTTTAATTTAAAAATCTCTCTCACTCTTAATTTTTAAGTATTGATGACCAATTGGAACCTTAAGGTGAAAAAAATTCTTAGCACATCTTAGCACAATAAGAATCAGACTATGCATATATAGATCATATGAGAGTCTAAGTTATGGTTTAGAAGAAGGTCTTCATTATATATATGCAGAAAAAGATTAATCATAAATTTAAGGTTAGTAAAAATCATATTTTATTATGTTATTTTTCATTTGATTATTTTAATTACGCTGCGTTCTTTGATTGATTGAATGAAACAAGATATAACAGTTTAATCCGAAATCCAACATAAGAAGAAATTTTACAAATCATAATTGTTTATTATGATTTATTTTTCATTAATTTTATGAGTTTTTGCTGTAGAGAGAAGCAAGAAGAAAGTGAGTCATAAGCACAATTCAAAAGGCTAAATTTGGGTTTATGTCGAGAGCAGAGATTGGAGATGGAATTTTAAAGTCATCCACTAGTCGTGCACATTAAACCAATTTCTTGGTGGATTATTGATTTCAAAAAATTTAAGAAGTGTTTGAAATTAAATTTAAAGTTCATAATTTTTTACAATTTTGTCAATAATATAATGAATTGTTAATTTTTCTATGTTGGCTTTATGGAACTAATATTGAACAAACAAGAGTAATTTAAGTTTAAATCGGTTTCAATTAGTTAAAATATATAAATTTTAATTTTTTTTATTACATCAAAATTTGTATTCAAAATCGTCGAATTGGAAAGAAGAAATTGAAAAGATTAAATATTATTAAGTGGAAGCAGAAATAAACTTTGGTATATCGCTAAAAAGCTATTAGAACTTGAATTCCATCTCTCCGATCACCCGATAAGGGAAGAAAATGAACTTTTGATGCGTTGAGTAATAGACTATTAAAGAATGAAGTATTAATCAAAATTGGAAAAAATGTCCTCTTCAATTTATTTAAAAATAACAACATTTGATTTATATAAAAAATTACCCTCAACACTTTTACTCATTTTCATTTATACCCAATAGAAAAAATATCCAGAAATTTTGGAAAAAATGACATTTTTTTAATTATTTATTGAAAAATAAAAACTAAAATTGGAGTAAAAAAGTGGAGATAAAAAATAAAAATATTTTTTGTTAATAAATGACATCTAAGAGATTTTTGGATCCACTCATCTCTTCTCATTAACAGTATCTTTAAGAGTTTTAGAGAGAAAAAATTAGTTAGGAAAAAAAAAAACGAAAAGAAAGTTATAATTTTCTCTCTATTTTATTTAAGAGTTTTATGAAAAAAAAAGAAAAAAAAATGAAATTCATTGGAAATAAAAGTTTTGTTTTTAACTTTTAAATGATATTTTTAAAATATAAAAAATGTTTAATTTTAACATTTTCTCTTCATTTTATTTTTTTCTATTTTTAGAAAAGAAAAAATTTAAAATTTAAAGAGATTTCAAATTTATTAAAATCCCTCTTTTTCTTTCGTATCTAAACTTTTAAAGAAAAGAAAAATCATAATTTTATCTCTTAATTTTTTCTTTTCTTTTCATATCTTCCCACCAATGAAAAGAAGAAAGATCATATGTACTTGAATTCCTCCTCTTTCAAACTTGCCCCTTCCTAATACATCTAAAAGTAATCTTAAATTTAAAAAAAAAATTCAAAAATCTATAATGCTTGGTTTGGTAGAAATGTCTACAATTTATTTTAGTTTCATATTATACATAATAGCATCACCATAGGCATAATGCTTACCCAAAAAAAGAAATGATTTATTAGATAATTTAGATAAAAAATTAAGAAAATTATTTATTAGGTAATTTATAAGAAGTTATTAGTAAATATTAGGTAATTTAGATAAAAAATTAAAAATTTATTTATTTATTTTTCACAACACAAATAGATCTTCACACATCTATTTTATCTCTCGAAAATTTTTTGATAAAAAAACTAATATTTTGTCATATATTATAAGAAATAAAATGCTAATAAGATTTAATTACTAAAAAATGGTTTTTTTTTATAAATAATTTGGATATACATAGTGCAGAAAATAAAATAAAATTAGGAGTAAAATTTTTGTCCTAAGTAAGAATATATATTTTGGTTTGGGATGAATTTCCAAACCCCACGGAGTAATGCTCCGATTTAACACAAAAAATAAAAGAAAAAAAATTAAAATAACATATGTTTTAAAAAAAAAAATTTCAAATTTAGCACCCGCATATCGAGTTTTAAAAATTCAATATGCATTGTGTTCACGTGAATAGTATTATATCGGATTTTTAAAACATAATATATACAGTATTGTTCATGTAAACAGTGTCATATTGGGTTTTTAAAACTCGACATGTACAATACTATTTATGTGAATAGTATCATGTCGAGTTTTGAAAATTCGGTATGAGTACTGTTTACGCATTACTTATATCGAGTTTTAAAAATCCAACATAATACTGTTCATATGAATAATATATGTTGGGTTTTCAAAACTCGACGACGTAGAGGCACTAAATTTGAATTTTTTTTTTTAAAATGTATTGTTTTAATTTTTTTTTTTGGGCTCAGATGCAACAATACTCAACCCCGTAACCCACAAAACCCCCCTGACGCCCTAAACAAAAAGGAAGGTAAAATTTTCATTTGGACATCGCCAACAAAGACGCAGATTTCTTCCCTGCGCTATGCCCCCAAAAGGCCAAAACTTTGTCTAGTCTCTCTTTCCTTTATTTTCGGGTTACAGTCTGGTGTTTCTCTTTCGTCCTCTCGCTCTCTACGAATTGGTTAGACCTACTCTGCTTTGCCTTCGGCTTCAGGTACGCACCTCTTAGCTTTCCTTTTTTCTTTTTTATCTCCTGCGATTCTCTGTTTAAATTGAATGAAATCCGTAGTTCTTGCCTAAATTTAAACGTACTTGTGAAATGCCCACAAACTGTATGACGAAATTCTCAGGAGAGTCATTTGTGCAAACCCGACTATCATTTTTTGTTCAATTTTGGTTTCTTCTGTCTTTGGTTGGTCTGTAGCATTTGATCGAATTTTAATTAATTCACGAGGTTCAAGTTTTCATCCTATCCAAGTGTTATAAAGATCTGAAAATATTAGGTTGTTTTATTAATTTTAACGACTACAATCTTTTCGTTTTCTTTCTTTTTTTTTTTTTTTTGGTAAGCATTATGGCATGAGCATTCTGGATTTATGATCAGTGAGATTCGAACAAGCTAGGGCTGCAAACTGTAACCCTTGAATCTGTTTCTATTAAATGTTAATTTTTGGGCAATAGGTTGTGAGATTGCCTGCCACAGGAGAACCTCGCTTGCGTGTGAAACAATTTCTTGTTTTGCAGAAATGAGGCTTTGAATTTTGACCGAGTAGTATAGTTACTGCTACTTCTTGTTAGTTTAGAATTTTAGCACAAGTGTAAAGGATTGAAGGGAGAAATGGAAAGGGTAGAGAGCAGTCTGATATATCATAATCCAATGAATTTTATTGTGGATAATGGGAAAGTTGAACAATCTTGAATGAGAGGCCTGTAATTTTTTGATAGCAAATTTAGTTGTTTACAAGAGATAGAATTGGGAAAGAATATTGAGTAGAATTTTTATGACCTGCATTATGGGTGGAGGAGATGGAGATTTTGCTTTTATCTTAGAGTTTGAGGATAAAATATTTATAGAGAACTTGGGGCTTTGGTCCTAAATACTTAGTGTCCTGTTCTTAAAATACGAGAGGCGGCCTTGACTTATTTTCGTGCTTGTGATGATGGTGCAGCTACTGAGTTTACAATCATTTGAACTAATGAAAAGGGGCAAGGGGGAGAAAATGCGACTTGTTGTGAGAGAATGGAAGTTGCTTTTGATGTTGGTTAGGGTTGATAGAACTTTGCAGTATTATAAATGGGCATCTCGCTGACTTTGCATGAGAATTAGTTTTCTGTTCTTGGTCAAGTTATTGAAATCTGCTATCCATGTCTATGTTGGATAAGTTTGTGGTGAGGCAGGATTTGCAAGGACTCTTTCCTCTTGGAGTGTGATAGACTACTTTTCCTAGACTAGTTTACCATCATAATTTCTTGTTATTTGAGAGTGAACAGTTGAAGCAATTTTCTAGGTATGAAATATCTGGTTGGAATTTGAAGGTCTCGTGGGTAACGCAAATGATCAGTAAACTAGATTTGATTTATCAGGCAACTATGACATTGTTTTATTGCAAGATTTTATAGGAAGATTTAAACCAATAGGGAATTTTGGGTTTAAAAAGTGGAGCTGCTAAGGAGTATTGTTGTTTGAAATTGTGGATGATAGTGAGAGGCATAACAGGGAGTTGATGAGGGGATGGGGAAAGTGGAGGAGATATTTTTGCGGACAAGCTGGATTCATGACAAAAAATTATTGAATTTCTGCCCTTCTAATTAATGTATTTTTTTCCCCTAAGCTGAAGTTTTGGGGAGGTTGAAGCTCTCTCTCTCTCTCGATTTCAATAACTAAAATAATCAGATGCAGGAGGATGCCATGCATTAATATGCTTTGTAAGATCCGGTAGAAAAAGTTATATAACATACTTGAGATTATGTTTTCTCCATTTCACTTATATTTAATCGTAAATGTAATGCATTGAGCAGATTTATAACAAGAGACCTTAAGAAATATGGAGGCTAGACTAGGAAGCACGGATACTTCAAAATGGAAGCCGTATCTGTGTAGGACATTTATCATAAACGATACTACTGGTGTGCTCGCTGGATACTTCCACATGGTGTATCTATTTCTTTTAATCATTTTTCAATAATTGATATTTCTTGGATATTTGTATTTGATGGATACTTCTTCGATTTTTTTGTCGGAACTTCATGCAAACTTTTGTGCAGCAATAATATTTATGAACAACATGTATAAATTTATTTATGTATTATTTGATTAGACAATATGTAAATGAAGAGAGCCACAGTAGTTATACCTATATGTTCTATCTCATTAGCACCTACCTTTGAATATTTAAATTATTAATTTGGTAACTAGATATACAAATAAAATTTATAAAAATAATAATAAAATTTATTCAGTATAATAAAAGGTCATAATCTTTTACTCAATTATTTAGATATTACCATGTGAGTATATCTATGTCATATTGATACCATATCCCTATCCCTGTTTTCATTTCTAGGTTTGAAATCTTTAAAATTTAAAAATAATAATATCTTTTAAACAAATATTATTAATAAAACTTCAAGAAAAGGAAATAGTATCTCTCATATCCCCCTGGATTGTTTTCGAAAATTTGCTGTATCCCTGTGTCTAAATCTGTTCCATGTTAGATATGACACCATTTTTGTATCCATATATGTGCTTCCTAAAGTCCAGGAATAGGAAAGTATTCATCTACTATTGAGAAAAATTATATAGGACTGAGACAATTAGAGAGTTGGGTAAAAGTGTTTGAACCAGAGGATAGTCAACTTCCTCCTCCAGATAGCCTTAAGCAATTAGAGCCACTTTGGAAGTAGGAGCTCATTCAATTTCAAAGAGCCCCAAACCAAAGGAGAGAGCAATCAAAACTGGCTATATACATACAAGAATGAGACTCCACAATATCCAAAATTGTCTAGAGGTTGAAACGACATCCACACTTCACAGTTTTGAACAAAGCATCCATGAAAGTATGCATGGGCTTTTATTGCCCAACAGAAACCTTGAATTTCTTCCACTCTGTCTCATCCAAATAACTACAAGGTAGTTAAAATGATATGTATGCTTAAATTAGTGTTCCTCTTAGAATCCTATAAGTTATAAGACAATTAGTCTCTTATTTAACCATTCTAAGAACCAAAACAGGGACCTTCCAGGACAAGAGGTAATGGAGGAAATATGATAACTCATTGGGGGTTCTTTTTGTATGCAAAGCACCTTTGAGTAAAAATATACCTCTATTTTTTATGACAAGGGTTCTCGCACATGAGGTTTTGACACAGAACAAAGCGATCAGTTTTTTCTTCTCTTTTTTTGGGGGGGTAGGGGGTTCAATTCCTAGATAGTATTTTGAGGAGCATGACTCCCCTCACAAGGGACGGGAATTATGTTTCTTCTTGTGTTAATAACTTTAGCACAATTGTGTTGTGTCATTAGCATGTTTGCTTTTAACCCCTTTTGTCATGTATATGGTCATTGTCGCATATAAATTACATATGGCAATTCGTTAACTTTTAACAAGGCTGCTGTCTAAATTCTGTGGTAATTTGTAATGGGAAGGACATTTTTTTTATAAGAGGAAAGAAGAACATGATAAGTCATCCTTATACAATAATGAAGGATGAATGCATTAAAATAATGTTAATTTCCTTTATAATCAGTTCTAGGAATACTCCAAAAATCACTTGAAATGTGGTTCCACAAAGAAAAAAGAAACTTTATCTGTGCCAGTCTGACTCAGTGCCCTTGTAGGCCTTTTATATTGAGCTGACCATGAACCTCGTAGGATTAATTTATAGGGGGAGATCCTTGCATATCAATGATTAGGGGTTTACTGCTAGCTCAAGTTAAGGCATGATACAACAATTCAACATCTTTTTGGCATGATTACTCCACAACTCTTGGACAAGATATTTGTCAGACATTGTTCTTTCTTTGATCCACATCATTTGGGTACCATTATCCCTCTAGCTATTTTATTTCTTAATTTTTAATATTTTGCTTTTTTTGTTGGTTTGGAGGGGAAGTAGCTGATCCCGACTTTTTACATCTGAGCTGCAAGTGCATGGGATGATCCCAGGAGGAAAAGTGTCAATTTTCGAATTTCTATCTTATAAGTGTCAACCAGGTCACATAAGATAGGAGTCAAAGAAAATCTGATTCTAACAAATTAAACAAACATAAAACTTAAGCTAAATGGGGTAGATTGAGAGCCCTGAGTTTAGAGTTTATCTAAAGTATCTTAGGGTGTACCAGGTTGATTGTTTGAGTACTCTTCCCTGTGAAGTTAATGGCTAGCCCCCCACAGTATGTGATACCCACTTTTGTGGCACAACACATGTACTCACATTAATATTATGCCTACATTCATGATTATAGGACTAATTCAAACTTATCAAGCTCTATGGCAACCTGTTCGAGTGTCACAAAGGGAGTGTTGTTTGTGCACCGGAAAACTAAACCTTTGGTTTAATGTCTCATGAACTTATGTTATGGTTCAATTTTTGTTATTTCACATAATGCCTTAAACCAAGTAATTGATAGCCAAACAATCACAAGCATTAAGCACAAAGACATTAAATTAACCCAACAATCACTTAACACAATATACGCATTGCAACTTGTATGGAAAACCAAAGACTACATCTATTCCTTAGGCAAGAGAATCAAAGAATAGCATCAAAACCAAAATACATTGTCTTTTACTCAAGATTTATAAAATTAATACACAAAGACGATGCAGAGAAGTCAACCTTGATAAATCCTTGAAGGATTTCTCCAAACTTGAGCCTCTTTGGTTGAATCTTCAAAAACCCATCTTATACTTCTCCTTTCCTCTCTTCTTCTCACTAACCTATATTTAAGTGGAATCGAATGCCCTTAGTTAATGACCAAAAAGAGTTTTTAGACCCCAAAAGTTCCTAAAATGCCCTTTAGAAATAATACAAAATGAGTCAAATCTCAAAAAGTTCACTAGTTGGCACTACTTGTCTGGATGCAGCGGTGAGAAGCAGTGGTACTTTCTGTTTTTCATTGCTGCTTCCTACTGTTTTGGTGTTGCTTCTTGACATTTTAGCACTGCTTCTTCTAAAGGCAGCACCACTTTCTGAAATGCCATCATTCATTGCTCAACTTCAACATGATTTTTCCCTAACTTCCCATTTGAATTAATTTCAAACAAAGCCTGAAAGTTGTTGCCCTATGTCTTACATTTTCATAGCATCTTGAATCACCTCAATCAGATATGTATAACTCAAGTTATGCTCGTTTTTCTGTCAGTGCATCACTGAAAACAAAACAGGGGCAGCAGCTTTGTTTCTTTTTTCAATTCTTGATCTTTAAGCTAAATTTAAGTCCCCCTTCCTATTGCCTGCAAATACACAAACAAACAATAATAAATTTGAATAACATTATTTTGAGGCAAAACAAGAGAGAAATTCAACCTGAACAAATATATATTTAATAACATCTACAAATTTTGGCCTTATCAAATGCCCCCATACTTAAACTCGATTCATTCTCGAGTCGATCAAAACAACGTTACAACCTAAAAGTAGTAACCAAAAGAAAGAAAACAGTCCTAACTTACTTTTGTAGGTATCATGGTTGCATACAGCTGTAATAAGCTGTTGGACCCCTAGGTTCTCCCTAGTGGATGACTTCTATCTTGTGACAATTTGTAGAAGACACATGCACAAAATTTATTTGCAAATGCGATGCTTGTCCTAAATGCATGAATAAGCATAAAATCAATCCTCTGAGATCATAAATGCATATGTTGAAAAAGAAAAAAAAAAAAAATCAAATCAGAGGCCTATGTTGCTATTAGCACTCCCATTTATCATTAACTCCATTTTAAAGTGTTTCCTCCTTGTCTTTCACATCACGGCCTTAACTCTTCTAAATTCACATGGATATCACCCAAGATCACTCCTAATTTCAAGCAAAGAATTTCAAGGATGCCATTCACAATGAGGCATTTATCAACCGGCAACTCAAAGGCAATTACAACATTTAATGATGAATTGAAATTTCAAGAATTGTTCGATGATGCTTGGATGGATATAACAGAGCATTGTGAAACAAACAAATAGAATTTTTCATTGAGTTTTATTGACCTCTGAATTTGATATTCTTCTTCTTCTTCTTCTTCTTCTTCTTCTCTCTCTCTCTCTCTCTCTCTCTCTTTCCCCTTTCTTTTGCTTTCTTTTTCCTTTTTCCCCCCCTTCTTTTGAAGGCACCTTCATGTGTTGTCTGAAAACATGTAGGACATTACACTACCGTTACATTTTCAGGAATGCTCAACCTGAATATTGATACACAGGGTCTTTATTTGCATTTTTTTTTTAATAAAATTTGCATCAAGTGATATAACAAAAGATAAGAACAACAAATTGTAATTACATCAAAAAATTAATCATGATTAAAAACTTAATAAAAAGGGGCTATTGAGCTGGCAGTGGATGTATTATGACTTTTTCCTTGGATTCTCCAACAAAATCAATTGTAAAACAAGTTCAACAAACTTAATGAGAGAAAAGAAGCATGGTGTTAGTTTTCAGGATTCACACAAGTTTATATTCATTACCCAAAGAGTGATTAATAACCACATAAACATGATTCTCAAACTCAATAACATATACTGTTTCCAATTCAATTCCAACTTGAAAAGATTGAGGTTATGCTCTGGGAAAAGTAAAAGAAATGATATGCGAAATGTAGAATGAAAAAGAAAAGGGAAAACATACAGAATGAAAAAGTAAAAGTAAAAGCATGCATCTATTCTAAAAATCCCAAGAAATGCATGAGTAACAAAGAAATGCACCTATCCTAGCAAAGATATTAAATTAACCCAACAATCACTCGACACAATCAACACATTGTTAACTGTATGGAAAATCAAAGACTACATCATCCTAGATAACAAAATCAAAAAATAATGGAGAAAGAACAAATCAACATATATATAGCATTGAATCCAAAATATATTATCTTTTACACAAAATTTATAAAATTAATACACAAAAACAATGGAGAGAAGTCACCCTTGATGAACCCTTGAAGGATTTCTCCAAACTTGAGCCACCTTTGTTGGATCTTCAAAAGCCCTTGCTCTTTCTCCTCCTTTCCTCTCTTCTTCTTCTCTCTCTAATCCTCTTTGTATTCTAACCTAAACCAAAGAGAAATTGAATGCTGTTAGTTAATGTTCAAAAAGATCTTTTATAGATCCCCTAAAAGTTCCAAAAAAAATGCCTCTTTAGAAACAACACAAAACGAGACAAATCTCAAGAAGTTCATGAGTTGGCACTTTTTGTCTTGAGTTAAAGCAGTGCTACTTTCTGTTTTGCATCGCTTCTTCCAACTGTTTTGGTGCTGCTTCTTGACATTTTGGTGCTACTTCTTTCAAAAGTGACGCAACTTTCTCAAATGCCAACATTCAGTGCTCAATTTCGACATGGTTTTACCCTAATTTCCCATTTGAATTAGACTTAGACAAAAACATGAAAGTTCTAGTCCTATTATATTTCCATAGCAACATGTATCGCCTCAATCGGATGTGTATAACTCAAGTTGTGCTTGTTTTTCTATTTAAGCATCAAGGGAGAAAAAGGAGAGATTAAAAAAAAAAAAAGAAAGAAAGAAAGAAAGAGGGGCAGCCGCTGTGTTTCTTCTTCAATTCTTGATTTTTAGTCTTTATTTCATTGCTCCTTATTGCCAATAAAAACACGAAGAAACATTAATAAACTAGAATGACTTTATTTTGAGGCAACAACAAGGGGGAAATTCTATAGAAACCCAAGCAAACTTATATAAAAGCATATGCAAATTTGGGGATTATCAGTTATATATATATATATATATATATATATATATATATATATATTTTAATGGTGAAGAGAGATTCCTTGTTTCCTGTGTTGATACTCAGCTCAGATTCGTTTTTCTTGGTCCTGCTATGATTGGTTGTATGTGGTGCATCTCCTTGGGGCATTTCAATGAATTTCTTCTATTCCATCAAAGAACTTGTCACCCCGTTGATCGCAACAATATTTTCACAATCAATCATCCTTGTTGGGATAATGTCATGGCCACTTTCTTGGGGGCCCTTCTGAAATAGGTGGTTTGATAGCTCCCATTGCACTAACTGAAATCTGAAAGTTGTATGTGATAAATTCCCATAACAGCTTTTAATTAAACTCCCAAACTTCTGAGACAAGGACGAGCAAAATGGACATAAAGTACATTTGAAGTTTAGGCAAAGTACTCATTGTTACAGTGAAACCTTTCATTCTTAAACAAGAAATCCTACTTGCCGCTGAAAAGTCTCTCTGCAATTGCATGTCATGAATATCTTATCCTAGGTCCCAAAGAGAGATGCAAATAGGAAACTTAAAGAGATTAAACTCTACATCTGAGGATCCCCACCAAGCCTCTCCTCTCCATACCTGACCAAGTAATCTAAGTATGATGCAGGTTGAGCACTTTGAAAATCATTTTTCAGTCCAAGAAGGATGCAATTGAAAAGTAAAAATGATAACCATTGTGTCCATAGAACATATACAGAGCCATCATGGTTTGCCCATCTCTTTCTCAAGACCCTCATCTTAGTTTCACCTGTTTCCAAATCCAAAATGGCTGCCCTCAAATTGATGGTCTACCATAAATGTCTTTGCAGGATTCTTCAGAATGTTAGACCATGTCTCCATGTCTACCATTGTGCCTTCTGAGGCCTTGTTTTTCACCACCCAAATTAACAAAAGCACTGTTTTCATCATCGGCAGTGGTATTCGTCCCACCCTCACCCACGCCCTTACCCTTTGCCCTTGCAACAATGAGTCTTTGGCTTTGCTTTAATCGATAGGCTTTGCTTTAATCGATAACTGGGAGAAAGTGGACCTTTATGGGTTCTGAAAAACTTGTATACAAGTAAAAGGCTAAGAACTAACCCCATTTAGTGACACCAAAACACCATAGAGGATTAGCTTTTACAGAATTTCAAACAGGGTTTTACATTGTAAAGAGGGCCATTATGTTAAAAAGAAAGCTCAACATTTATATTAGAATCTAGATCTTCAATGTTACAGGTCATGATGCCTTTAGAGCTCAAAGTTGTATCACTGTTCAGATTGTTTCTCTAGCTTGGACTTGAAATAACAAATGACAATTTTTGGTTAGAAATTAAATCCCTAATCACTTGCGCACTTGCATATATTATCAACTCTTTTCCACCGTCTGCGCAATGATGGATGTATATCATTTGATTTATTCTCCTCTAAAACATAAGCCATCTTGAGCACTCACCTTAAAATGATATCCACTATATTCCAAGTGTCCATCCTTAACTCAATAATTAGCTTTTTAAATAAATATTAGTGTTTGTTCTATTTGGTATGAAGTCTCATTCAGCATTCTAGACATTTTTCTGAAGGACCTTTTAAAGTTTAACTGGTCAAAGACTTTTCTAAGGCCTTGGAGGTTGCCAGTGATGCATCTCATGTAGGCATTGGTGGTGAGTTAGGCCAAGAAGGACATCCTATTGCTTTCTTTAGTGAAAAGCTAAATGAAGCAAAACAACGGTAGTTTATAACAAGGAGTTTAATGTTGTGATTTACGCTTTGAGGTATTGGAGATATTATTTAATTCATGAGGAAATTTTGTTGTATTCTGATTATGAAGCTCTCAGGTATTTGAATTCTCAACATTAGTTAAGTGCAACATATGGTAAGTGGAATGCTTATTTGCAAGAATATACATTCGGTCTCAAACATCAGGCTAGTATTGAGAACAATGCAGCAGATGCTTTGAGTAGGAAAGTGCGTCTTCTTCTCTCTTTGGGAGATTTGTTGAGATGCTTGGTTGGTGATCGTGTCTCAGTTGGGACCAATTCTTCTAATAGCTGGGTTTGCTTTTGGTAATTTTATAAATAGGACTACAGCAAGGAGTCCATTGATTCAATTGAATTACCACAACGGGTAAGAAAAATGAAAATGCTGATAATTTTAGTCGAAGACATCCGAAATATACATGATGAGGTAAGAAGAAAAATTGCAACCAGCGATGAATACTATAAAGCATGGTATGATTTGCATCATGTGCTGGACCATACTAAATTCTGAAAAAAATAAAAAAATAAAAAACATAGTTCTAATGCTTATGTTCTTGAGCTGCTGCATGATTCAGGTATTAGTCCTATTTTTAATGTTAAAGATTTGACTAATTATCATAGCAAGCAGAATTTCAAGCAAGTTCTGAGGTTATTGCTCGATTGCCTACAATTCCTAAAATTTTAGGAGGATGAGCAGATCCATGAAGATGAAATTGTATTAATAAATAGTGGAGGTTATCACAGGTTGTTGTTGAAATGGAAAGGGAAACTACTTTCAGGATGCAGTTGGACTTCTCGAGAAGAACTTCAGTGCATCAATCCATATTTCTTGGAGTATTTACTTTCTCAAAACTAGTCGAGTTCAATCAAGTCAAGGGGAAATGATAGAAACCAAGCCCTAAAAGTTTATTCAAGAAGGAAGAAATCAAATTTTGATGGGCCTCTTACATTGATTTGGTGGGAGAATGATAATGGACAGCATTTATGGGAGATTGAGTAAATTCTAGAAGGTGTTACTGTTCACGTGATACTATTCGCAGCTTCTGTTTTCTGAAGTTTCCTATGTTTGTTTATTTTATTTGGGTATCTAGTTATTTAGAGATTTATTTTTATTTTATTTATTCTTATAAGGGTCATTACTAGGACTATATAGGAGTTTCTAAATTTTTTTCTTAGTAGTAATTTTTATTTTTAGTAACATTAATTGTCTATTTGAAGACTATGAGAATGAAGAATGAAGAATAATAGTTCGAATTTATCCTTTGAGTTCTCTCAAACCCTAGTGTAATTCTTTCTTGTTCGAGGTGTGATGTCTAAGGATCTATTGGTGTGATGCTAGCATGCATATCTTCTTTCTTTGCATCTATTGCTTTCTTTCATTCAATTTAATGGCTGGATTTCTATTTATCCTCTGCAAAAGTAGAGATCTCTTCAAGAAAACTGTTTCCATGGATTAAAATTTCGGATTAAAATTTCTTGTGGTAAACCCCGATTCCTTACACCAAAACCTTTGCCCTAATTCCTCTAAAGCCATCCTACATCAATTAGATTTCTCTCAATGACTATAAAATTCATGTGGGAACCCCTCTGAATGATGGAGCCAAGGACCACTAAAGTTACTCCAGTGCAATTCTTTGATCTTCTAAGAATACCAAGCTCAATATAGAAATGAACTAGGATCCATATATGGCTAAAATGGAAACTTACGATCAGGTGACCTATGGAGTCCTAATTTACACTAACTAGAAAATGACAGGAGAAATTTGGTGATGAGAGCCAAGTATGAGGTCAAGAGCCACAGTTGGATGTCTGACAAGGTTGCTGGTTCGTTTTGTGCCGTTGTGTGGATTTTCTTGAAACACATTTTGGGCTGGGTTCCCTAAAGAAAGTTCCGATAGTGATTTTTGGACTGAGTTTCTGTTCTGGAGAATGCATGATGAAAGTACACCTGTCAGGATAGTTTTCTCATTTTACCAAAGTGCAAAGTACAACCTGGTAAACTCTATGATACTAATGCTTGGAGATCAAAGGCAGTGCAAGGTGGAATGTGCGAGGAATAGTAAACTGGAAAATCTTTCCAATGAGCGCGCTTTTGATTGTCCAAGTAGAAGTGACTTCGGCTATTTGGCAGAGGATTTTTGAAGTATAGGGTTCTATCAAGTAATTTTGGAGGAGACTGCTAATGGGCAGTGAGATATGGTTCCCCTGGAGAGCCACATGCAGGAGTTCAACTCCCTTTAATGTTGCCTACTTTGTTCAAGATGCTTCATGGGGAAAAATTAATAACTCCAGGAAATTTTCATATTAAGGGAATCACCTAGTGAGTAGGTCTCATATTTGTAAGAAAGAGATAGAGTCTATGTATCATTTCTACTAGCATTGCTCCCAGATTGATGCCTCTGGGAGTTAATTTTGTTTATGCTTTATATCCATTGGTTGCTTGTTGCAAAAATCACCTAGGTGAAGGGATATATTATACCTCTAATCCCACAAGCACCTTTTTTGGTTGGTTTGGAGGCAGAAACCAGGAGAGTTTGAGGGGACTGAGATACTCATTTATTTTCTAGGCCTTGGGCTTAAGAACCTCTCTATTTTCTGCGTATCTTGCAAGTTTATGGTATTTATGAGGCTGGCATAGCCTTTTTTTAGATCACTTTGTTCTCCCTTAGGTTTTAATGGTGCACCTTGTTGGCACTTTGTTCAACACATCTTTCACTTATCAAAAAAGAAGTTAAAACTTGTCTTGCTTTCATACTTTGCCAAAGAGAACCTATGGTTAGTTTCGCTTCCCTGCTATAACTTGCCAGCATAAGTCAGTGTCCTTTGACAAGAGGAAGAACTAAACACTTAAAGATGTTGAATCAACACTGTTGATGTACCTGCACATGATGCTGTAGTTCAAAGTTCTTGCAATTAGTTTGCATACATACATGTCTTTGTAATAATATAATATACTCACACACACACACACAGATGCATATATACTCCCCCCTCCCTTTTCTTTAAGGCTTCCTGGTGATTCAGAATTTTGAAACAGAAGTGTCATGTCATCACCTAGAGAGAGAGCCATAGCAATCACATTTGCCATTTTTTCTATTCTTCTGCCAAATTTATGTTGTTTGATCTGTGGTCTTGCACTTCTTGCTGTTTGTTGTTTGCCAACTAATGCTGCAATCAGTAATAATCCAGATATCTTACAAGAAAAGTCTTAGTTATATTATGTGTTGGTCTTATTAATCATGTTTTTTAGTTGGCAGATTGTATTAAATGGGAAGTAAAGGTCGAGTGCCGCCTCCTTATTTAAGGCGCCCTCTTCCTGGACCTGATATGGTGCATCCAGATCCATATGGTCCTGGAGTCCGCCCTGCACCTGGTGCCTTCCCTCCATTTGATATGTTGCCTCCACCTGAAATTATGGAGCAGAAACTTGCTGTACAACATGGGGAGATGCAGACCCTAGCAACAGAGAATCAGAGACTTGCAGCAACACATAGAACCTTGAGACAAGAACTTGCAGGAGCACAACATGAGTTGCAGATACTTCAAGCGCAAATAGGAGCTGTGAAGTCAGAGAGAGAACAACAAATGAGAGGCCTTATGGATAAGATAGCAAAGATGGAAGCTGAATTGAAGACAGCAGAGCCTGTTAAGTTAGAGCTGCAGAAAGCACAAGCAGAGGCTCAGAATTTAGTGGTGATGAGGCAGGAGCTTATTTCTAAGGTGCAGCAGCTGACTCAGGATCTTCAGAGGGCCCACACAGATGTGCAGCAGATTCCTCCTCTAATAGCAGAACTCGAGAGTCTCAGACTAGAATATCAGCACTGCAGGTATGTTATAGGTTGATTTTGTGTCTGCTTTGAACTAAAATGGGAACTTGAAAGATAATAGTCTTGGCAGTCTGAGTTTAACAGAGATTAATGGGATTTCGTTGGCAAAGAAGGGTGAGGTTAAGGAAAAGAATTATTACAATTTTTTTCTGAAGCTGCTTTCTGAATAGATCTTCTTGCAATCTTTCTTGGTCTAATGCTTCATATGATTGACCTGGATTATGCAGGGCTACATATGACTATGAGAAGAAATTGTATAATGACCACCTTGAGTCCCTTCAGGTTATGGAAAAGAATTACATGAACATGGCCAGGGAAGTGGAAAAGCTTCGAGCTGAGTTGACTAATACTGCTAACATAGAGAGAAGAGCTGGTACATGAAGCTTGAGCCTGACCCTTTTTTTCTTTCTTACCTCCTGTCTCTCGGCATGTTTTTTTTTTTTTTTTTTTTTTTTTTTTTGTCCTTGCATTTATTTTGAGAGGGTTTGCACATGCTAATCAATTTAGGTGGGCCATATGGGGCTGCTGCTGGATACAATGAGAATGAAGATTCTGTACATCATCCTGCTGGACAAAATTCTTTTGAGGATGGCTATGGTGCTCCTCAGGTTTGTTCTTTAATATTCTTGGCTTTGTCCTCCATAACATAACAAATGAACTCTTATCTAAAGGTTTATTTATTCATTTTTGTAAGTTTCTATAAGAATTGGGTTTAAAAGTATCTGAATTTCCTTGCTTGAGTTGATCAAGTAATTTTAGCTTAGTTGTCAAAGTGGGACTTCAGCATAAAAGAAGTGTTGCCCTTCCCCTTGGCTTCCCTTTGAAGGAAAAAAATAAAAAAAAAAATAATAAAGAAGGAATTATAACTTCTTGCAGCCTATTCAGATGAAAGTGGCAGTCTTGTTTCACCAGTTTTTTGTGAAGTGGGTTCTTCCTTTTTTTTTTTTTTTAAATGATAGGAACTTGAGTTACTTTCCTTTAGGTGCATATAGGTAAACCCATTGGGCACACGCATTTTGTCACACAAACTGTGCGCACTGGACTAACACTTCAACCTATATGTGGGCTCTCCTAATAAACAGAATGCTAATTGAAGATATCACTTGGGAGAAGGTTAATAGACGATTTAACCACAATTTGAGAAGTAAAAGAATTTCTGTTTGTGAGAATTACCATCATTCCGGATACGATATGCATGGTTGGGAAATAGTCCGTGCTCAAGTTAGTGATGCCAGGACAGAATACACTCTTCTCCCTCCTGAAGTTAGAAGAAGAAAGCAAGCATAGAGATTAAGGAATTTTTAACTTTAAACTTTAAATGTTCCACCTCATACCCCACATTCCTCTTGGTCTAAGCTTGAATCCTGACTCCTTATTTCTCACTAGATACTGGAAAAGGAAAAGTATTAAAAGTAAAGAAAGGTAAGTGTTATACCTAAACTTGAGTTCAAGCATCACGATTATCATGTTTCATGCCTTGCATCTGATATTGTTCCTTATGTATGGCTGTGTATTCCTTTTTGAGATATTTGTCAACTTAGTGGTTTGATTGATCATTTCACCTCTCAAAAACCTCCAATATTTGCAATAAAGTGGGTTGCACCCGGGTTTTAAAAATGGGGGAGTTGCATCACAACCGCCAAGTAATTGATCATTTAAAAATACTACCATCATATTTTCTACAGTCTTGTTTGACAACACTTATCTGTGAGAGAAGATATTTATAGATAAGTCTGTATAAATAAAAATAAGTGACAAAGTAGTTTAAAATGTTTGGTTATCCAAAAATCTTAAACCATTGGATAAATTTGTTTACATAAATTTATTTGAATATCAAAAGCTGTAAACAGGATATTGTAAGTAAATATACTAAAATTTCCCTAATTAAAAATTCAAAAAAAAAATTCAATAATAAAAATTGTGAAATTAATAGCATAACAAGTTTTTAAAGATATTATTTATTTTTGTCCGATAGTTTTGAAAGAATATTGATTTTGATTCATAAAAAAAAAAAAAAAAAAAAAAGACAAGATTGATCACTTTTTTCTAAATCACTTAGTTTAAATAGTATTACCTGTTCTTTTTTCGATTACTAGACCCATCAAAATCTACCAAAGCACTTAATCTTAAGTGCTCTTACCCCTTGAACTTTTCTTTCAACAGTTCCTAAACTCCTGCTAAATCATCTAAGATTGATAACTTTTCCTTGTTCATCTAGAAAAATAAACCCATTGATCCATCTCAGTGATTTCTTTTTCATTCACTTGTGATACAATTTTATTTTGGCTTGGGAAACTCTCCAAAAGACAAGTCCAATATCTTGTGCAACTTTTGGGTCATATAAGATGCCGAAGTTCTAGTGTCCAATTTTCTTCTTAAAATTCAGGAAGAAACTTTAGCCTTTGACATCATAACAAATTATTGTACAAGAGGGCAAAATGTTCTTAAACAATCACAAATCAGCTAGGATAGCTGAACGGATGGACCGGCTGACAGTGACCCACATTGAACTTGTTTACAGGATCTCTCTCTCTCTCTAAGCTGATGACCTTAATGTGCTTATCTATCAGGGACGTGCTCCTGTTGGTGGGGGTGCTGCTAGTGGTGCTAATGTTGGTGGTCCTGCTACTCCGAAATATGCTGGAACACAACCTGGTGCTGCAGTTCCTAGAGCAAATTATGATTCTTCTAGAGGTCCTGGTTATGGTGCACAGAGGGGGCTAGGTTATGATCAGAGGGCTCCAAGCTATGATAGACAATGGGGACCTGGTTATGATGCACAAAGAGGAGCTGCTTTTGATTCTCAAAGAGGAGCTGGTTATGATTTGCAAAGAGGTCCTGGGTATGATGCGCAGAGAACAGGACCAGCTTATGATGCACAGAGAGGCCCAGGCTATGATGCACAAACCAGAGGTCCTACTGGGCCTCATGGGCAGGTGCCGCCTGTAAGCAGTGCACCTTATGGTTCTGCAACTCCACCTGCCCGTGCTGGTGGTGGATATGAGGCACCTTCTCAGGCAGGAAATCCTATCAGGAGATAATCTACAATGTCAGAGTTTCACAAGTTGACATTTTGAGGGTTGGTATATGACGCTGGTATAGAGTTTCACTTGCTTTGGCTCCGGCATTTCCCTAGACAGCTCAAGCAACAGAAGCTCTTTATGATTAGTTTTCTAGTTGGCATTTTGACTGGTCTGCGGATTTACATGAGGAGCATCTAGAGATGACTTCAAGTGGTCAGTATCATTTTTCTTGGTGGATATTCTGTAGCTTTTAAACTGCCTTCCCATTTACAATCTCTTGTATGGATATTAAGACCCCCGGTGTTACCCAGATGGTTCTATTTTGTTGATGATAATGTCAATTTGTGGGTTTTTCTCGCAATCCTTTTCCTTGCAATCTCTACGCCAGATTTTGGTTGCCATGTCTACTCTGGGACTCTCTCTTCACCTCCTACCTGTCCAGATTGCATTTCTTTTGTTGTTTGTAAATACGATATCTCATAATAAATACTATCATCTTTATTCCACATGATATGCAGCTTCTCTACCTTCTCTACCAGCTTCTAAACTCTTTGAAGGACTAAATGATTAGGGACTATTCCCCTTTGTGCGATACAGATGGATTTTACATAAAACTTTGGCAGTTGTAAGTATCTTTGGTTTGCTTTCTTAATTTGAGATTTGTTATTTATTATACATAAGCATTTTATTTTTTCTAAACTAAATTATTTTGCTAATGCTTCAAAGTAGGCTTATCTACATGCGAACTTTTGCAAACACATGCTAGTGAATATGGTTCGAAGCATATACTCTTAGATTAGTTTCAATTTACTTTTGTGAGATTAGAATGTTCTGCGGGACAAAAAATTCATTATGCCAATCAATCATTTCCCATTAAAGGCTTTTATTTGTACAATATCCGGCATGGGATTTGACTCCTTTGAGATTAAAATCATCACAAGGTAATCTTGTAATTAAGAACTTGTGTGGAAAGGTTTCTTCTCACTTTGGAATTATTCGATCTATTTATTATTATTATTTTTTTTATACTATCTCCGGTATCCATAGTTATATTTCGATTAATCCAGTTTGAGCGTTTATGGGGTTCTATTTAGGGAGTCTTTTCTATTTTCAAGTTTTAAATCAGAAACTTGGTTATGAGACTTAGCATGCTATCTCATTAAGCCGGCTCTGTCGGGGTATATTTATTACTTATGTGATGAATCAATCTCCTATCTAGCTCATGGCTACCATAAGAATTGGTGCATCCGGGGGAATTAACTTTTTGGCAAGCCACATTAGCACAGCACGCACTTGGAAAAAGCACTTTCTTTATGGGCGTTAGGCAACTCTCGCATGGAAGGAATTTTATTATGCAGTGTTTTAAAATGTAATAGGGTTCACTCAAAGACAATTGTATTGTTAAGCGAAGCAAATAAATAACAGCAAGTAAATAAAAAGCACGAGTGGCGCAACAATAATCTTTATTAGATAAAGAAAAATGATTACAACGTACTAGTTAGGGGCTTTTGGTAAACTCACAAGGGCTCTCAATGTTTGAAAAAATACCCAAAAAAAAAATGTTAAGTTACAAAAATGAAAACATACTATAAAGAACTATTGTGATATTACCGGACTACTACTACAACATGTGGTTGAGGCTTTGTTGTATGGTGTAAAAATGGTGGATTGTCACATTCTCCCCACTTATTCTGTCGCCATTCTCGGAGGCAGGATGTGTGCCTTTGCCTATTGTCTTGACCTCATCGATCTTCTTTTCAAAGTCCCGCAAGTCACTTCCATCCTCCCCGCTAGTCTCCCTATTCCCATGCCTTTCCACTTCACTAAGTACACAAATAGTTGTTGCATATTTCAAAAATTTATCTGTTGGAGGTGGGTCTGACTCCATAGATGATGGCTTTACTAACTTGAACAAAGGGGTTTGGCCTTTAGTCAAGGTTGATGGATGAGATTTGCAAAAGACCACCGGAGTGTGTTTTGACAGGGGAGACTCCAACGCTTAACTTAGAGAGAGGTTTTTGGAAGAAGAGAACATATTGAAAAACAAGTCTCGTAATAGCTTGTGTAGGTTTAGAGGAAAGGGCTGCACGTACCCGGTTGATGGACCTTGTGACAAATATATAGCTACCTAAGTGTAAGAGTCGTGTTAGCGGGGCATTGAAACCCTAATTTTCTTATGGAAGTGTCCCGAGATCACGGGAATCATGGCGAAAAGATTCCAAGAGATCTTAGCGACCTTCAATTGGTAAAGTCCTGGTGGTTGTTCGGATTTCTTTCCATGTGTTGGAGGTTTTCCTTCCATTTACGAAAGATTCTTTCTGTGTTTGTAGGCGAAATGAATATTTGCCTTAACGGATTACCTGAAGATCATCGATCACTAAGTGGACATTGTAATCAACCAATAGTTTATCGACCAGAATATGGTCAGTACATGCTCAGAGGGAGGCAATATGGGCCGTGTCTACCCATCTGGAAGATGAATCTCATATTGATGACACGTTTGAGTTGGTATGCCCCAGGTGACAGGGACTCGGGGGTTTAGGGCCTCATGACTATATCTGCTGAATGGTTAGCCGATCAGGTGGACATCGATTCATTGGATAATTGGGTCGTCGAGTGTTGTTTGTCAAGCTGTGGGCTAGTCTTGAGTCTAATATGGTCTGGACCGTTTTTACCATATATTATCATTTGTCCCCACTCCTATAGTTGCTTTGAAGAAGGAACATTAGGAGTATAGTTTGGATGAGACCCTTTGGACCTTGTTAATCAAGGCATTAAAAACAACACGTGCCATTTCGGTTATAACGAACCGTTCCCCTCATGCTTTTTATTCTGCACGTTCGTTGGTTGGTTCCCTATTACCTTTTTGGCGGTTAAGCTTTTTGATGATTATGCTTCCTGTAGAGATCTTTTAAGAGAAATGGCTAAGGGTTCGTCGTCTGGTTCTTTTCTGGGCATCAGAGACATCAGGTGCACCATGTCGCAGAAAGAATGACACGAAATTGGAAGTGTGATGTAGTTGGGTAACAACCTTGTGATCGTATCGGCGACTGACACCGATAAAGCCAATACAGCCTCGGGGAATCGAGTCCCAATGTACAAATAGTCAATGAGATACGGTTTGAAGGTACCCTACACCGGTCCTATAGCAAGGGTCTTGGTACGTTGGAACATATTTCCCACTCGATTGATTCCCAGCATTTGGCATTTAGTGGTGGCGTTTATTTCTCTGATGAGCTTTTGTCTATTGCATTTTGACTGTGAAGTCCTGGTGTCTGTGTTCACCTTGAAGAAGTGTGGGAGGAAGGGTTCTACTAAAGGCAGGTTCTACTTGCAGACTTGGCCAGAGTCAAAATGGAAGTTTGTCTATAGCGAGATTATCGACAAAAGTTTAATGTACAAGTACTTTTTTGTTGAATTCTTGGAGAAAAGTTCCATGCTGCGACTTTCGACGTTCGATGCAGACCCATTCACCGGGTTAAGGCCATACAAGGACTTTTGTAATTTGGGCTTTGTTTAGTTTGTTGGGGAGTACTGCAAGGCTTCACTAATGAACATTTGGATCGATCAACTTTTAGACAACGAAATGTTATCACTAGTGGGTCTTTTCCTTGTTGAGAAGAGGGCAATTGAGAGGCCCCTGTTGCTTGAGAAGGCAAGGAAGAAATTGGTTGATTGTCTGCGCATTCCTGCAGAGGTATTTGAAAGAGGTCACTATCAATCAACGGATGAGGGAGAGATTGGTGGAGACTCCGGAGGGGGTGAGAGTATGTCAAGGTCCCGTTGCTCGATTCGACCCTACTCACCTCATTGAGAGTTAAGAGGAGGCGAATACAGTTGTAAGAGTCTTTCAAGGACGAGCCTGGCGAGAGTTCAAAAGAGAAACATGAGTCTGCTCGGATGCCGACGAGCCAGATGAGGCCAGCAGAAGTGAGCGTCCTAGTGATGGGACTGGTAAAGGTGTCCCAATGAGAGAGGGCCATGTCTCTGAGGCTTCAACAGAGGCAGAGGGACTTTCCTAGAGCGTTCCAAAAGCACTAGCTCTGATTCGGAAGAGGGGCCTTCTGCGAGGCCATCTACTATAGTTCCGTTGTTACCCTCAGATGAGGGAAAACAGAAGGTGTTTGAGGAGGAAACACTCCCTTGTCACATTCTCGTTTGGTCTTTTGACCTTTTAAAGAGCACGAGACAGTGACGATTAGTGCTGGGAATCATCAACATTGCTATGTGGACATCGTTGAAGGGAGGCGGCTAGCTGATTGGTTAGATTTCTATCGTTCTGAATTTGAACTGAATAAACTCTCATTGGAGCAAGGCGGCGAGGCCCAATTTTTAACAGCTATAACGATACTTTTTTGTCCCTTGTATTCTATAACTTTTCCCCTACTAGCTCATTGACTTGTGTTCAATTGTCCAAACCATGGTCTTGGTAGAATTTCAAAAGCAGCATAGGGAATAGGTGCTGAATCATATGAGATGTCGATCTGAGCAGATGGTGGATGGTGGATAACATTTCTTGGTTGGAGAAGACTCTCTTGGAGAAGGAGAAGGAACTTAAGGGAGCAAGGTCTTTGGCAGCTGTTATGGGCGCTCAGGCTAAGGAGTTGGGACGACAATGGTCGGGCAGGATGCGGCCCTTCAACGGCGTAAGGAGCTAGAAGTGGAGGCCAGGGGGCGTGAGGCGTCCCTTCAAGCTATGAGGAAGCTGGCTGACATGCAGGGTTGGTCCCTCCAAGCCACCGAGTAGGAGCGAGCTGAGTTGAGAGCTGCCATCGCGAAGAATTCGTGCGCTTAGCATGGGCTGTATGAGAGACTTTAGTGTACCATGGAGATCATTCGGCAAACAGGGTTGACAGATGCTTTGCCCCTGGATGTCGAGGTCCCCGATTGAGCTTAAGCCTGTTGTTACTCCCATGGAGCTTGATGACCCTTCTGCCCCCTGATCGGAGTCTATATTTTTCCTTTGTAATTTTTCTTGTGTTTCCCATACAGATGTATTAATGAAATAGTCTTTTGTTTTTACTTTGCCTTAGGCTTTATGTCAATGGGGTCACCTTTTGGTGGATAGAATATTATTTGAGAGTAATGTCCCTGCTTTGGTTGGATTTTCTCAATGAATTCTGTGTATCAAGTAGATTAAATGTTATTTGCCTATTCAGGGAGCTGCGTCCCCATAAACTTTACTTGGGAGGATTAGATGATAGTGTTCCGCTCAGACCGAATGGTCTCTAATGACAAGACAAGGTAACTTTTGCTTGTTCGGGGAGATCAATCCCAACAATAGGTTAGGGCGACGTTGGCTCTTTTGGGGAGATTGATCTTAACAATAGGTCAGGGTGACATTGGTCCGTTTGGAGAGATTAATCCCAACAATAAGTCAAGGCGACGCTGGCCCATTCGAGGAGATTGATCCCAACAATAAGATAGGGTAACACTAGCCTATTTGGGGAGATTAATCCCAACGATAGGTCAGGACGATGATAGCCCGTTCAGAGAGATTAATCTCAATGATAAGTCAGAGCGATATTAGCCTATTCAAGGAGATTGATACTAACGATAAGTCAAGACGACATTGGTCCATTCCGGGAAATTGATTCCAACGATAAGTTACGGCGAAGTTGACTCATTCGGGGAGATTGATCCCAACAACAGGATAGGGTGACATTGACCCATTTGGAGAGACAAATCCCAATGATAAGTTCAGAATCAATAAACTAATTTAGCTCAATTAGCTTATAAGAGGAGGCAAAACACGTCATTATGAAAGAGATCAATAATAAATAGACCGAGTGCTAAGACTTAAATATTAGAGATTGTCTGATAGGGGGCATTATTGAAATAATTGTAAAAAGAAAGACTTAGAGCTTACTTGGGAGGAGGCACTGGGGGCTCCGAATTACAGGATATGGTTCTGATACCATTAGGCGTCTTGAATTTGACTTTCATGTGTTTTGTGCTCGGTAGTGCTTCTAGGGCGTTTAAACTAGGACACCCTATGATTGTATTATAGAGAAGGGAGCTTAACCACATTAAATATGGTTGGAACAATTGCGTGGTCGAGCGAAGTTTTGAGGGTCACAGGTTAAGAGATGATGCCATCGGGGTATATCCATTTGCCTAAGAGCCCCTTAATGGGTCTAGCATGAGGTAAGTGTCCTGGGGTATAACCCATCTATTGAAAAGTGTTCCAGTAAAGGAGATTACATCCGATTCCCTAATCGACAAAAATTCTTCTGACTTCGTATTTTTCGATTTTGGTCATAACAATAAGGGAATATGTCAATCAGGGTCGACCCTTGCTAAGTTATCGTTATTGAAACCAATCATGAACCTCTTTCTTTTGGGTGGTTTCCCCGCACGGGTGGCAAGGACCTCTTTAGATGGGAGCCGGATGTCTTAGTCTTTTAAAAGATTGGGGCTACTAGATACCCCTCCTCGTTCATTCGAGCATCAGCTCGGTTGCACCGGTGCAGTGCTTGTAGGATATGAGTCGGGAGGTAAGACCATAAGAGGTCATATCCATCTTGTACCTAGAGGATTACTCCATCGGGTCAATCGAGGGTGTCTGCCAAAGTGGCTGATCGTTCATTCTCTCGTTTAGGATTGTGAAGGCGCTGAAGAGGAATGTTCTACCTCTTTGTACTGATGAATCTTTGGAGTCGATCGCTTCGAACAAGGAATTTGAGCTTATCCCTTAGTTTCTTGCATTCATCGGTAGAATGTCCATGGTCTTGGTGGAAATGGCAGTACCGAGTTTTTTCCTTCTTGAGATCCTCCTTCGTGGGACAAGGGGGCCATTTAACGTAAGGTTTGTTGTGGATTTTAAGAATCACTTGGCTAGGGGTCTCATTCAGAGTGATGTAGGTAGTGAACTTTCGCTATTGCGGCGGCCCCTGGTGGGCCTTGTTAGGGGAGGATCGTTGAGGTGAACGACTACGCTCCTTCGGAGCTGGTGGCTCATCGTCCCTCTGACGTAGCAAGAGGAGGGATGTAGATTTTCTCTTGACCCCCTACTAATGACAAAGTGTGAGTCGAACTGCTGTCACAACTAAGAGAAACTTTCAACATTGAATAAGGGAAGTGAGTTGAACCATGCCAATACATTGCCCTTTAGGGTCGCTGGGAGGTGTTTGCATATGACGGCATCCGTTAGCTCTTTTAAAACCATCACAGTGATGAAGTGGGTGACATGGTCCCTTGGGTCATTAGTGCCATCGTATCTTTCCAAGGGTGGAAGAAGCACCTCACGAGACATTAGTTCAGAAGCAATTTTAAGGTCGAAAGGTGAGAGACCTGTGGTGTATTGGATAGGTTCATCTCTCCTCACATTTGCTCGTTTTAGCTCATTGGCTACAAGCTCCTCAACCTATTTTCTTAGATCATTAGGATAATGTCATGATGTCACCGAGGGCTCTCGGTGTTCTCTGGGCTCAAGTCTCCTTGTACATATATGACTTGACTCACGAGAGGAAGATTGGGCTCGCAGTCGAAAAGTATGACTAAGCTCTTCCAATTGCTTAATCATGTTTTGTAATATTGATTCCAGCCTTTCCACCTGGGGCCGAGTGGCTCTTTCTGGGGAAGTAGGAGCGACGGATGGTGCGGGGTGGCTATGGTAGCTGGTCAGAGGCTGCAGCTCGGTTGGGTTAGCAACAACAAGATGTTGTGTGGTGTTCGTTGGAGAGGCGATGTGCCCTTCCATCAAGGACACTGCTTTGGAGGCAGCCCTTGTTATTATTTGGGGAGACATTTCGATAAAGTAGGGCAACGGTGAGACAGGTTTCTTTTTAGTCTATTCCCACAGACGATACCAATCTATTGGAAGTGGATCTGACTCCACAGATGATAGCTCTACTAACGAACAAAGGGGCTTGGCCTTCAATTAAGGTTGATAAATGAGACCTGCAAAAGACCACCAGAGAGTGCTTTGGTGGGGAAGGTTCCGATACTCAAGTTAGAGAGCGATTTTCGAAAAAATAGAAAATATTGAAAAACAAGTCTCATAATAGCTTCTGTAGGTTTAGAGGAAAGGGCTGCACATACCTGGTCAATGGAGCTTGTGACAAATATATAGTTACCTAGTATAGGAGTCGTGTGTTAGCGGGACATGAAACCCTAGTTTACTTATGGAAGTATCCCGAGATTGCGGGTATTAGTCCCTAAACAACCAAGAAGGGGGTCAAATTGGTTGGTTTCAAGTTTTAGATTTTACTCTACTTAAAATCTTACTTAAAACTTATGGCCAAACTAAACGTAATATGCAAATACAAGTGCAAAAATAAAGAGAAGGGTTAGAGAGATCAAATCCGGTTTATTATGGTTTAACCTTGTACCTACGTCCACTCTTTTAATTCAACAAATTAGGGTCTAATGATGGCTAGGTTCCACTATGTTATGAGAGTTACAAATGCATGTATAATGCTGAAATATTGACAATCTATACCTTCTCCCTTGAAGATGACTTATTCTAACACTCACCCAAACCAAACTCTGTTACACCTAGCCTATGAACCCAAAAGAATGTTCTTCACACTCTCCCCAAACTTGTAAGACTACACAATGACTAAACAAAAGGTTACAAAGGTGAAAATCATAATTGACAGCAAGAGTATAGAGCAAAATATCAGAATAATTGTGATCGATAGGGTGTTTTTGCACGGAAAATTCTCTCAAAGAAAAGAAAGAATGATCGCTATAAAAGTACTTGAGTAAAGTCTGAATATTGATCTTTAAGATCCACTCAAAGTTCTGTCAAAAGCCTGCAAGTATCGAGTTGATTAAGGCTCTCAAAACCCTTTCAGAACCAGCCCTTTTCCAGAACTATAACAGTTTCTGATCCTGATTTTTCAGCCTAATTTGAGATCTAATATCTTACTCCCAGCATATCAAAATTTCTCTATAAAATATACTGAATCCCAAGAAGTGAGTCTACAAAACTGGTCTCGAACATGAAGATATAAGGCTGCAAATTTGGCTCCCCAGCACACTAACTATAGTAAAAAAATCTACTTAAGTTCCTTACTTTGAATTTGATTTTCTCCACCAAAATTTTTGAATTTTACTACTGTTAATATTCAAATTCAAATACCAACAATCCCCTTAAAGTGTGAAAAATTCAAATTTCAAAAAGTTAAACCATTGGAGAAGTTATAGGAAGCAAAACCTCCCCTAAAAATCAGAATGTAGTTCTGCCAAAATAGCTCCAAAGTCTGAACATTATTTTTTACCTTTAGTGAAAAGTTGGCTTTAAACCCTCCAAAAAATTTGAATTTGAATCTCTATTCATACATGTTTGGAATTAAATGTAACTCCCAATCTACACTTGATTTGCTGAATTAGGTTTTGAAAATAAATTAAAATCGTAACACATAAAGCTGTTTTGAATTTTGACTGCTTTTACCCAGCTTCTGTTCTTTTAAATTTTCATAAAAATTCTCAAACATGTGTTATTTGAAAGAATAAATGTTTTAAAGATATGCACACTTAGTAAAATCATTAATAACACATATAAGATTTTGTTATCATCAAAATATTAGGATTTGATAACAATTTCCTTAACAGCGGGAATCATGGCGAAAAGATTCCAAGACATCCTAGCGATCTTTGATTGGTAAAGTGCTAGTGATTATTCGGATTTTACTTCAGCTTATGGGAGTTTTTTTCTGCGTTTGTAGGCGAAATGAATATTTGTCTAATCACTAGATGGACATTGCAGTTAACCAACAGTTTATCGACCAAAGTATGGTCGGTGCATGCTCAGAGAGAGTATATGGGTCGTGTCTACCGACATGGGAGATAGATCCCGTATTGATGACATGTTTTGGTTAGTGTGCCTCAGGTGACAGGGACTCGAAGGGTCTAATCCTCATGACTATATCTACTGAATAGTTAGCCAATCGGGTGGACATTGATTGATTGGATAATTGGGCTGTCGAGTGTTGTTTATCAAGTTGTGGGTTAGTCTTGAGCCTAATATGGTCTGGACCGTTTTGGTCTTGTATCATCACACTATCTATTACCGCCAAGATAATACATAAGTCTTCCACCTTAGGAAACTCCACGATGAAATAATGAGAAACACTCATATAGTCTTCAGGTACCAGAAGTGGTTCTAAAATTCTATATGCCTTCTTCACCTTGTCCTTTTGGCAAGTGAGGCAAGTGCATTTGTGCTCTTGGACATCATCTTTCATTCGAGGCTAATAGTAACCCTCTTTTAGTGGAGCAAGCATACGCTCCCATTCCAGATGTCCCTCCCACAATATTTAATGACACTCACATAAAGGTGTCCTTTGAAAGCCGCCAGCTTTTGAGACATGCAACATGTTCCATCTTGCCATTAATAATTAATCTACCTTGTAAAAATGATGAGTCTTTACCTCTTTGATAGATTTATGATTCTCTAAGCAATAGGGTTATTCTCCAAATTCTCCATGATATGCTCTCCGTTAGAGGTAGCCACTGTACTAGTTGTAAGGTTGGCTACTTATTTGAAAGCTGCAAGTTCATCCTTTATACTCAAAGCTTCAGCCTCCCTAGTAGTGCATTCCATCTTGTACACCAAGACAAAATGTAAGTGAGAGGGCTATCTTTTCATTGCCAAAAACGTCAAGATAGTGAAGTGTTGAGAATGGTAAGTTGTTGTAACTTATTTCTGGCTTGAAAATGATAACACCTTGGGTAAAAAGACGCTATCATACCAGACTGAATGGCACTGCTCTTCAGATCACAAAATGTTGAATGTTCTTGATTGAACATTCTTAGGCTCAAATTAGGATTTTGCCTCCTTTTCTGGACTTTGACATTAATCGTTTAAAAATTCTTCAAGCTGTTCAGAAATACCTACTACAAAGACTAAATAAATTGTGTAGAAGTCTAAAGCAAAAGTATAAATTTCAATAAAGTGACAAGCAAAATGTTACCAAGCGATGGCAAAAATTGTTATTTTGACATTAATATCTTGACATGGCAAGAAACAAAGAGTCAGGCAGTATATCCAAATTGTTTATAGCATGGGATTAATATATCTGCTCTACTACACCCCTTCACTCCGGTAATAAGAGTGCTGTTCAAATTGTTTATGATAACATATTTCATGAGTAAATGAAATACAGAGATTTGGTGTTACTTCATCCAATAGCATCTATTTCATGAGCAAATGAAACACGTCAAGATTCGGTGTTACTTCATCCATCAACATCTACTTCATGAACCTCTTTGCCTGGTTTATGTTCGTTCGAAGGATCAACCTTCTGACCACTTTATGAAAAGTCATCTTCCTAGTTACTTTGTTGATCTCAGTACTAAGTTCAAATTGGAAACCACTTTATCACCTTGAATTTGGGGGGAAGGGGGGTGAGAGCAATCAATCCCTCAATCACACAAGTGGTATTAGCCATCTTGTACACCGATCAAGAGAACTGTGATTGAGGATTTTGTACGCCAATTAAGACACTCATCAAGGGAGTGTAGTTGAGCATCACTAATAAAGGATGAATGAATTTGACTTTGTACATATTATCTCTATAAGGTCCTCTAACGAAATTAGGGCATAGCAATTTACACTTTCAGTTGCTAATTTTTCCTTATGCCATTTTAATATATAATTTTTTTAATTGGCAAAAAATAATAACGATGTCTTTCTTTTTGCACGACGAAGGATAATGTAAAAGACTTGAACGGATCTTAATTATGACATTGTGTAACAGTCTAGCTCAATAGCCTCTGCTAAACTAGTTGGAAGTTTGGAGATTGCTCAGGAATTACTTCACGGACTATGGTTGAATGAGGGTGGAGATGTTAGCTCTAGGAAAGTAAGTAGAAAATATGATCAATACTGTTGATGAAGGGGTGGAGTGATCAAGAAGCTGTATTATGGTAATGCGGTAGGAAATAGCAAAAACAAGAGGAAAAAGTAGAGGGAGGAGTTAGTTCGACAGAGAGAAGGAGAGAGAGTAAGAAGGAGAGATAGAGAAAGAGAGATTAGCTTTCAATTACAAACCTTTTCTCCTTTTTTTTGTACAGGTTCCTATATTGTATACTTTCCAACTACTTCAGTTAGTTGGTTTTACAATTAGAAGAAGTCCTTCCTTGCCTATTCTCGAACTACTACTTCACTTCTTGAAGTAGTTAGTTGTTACACACTTCCCCCCATTGAAGGAATCCTTGTCCTCAAGGATTAAAGCTTGAAAACTGAGTCCTAATAAAATCTAGATCTTCCCATGTAGATTCTTCAGGACTAAGGTTAATCCATTGAACCAAAATCTGTGTCATAGGTCTTTTGTCTCACCATATAACTCTTCTTTTCAACACTGCCTGTGGTTCCACCAAGGCTTATCTGTCAGGCCCCAACAATGGTAGAGTTGGCATTGTTGTTTGACTGGGTCCCAGCTTCTTTTTAAGTAATGACACATAAAAAATTGGATGAATTTTTGATTCAGGAGGTAGTTGTAGCTTATAAGCCACTTTTCCAATCCTTGTCAATACTCAAAAAGGTCCATAAAACTTGGAGGAAAGCTTAAGTTGTCTCCTTAATTCTATTGATTGTTGTCTATAGGGTTGCAACTTCAAATAAACCATGTCTCCCACTTGAAATTCCTTCTCTGTTCTTTTAAGATCTGGATATGTCTTCATTCTATTTGGAGCTTTGGAGAGATGATCTCGAAGAATCTGAATCATAGCTAGCTTATTCTTTATGCATATGGTCCTAGAGGAATCTACCTAGGCTGGTAGCCATACAATGCTTCAAAAGGAGTCATCTTGATGTTGCAATGAAAGTTAGTGTTGTACCACCACTCAGCCAGACTCAACCATTAAAACCATAGTGTAGGTCTGTCTGAAGTCATGCATCGAAGATAACATTCAAGACATTGATTCAATCTTTCACTTTACCCATCTATTTGGGGGTGGTAAGCACTACTGAGTTTCAGTTGTGTACCTAACAGTCTTGACAATTCCTGCCAAAACAAGCTGGTGAACACTTTGTCCCTGTTAGAAATTATTGAATCTGGTAGACCGTGTAGTTTAAAGACATTATCAATGAATGTTTGAGCTACTTTTGCAGCAGAATATGGATGTTACAGAGCCATGAAATGTCCAAATTTAGTAAGTCTATCAATGACTACTAAAATGGTATTGTAGCCTCTAGAATCCAGCAACCCTTCAATGAAGTCCATGCTCACATGTGCCCATGCTTGAGTGGGAATAGGTAGAGGTTGTAGCAGTTCAGGATAAAGAACATTCTCATGCTTGTTCTTTTGACAAATGTCACACTCTTGTACAAATTTAATTATATTATTCCTCATAGAAGGCCAATAAAAGGTAGACTTAACCCTCTTCAAGGCAGCTTGTTGTCCAGAATGTCCCCCAGTTGCTGAACTATGCATCTGGTGTATTATTTTGTTCTGAGTTGAGACCCACTTCCCACCATAATTCTCTTCTTGAATTTCAAAAGTCCATCGTGGTATTGAAAGTCAGGAATGCAATCTGGCGGTATAGTAAGTTGGGCTATCATCTGCTGGTATTCTTCATCCTCTCTGTAACTCTGAATTACTTCAAGAATCCATTGAGGTTTTACTGCAGAAATAGTTGTCAAGGCTCCTTGTTCCTGTTACTCCTCTTATAGTTCCCTTCTTGACAAGGCATTAGCCACTCTATTCTCACTTCATTTCTTATATTGTATTTCATAATCAAATCCCAATAGCTTGGTCAACCATTTATGCGCATCATGTTATTGAGTTTCTGCTCTAGCAGATACTTCAGACTTTGATGATCAGTCCTAATTATGAAATGATGTCCTAGCAAGTAGTGCCTCCACTTAGTGACTGCCATGACCACTACCAACAGCTCCTTCTCATAAATGGATAATCCTCTACTCCTGGGACCTAATGCCTTGCTTAAGTATACAATAAGTTGTCCTTCCTACATCAATACAGCTCCCCATCCTTGACTGCAAGCATCTGTTTCCATCACAAATGATTGGGTAAAATCAGGCAATCTCATGATTGGTGCTGTGCTCATAGCTATTTTAAGTTGATTGAAGGCTTCCTCTGCTGGTTTATCCCATAGAAAACCATCCTTCTTTAGTAAATCATTCAAGGGTCTTGCAATAATTTCATAATTTTTTACAAACCTTCTGTAATACCCTGTTAGTCCTAGAAAACATCTTAAAGCCTTGACTGACTTTGGAGCTGGCCAGGATAGGTAGCACTCTATTTTCTTTGAATCCACTTAACTCCTTCCCATATAACTATATGGCCAAGATATTCTACTTGTGACTTTGCAAATGTACATTTGGATAACTTGGCAAAGAGCTGATATTGTTTGAGTAAATCCAAAACTGTTCTAAGGTCAAGATTATGTGTAGTCATGTTTGAACAACAAAACAATATGTCATCAAAGAAGACCAAAAAAAATCTTCTCAAATAGGGTTGGAAAACATGATTCATTAGAGCATGGAATGTGGCAGATGCATTGGTTAGCCCAAAGGGCATGACAAGAAACTCAAAGAGACCATGATGTGTTTGAAAGGCAGTTTTCTCTACATCCTATGGCTTGATCCTTATCTGACGATAACCTGCCCTCAGGTCTATTTTTGAGAAGATTCTGGAACCATGCAATTCATCCAGCAGTTCTATATTAAGAATATGGTACCTATTCTTAGTAGTGAGTTGGTTTAGTTGTTTATAGTCTACACAAAATCGCCATGTCTCATCCTTCTTCTTAACCAACAGGGCAGGAGATATATAAGGGCTAATGCTAGGTCTGATAATGCCATTACTCAGTATTTCTTTGACTTGTTTCTCAATTTCTGATTTTTGAGAATGATGATACCTAAAAGGTTTAAGTTTGAATGGTTGTGAATCTGATTTAAGTACAATGGAATGGTCATGATTCCTTTGAGATGGAAGGGTGGTAGGTGTGGAAAAAACATCCTTATATTCAGCTAAGAGTAGGGAAATAGCATTTGACTCCTCAGAGTCTCTATTCATTTTGGACTAACAGTTAAGGTTATAAGGCTCTGTAGCTGTTGTTGTCTAAATTTTATATTTTTTTTGCCTCTGATTAGTTTCATCAGAGGTTGCTCAACCCTTCCTTCTAACACTATCTCATCTCCTTTATTGTAGAATCTGACTTGCAATTTTTTAAAGTCAAAGGTAATGGGACTGTAATTGTACATCCAATCCACTCCTAGGATGACATCTCATCTACCTAAGATAATTACTCTCAAATCAAAAGAGAATTGATACTTCTGAATCATCCATTTAACATTGCTTACCTTGGTTTTGCTGGAAATTAAGCTCCCATCTGCTATTTCTGCTCGCAGGATTTCTGTGGCTTCTGTAATCAGTTCAAGTTCATTGACCAACCTCTGATGTATGAAGCTATTTGAGCTTCCTGTATCCACGAGGATTGTTATGAGTACTCCCTTAAGTGTACCCTGCAATGCAATTGTTTGCCTGTGCATTCAACTAGAGAGTGTATATAGAAACACTTCTAAGGCCCCTTCAAATTGAATCTGATTCATTTCTTCTGTTGTTTCTACTTCTGTGTCTTCACTAGCTTCAGTGATTTCTACGGCCAATATGAAATTGAGGTGTCAGAATTTGCATTTATATCTTAGGATATATTTCTCCCCACATTTACAACATAAGTTGTTGTTTCTTCTATACTGAATCTCCTGTCGGTTATTCTGGGTATGTTGTGAGCAGCAGTGGTTTCCCCTTGCTGATATCTGTTGTTTCCTGCTGACTGTGAACTTACTGAGGGAAAGACCTCATTACTTTTTCCTCCTATGTTTATGTCATTCATACTCCAGGGCTTATTAGGATTAGTTCTAAAGACTGTTCTTGTAACAATGCAATTTTGAAAGCTTGAAGAAGGGTGGATGGCTTCATCATCCTTAGTGTAGACTTTATCTCATCTCTTACCCCACTAATGAAGCTGGAAATGAAGTAGGACTCAGAAAGTCTTGGGTTTTTCTGAAGCATCATGGACCAAAGTTCTTCAAACTTCTCTTGATATTCAGATATGGAGCCAGTCTGTTGCAACTTATTGAACTCTTCTATTTCATCCTGCAACCCTTTTCCTTCAAACCTCTGACATATCAGTCGAGAGAACTCTTCCTAACTCATGTCTTTCCTTGACATTTTGACCCCTTGATACCAGGTTTCCGCCTTTCCTTCCGAGTACATTTCCACTGTGTCTACCCATTAATGATTAGGTATATGATACATAGTGAAGAACTTGTTGTATTTCTTAATCCAAGCTCTTGGATTTTCTCCCAGGAAAATTGAAAGCACAATCTTAGGTGGATTAGGGACTAGTACTCAAGAATTGTCTTTCTTATTCACCTGATATTCACCTTCCGTCCTTTGCCTTCCTTCTGGAGGGGTGGGTAACAGAGGAGAATTAAACATTTTTTCAAGAAAGATCTCTTATGTCCTATCTTTCTGAGTTGCTTTGTAGTGGTTGTTGAAGGTGATCATCAAGCCTTCCATTCTTTGGAGTCGATACTCTCTGAACTCGTTGGCCAATTCTTGGATCTTGGTATCCAGTTTCTTGAACTGATCTTCTTGAGTTTCCTGATGAGTCCCCTTTGCCATGGATTTCCACCAACCAAGAACTCTGCTTTGATACCAAATTTGTAACAATCCAGCTCGATAGCCTCTGCTATACAAGTTGGAAGGTTAGAGATTGCTCAGGAATTACTTCACGAACTATGGTTGAATGAGGGTGGAGATGTTAGCTCTAGGAAAGTAAGTGAAAAATATGATCAATACTGTTGATGAAGGGGTAGAGTGATCAAGAAGCTGCATTATGGTAATGTAGTTGGAAATAGCAGAAACAAGAGGAAAAAGTAGAGGGAGGAGTTAGCTCGACAGAGAGAAAGAGAGAGAGTGAGAAGGAGAGATAGAGAAAGACGGATTAGCTTTCAATTACAATCCTTTTCTCCTTTCTTCTGTACAGGTTCCTATATTGTATACTTTCAAACTACTTCAGTTAGTTAGTTTTACGGTTAGAAGAAGTCCTTCCTTGCCTATTCTCGAACTACTACTTCACTTCTTGAAGTAGTTAGTTGTTACACATTGTTGTATACATAACAACCTCAGGAGAGAGGGAGAGAGGGAGAGAGAGGGTGGATTGACCGGAAGTAAAAGGAACCTGAAGTGCCCTTTTGTGTACGTAATTCACCCGATTTTTTTTTAAAAAAAAAAATTAAAATAACCCTATCACCAAACTAATTCCACGTCTAATTTAGATTGATCGGGTGTTAAACACTCGATCAATACTATTCACATATTAGTCGAGTGTTCAACCTCCAGTGTGAATAGTGTTGATCGAGTATTCAATACTCGATCAACAGTATTGGTCGAGTATTCAATACTCGACCAATATATGTATAGTGTTGGTCAAATGTTGAACGCTCAATCAATCTATAGGTTAAATTTGGAATTAGTTTGGTGATAGAATTATTTTAAATATTTTTTAAAAAAATTAGGTTAATTCTGTAGATAACTTCGTGATACGGGTGACATATTTATTAAGTGTCATGAGCCCCTGAACAGAGAAAGCCTTTATGCTAAATCCACACTATCTCCCACTTGTGAAGGTGCAATTAAATACTCCCCCAGCCGGAAACGATGATTAAAAATAATATCATCAATAACACAAATATTATCAAGTTCCTTCAGGGAACTTGAGTTGTGACGGTCTCTTTCATCACCGGACACAACGTTAGAGTCAAATCTTTTAGATTTTCAAGACGTTCAGGTTTTTGTTAGCATCAACCAGAACCACATTTGTTGAACTTTGACTGGACATCAGTGCTTTTATTCTTCACACCACCTACGATTATATGCTCTTGTGAGGTTTAAGCGGACCTCCCCATTCCTTGTAAATAAATGAGCACAACCACACACACACAGGAAAAGCAGAAAGGAAGTTCCAGACGTCCAAAGAACCACAAAACCATATAAATATGATTACACTGAGAAAAAAACTTTGTTTCTGGACATTTTCACAGACTTGGTTTAGTCATGATACATCAGATAGGTAGTCTCTACACAGTTAAATCACAACTACGAGAAAAGATACTTAATCCAAACGTAGAGCGATACATTTGAACTAAGAGAGGAAGTCGGAGAAGTGCAAATGAAGTAGCAGGAAGGCAAGCTAGGAGAATAATTGGCACAATGAACCATCCATGTTGCTGACTTGTAGAGATCCATAGAGTTGCCGTAACAGCTGCAGTCATAGCTGCTATGGACACAAATAGCACGGAAAGACCTAGAATCAACCTCTTTGGCAATGACTTCAAAAAGTCATCTTCTGCGTAGCAAGCAATTGAGATGGACAAAAACGTGATCAGGGATGCAGTTGATGAAAAGAATGCTACAACATCTGATATAACAAAAACCACGAGTGAGGTATCATTCTGGGAGATAGGGATGCCAGTCAAAACTGGGATGCATATTAAAACTGCAGCATATGCGATGGTCGCAATGAGTGTAGCCACAACCACACATGATCTTGCAGTATCCGTCACCCACTTCTCCCCCTTTCTCAGCAAGTCCTTGTGCTCTTCCATGAACAAGACACGAGGAGTTTTCCCATTTGAATTTGTCAATGATCTGAATAAGGGATCCACAACATCCTCAACTGCCTACAGCAAAATAAAGCATATACAACAATCACCTTAGCCTTGATCCTAAATTTTGGGGTTGGCCGTTTGAAAGAAAAAATATAGTAGAGAGGAAAAAATTAAAAAAATAAAATAAAAATTTACAAAAAATAAAATCAAATCAAATTTTGAAAACAAAATAGAGAAGATAACACTAAAAAATAAGAATAAAAATAATGAAATAAGACAAATAAAAATAACTATCCATAGAAACAAGCACTTAATTACCACATATTTAAATTGTAAATTCAATTAACTTTTAGCCCTTAATGGTTGTTGAACAAGCACTTAATTACCTTGAACCATTGAAGTTCTCGCTGCATTTGTAGGGCTGCACAGGGAACAGAATCATGTTTGGAAGCAGGTGGTAGTTTTGCTGCAAGATGCAATGTATTGTTGCCATTATCAACCCTAGAAAACCTCAAAACTTTCTGTGAATTCAACTGACATATTAGGTTGAAGATCTTCTCATAGCGATTCTCAATTGCAGTGTGAAATACATTACTCTCATTTGTTAACAGCCAGCATAGATTGGGTAAGTAATAAACAAACCCAATCAAAACCTCTACTATTCCATTTTTCGCAGCTATGCTTAAGATGTTGGCCATTGCAAGGTACTCATATGCCTCTGCACTGGTTGAGATCTTGGCTAATATGAACTCCATTAGCTGTATAGACTGTTTATGCTTTAATTTTATAAGGTAAACCTCCTTAATGAGAGGAACTGCAATTAAAATTTAAACAAGTCATGAATGATCAGTCATCTGCTTTAATCAAAAAGTATACAAATGAAGCTTTACATACCACGTGCTGCAAAACTCCAGAGCAGGTCTTTCATTTTCTTGTATCCTATAGCCAAAATGCAAGGAAAAATCTAGTAACTTAGAGTTAAAAATTAAACATTGGGTCAAAATGTTGAATTGGTTTGTTCTAGGTTTCATCTCTTGGAATACCTCTGACCATGCATGCAAATGGAAGACGAATTAGCATCTTTCCACCTCCTCTGCTATTATACCGCGAGAGGCATTCATTCCAATAGTTTAACCTAATGGCTTCGGAAAAAAAAAAAATTGTGTAAAAAAGTGTCAAGAGCTATGAACCACCTATATTGTCCTCCAAAATTCTACAAATGAAATGGAATTAAACAACAAAAAGAACTAACATGAGTAGATAAGACGCTGCCAGAAATTAAGGTGGGTTGCACTTGGAAAAGCTGAAGGCCTTTGAACCAACACATCTAGGGGAGAGAGACAATCATATCTACACAATGCAAGCTCCGGATACCTTTGAAGCAGTTCAAATGCAACATCTATACAAAAAATTTCATGCATCATTAGTCGCCATGGTAGTGATTTGTAAATAAGAGTGTCAAAAGTAGACTCACCATAGAGACCATCGGCGATTATGTTATTCAACAACTTTCCACCAGCTTGACTGCCAAGAAAAAGAGCTGTTTCCCAATCCCCACTCATTGCAGCTCTGTACAGAGTTCAGTCACCTAGAAGATAGAACACAATATATGCAGCTCTCAATGCCAGAAACAAGTGGTCAATCACTAAAATCATAAAAGACTAATTACAGAATAAACAGACTCTCCATTAAATCATAAAAATATGTGGCGTCTCAAATTCAATTGAAATAGAAAATCATTAAAAGCTCAAATTCAATTTCAAACCCTAAATTCACCAAAACCCATTGCCAGTCGAAAACTCATTGAAAGCTCAACCGATCAAAACAGCTGAAATTATGCAAGATTCAGATCAAATTTGCCAACAGTTGGATAAACAAATAAATGCAATATGCAAGCACAAATAGACAAAGAATTAAAACCTAACTCTAGGGTTTCACTTTTCTTTCTTTTATTTGAGAAGTAAAAATAATTCAAAAAAAAACAAGAAGCAAACCAAACATGACAATTGATTATGTAAAATGAAGAAAATGAAAAGAGGAAGTAGAAAGCCAACCCGAATTCCCAATAAACAGATTTATGAACAACACAACACACTCAATACCCTAATTGAAAAAGACCCACAACACAATATTACCATTAGAGAGAGAGAGAGAGAGGACAGAGAAAGTGAGAGTACCTGAAAGATGGTTGATCGGCAAAAAATGAAGACAATCGAATTTTGAGGGAAACACCAGCGATCATTGAAAGAGAGAGAATGGACAAAAAAAGTGAAGTGAAGCGAAGAATAAGGGAAGTATGATAGAAGAAAAGAAATGGGCACAAGGGAAGTTGGATTCCAAACCTAAAACTCAGCCACTGGACAGAAATGGCGGTTCCTTTCTGAGATTTCTATTTCACCTGTACATAATCTAATACACAAATGGGGCAATTTTCATTTTTCTTTTTTCATTTTTTCTATTTTCTATACAAGTTAAATATTATGTGCACGTTTCATGGTGCAATGACACGTTAATTCTATTCGGAATTTGCAACTTTTTTTTTGGGGGGGATGTGTTTGGTTGGTGTATATTTCCCTTCTTGTTCACAGATTAAAGGTCTTTTTTTTTTTAATGATTTTGATTTAAATACATGATCTGATTCAAATTTATTCTTTTTTTTAAAAAAAAATATCTTTTTACAAATCAAATACTTTACGATAATTAAATTTTATATTAATTAAATATTTTGACCGGATAATAATACTCATAATAATATTAAGAATTTTTTAAATTAAATTTGTTGTTGGATTTTACCGATTATAGAAGAAGAAAAAGTAATCAATAAAACCTAAAGAAAAATAGAATATAAAGAACTAAACTCAAATGCCTTTTTATTTGAATTAAAAGCCCTTGACTTTTTTTTCCCCGACTGAGTAGGAAAACATATAGTTGATTAGGAGTACTATAAATGTAGACCCTTTTTTTTTTCTTTGGGCAAGTTGTCACATGAGAAGAATTTCCTAAAAGTACCGTGTGTTAGATGAAAATTTAAGTAAGTAAATATCTATTTATTTTTTAGAATTATAATATATTACAATATTACAATTATTTATCTTTTTTTTAATTTAATAATATATATTTTTTATTATATAGAGATTGAAAATATATACATACACAAAAATTTAAACGTTAAATCTTAGAAAGAATAATTAAGGATGTCATTATAAGAATTAATCTAATAATATATGAATCAATTGAGAGTAACCCAACCTCATTGCCCATGATCTCTCTTTCTCTCTCTCTAAGGGAGGAGATCATAAATTAAATTATTGAAAAAGAATAATAGGAGGTATGGGACCTCACACATCTGGATGCTATATTGTTATAAGCATCCTCCATTTCACCAAACACAAAGTTCTTGATCTAGTCAATTTCGCAGCTGAAGGATAATTATCTCAAAAATTTAGCTAAAAATTCAATGTTAACGAAACTACAAGGAAAAAACTAACACAATATAAATGTTTGCATTTTGTGTTTTAGTTTTTAAAGTTTGAAGAAATGATTTCAAAATTTAAGAGAAATCAAAAGATTTATACTTTTATTGATCACAGAAAATATATAGTTATATAAGTTATAGTTCGTAGGAGTTGCAGCTCCAACATCTCTATTTTGTATTTTAACAGGTCAAGCCAAGCCCTTTGCCCGCGTAAGCTTAAATTGAATTCATAATCTCTCCTAGCATGTTATCCAGAGAACAAAGCTTAAATGCGAAGGAATTCTTTGTTGATTGCAACAGGCTGTGACTCCGAAAAGTTCTTATTGATGGATAAGCTCTAATTCAAAAATATTAATACATTAAAACTAAATAAACCTAATTCTCTTCAATCTTAAGTTTTCTATAATAGAAATGGTAACAGTTTCAACAAGAATTTCAAGTCTTGTGATGCCTCCGATGACTGACTCTAAAGATCAAACAAAAACAAAACCTCCAACCAGACATAATGTCTTAAGCATCCTTGAACATTCAACATATGATGGAGGCAATGAAATCACGTTCAAGCTTAGGATGGTCCATCCGATGATGAAAAAGCTCTAATCCATCTAGCATGATATGTCGAAATTTAAAAGTCTAGTTCTTCAATATCATACCACTGAAAAAGAAAAGACCGATATCCTTCATTTTCTAGGAACTGATCCAGTCCGGGGTTAAACAATGGCGAGATACAATGTGATCTTCCAGCGTGACATTCCTTGGCCATTCTAATCCAGCCTGATCAGGCTGCTCATCACAACCACCCAGTAACAAGCAAGCAGATGTTTGGATGTCAGCAAATGCATTTGCCATGCCTCTGACTTCTATTGTACTGACCCATCAAATAATCCCAACCTCACAGCATAATTTTGTCGCAAAACTTCATCGAACTCTTTTATCCAGCAGAATCTCATCCTAGCTTTCTTGCTTACATGGAAACGTATCCTCAAATCTAGAAGTAGAAGGCTGTGACAACACTGGTATTCTCGGACAACATTTTGGGAAAACCTCTCGGGCTCTCCAGTAATTTCATTGAAACCACAAGCTGATTTTCTACATCTGCCGGAATGACTATCTATTCCTTAGGACTGCAGTAACCAATCCTTCAACTAACCCCCTTGTGGTGCAACTGTATACTCCATTATTGGACACAGCAGAAATAACAAGGTCCATGCTTGGCTTTCTTGTGGTTTATTCTCTGCAGATGGAACAAAATGAAGTACATATTGCGATTAGATGAAGAAAGGTGCCAGAAGAAAAGCAGCTCACTGTTTGATCTTTTGAGATGAACTGAGAGGAATCAAGAGAACATGATGGTGCCATTGCTGACTGAGAAGCAGAAATATTTGAGCAGAGGATTGCAAATTGGAAAATTGTGAAGAAAATAGTCAGACAATAGCAATTTGACCAAATGGAGAGAGAGAGAGAGAGAAAGAGAGAGAGAGAGAGAGAGGTCAATGCGATGGAATTTTGGGACCAAGATTTTTTTTCTCGAATAGTCTCTAGATCACTCAAAACTCTTGTTTGTGATAAAAGTTGAGTTCGAATCATGCCTTCCCCCTCGTTGCCAAGCATAAAAGGAAAAAAAAAAGAAAAAAAGTTGTTGGTAAATGGCCACGTAGGGGCATTTTACCATGGTAAAAGGTAATTTGAAATTCAAATGGGGATAATTGAATAGCTCCCAATATCCCATGATTTGCCTAACTACCTCCTCATGATCTAAAATTGTACGTGAACTTCAATTTGAGAAGAACAAGACTGTGACACTATTCTGTAGATTGTGAATTGAGATTACACATTGAGTGAGTGAGAGAACTCATTTTGAGAGGGTTTATAAAATTCTGAGCAGAGGATTTTCTACGAAGTTTCAATCATCAGACTTAAAATTGAGACATTGTGAAATCGCGGTAGTGGTTCATATTGTGATCATCATCCGACTGCGAGTTGTTTAAAAAAAAATTTACGGTTCCTGGGGTTTTTTGCACTGCTCATCGAGGTATACCGAGAACTCGACTTATTTATGATTCCAAAAGTTTATTAAAATACTTTCGCTGCATGATTGTATCATCAAACTCTAATATTGGTATCAAAGCGATGTTAAATTTATTAAAAAATAAATTTTCAAAATTTTAGGCATGAAAAATATAAGATATAAAATTTGGGATTCATATCACGATTAAGTTTCGTAAATCCAATTATACCACGATGTTACTCATGATATGTGGATCACGAAAATAATTTTTTCGTAATTTTTTGAATACGTTTAGACCATGAAAATTTCAAATAAAGTTCTCGGCCATGAATAGTGACCGAGACACTAAAACTCTAGATTTGTCAAGATTGAGGATAAATTGTTGCATGAGAATGATCCATATATGCTTCTGACAGGATGATCTATATTTTGATATAAATATTGTGTACTATTATTGTCGAAAAATGGAGTTTCAAAAATGACCGCGAAGGGCTGAAATTTTAGACTCTCAATTCACTGAGGTTTGGGCGTGAATCTTCCAAAAATCAAGTTAAGAATGATTGGAAAATGAGGAATTACAGTTTCCCATGCAAATAAAGTAAAAACAAGGTCGGAAAAGATATTTTCTAGTAACCGGCTTGAAAAAACCGACTGCAGGATCCGTCAGGCAGAGAAGACCCGACTTGGGTCCTGAGTACGTGCATCTCACACGCGTGACAGGCACATGACATGCGGAGGAGCTTGCACATGGAGCTCATGTACCGGGTCAGTTTCGACCCGAAACTAGGTCCGACCCGGGTCACGACTCGGAAGGCGTGTGAGAGCGCGTGACAGATGCGTTGCGCATCTGTCATGCACTACCTTGCTTCCCACGTGCATGCAGGTACGTGAGGACATGCCGTTGGCGCGTGGCGGCACGTGGACCCACCGGCGGTGCGTTAGGTCTTGCTGGAACGAAAAATTTTATTTTTCTGAGGATCCTATGTCATTAAATATGACTAATTGTGGGTTTTTGTATACCGAATTCTAGTCCAAATGGTAAGATGCAATCATGGATCGTGGTGTATGGTGTCCGTTGACTTATACGCTCATTTTGGGGTCTGTACTCGAATCATTTAGATCTTGTTAATTCATAGAGTGCACAAAATTGTGAAATTAAGCATTTTTTGTCACTAATGTCTCTCTTTTTTGTATGATAGAGATTATGGTTGCTATAAAGACTATCATATTGGATCTTATGAAGGGAGACAAGTTGAACAGTGACAATTATGACGTTTGGCACAGGAAGGTTCGGTTTGTTTTCGAGAAATAGGAACTCGAGGAAGTTCTGAAGCAGGAGATGAAGGATCCTGAGGTGGGTACCGTGCCACAGGTAAGATGGAATCAGGAGGCATATCATGCGCGGAAAAAGAAGGATGACCAAGTTAGGGTGATCCTTCTGAGTAGCATGCACGATGAGCTGATGCCAATATATGAGTAGTTTTCTACTGTGATGTTGGTCTCGCTTGCTCTGAGAGAGCATTACGGCTTCCGGTCAGCTCCTAAGTTGAGGATAATGACGTACAAGTTTATTACATGAGAAGAGGCCTGATCATACTATAAAGTAGTATCTTATGCATATGTCAAGTATAATTACCTCTCTGAAGAGTATGGCGGAGCCTATGTCAGACGAGTTTCAGGTACTGAGAGTGATCCAGTCTCTGCTGAACTCCTAGGATGTTGTTAAGACTTATCTCACACACACTGAGAGTATTCGTACTTTCATGGATGTGGGTAGGTATTGTGAGCTCGAGGAGGAGCGCTAGGAGATGGTTAGGTCTACTTCAGGTCATGCTTATATGGTGGAGACGAGTAAGGGCTCCCAAGGCACTAAACGCAAGTGGTGCAAGTATGATCAGAAGACCAAAGGCCATGGCAAGAAGAAGCTATCTATTAAGACCGACGATAAAGGGCAAAAATGCAAGAAGAATGAGCTCGTTAAGAGCAAGGTCTAGTGCTATGTGTGTGGCAAGTATGGGCATTTCGCACGCGAGTGTGGTGAGCGAAATGTACATCCTTCTTCTTTACATGGTTTAAGTTATGGTCATCTAGTGTGATGTTCGCTGACTTCTTTCCTTTGTGGATTGTAGACTCAGGAGTTACCAATTATGTAGCTCATGACAGGAGCGTGTACGTGGAGTTTCGCCATTTGAGTCCCCATGCGAGGAGGTATATGTGGAGAACGGAACATTTGTGAAAGTGAGAGGGATTGGTACATACAAGCTGATGCTGTGAAGTAATCAAGTCCTGTATCTACATGATGTATTGTATGCTCCCAAAATTCGACGAAATCTCATGTTTGTCCGATGTCTTGATCAGTTAGAATATTTTATTTTGTTGGGAAACTCTAGAGTTTCCATTTATCATGACAATACTTTGACATGTTCTGGTTTAGTCCATGAGAGACTTTATGTACTGGATTTGATTCCATTTAATGATATTTTTCCTTCATCTCCTATTGCCTTTACATCTAATAGCATAGTTAATAATATGATTGTTTAACATAGTAAACTTGGCCACATAGGGCAAGAGAGGATGAGCCAGTTAGCTGCGAGTAGCTTAATGAGCCCGCTAACCAGGGTCAAGTTACCCTTGTGCGACTTTTGCCTAGCGGGCAAAACTACGAGAAAACCCTTTGGGAAAATAATGAGAGTTGAGACTCCATTGCAGTTGGTCCATTCTGATATTTGCGGACCCATGAATGTGAGAGCCCAAAACGGAGTCACGTGTTTTATTATGTTTATAGATGATTACACGTGTTTCGGTTATATCTATCTAATCTTGAACAAGTCTGAGACACTAGAGTGCTTTAGGAGGTTTATCAGTGAGATTGAGAATCAGCTAGACTTGAGGGTGAAAACTCTCATAACCGATAGGGGACGCGAGTATCTATCTGAGCAGTTTAAAGAGTTTTATTCCAAGAGAAAGAATAGGACTCTATTAGAGATGGTGAGGTCGATAATAGTGCAGGCCAATTTACCAATCTCCCATTGGGGAGATTTGTTATTGACTGCTAGCTACATCCTTAACCGTGTCCTAACGAAATTCGTAGTTAGCACCTCATACGAGTTTTGGACAGGGAGGCAGCCTGACCCCAGCCATTTGAGACCATGGAGTTGTGCCGCGTATGTTCATGATTCCTCGCATCAGTACGACAAGTTAGGCCAGCGAGGAAAGAAATGTATCTTTATAAGATACTCTGAACACTCCAAGGGACATGTGATCCTAGGAGAGCATATGGATGACACTATTACTGAGATTGAGTCTCGTGATGTCACGTTCTTTAAGAATGATTTCCCTAAGAGAGGAGAAATTGATCGAGACTACACCTTCTATGAGATGGATGAGCCTAGTGGCTGAGCTGGGCCCAGTGGCAGGACTCAAGAGCCTATTACGGATCTTGGTTCTAATGGAAGCGGCCCATTTGGAGGTGAGGAGTAGTCAGGGACATGTATCTCATCGTCATTTCCTGATTGAGAATGAGATCCTCATTGTGACTCTAGAGGATGATGAGGAGCCCAGAACATTCCGAAAGGCTCTCAAGGGTCCAGCAAAGGACCAATGGTTAAAGGCCATGTAGGAGGAAATAGAATCTATGAGAGTCAACGGGATCTGGGGCCTAGTTGATTTACCTAAAGATAGAAAGACCGTTGGAACAAATAGGTTCTTAAAATTATAAGAAAGGTCGACGGATCGATAGAGAGGTACAAGACCCGTCTAGTAGTCAAGGGTTACATGTAGACAAAGGGCATTGACTACGAGTAGACTTTCTTCCCAATAGTCAAGTTTACATCGATCCGTTTACTTTTGGCGAATGTCGCGAGCATGGATCTAGAGTTACATTAGATGGACATAAAGACCGCTTTCCTTAATGGGAGTTTGGATGAGGAGATCTATATGGAACAACCCTCTAGGTTTGTTCTAGTAGGTTAGAAGGATAAGATCTGTCGACTTCGGAAGTCGATATACTGCCTAAAGCAATCATCTAGGCGGTGATACCTAAGATTTCACAAGGAGGTGATATATTATAGTTTTATGATTATCGAGGAGGATCATTGTATTTATTTGATACGTTCCGATAACTCTTTTGTGATCTTGTTATTGTATGTGGATGATATAATGTTGGCTGAAAACAACATTGAGTATCTAATAACCATTAAAACATAGTTGTCATCTAGTTTCGACATAAAGGACATGAGTGAAGCTGAGTTCATCCTCGGATTTCAGATCCAGAGGAATCACTCGAGAAAGATATCATATATACGCCTATCGCCAAATGTGACGGCCTGAGCCTAGAAATATGCCATAAAACTCAGGAAAAAGTGAGGGAAATGAGTAAAGTACCTTACTCCAGTGCAGTGAGATGTCTAATGTACACGATATTATGTACCCGACCAGACATTTGTTATGCAGTGGGTCTGGTGAGTAGATATCAGACAAATCCTAGAAGGGGTTATTGGAGAGGAGTGAAAAGGATTTTTTGATATATTAAGGAACTGTGAACTTCTCCCTGTATTATGGAGGAGGCGATTTGTGCCTTGTGGGATATTCAGACGCCAATTGGGAAGGCGATCTGAATAAATACAAATCGATATCAGGTTTTGCTTTCTTGCTCAATAACGGTGCCATAGAGAAGTAAAACGCAAACCTGTGTAGCTCTATCTACGATGGAGGCTGAGTTCGTGGCTTGCTCAGTTGCAATTCAGGAGAGTGTTTGGCTCCGGAGACTATTAGATGATTTAGGGATTGTGACAGATAATGAGCGGCTAGTGATGATCTATTGTGATAATCAGACCGCTATCGCTTACACTCAAGACCCTAAATATCATAGTAAGACCAAATACATTAACACCAGATACCATTTCGTGAGAGACATCATTGAGAAGGGTAAAGTGACCGTCAATAACATTTCTACACACAGTGTAACACCGACACCTCGGTGTATTCATATTTGTACTATTTTTCATTCTATGTATGATATTACTCACGTTCGATATAGAAATTTCACTAAGAAATTGTTTCAATAAAACCATCCCCAAACAAATATCGGCTAAAATCGTCGAAAATTAAAAACTTCCAAAATGACCATTGAAGGTCAAATAATAATTAGAATGGCCTGACAATTATGTGAGGACCTCAAATATAGATAAATATCATTTCGTAAAGCTAAATTAGGGATTTTTGAAAAGTGCCCGAAAAACCCTAATCGGACGGAAATGAGCCCCGGCAAGATTAAATGGTCAAATTACGATGCGAAGTGGACCTAGTTAGACTTAATATGAGGTAAGGGGCCTAGTGTGTAAATATGAAAAATTTTGGGGTCAAAATAGAATTTTCAAAGTTTGAGAGATTAGTTTGCAATTTACAATAACTTAGAATTAATCTACTATTTTTATTTTTCCTAAATCCCTAATTGGACAAGTGTAGAGAGAGGGAGGAATATGATTGGTTCAAAGGTTGGACTAGTGTGAAAAAGTGTGAAAACAAGGTTGTTGAAAAGTTTGATTTTTGAAATTCAAACCCTAGGTGGAGAGGTGCTTGTGTTAATTTAGACCAATGAAAGCTTTAAGGTCTTGAGGTGGGGCCCACATATTAAATATGGGTGTGAGTTGTAGAGAGTGAACTAAAAATGGTAGGTCCCACACATATTTAATAAAAATATAATTTTAAAATAAAAATGTAATTTTAATAATAATAAATGTATTAAGTAATTTAAACAAATGAGTGGGAGAGAGAGAGAGAGAGAGAGAGAATGTGAGAGAGGGAGAAGGAGAGGGAAAGAGAGTATAAGTTAGGTTATTTTAGAATAAGTTAGTGAAAATCAAGGGTTAGGATTAAATTTGGACATGGGATGGTCAAGATTAGATGTGAATAAAGTAGAATAGACTTGAAAACCCTAGACTCTTCCTTTATTCTTCAAAAATTCGTAGGAGGCCAAAGAGAGCAAAGAAAACCCTTCATTTTCTTCTTCTCCCTAGCCATAACCTACCTGTCACGCCCCAAACCGGGAATCGTGAACAGCCACCCGTTGCCCTGGATGCCGGCTATATTTCTACAGAAAATCGGGCAGAACCTCCCCATAAATCGGAGGTCTCTCATGTACAAATAAACCTGTATAATTCAAAATCATCCTAAAAATAAAACAAATGGTCATCCCGGCCTCTCCAAAACCAACAACTCCCAAAGCCGACATCCAGAACAACGCAAGGCTATAAAAATCTATCAACAACCCTAGCCACAAACTTCTACTGTCATGCCCAACTAGAGCATGAGCAGCCGCCACACCGAGCGGACCTAAATTTTTATACAATTTACAATAATTTTTCCAAGTATTATTCAATTACGTACAGTTGTCTCAATGCAAATAAAATATAAGAGTTTCGCAAATAAACATACATAAATTATACTCGTCCCAAAATAAGTACACGGTCAACTACGGACCTAAACAAGACCTCGCAGGGCCTAAAATAAAATACGAAATTCATCTTTCAAATTTAACTTAAGATCTCACCGTCGTGAATCACCCAAATCCACCAAAATCTCCAAAATCTGAAGCGTCACTCCGGCACAACAATAATCCTATCTGGGGAGGGAAAGAGGAGGGGTGAGTACTCAGGGAAGAATACTCAATGAGTGATGGGAAAAATCTCAAGTACTAATAGTGTAGGTGAAAATTGGAGTGTCAAATAATATCATTTATAACCAATAATTCAAATTTTTGCAGTATATTATGATATGTTCGCTAAAATAAACTCATTTAATCATTCACACGATATCATACATATATGCATCCATTTAAAAAATCAAGTATATCATAGAGCAAGCCGAAAGAATCCTGGCAAGGGCCAACCATGACCAAGGACAGGCACATCGGGGGTTTTATTATGCATAAATGTTTAAAAGTTACTTTCTACCCCGACGTTGGCACATACAAGCAACTCCTAGTGCTAGACCGCCTATTCTAACGGACCTCCCCTTTCGGTTCAACTGGATTCGTACGGAACATCACAATCATGTACAAGCAATTCCCGGTGCTAGACCGCCTATGCTGACGGACCTCCCCAATACATGGTTCAACCGGACCCATACATATCACAATCACGATATTTGCGGATACCTCTGGCCAAAGCGTATCCGGGCAACCCGTGCTTCTACAAACGCCCTTCGTAGCTACGGAATCAATCAAGAACATCCGTCCCCCACCGGGACTCAATCACATCATATCAACACAAAACTAGTGGGCATCCAACCCACATAGTTCATCAAAACGATTCAAATCTGTGTGCCAATACATTTCATCAAAATCATTTCAAATCAACAACCGATGTAATGGTAGAATAGAAAACATTCAAGTTCTCAAATCATGGCACAATTTCATTTCATTCAAACATGGATGCATAGTCATAGAAATCATAAGTTTACGGCACTCCAATAATCACAAAACAGATTTTAAATTCAATTCCATACGTCAAGACAATGCATATCGAAAGCATGTTTTATTAAAAACATGATAAAATCAGGTTTCACTATTTCATACAAGAGATTAGGGTCTCATTCACTTTCTAGGGAGGGTGGTCACTCCCTATTTCCACAATCAAACCAATTCGACTCCTCGAGTTTCCAACAAGATCAACCTAATCAAAGTATCATATTAATCATTAAATTTTCAATTATTCTTAGGGTTTATCATTTTCCCTAAGTTTGTACAAACCTTAATTCTCCAATTTATGAATAAACTGCAATGTGATCAATTTTCATTCCATTTATAAGTAAATAACCAAATCAAAATCAAGTTAAATTCAAATCTAAAATCGTTCAAAATCGAAAACACGTCTAAATACATAAATTCCCTATAAATTAGAAAAATCTTTGAAAATTCATACACTTTTCAATTCTCATCCGATTTCTTCAAACCATATCTCATTTTAAAGGTATTGAAACCTATTTTCATAATATAGAGATTGTATTTGACTTACCTATATGCAACATCAACTATAATGTAAAACAACACATCAATCCTTAGGCTCAAATCCCAAATTTTGACTGTTTTCATGCATTCATCAAATTAAACTCTAAGAGAACTATTCTAATCAACTCAACATACTTCTATCATCCGGAACAGCCCAATTCATATAAAATTTCTATAATTAACCTAAATAATTACATATGAAATTGCAGGAAAGTACATTTCCTTTGAGTCGAACTTATTTCAAAGCATACATATAGTTTCAAATTCTAATTTAAATCCCAAATTCGATAAAATAATTCGAATGTCCAAAAGAATTACATTTCCCTCACCTAGGGTTTTGCGTAGTTTACAATCCCGTGATCCAAGCGTTGTGCAATTCAGTTCGGGACCTGAAATGCTTCAAATTCAAAGCAAGAGTCAGCAATTTAGTATAAATCAACAAGGAATCGAAACCTTAGATTTAACTCATCTTACCCAACGTAGAAAATGAAGTCTGCAGGTGACTTAGAGCTCTGCGATGATTGTAGAAGGCTCACCACAGTGAGTTGCTCGTGGTCGAGCGGACAGGGTGGGGAGATAGGGCTGTCGCGTGCGGGAAAGGAAAGGTGAGTGCTGCAGTCAAGCGCGCGTAGGGGGCTGTCGTACACTGCAGTGGGGCAGAGCTGTCGCGCGAGCGCTGGGGCGCGCGCTGTCGCGCGAGCAGTCATGCGCTGTCGCGCGAGCAGGGAGTGAGAGATAGGTGGCGACCCTTGGTGGGTCGCGGTGGTTACGGGTGGCGGTGGTTGCGATGTGGCGGAGGACCGCGGCGGGGAACGCGAAGAGATTCGCGAGGGAGTGAGAGACGAAGAGAGAGAGCGACTGTGAGATATAGAGAGAGGGGTTGAGAGAGACGATCGGCGGTTGCTAGTGGTCATGGGTGGCGGAGCAGCTCGTTGTCTGCGGCGGAGGAGGGCTACGGCGATGGAGATAGGCCGCAGGAGAGGGAGGTGAAGCGGCGAGTAAGGGAGAGAGTAGAGAGAGGAATTAGGGGTATTAGCCCTAATTCGAAAATTTATTTTATATATATATTTAAATAAATAAACAATTATATATATATATACAAATTCACCCCCCTTCTTCCTAAATTTAAATTTTTCATAAAACGGGATTTATTACTATTCGCGAACACGGTGATTTAAAATATACCAAACATTTTTTATTTAATACCCCAAAATCGAAAATCAATATAATTTAAATATTTTTACATATATATATAAATTGAGGATCATTTTATTAAATTCAAAAACGGAAATAATATACGAATACCGTAGTGTCGGTGTTACACTACCCCTTGAAGGAACTTTTGATTTCTTCAAACAATCCTCTAATGTTTTTACATAAATCAAACTCTTTTCATCCCTAGAACAACATATCCAAAAATTGGAAGAAAATGAGAAGTCTAGCTTGGTGATTCAAAGGTGGAAACTTAGAGGTTCAAGTGAAGAGATCTATGGTTCCTTCCATTTTCCTTCAACAAATCTAGGTAAGAAAGCTTCCGCTCTACCTCTTGTGTAACATATATTGATTTGGAGCCAAAAGGAAGTCTCTAACATGGTGACTCTTTGTAGACCAAAAGTTGGATCTAAGAGGAAAAGAGAGATCTTTGGAGGCGAGCACTTGTTTGGAGCTTGGGACATCACAACTTGGGGTATAAAAATTTTGCACTTTGTTTGGATTTGAGAACATTTTATTTGGTGTGATTATGTGTTGATTTTAGCTTAGTTTAGGTGTAAAAATCAAGTAAATGAATGATATAAAGTGTGCAGAAAATTTCAGCATGTAAAATGTTTGAGTTAAGTCTTGAATGAACACATATTGAGATGAGAAACCCTAAGGGAACATGTGCAGGAAAATTCAGAACTTTGGGTATGAAATTGGATGGGTTTTAATGTGATTTTGAGTGTTAAAATGTGGATTTGATGTGCTTGTGTATATGCTGCATTTTGGCATTTAAGTATGGTGTGTATATATGTGTGTTAGTGAATGAAATGAGGAAGGAATGAGTGCAGAATTTTCTGCACTAATGGAAGTTAAAAAGGGAGTCATTTTCATGTGAAATATGTAGTGAAATGTAAGGAAAATGGAATAGAAAAGTGTGCAGAATTTTGTGGTGTGTTATTGACTATATGTATGTGAAATTGAGGTCATGAGTGTGAGGAATTATGTGTATATGTATGCTGAATTTTGGATAGAGGTTAGTGAATGTAAAATGTCTTGACCGAATCCATTGGAGAGAACGAGAAAGTGCACGCTGTCCGGGAGAGATTGGGAATGAATTTAGTAAGCAAAATTGAGGCTTATGTGTGTATGTAATGAGGTATAAAAGTGTATGCATGTATAGTGATATTGGTGTATTAAAGTGATGTGAAAATGTGAAATTGTAAAGAATGTGCAAAAGCATGTGTTTGTACTTATATGATAAATGTATGGTGTTGTATTTGTGTATTGAAGAGGAGAATTTGATAAAGAATTTTGAATAAGAGTGTGTATATGAATCTTGACCTAGAATGTATAATGTGTAATTGAATTGCTTTGAGTATACTAGGAGATTGGGCATGTGAATGATGATTTTGATAGTTGATAGTGGCATTGTGTTAGTTGAGTTGGGTACCTTTGATAACGTGTGGTTGAAGTTAAAGTTTGGATGGTTGAAAGGGGATTAGTGTGTGTATATATATATATATATATATAGAGTCTAGTAAAAATGTTCTAGGCTTCAATCTTATATAAAGTAGTTAAAATAAAATGTAACATTTAAATTTTTAATGCCATAACACTTATATATGTTATGTATATTATTATTGTAGTGATATATTGCTTGATCGTTCTAGGGGAAACTCTTTCTGTTGTTGTGGAGCATTTTAGGGAGTGACGTACGCTCCCGTATATAGTGAGTGGGACTATAGACACTGTGTTTTCAATTGAACAAAATCTCTGTTTTACAGTTTTCGAAATGACATATTTTGTGGAATGTGTGTAAGCATTGGTTTTGACCTATGTTTTATAAATGCTCTTTTGTGATTATTGGAGTGTCCTAAATGATTTAGTTAAATGTTATGCATCCATGATTTGTATTGAAACTATATCGTGCCACCCTTTGGAATTGTGATATAATTTATACGCTATTATTGCATTGGCATTTTAATTGAAATGATTTGATAAAATACAATGGCACGCCGTTTTGAAATGATTTGATGATTTATGTGTGGGCTGGATGCCTACTTGGGATAAAATTGACGGATATGATGATGTGATGGTATTACTGACAGATTGCATAGCTACGAAAGACATTTGTAGAGGCGCCCTTGTGTGTTCGGATACACTTCTGCAGGGGGTATCCGCAAATGTCGTGGTTGTGATATGTATAGTTGCGCTCGGATGAACCAAATTTGGGAAGGACATATGTTACGCCACAGTTAAGCTTCGAATGAGGTACTATACTTGGTTGGTTGGGTATACGTATAGACACGAGTTAGCCGGTTGAACTAAATGTGGGAAGGACATGTGTTACGCCACTGTCTAGCACTTGGTAAGACTTGTGGCCAATTTTGAGGAAGAGAGCTAATGTTTTCTATACTTGCATATGAAAAACCCCCAGCGCGCCCTTCATTGATCATGGTAGACCACTGTAGTGAATATTTTATTGGAAAGCTCTATATGATTTTGGATATTGTAAATGGATGCATACTTTGATCTATGATATGTGTTATATGAACATTTGATTTCTGGATATGTCAGGTTTGGTTTTGATATTATATTGGTTTTGAAATGTATTTTGACACTCCATGCTCACACCTATATTGAGAACATATTGTCGATCCCCTCACTCACTGAGTGTTTTCCCATAATACTCACCCTTCACTTTTCCTTAACTTTCAATATAGAACTGGCAGAGAGAGAGAGAGACGTGTCAAGTGAGTTGACACACCTGATTTGTTGGAGACCTCGAACTCGGGTATGGTAACGACCATTCTTCCACAGTGTTATATTTGGTGATGTTGGATGATGTATATGTTCATTTTGAGGTCTATAGAATGACCAATGTAGATTTTAATGGGATGACTGTATTATGTTATGTAACATAACTTGACACTCTCAGTTGTATTGCTTAATTATGCATTGAGGCATTGTGTTGAGACTTTTACATACTTTTACTTGGGAAATCATGATTTTGAAAAAACATGTTTTATACAGGTATTGATATTAGCCTTCGTTGTCTCAGTATGCGTATCGAGTGGTGGCAGCATACGAGGTGATGGACGGCTGTTCACGGCCTCGGATCGGGGCGTGACATAGCGTGGTTGTCACGCCCCGAACCGGGAATCGTGAACAGCTGCCCGTTGCCCTGGATGCCGGCTGTATTCCTACAGAAAATCGGGCAGAACCTCCCCATAAATTGGAGGTCTCTCATGTACAATTAAACCTGTTTAAACCTGTAAAAATGCAAAAGCATCCTGAAATTAAAATAAAAGGGTCATCTCGGCCTCACAACAATCCACCAACCCTAGCAGACATCCAAGACAACGCCAGGCTAAATAAACTATCAACAATCCTAGCCACAGACCTCTACTGTCATGCCCAACTAGAGCATGAGCAGCCGCTACACCGAGCGAGCCTAAATTTATACAAATGTATAACAAAATTTCCCAAGTAACATTCAAATACATACAATCACCTCAATGCAAATGAAATATGAGAGTTTCACAAATAAATATATATAAATTTATACAGTCATCCCAAAATAAGTACACGGCCAACTACGGACCTCAACAAGACCTCGCAAGGTTGAAAATATAATACATAATCATCTTTTAATTTAAACTTACGTTCTCACCTTCCTGAATCACCCAAATCCACCAAAATCTCCAAAATCTGAAGCGTCGCTCCGGCGCAACAATAATCCTGTCTGGGGAGGGAAAGATGAGGGGTGAGTATCTATGGGAGGATACTCAGTGAGTGAGGGGATTAATCTCAAGTACTAATAGTGTAGGTGAAAATTGGAGTGTCAAATAATATCATTCGTAAACCAAAGTTCAAGTTTCGCAATAAATCATGATATGTTCAATAAAATGAACTCATTTATTCAATCACACGATATCACACACATATGCATCCATTTAAAATCAAGTATATCGTAGAGCAAGCCAAAAGAATCCTGGCAAAGGTCAACCATGACCTGGGACAGGCACATCGGGGGTTTTAATATGCAAAGTGTTTCAAAAGTAGCTCTCTACCCCGACGTTGGCCGTGGGTTTAGCCCTTGCTTACCCAGACTCATCACATAGGACCACGTGCGGTGCTAGACGGTGATGGACACACGTCCTCCCCCAAATATGGGTTCAACCGGCCGCGCTTATGAATATATATATGCTCGTCAATAGGACCACGTGCGGTGCTAGACGGTGATGGACACACGTCCTCCCCCGATGAGGGTTCAACCGGCCGCGCCTATGAATCAATCACTGGACGTTTGCGGATACCTCCTGCAGAAGCGTATCCGGGCAACTCGTGCCTCTACAAAGTCCCTTCGTAGCTACGGAATCATCACTGTCATCATCATAGTATCGTATCACAAGTGGGCATCCCAGTGCCCTCACAGTTCATCAAAACATTTCAAATCGGTGTGCCAATACAATTTCATCAAAATCATTTCAAATTTAACAAACCAATACAGTGGTCGAATAGCAAACATTTCGTTTCTCAAATCATGGCACAATTTCATTTCTTTTCAAACATGGATGCATAATCGTAGAAAACATACGTACGACACTCCAATAATCACAAAACAGATTTGAATTTCAATTCCACACGTCGATACAATCATATCAAAAGCATGTTTTGTTTAAAACACGGTAAAATCAGAATTTCACCATTTCATGTAAGAGATTAGGGTCCCACTCACAGTATACGGGAGGGTGGTCACTCCCTATTTCCAAAATCAAATCGAACTCAACTCCTCGAGTCTCCAACAAGATCGACCTAATCAAATTATCACATAAATCATCAAATTTTCAATTATTCTTAGGGTTTATTATTTTCTCTAAGTTTGTACAACCTTAATTCTCCAATTTATAAATAAACTCCAATGTCATCAATTTCTTTTCATTTATAAATAAATAACGAAATTCAAACCAATCTAATTTCAAACATCTAAAATCGTTCAAAATCGAAAACCAATCTCAAATAATTAAATCTCCCACAAAATGGAAAACTCTTTGAAAAATCATACACTTTTCAATTCACATCCGATTTCTTCAATCCATATGTCATTTTCAAGGTATTTAAGTCTATTTTCATCATATGGAAATAGTATCTTGATTTTCTATATGTAGGACAACTTATAATGGAAAAGACTACATCGATCCTTAAGCTCAAGTTCCAAATTTCAACTGTTTTCATGCATTCATCAATTTAAACTCTGAAGGAAACTATTCAAATCAATAGAACTCGACTCTGTTATCCTTTAACATGCTCCTTTCATATCAGACACTAGACTTGGCTTTATTGATCAAGCATAGGATTTCAAAAATGCATTTTATTCTAATCAAACATACATTCTAAACCTATACAATACTTCCTTATGCTAATTTCACCCTAAATGCATTCTAATTTCATTCAATTAATGAAAAGACCAAAAATCTCTTTACCTAGGGTTTCTCGGTTTGCAGACCTAGCTTCCGGTCGCCAGGAGACTCAAGCTCGAACCTATAACGATTTCAATTTGCAGCAATCGTTAGAAATTAAACCTAAATACTCAGAATATTCAAACCCTAGAATCAAAATTGGAGAACCTATGCTTACCTATGCAAAGCTGTGACTTAGGGTTCTCAGAGGCCTATTGGCGACTGCTGATTTGGGGCTTCCACAGGTGGCAAAAGGCGCGAGAGCAAGGAGGCAGCACAGCAGCGCGCGCAGGAGGGCAGTCAGCGCGCGAGCAGTCCCGCGCAGGAGCAGTCAGCGCGCGAGCAGTCGCGCTGGGGCAGGGCTATCGCGCGCAGAGGTGCGTGCTGGGACCAGGGTAGCCGCGCGCAGTCGCGCGAGCAACCGCACGAGCAGCCGCGTGAGCAATCGCGCGCAGTCGCGCGAACAGCCGCACGAGAGATTGGTGGCGACCCGTGGTGGGTCGCGGTGGCCGCGGTGGTGGAAGGAGGCGGCGGTTGAAGGCGGAGGAAGCGAAGAGAGAGATCGCGAGCGGGAAGGAGACACAACGGGAGATAGAGAGAGAAGCCGAGAGAGAGAAGGAGAGAGCAAGGTTGCGGTGGTGACCCACGGTGGTGACGACGACCGTCTGCGGCGGAGGGCAGCGGCGCGGGAAAGGGAGGTGCGGCGCGGGTGAGGGAGAGGAGGAGACGGAGAGAGAAAGAGGGAAAGAGGGAGAAATTATGGCTTTAAGCCCTAATTTCGAATTTTTCTTCTTTTTTTTTATTATTTATATATATATTTTTATTATTATTATTATTGTATATTTCTTTTTATAAATAAATTATAAATAATTAAATGAGTAATGTATAAATTAATAAATGAATAAAAAAAATCATCTATATATATATATATATTTTTTTTTTATACTCACTTTATTTTACAAATCGAAAATACGGATAGATTAAATATCCCTAAAATTTCAATTTACATACCTCAAAATCGAAAATCAATAAAAATAAAATCTCTCTCTCTTTATATAAACTTTTTAGTTTCATGAACAGAAATACCTGAACGGACACCGCAGTGTCGGTGTTACAGTGGTGGCTGACACTTTCACCAAACCCATTACTAGAGACTCCTTTTTAGGGCATAGAAAGTTATTAACTTTGGGTATTTTTTGACATTTCTCAGCTTGTAGTGTATTGACGACATTGATACTTATTGACCTCTTTATATATATGATTATTGTGTATTATTCAGTCACACTTGAGTTATATTTCATTTAATGCACTTTCTTTTCTTATCATATATATATTATGCGATGTGATAAAAGATATGTCAGATAGGCGAGGTCGACTCTCTCACACGAGTGACCACCTCCTACTCTGAGTGAGCAGAAATGAGACGGTTTCTAGTTGTAAAAGGTTTTGAGAGTCGCCTTACTAGAACATAAGTAGCCCTGGTACGTGTTTAGGATGAGATCATATGCGATATGATCAACATAGATTTACCCACATCCATATTGTTTATAGGTAGTTAGGTATAAGATCTCAGATATCACCTATGATTTGTGATATTGTCTCTGAGGTACTCTCTCTGAGATCTCTGAGTAAAGTCTTATATATAGACTGAGTCTCATACCTACATAGAATTAGAAAAATCTTACATATGCTCTTTCTACAGATGGAGGGATAACACTATGGAACGTGTTTCATGCCACGTGTGTAAGACAGCTAGGGATAGTGAGAGCTATTTTACTTGAGACAATAATTTGATATTTATCCCTGAACCCCACTGTATGAGACTCGAGATTCATCCGGTGGAATCTCTTGTACCCTTATTACGTTCAACTGTTTTTTGAGATCATGGTTCAGTGTTTGCTACTTTAGTCTATTTACCTATGGCCCAAAAGATAAATTGAGATCTAAGGGATAAGTCTAGGAAAACAACTGAGTTGAAGCTGATAGATTCAAGTTTGGGAAAATGAAGACCAATTGACATTACATTATTGTGTTGTATTCACCGACTGGTCTTTTATGTTTATCTATGTAGGGATTTGAACATAATAGTGAATACATAGTCAAGCAATTATTGAGGATTATTTTCGATGAGAAAAGTAGATTGATGGATGTAATTTCTCTTGGATCTGGGGTACAGCGAGTTATTCTTTTGGTACTAACGGTGACTACTCGATCATCCTAATAGGTGTATCGAGAAATCTTTGTTTGCAGGTGTACTTATCAGTCGCACGACATCAAATTCTGTATGAAAGTCTAGTAGGGTGATGTGGTGAGATCACATGAGTTGTGGTTTTGTGACGATCGTAAAATGCTCTCGTATACAAGTGAGAGATGTTGGTAAATACCTACGTAGGGGTATTTTACCATAGTAAAAAGTAATTTGAAATTCAAATGGGGATAATGGGATAACTCCCATTATCCCATAATTTGCCTAACTATTTCCCCATGATCTAAAATTGTACGTGTACTTCAATTTGAGAAGAACAAAACAGTGACATTGTTCTGTAGATTGTGAATTGAGATTACACACTAAGTGAGTGAGAGAAACTCATTTTGGGAGGGTTTATAAAATTTCGAGTAGGGAATTTCCTATGACATTCCAATCACCGGATTTAGAATTGAGATGTTGTAAAATCGCGGTGGTGGTTCATATTGTGATCATCATCCAACTGTGAGTTATTCGAGAAAAGAATTCATGGTTTTCAGAGTTTTCTGCACTACTCATCGAGATATACTGAGAACCTGACTTATTTATGATTTCAAAAATTTATTAAAATACTTCCGCTGCATGATTGTGTCATCAAACTATAACAGAAGTGATGGAGGTTAGGGTTTAAGCTTGCTAAGACCAGTCTTCCACTTGCTTTTCTTGGTTGATAATTTTGGTGATCTATAATAAATCAATCGCAAATGCATTCACTTTATGAGGTGTAACTGGGCAATTTATGCCCTTATTTTATTCTTATCATGGGTGTGGCTATCTATATAAAAATATTAAGTAAAGCAAAAAAAGAGAAAAGAGTGTAATTCAGAATGCTGCAACATCAAACATGAACTAACTCATGATGGAAAAATGGCAAAGTAATGTATAGAAAATCTCTATTTAATCTCATCTCAGCAACAAAAATTCCCCCATAATGGCATATGCTTGCTTGTTCTTGGCACAAAAGCCTCACAGAGGACAAATTACAATATTGGAATTCCATTATGGCTTTTTGATATAGGTATTAACTAGTATTAGCCTCTCTTACTCAAAATTTGCAAATTATCTTTAAAACATTGAAGAGGGCAAAGAAAAATGACTCTAATCCTAAATCATAGATTAGGTCTTGTTTAGGATATCTCAACTTGCCTCCCTTTTTTTCCCTTACTTGCAATATTTTTCAATTAAAGTAAATTCCCCCCAAAAAACATAGAATTAGTGAGTAGAATTCATATTTTTCTATAAAAAAGGCACTGATCCTAAACTCAACTTTCCCAAACACAACAAGGCCAAGCTTACTCAACTAGAACTTTTAGTAAGGAAGTGGCTATTAAGAATTGGGTTGGAAACATGACATCAAAATCTCAACTACGAAAACAAGGTGTACTAGATATTATATATCTGAATGCGAGGACTATGGCCTCATAAATAGCATCTTAGATTATAAAAGACAATACATGATGAATAGAAAATAGATCAATACAAATAGAAGGAATTAAAAAAAAAGTGTAATAATTAATCAAATCAATAGTTAAATTGAAGATCACTAAACACCTAACAAAGAGACACAAAAAAAGAAGAGGAAATAAGAGTGAAAAAAAAAAAAGAGAAAACCCACTCATTCTCTTTCCCCTCCCCCACTCCTTCACCCTTTTCTTTTCTCACCCGAAAAGCCGAGAATCCCACACACATGAACACCTTATTTTCTCACCCTCTTAGCTATCTCTCTCCTTCTTTTCTCTCCATCCAAATTTGATCAAATTTCTCCAAATGCCCATAGATTGAAACTACAAATACTCCAATAAATCCCTAGAAGGTTGAATTTTGAGAGAGATTTAAATTTTCCTAGAGAGAGAAAATTCTAGAGTTTAGAGTAGTTCAACTAGGAGATGAAATTAGGGGTTCCCATAGAGGTAAATTGTCTCTCTTAATTTATATTTATGATATTCTTGCTTGAAATTATAATTTATTATTGAAATTTAGGACTTTTGTAGAGAGAAAAATTAAGGTTTGTGGTGTCTCAACTTTGGAGAGAAATTGGTGACCCAATTTGAGGTAAATTATCTTCATCAATTTAGATTTGTATTAATTATGCAAGTATTTAAATTTTAAAGTGAGAATGGAATGGATGTCATGAATGTTATAAGATGGACAACCTGAACTTACTGTGGTTTTTCAATCATAATTTTCTTTGCACAATAGCAAATGGAGTAGGGTTCATTCCACTACAATTAGACATCTATGGCTTTAAAATGACATATTACTTGAATAGATTTGATGAGAATTGAATTTTTGGTATTTTTCAAAAAAAAACCTCTCCTGTAGAAATGCTCTGTTCTTGCTCTGTTTCTAGCCATGGTTTTTTCCTTAGAATTTAGATTTCTTTTGGTAGAATTAGGCTAAATGTTAAATATTAAAGTTGTAGATCTATGTCTTAACTTTAATTTGAGACTTGAATCAATTAAATCCGATATATGTGGTGAAAGTTATGACAATATTTTAGTGACTGTGCAAATGTGAGTCATGAATTATGACCAACATATTCATAAACTTGGACATTTTTGTGTGATTAGAACTGATCTAAGTATAAACATAAAAATTATAGTCCTATGTCTTAACTTTAAGTAGCAATTAGAATCACCTCAATCCAAACTTTGTAATTCAAGATATGATACTTTTTCTAAGATATGGTTGTGAAGAAAAATTTGGATTATGAGACATTTAGAGGAAAATTTGATTAACCCTAAAATTGAGCTATATTTAAGTAATAAAATTGTATTTATTGTCTTAGGTTGAGACAATTGAGGGGTTAGAATGGATTTACCTTGGATTAAATTGTGGATTGGAAGTGTTAACTTTTTCAAGAGGTAAGTGGATTTTATGTTATATTTTAAATGAGTAAAATGCTTTATTTGAGTTTTGAAATGATTTTAAAATAAATTTTGAAATATTTTGTGTGTGTGGAATGTCTCTGTAAACATATTTGATATAGTTACGCATCCAAATTATAGTAAATGGATAATGTGTCATGATTTATGAGATGTATTAAGTATAACTTGATTTGAGAAATAGTTATATCAAATTTGGCACATTTGTTATATTGGTTAAATATATAAAGATATATTTATTGGGTTGGGGTGTGAACCTGAACCCCTATTAGTGGCTATAATCATTTCCTACCATAGTGTAACTCGACGGGGTAACGTGGTTAGGGTTTTATTAGATGGAGGGGTTACTCGAGCTCAGGAGACGCCTCTTTTGTCCCATCGGACTAACTTGGTTGTACTGTTAGGGAGGTCCCGAACTAACACCAAGGTTTAAGGGTATTTGCTAAATGTGAATATATGAAAATCCCTTGATGGATTCACCCTTGGTTGCAGTAGACCATTATTGAACATGTAATTTTAGCATTCCCCTTTATTTGTTGAAATGTTGTTATGATTTGGATACAGAAAATTTGTTTTATTGTGATATCTAGATTTGACCAGATAGTTTTGATATTTATACAGAATATTTATGAAATTGAATATGATGAAAATGATTTTTTTTAAATATTATTTAATATATCCACACTCACCCTTCCTTCACTGCATAACATATTATTCCACTCATTAAGTATTGTTTATACTCATCCCTCTTATTTTATTTTTTTCAAAAGACGTTTAGCTTGGAGTTTAGCTTCCCTGTTTTGAGTTGAATCAAAGATATTTTGATGAACTCTTTGGGTATCAGTTCTTTTGATTATATTTTGAGGCATTAGTGGAGTCTTGTGGAGGCACTGCTTGTAACTATTTTTAAAATACTAATTTGAGTTCTATCTTTGTTGATTTTGGATCTTGATTTTCATTTGGTTTTGTGTACGTATATTGAGGATCTATTTGGTTTCTGAAACTATACTTCATAAATTATCTTTTTTTGTGCTGGTTGGATCCCTTGAGTGGAGATTTGTTTATATTATGTGGATTTGATTGGAATGGCCTGGTTGGCACTATGCATATATTTGGATTTGGATGGTCGAGATGGCCTTAAATATGCATGTTTTGAGCAGGGACGAACCGAGTTGGTCTTTTAGTTATGTGATGAATGCATGTTGACTGAATTTGATTTGTTGAATTATTTTAAAAAAATGAATAGATATTGATGAATGCCTTGTGGTGTCTTGGTGTACGGGTTAGTTTACTTGTATCTGAGATAACACGACGATTGTCGCATGCTCGATCTGAGAGTTGGGGTGTGATAATTTTATTGGTATCAAAATTTAGGCTCTCATTTTTATACAAGTTTGAGAAATTTTCAATTATTCCGATATACCTTCAAAGGTTCTCAATTGTTTTCAAATTATTTTAAAATTTTTGTATCTAAAATGTTTTCAAAGGGTTTTACAACGCCTCCTATGAGTCCTAGGAAATTGAGTTTATTTTTTTAGAGGGTTAGCTATTCAGTTTTTCACCTAATCCTATGTATTAAGTATAGTTTCTCTTTTATAGAATTACAATGCCTCCCCGACGAAAAATGAGGAATATCAATGAAATTCCTCCACCACCTTCTCAACCAGAGGCTGTATTATTTTTATATGTGCCTCCTTCAGCTCCTACTCACCCGACTCCACCAACTAGGACTCCGGCCCAACTATTCGCTGCACTCCAACAAGTGATGGAGTGGTAAATGGCCTATGGGGTTCAAATACAAGCTCCGCCTCAAGCACTAGTTCCACCTCCATCTATTCCGATCATCCCACCTATTCCTCTTGTGGCACCGGTGGTTCCTCCTACTTCCATTGCTAAACTAGCCACCCGATCGACTATTGAGTTATCTAAATTATTTAAGAAAGCTCGATTACTAGGATATGGCACCTTCTCAGGGACTTGTGATGCAGCGATAGCCAAAAGTTGGGTCAATCGTGTCCGAAAAGTGATGGCCGATATGGGGCTTGATGATGAGAGAAAGCTCATGGTGGCTGTGAAACTCTTAGATGAAGGTGCCTATGGATGGTGGAAAAATTTGAGAGGGAGGTCTCCAGTATCAATTACTTAGACTGAATTCCTTCAAAAATTCGATGAGAAATATTATACTCAGTTTTATCAGGACTTGAAGAGACTCTCCATCCCCACCAAGCTAATAAGACGGTGACAGAGTACGAGACTGAGTTAAAGAGATTATCATCCTTGGTTTCAGATATGGCCTTCGAGGAGTACATAAAATTCAAGTTTGAAAATAGCTTGAGCTTGAATATTCGAGAGAAGAAATCGATGACCAAGGCTCATTCCTTCCAAGATGTATTGGAGTTGGCATTGAGGGTTAAACAAATTGTAGAAGAAAGGGAGAAGATGAGAGATGGTTAAGGGAAGAAGAAGAAGTCCGAATTTATATCCAAGCAAAGCTCTAAGAAGAGTAGGAGCTCAGGCTCCTACGATGGCGTCTTCATTTTTGGATATGTTAGCCCTCCATAAGGCTAATGACCACCTTAGTTTGGTGCTCTCATAGCTATGCCACCTCCATAAGTAAGTCAACAAGGAGTAAGAAGGACCCTTGCCTAAATTGCAAGAAGTTCCACTTTAGATTTTGAAGGGGCCGCGGAGATATTATCAATGCGGGAAGGAAGGACATTTCTGCAACCATTACCTGGAGTTGGGAATGAACGAATAAAGAAACAAGCTAGATTGGGACCAACCTAGCGGATCTAGGGGTGGTCAAATTAATACCCCCACTAATTCAACAAAAACTACTCCACGAACGAGGATAGAGAGCAACACAGTGGCTATTCATCCCTAACGTTCTCAACCAAGGACACAGATGAGCATTTATGCCATAACAAATGAGAAAGCCTAGGCTAACCCAGACGTAGTCACTGGTACCTTCTTCTAAACTTTTTCCTTATGATTTGAAATTAATTATATATGTATTATGACTTGTAATAGTTAAGTGAGTTGATGAGTAGGTTATGTGATAATTGAGTTAAAGATATGTCATTGGGTAGCTAACATGTAGAATTCCCTCAGATAAGTGTAACTTAATGGGCGATTACTCGACGATGATCGAGAATTCCTTTTTAGTCATGCCTAGTCTGGGGCCAAAACCCTACAAATCCATTATGGCCTCTAAGAAAACCTAGAGTTTGCATGAAAACCCACTCATTCTCTTTCCTCCCCCCACTCCCTCACCCTTTTCTTTTCTCACTTGAAAAGCTGAGAACCCCACACACACGAACACCTCATTTTTTCACCCTCTCGGCTATCTCTCTTCCTCCAAATTTGATCAAATTTCTCCAAATATCTATAATTAAACTACAAATCCTCTAACAAATCCCTAGAAGGTTGAATTTTGAGGGAGATTCAAGTTTCCTGGAGAGAGAAAACCCTAGAGTTTGGAGTGGTTCAACTAGAGGGTGAAATTGGGGGTTCCCATAGAAGTAAATTTTCTTCCTTAACTTATATTTGTGTTGTTTTTGCATGAAATTACAATTTATTATTAAAATTTGGAACTTTTGTAAAAAGAGAATTAGGGTTTGTGGTGGCTCAACTTTGGGGTGAAATTGATGAATCAATTTAAGGTAAATTATCTCCATTAACTTAGATTTGTGTTAATTATACAAGTATTTAAATTTTAGAGTGAGAATGAAATGGATGTCATGAATGTTATAAGATGAATAACCAAGGCTTGCTATGATTTTTTGATCATAACTTTCTCTGCATAATAAAAAATGGAGTAAAGTTTGTTCCTACTGAAACTAGACATCTAGGGCTTTAAAAGGACATACTAGTCAAATGGATTCGATAATAATTGAATTTTTGGTGATTTTTCAAAGAAATACTCTGTTTCTGGCCGTGGCTTTACCTTAGAATTTAGATGTCTCTGGGCAAAATTAGGCAATATCAAAGTTATAGATCTATATTTTAACTTTAATTTAAAACTTGAATCACTTAGATGTAGTGAAATTTATGGCAATTTTTTTGTGACTGTATAAATGTGAGTCATGAATTTAAGACTAACACATTCATAAACTTAGGTATTTCTGTGTGATTGGAATTGAATCTTGTTATAAACATAAAAGTTATAACCCTATGTCTTAACTTTAAGTAGAAATTGGAATCATCTTAATCCAAGTTTTATACTTTAAGATATGATAGTTTTTCTAAGATATGGTTATGAAGGAAATTTTGGATTATGAGACATTTGGAGGAAAATTTAATTAACCCTAATATTGAGCTATATTTAAGTGATAAAATTGTATTTATTGTCTTAGATTGAGACAATTTAAGGGTTTTGGATTAAATTATGGATTAGAGGTGTTAACCCTTCCAAGAGATGAGTGAATTTTATGTTATATTTTAAATGAGTAAAATGTTATACTTGAGTTTTTAAATGATTTTAAAATGAATTTTGAAATGTTTTATATGTGTGAAATGTCCCTATAAGCATATTTGATATAGTTATACATCCAAATTGTTGTAAATGGATAATGTGCCATGATTTATGTGATATATCTAAGTATAACTTGATTTGAGAAATTGTTGTATCAAATCTGGCACATTTGTTGTATTGGTTAAATATGGAATGATGTATTTATTGGCTTGGAGTATGAGTCTGAACCCCTATCAATGGTTATAATTATTCCCTACCATGGTGCAGCTCGATGGGACAACACGGTTAGGATTTTATTATACGAATAGATTAGTTGAGCTCTGGAAACGCCTTTTTTGTCCTATCGAACTAACTTGATTACACCGCTAGAGAGGTTCCGAGTCAACACCAATGTTAGGGGTATTTGATAAATGTGAAATGTATGAAAACCCCTTAGCACATTCGCCTTTGATCACGGTAGACCATTTTCGAACAAGTGATTTTGCCATTCTCTTTTATTTGTTGAAAATATTGTTATGATTTGGATACATAAAACTTGTTTTGTCATGATATCTAGATGTGGCTGGTAGTCTTGATATTTATGCAGAATATTTATAAAATTGAATGTGATGGAAATGATTTTTTTTGAAATATTATTTCACATATCCACATTCATCCCTCATTCATTGCATAACATATTATTCCACTCATTGATATTGTTTATACTCATTCCCCTTATTTCATTTTTTTTAGAGGACAATTAGCTTGGAGTTTAACTCTCCTATTTTGAAACGAACCAAAGATATTATGAGGAAATCTTTAGGTAATTGTTTTTAAAATACTAATTTGAGTTCTATCTTAATTGATTTCAGATCTTGAATTTTATTTTATTTTGTGTATATATATTGAAGATCTATTTTATTTCTGAAACTATACTTGGAAATTATCTTTGTTTGAGTTAGTTTGGATCCCTTGAGTGGGGACTTGTTTTATATTATATGGATTTGATTGGAATGACCGGGTTGGCACTGTGCATGTATTTGGATTTAGATAGTCAGGATGGCCATATATATGCATGTTTTGAACAGTAACAGATCGGATTGGTCCTTTGGTTGTGTGATGAATGCAGATTAACCGAATTGGATTTGTTGAATTATTTTGAAAAATGGATAAATATCGATGAATTCCTTGCAGTATCTTGGTGTATGGGTTAGATTTACCCGTATTCTGAGATAACATGGTGGTTGTCGCGCTGTCACACCCCGACTCTCGGATTGAGCACGTGACAACCGTCGTTTTACCTTAGAATATGGGTAAACCCTACTCGTACACCAAGATAATGCAAGGCATTCATCAATATCTATCCATTTTCTAAAATAATTTAATCTCCAAAATAAACTAACATGCATTCAATGTAAAATCAAAAGACCAGTTTGATCTATCTATGCTCAAAATGTATGCATGCTTATGGCTAACTCGACCGTTTGAATCCAATTAAAATCCATAGATTTTAAAATAAGTCTCTACTCAAGAGATCCATACGAAATTTTCACCAAAGTAATTCCCAAAAAAAATCCATAGAAATAAAAAGGGGAGATCCTCATTTTTTTAGTTTACAAAACCATATTTAAATCACAGAACAAATAAATATCATACAAAATTTAATTCTCAAAAATAGTTATTAAATTTGTTTTCCTATCTAGGTCCGCTAAATTCCTTAACCAAAAGAGAACTATTACCCGAAGAAGATCCGACTAATGAAATTTCTTTAGACCTGGTGCTAGGTAACCTTAGGACTCGACTAGACTTCCTCTATAAAAATGGAAGATAGATGGGTGAATATATACTATACTCAGTAAGTAATATATAAGTTGTACAAAAATAAGAATTTGTGTGGTGGATATATCAAATGTGTAATTATTTCCAACAATTATGTCATTCACAAATTCATTTAATAAAAATAATTTCAAATCATTATTATCCAAACCATCATAATACACGATCATCATAATTCAACTCATCTGCATCCAAATATTTTACATTTTTAAACATGAGGTAACCCAAAAATCATTTTTCCTAACAAAGGTTTACCATGAGTTAGGCTAGGATCGCCAAGGGTTTTAGTATTTACTTTCTAAAATGCCTCATTCCTTGACATTGTCTGTGGGCTCTTATTGGCGGTGCACCCAACTATCCCACACCCATGGGCACTATATCCAGCCATGAATATACCACACGTGCTCGGCTACATACCATGGTCTATTAATCCCCATCACACACCTAATAGTTTGTGTCGTGGAAGGGAAATGACTAGTTAATTAATAGGGGTTCAGACTCTCATCCCAAGCCAAATCATACACTAATTCACAAAATCTATCTATTTCATGTGTCATCAATATAGCAATCGCTCATTAGAAGTCAACAAGACAACGTATTTATTATCAACAAATCTACATGGCACATTTGTCCATTCAAAACAAACAAGATGCATAGACATTTCAAATTCAATTTTTGGGATATTCTACACATACTAAAACATATAAAATCAAGTTTTGAAATTATTTAGAAAATTTAATAAAAACATTTTTCTTATTTAAGTACAAGTATCAAATAACTCACATTTTGAGAGAGTAAGCACTCCCATTTCACAATCAATTCCAATGAAATTCCTTTTCGGGTTTCAATTGTTTTATCCTAAGACAATAAATATAAATTTAATGTTAAATCACGCTTATTTCTAGGTTTCATAAGTTTTTTTCCAACTTTCATAAACCCTAATTCATCAGATTCAAGAAGGCATGTTCTAATTTCATCATTTACATGTTATTTATATCTATATACAATTTTAATTCAATTTTTCTCCAAATTTTACCATTTACAAATCCTAGGGTTTTGATCTTCAATAAAATTCCTCAAATCTCAATAATTAATTTCAATCTGGTGATAAGAAAGCTAATCCATAATAAATAAGAGGAAGTTACCTTTAATTTGTGGTTAGATTGGTCTTGGGTGTTGGGTTTCAAAAATCCTAGCTTTTTTCCTTTTGTAGAGCAACCCTAGATTTTTCTCCCAAATCTTACATTCCATGAGTTTGATTGAGGATTTTAAAGTTTTATGTGATGGATTTGGGATGATGTAAATGAATTTAGCAAGGGATTTAAAGAGAGAATGTGATCAGTGTGAGGAGAGAAAACACATAGATAAAGAGAGATGAAAGTCGGGAGAGAAATGGATGAGGGATAGAATGAATTTAGGCTTTATTCAAGCCAATTATTAATGAATTATTCAATTACCCACTTGCTTTGGTGATTTAAGGGTGTGAGTTGGGTTGAGTTATACGTTTTGATCATTTTGCACCCTTAAAATGTTAGCGGTTTACAGGGTAGGGCGACCCACATTATGGGCAAGGTAACCCATAAGTTTAAAATTTACATAGGCAGGGTAACCTGCTTTGGAACAAGGCGAACCATAGGTTCAAATTTAACAAGAACAGAGTAACCCAATATTGGGCAAGGCGACCCAAAATTCAGGATTTCAATGTCTTGAGTCAACCCAATCAAAGTGGTAGAGTGACCCAACATTGCATTGCCTCAGAATCCCTTGCTCTATAACCCACCAGGGCAACCCAAAGTGTTGAAGGCTCAGAATTTCCACCATACACACTCATAAGGTGCCTCACTAGTCACACAAGGCGACCTAATTCTCATACAAGGTGTCCTGTTCTTCACACCTCATGACATGAGTCGACCAACACTTGGCACAAGGTGACCTAACAACTCAAAGTCTTAGAATTCTAGCTTACACACCCCTTTGGGTCGTCCTCCTGGTTGCACAAAGTGACCTGCTCCCCTAGAATTTTATACAAGTCATCCCAATCCCTTGCACAAGGTGACTTATCCCCTCATTTACATCCATACAAACCAACCCAACATCAATACAAGCCAAACCAACACTCATAACCTCCATAACCATAAGCTAACCCAACCTTAGCACAAGACAACTCATCTCTCACAAACTCCATATACAGAAGCCAACTCAATCTAATCACAAGCCAACCCAACACTCCATAATTCTACAAATAATCTCACGTAATGCATTTAATGAGTTTTGAATCCAAACACTCTAACTTCTCCAAAAAGCTTATCACCACCAAGTCATTCCAACACTTTGATAACTATATGAAATAATATTAAATTTAAAATCCAATTATAATTCTTTCTGAAATTATGTGAAAGAACAAAAATTAAATATTCAAACACTAAATTTTCGGTGTTACACACACGCTCAATCCGAGGGTCCGGGCGTGACAAGATCACCATAAATTAAGATATACCTACCTGGATCTCAGATTTTGCCAGAGTGCCCAATATGATACTAACCTACATTGTGCTTTTAGTAGAAAGAGGAAAAAGAGCAACAAGAAAATGAAAAAAGGTTATTGCAAGTATTATAAACACTCACATCCAACAAAATTTTTAATCACCAGACTTTAAACATTTTCATAGTGTGTCATAGTATAAACTTGACAAACTTATCTAAGAAAAAAAATGCTAGTACTACTTCCTTAACGACTACCAAAACTATTGCAAAATGGCTATTATAGTTGTAGTTTCCAGTCTTAAATAATCAAGAACTCACAATCTTCCACAATAAAATGTAAGAAATCTATAAGCAGCTCAAATGAATTCATGAATACCATGGAAAACTATTCATTTTGAACTCAAATCCTTGATCAACCTTCAACAAAGCATGTGCATAGGATTTTGATGCAGTTCTCATAGAAAGCAGCATTGATAAAAAAAAAAGAAAAAGAAAAAGAAAAAGAAAGGACAGATGATTCAGTTTCAAGTACACAAGATATGAATCTGTGAGTTTTGTATTTTATGTTATTGTTTAACAGCATGTCCTTGTTTTTGGATGTCAACGTGAAGTTTAATATCTTAATCCTAGATTTAAGTTAAATTTCCTAATTAGTTAAGAGTTATTTGTTTGATACTTATATTTCAGTTTCAGATTTATCTTAACCAAGAGACTTCTCAACCTTATGAAGTAGTCTACTTTATCCATCTTAAGCAACCATATAATGATCAAATAATGTTCACACCTAGATCTTACAAACTAATGTGCACGTAACATGTGCACCATAGTACTAACAAGAAAATTTTGGTTTTCCACATGAATAAGTATTTTCCCATTGGCAAAGGTGGAGCCAAATCAAAAAATAAAATAAAATGCATGTATTTAGAGTTATAATTTTGAGGAGCAGGGGCTATAATTTTTAGTGGAACAAATAGTATTCAATATTAGAATTTTTAAAATTATGTATATAAATTATTTTCTTATAATCTTTGTAAGCGCACATGCGCACCGGGGGGAAGGACTGGCCCTACCCCCTCCCCCACCCTTGCCACTACCCAATGGACATGACATCTGATTTCACAATGTGTGCATTCTTTTTAGTTGATCTTTCCCTTATTGTCACCTTTTGGTATGGCATCTACTAAGGAAGTGGAAAGGGAGGGGGAACTATCACGCTCTGACCCTAAAGTCGAGCATACGATAACCATCATGTTACTCCAGAATATGGGTAAACCAAACCCATATACTTAGGTACTGCAAGACATTTCGATATCTAGATCATTTCCAAAATAATTTTACCATCAAAATAAACTAATAAACATTCATCACATAATCAAAGAACCAGTCCGGTCCACCCCTACTCAAAACATGTATACATTGGGTCAACCCGACCATTCAAATCCTAACAAATCCACAGATTTTAAAACAAGTCCCTATTCAAGGGATCTCTACCAAATTCAACCAAAAATAATTTTTAAAGAAAATCCAAGGAAATAAAAAGAGATGTCCTCATTTTTAAATACATAAACCATAATCAAATTTCATATCCGCATAAACATAGTACAAAAATAGATTTTCAAATTAATTACACAATATACCTTCATTTGGGTCCACTAATACCTCAATTTAGAGAAAACTAACCTAAAAAAGTCCCACAAAACAAACTTCTTCAACCACCCTAAGCATTCACAAGTCTCAATTAGACTTCCTCTATAAAAGTGGAATATAGAAGAATGTGTATATATAATACCCAGTGAGTGAAATACAAGTGGTATAAAAATAAAAATTTGTGTGTGAATATATCAAATGAATAATTATTTTAAACATCATGTTGTTCTCAAACTCATTCAACGAAAATAAATTTCAAATCATTATTTCCAAAATTGTCATAATTCACAATCATCATATGCATCCAACTATTTTGTATTTTTAAATATGTGGTAACCTAAAATCATTTTTCCCAACAAAATTCTACCATGACTTAGGGTGAGACCGCCAAGGGTTTTAGAAATTTTCATTTGAAAATACCCACATCCTTGGCATTGGTTATGGTTACGTTAGTGGCGTAACCAACTGTTCCACACCCTTTAAGTAGCATATTATTCAACCATGAATGTACCATCACACTCAGCTACATACCATGTCTATTAACCTCACCACGAATTTTCATTTGAAAATACCTCCATCCATGTCAGGTCATGCTATGATGGGAAATGATTATTTATTTTTCGGGGATCGGTTATTTCCCCACAAACCCTTTGTACCATTTTACAAAATCATAAATCCATTTCATATGTCATCAACATACAATTTCTCAATCGTAATCAACACACCAATGTGTTTATCATCAATAATTTCACATGACACATTCTTTCATTCAACATATGCAGGATGCATAGAAATTTCACACTCAATCTTTAGGATATTTCTTACATACTAAAACATATAAATCCAAAATTCAAAAATCATTTAAATAATTCAATAAAAACATTCTTGATAAAAATCAAATTTTCTTATCTAAGCATGAAATTACTCATCTCTTGGGAGGGTAAACACTCCCAATTCAATCCACAATAATATTCAATTCTTTAATTGAGTCCATGGCTTTATGCCTAAAATAATGAATGTCCATTACTCACTTAATCCACTTGTAACATAAGGGTTAATTGGTTTTTTCCAACTTATCACAAACCCTAAATTCCAAAATCCATTAATTTATATTTTAATTTCATCAAACTCAACCCATTTGCACTATATGCCATTGTTATTCACAATTTCTCCCAAATTTCAATGTTCATATGCCCTAGAACAAGAGAAAGTTATTACCTCAATTTATGTCGTCGATTTCGTATCCAAGTTGAAAAACCTCAAAACTCTAGGTTTCTCTCACTAGATAACCTAGTTCTCTCTCTAGGGTTGATCTCCTTGATGCCTATTGAGTGTTTGGAAGCTCGTATCTATGAGTTTTGGGAGAGTTTTGGAATATTCTCAAAGGAGAAAGAGAGAAAAAATGAGGAGAAAGAAAGATAAACAAGGGTGAATGAGATAGGAAGAGTGTTTTAAGATCAAGCCTTTTGTAATGGAAGGTGTAGTTACCCTTTTTCCCTTCTTTACTCAAGAGTTTAGGGAGGGTTGGATGTCGTCTTTGGTCATTTTGTACCTTAAAACAATAGAGTTAGACAGTGCAAGTTAACCTGCATTATGGGCAAGGCGACCTATGAGTATAACATCTTCATGGGAACAAGATAACCTATTGGTTTAATTTTTAATATGAACAAGGCAGCCTGTTTGTGGGTAAGGTGATCCAAATTTCAAAATTTATAAACCTTGGGTGTTAACCCAAGCTCTAGGCAAGGCAGCCTGCCAATGCAACGCCTCAGAAATCTGCCCTGTAAACTATACAGGTTGACCTACCAGTTGTGCAAGGCAACCCATCACAACCAAGGCAACCACCTAGGTTGACTCCTCAGCTGTGCAAGGTGACCCGTTACAACCATGGCTTAGAATTCCTATTTTGAAATCCACCAAGATGCCTTCTCAATGGCACAAGTTGACCTATGCCATCAAAATTCACTCACAAGACAACCTAATACTGCATAAGTGGACTTCCCCTCTCATTTCATAAGCATGAGGAGACCTATCAAGGTATGAGACGACTTATCCCTTTATATTTTATACCCACAAGCCAACCCAATCATAACACAAGCCCTCGTCTCTCACACTCCTCACATAAACAAGCCAACCCACCAACTATTCAAGCCCACTCATCACTCACACACTCCACATACACAAACCAACCCGCCAACCATTCAAGCCCGCTTATCACTCGCACACTCCACATACACAACCCAACCCAACACCACATAAGGCTACTTGTCGAGCCTAAAAATCTTTCAGTCACTTGCATCCAAGGAGATTTGAACCCATGCCTCAAGGTTCTCCAAAAAGATTTGCTACCACCAAACCATTTAACCCTTTCAATGCATTAATACCAATCAAAATACAAATCTTTCTCTTTTTCCTTTTCCAAATTCCATTAAACAACAAAAATTGAAATATTCAAACACCGAATTTTTCAGTGTTACACTCCAAATCTAAAATCAATTATAACCGATTTCTTCTTGTATTTTATAAAGAAAAATAAATTAAAATTTTCTAATACCGAATTTTTTAGTTTTACAACACTTAACCCCCTAAAAAAATTCATCCTTCAAATTTAAACATCAAGTCATATACCAAATGAGTACGGGTATTGTTTTCTTATGCTCCTCAGGTTTCTCCATATGATAAAAGATGCGGTGTCCTCCTTGATTTAGAACATTACCTATATCAACACCATAAACATCACCCATACCCACAAGGACTTTAGAAAGGTTAATAGTCTCATTTGAGTTGTTTTGATTATTTTGACCTACTATACACAAGGACTTCATATAAGTACACCATATATGAATTTCTCTTTTAGTGGTCTAAGTTTTTGCTTGTTTGTATTCTAATACTCTTTGAACTACTATACCAATTTGACGATTCCCATTTTGCTTCCGTCTGTCTATTTCCAATGTTAGATCCAGCTCAAACTCCAATTAAACCAATCCATGGAAATAATACAAATAGAAACCAATTAAAAAACCAATAAAATCCTAATTTCCACATTTCTTATTAGGTGGGTGTTGTGATATCTAAGTATGATTGCTTTAACTCGACCATTTGTACTTTTCATCAAAAACCATTCAAATCTATTTATAATCTCAAGTCCAACTATTTGTAATATTCTATCCTATAATAGGGCATCAACAAAAACTAACAAGATCTCTCAATGAAGTTTCTCGACAAATATCCCTTCAAAACAAGCACTCTATCAAAGGCGTTTGATCTCTGTAAAAACTTAATTAACTTAAATATGAAAGTATCAATGATCGGAACTAAGAAAGTAATAACAAGGGTAGTATATGATGAAATCTCCAAACTCAAAGGTAAAAAAAAAAAATGAAAACATCTTCTCAACAAAGAAATAAAAGAACCGAACAAATCAAGGGGTAACAAACCATCAATTTCCTCAGAAGGGCAATATTCCATGGTTTCACTACCGTCAATGTTTAGAACTAAACCAGTATTAATCAATCCACATTTAAACAATAAAATCATAAAAGCTCCAATGGTCACAAACAAACCCTCCATGAATCGAAATCATATAAATATGATACAGAAATAATATAATCAACAAAACTATGGCCTAAACAACCATAGATCTTCTTAAAGTATTACCCTACAAAATCTTTCTACCATTATTCATTCTATCTAAAGCAACATTTATCCACTAATCAAATAAGAGATCCTCTAAAAAAATTTAGAAAGAGAGGATAAGTATAACATACTCAACAAGTGGAGTGCAATGGTATGTGAACATGAATGAAGGGTAAGAGTGGTGGTGCCAAACATATATGTCAAAATTCATTTCAATACGAAAAATAAAGCCATTTGCATAATATGGAATTTAGATCAAATTCTCCATGACTCGGATATTTCAATTCAATAAACAAATTGAATTTCCTTTTTCAATACTTTTGGGATTTGCCAAAACCACTTTCCTACCAATAACTGTTGATAGGATCCGCCAAATGATTTTTCATATTTTTTTATAAAATAATCCCCTATTCTTGGTGTTAGCCTGGAATTCCATGAGGTGCCACTATGTTATCACGGAAACAACTTGGGGATGCTCTCCATTCTGCCTACCACCAAGCCAAATTTTCAAACCAGTTTTTACCACACCTCTTTGATGGTCTCGGTTTGTGGAAAGATTTAGACTATAGTCATTTATTTCATTTCATGCACCATTTATAAAAATTCAATTCATCAGTCAAGATTTGTGCTTATATATAAGAGTTATGGATTTGTCAATAGTTCAATTTGGGCACACCACAATCACAAAACATTTCAAATTTATTTCACAATTTATCTTTGAAATCATTTTTCTCATTCATATGCAATATAGCCATCCACTCACAGGTTCTTTATCAATTTTTCTACTAAAGTAACGTACAGTCATGGCATTATACCTAGATATAAATAATGTGACCATCGAAAGTGTTGCTTCGTCAAGTTATTAAGTTTTCACCAACAAACTCTTAGCATTTAGTGTTTCTAACTAATCAACAATAAAGGCCTAAATTTTCATGTTGCCATGGTTAGAGAAAGTGAAATAATAACCATTTTCTAGGACATGATTTCAAATATCGAATATCCTATAGATTCCATCAAAACAAATAGATGGTGTTCATCACATAAACTCAACTTTCCCATATCTCTAATATCTCACCTTATGAAGTATTTCTTCAACATCACATTGTAGGTGGTAATAAGCTTCAACAAAAGAATTAGTAGGTCTATATCCCAATATATAGGTCTCTTCCTACATTCATTATGATTATTTATTTATTTATAATTGGATAGACTTCCATAAAACTTAGAAGAATTATTAAAATTAAACATTGTATAAGCAAGTTTACATGCACCTTATATGAGTCGACCTGCCTTGTTTGAAGCTAACAGAGAAGCCGACTTACTACTCATATGCAGATATAGGGAAGTTGACCGAACCCTCATCAAATCGACCCAAGTACCTCTAAATTTCAAGAATAAGTCGACTCAAAATTTCAATAGCCTAACCCTATGTAAGTAACACCTATACGATTCCAAGAGAAATTAAATGACAAGTTCAACATAACTCTTAATTAAGGTATATAGTCATCATTACCACCATAGACTACCATAAGTCATTAAAATTACATTTTTCAACTTCATTATCATACAATATCACCAATATGCCTCCCAATAAAATCATGTATACTTAATTACATAATATTTGCATCAACATTTCTAAATCATCAAATCCAAGTTCAAGGGAATTTACCTCTGACTACATCTAGATTGTATTGAGCATGTTTACTCAACATCGCACTGATCCTTGTTTGAATCCTTGTTTGTGGATGTTGGGTTGGAGCAGCCACCATGTTACTCCTGATCTCCATCCGTAAAGCGGTACTAGCCAATATTGTAGGCATATTTGATTGACCACTCTGTGAGCGACTCAAGTGGCCTTGGCTCAACTGATCCCCTTGCCGACCTATACCCGATTCGGGGCAAGCATTGCTGAAATGTCTTTTCTTCCCACATTGGTAGCATCTTCGGAGTACCTTATAAAATCCTAGGTGAAATATCTTACAATTTGGGCAACAATCTTTACTCCTTGCCATCTTACTTCTAGAGGTGGCACTAGTTGTGGGAACAACAATTTGAGGTGATCGTTGACTTTGTGAAGAGCTAACAGATCTAGAAATAGAGACACCACTATGGGGCCTATGCTCCCTTTCTTCTTGAAGCCTTGGCAGGAAGTGATTTCAAGCTTCCCTTTCTTGCCATGACTCTCTAACTTCCCTTTGTTCAGCCACTATTTTCTAGACCTTTAAGGCCATTTGCAATATATCTTCGTATGTATGAGTTTCGGTCACCGATATCTTTTCCCTTATATTCAGATTCAAGCTCGCTTTAAATTTAGTACTCAAATTCTCTTCAGAGTCAAGGAACTCTAGGACATATTTAGACAATTTCCTAAGTTTTACCTTATATTCGATTACCGTTTTGTTTCCTTGCACTAATCTAAAAAATTCATCCCACTTTGGGTCTCTATTGAAACGGGTCAAATACTCCTTATTAAATTTCCTAAAGAATTCATCCCAAGTAAGTGGAGAAAAAGTCTCAAAAGAAGAAATCAGTGGGAGAACTAAGGTTTGGTCTAGAGATTGCAGCTGAGCTCCATAAACGTTCCACTACTTCATCACCTGCTGAAGGGCAATTAAGGGAGGAGCAGGGATCTCGTTTGGTAGAACTGTGTGCATCGTTGTCAGAAGAGGAGCATGCAAAGGCAATACGACCCCAGGTTGAGAAGGAAGAGTAAAAGGAGTATCATTCGGGTTTCTCATTCTTTATCTAGGATGTATAGCTCTACAAAAGAAAATCTAGACTTAATGAATGTGATACGAATTAAACTAGGTGCTTCATCATCTAAAAATAATATTCTTAATTTCTCTAGGACCCGTGAGAGGCTTTTAAAATCATCTGTAACATTTTGAATATCAAACTCTTTCAAAATAGTTTGAAAACAATTAAAAACTTTTAAAATATTTGAGAAAACTTTTCAAACATCTTTAACACATTTTCAAATCGAAAACCTAACTCTGATACCAATAGAATTGTTACGTAATGACCCTAAAATAGAGCATGTGACAACCACTGTATTACCCCAGAATACAGGTAAACCAAGCCCATACACTAAAGTACTGCCAGGCATTTTGATATCCAAATAATTTTACCATCAAAATAAACTATTATGCATTCATCACACAATCAAAGGACCATCCTGATCCATCCCTACTTAAAACATGCATGCAATACGTCAATTTGACCATTCAAATCATAACAAATCCACATATTTTAAAGCAAGTTCCTACTCAAAGGATCTCTGCCAAATTCTACCAAAAATAATTGTCAAAGAAAATTCAAGGAAATAAAAAGAGAGATCATCATTTTTAAATACATAAACCATAATCAAATTTCAAATCTGTAAAAACATAGTACAAAAATAGGTTTTCAAATTAATTACACAATGTACCTCCATTTGGATCTACTAATACCTCGATTCAAAGAAAACTATTACTCGAAGATGTCCCACAAAACAAACTTCTTTAGTCAACCTAAGCGTTCACAAGTCTCGATTAGCTTTTTTTTGTAAAAGTGATAGATGAAGGGGTGAGCATATACTATACCTAATGAATGATATACAAATTGTATAAAAATAGAAATTTGTGTGGTAAATATATCAAATGCATAATTATTTCAAACCATTATGTCGTTCTCAAACTTATTCAATGAAAATAAATTTCAAATCATTGTTTCTAAAACCATCATGATTCACAATTTTCATATGCATCCAACTATTTTGCATTTTAAACACGGGGCAACCTAAAATCATTTTTCCGAACAAAGATCTACCACGATCTAGGATGAGATCATCAAGAGTTCCAAAAATTTTCATTTAAAAATACTCTTATTTTTTGTGTTGGTTATGGTTTTCGTTGGTGGTGTATCCAACTGTACCATACCCTTTATGCAGCATATTATTCGACCATAAATGTTCCATCACGTATGACTACATATCATGTCTATTAACCTCATCACCTCATCCCGTTAGGTTGCACCGTGGTGGGAAATGACTAGTCATTTTTTGGGGATCGGCTATTCCCCTACAAACCCTTTGCACCATTTCACAAAATTATAAATTCATTTCAGATGCCATCAACTTACAATTTCTCAATTGTAATCAATACATCAATGTGTTTATCATCAATAATTTCACATGACACATTCTTTCATTCAACACATACAGGATGCATAGAAATTTCAAACTCAATCTTTGGAATATTCCACACATATTAAAACATATAAATCCAAAATTCGAAAATCATTTAGAAAATTCAATAATAATATTCTTGATAAAAAAATAATTTTTTTAATCTAAGTATGGAATCACTCACTCTTAGAAGGGTAAACACTCACAATTCAATTCACAATGATGTTCAATACTTTACTTGAGTCCAATGCCTTATGCCTAAAACAATGAATATCTATTACTCACTTAATCCACTTGTAGCACTATGATTAATTGGTTTTCTCCAACTTATCACAAACCCTAATTTTCAAAATCCTCAAATTTATATTTTAATTTCATCAATTTCAACCCATTTGCATCTACATGCCACTATTATTCACAATTTCTCCCAAATTTCAATATTTATATGCCCCAGGTTTGGATCCATAAATTTACATTCTTCATATCTCAAGTTAATCTTGGAAATAAGTAAGATAAAATCAAATCTAGAATGAGAGGAAGTTATTACCTCGATTTATGTCATCAATTTCGTCTCCAAGTTGAAACATCTCAAAACCCTAGGTTTCTCTCACTAGAAATCTAGTTCTCCCTCTAGGGTTGATCTCCTTTATGCTTATTAAGGGTTTGGAAGCTCAGATCTATGAGTTTTGAGAGAGTTTTGGTGGATTCTCAAAGGAGAAAGAGAGAGAGTGAAGAGAGGGAAAGACAAACAAGGGTCAACCAGAGAGGAAGAGTTTTCGTGAATGAGGAGAAAGGAAAAATGAAATATAGCTTAGATCAAGCCCTTTTGTAATGGAAGGTATAGTTACCCTTTTGCCCTTCCTTAATAGTTTAGGTGGGTTTGGATGTCCTTTTTGGTCATCTTGCATCCTTAAAATAATAGAATTCGACAGGGCAAGTTGACCTACACCATGGACAAGGTGACCTATGAGTACAAGATCTTCATGGACAAGGCGACTTGTTTGGAAATAAGAGGACCTATAGGTTCAATTTTTAATATGGACAAGGCAGCCTGTTTGTGGGCAAGACGACCCAAATTTTAGAATTTTAAGCCTTGGGTCGACCCAAACTCTAGGCAAGGAGACCTGCCAATGCAACACCTCAGAAACCTACCTTGTAAACTACCCAGGTCGACCCATTAATAGTGCAAGGCAACCCATCACAACTTAGGCGACCACCCAGATCAACTCCTCAGCTATGCAAGGCGACCCATTACAACCATGGCTCAAATCTACTATTCTGAAATCCACCAAGACACCTTGTCAGTGGCACAAGTCGACCTGTGCCATCAAAATTCACTCACAATGCGACCTAACACTGCACAAGTGGACTTCTCCTCTCATTTCATAAGCATGAGGTGACCCATCAAGGTATGAGATGACTTATCCCTTCATATTTCATACCTATAAGCCAACCCAACTATAATACAAGTTCTCTTGTCTCTCACACATCTCACATACACACGCCAACCCATCAACTATTCAAGTCCACTCATCTCTCACACACTCCACATACACAAGTCAACCTAACACCACGCAAGGCTACTTGTCAGACCTAAAAATCTTTCGGTCACTTGCATCCAAGGAGATTTAAACCCATGCCTCAAAGTTCTTCAAAAAGATTTGCTACCACCAAGCCTTTTAATCTTTCAATATATTAATACCAATCCAAATACATGTCTCTCTTTTTTTTTTTTCCAAATTCCATGAAAGAACAAAAATTGAAAAATTCAAATACCGAATTTTTTCGATGTTACACTCCAAATCCAAAATCAATTATAACTGATTTCTTCTAATATTTTATTAAAAAATAAATAAATAAAAATTTGTTAATACCGAATTTTTTGGTGTTACAGAAACCCTCCCCTCCCACCCCTTGCCATTACTCAATGGGCATGACATTTGATTCCACAATGTGTCAATTCTTTCTAGTTGATCTCTCTTGATGTCACTTTTTTGTCGGGTATCTACCAAGGACGTGCATGTGTGCTTGAGGACTAGATTATGCATACTTCTACAAGGCCGATACTAACTCTAAAAAACTAAAAATCCAAGACCGATGCTAAGGACCCATTTGGCAACACTAATACTAAGAAAGGGGGGATAAGGGGAGCTAAGTGTATTAAAATGAATTTCTTTCACAGACCTTCTCCAAAAAATTTTGTTGTATTTGTTCCTTTGCCATCTCTTTTTCTATCTACTCCTAATAATCCACTTCTTTGTCAGGCATTTCCATCTGGATTTTTGGCTGGTCACATGAAAATCAGAACAGCGAGTAAATGAAACATGAGACAGATGATAAGTGGCTCAAGCAATCAAGAACCAAAACATTGAAACTATTTACATAATCAGATGGATTTCAAATGAAGTCATTGTGTGTTATTGCTTTTTACCGTCTAATATAAAGTCGGTGATAGCATTGTTCCCTATGTTGAAATGGAAAACACCTTGCACCAGTTGGTTTGAAAAGCAAACACACATGGGTAAATCCATCGTGTGTGAGACAGAGGATTATGCATCTGGTGCCATGGAGTATTAGAAAGAACATACATACAACTATAAATTTATAGGCCCATCTACAACTTAGATAACCATACATGAGTAAGTAGGACACAATTCAGTTCTACTCATTTATAACTAGGGGGAGGTATCATTTTGGATGCCAAAAAATAGGAGCTTCCCAAAAATGGTTGCTCGTCTTGAGAATGAGCTGTGGTAATGACTTGAGCAACATAACGGTTCAATGTCCTTCTCCTCTCAAATCGAATCATGACATAGAACAACCATAAATTAATATTGAAGAATCAAGTCTGAAGTTACTGAGATCATCATTATCCGACGTAAGGAATGGAAATTCCGATGCTTTTCCTGTTGACACAAGTCCTGTCATTAACTGCCTTTTTTGTCTTGTTATGGTTTCAGTCGAAAGTTCATGCATCTTGTAACGCCAAATCACATTGTCTATAACTTACGTATGCATTTGCAGGTAAGCGCAAGTCGAATGGTGGGGGGCACAAAAAAAATCATGCTAAGGAGGTTAAAAGCCAACATATATATATATATATATATATGAAAATTTTGAAAACACAACAGGCGAAGGTATACTACAATCACTTGGACCAGATATTTGTGCATGTGCTGGCATGATGGATGACATCATATCTTTTCCCTTCTCCTTTTGTGCTGAAAAATTAGAAGTACATGATTTCATCTTATGGGTCGATCTGAAATGAGCTCCAAATCTGAAGCTGAACAGTGATATGCCAAAACCAAAATTATCGTTACTTAATTTTATTGTTTTTGATGCAAGTAACACAAGTAAATGGTGTCCATTAATTACTTTTTGCAGAAAAATTAGGTGGTTTACATGCTTTTATCTTATGGATCAATCTGATATGAGCTCGTAATCTGAACAGTGTCCAACAAAATAGTATTTGATGCGAGTAAGGTGAGCTGTTAAGCAACTCATAAGATGAATGGTATGTCACAACATCACTTTGGAAATAACGGGTGACTCAAAAACTATTGCAGCTGTGCGGTTTTAGCTAATCCACTATGCATACCTTGCTGGAGCAATAATGGAGCTCATCATCAAAAATGTTATTTTGAGAGTAAAAGATGTCGGTGATTCAATTATCTTAAAATAAATCTGACGGGACCCGCTCAAAAGGTCCAATACGAAAAACGCTCAGTCCTATGAAACCCATGACCCAAAGAGGCATGATACATCTAGATACGTCGACAAGCAGGGATCAATCTCTCCGAAGGGTGGATACGACCCAACACATTATATGAGTACCATTGATAGTGAACTAACCGGTTGGTGACCTACAGAGATCTCCTATGTTCCAAAAGACAGCTTTACTCCTACCACCTCGGTAAGAAGCCGAACGCAATTCCTATCGGTAAAAAGTTTTGCATACACTTTCCGAATAAGAAATGAAACTTTTAATGTAACACCGACACTGCGGTGTCCGTACAAGTATCCTGTTCACGAAATTAAATAAAATATTTCTTCATTTACATATAGAGAGAGAAAATTTTAAATTATATTGATTTTCGATTTTGAGGTATGTAATTTGAAATTTTTGGGATATTTAAAATATCCGTATTTCCGATTTATAAAATAAAGTGAGTATAAAAAAATTATATAGATGATTTATTTATTCATTTATTCATTTATTTATTTATACATTACTCAATTAAATTTTTGTTATTTTCAAACAAAAAAAACAAAGCCTAATCATCCTCTCTCGAGGCCCACCCCTTCACCTTAAGGGTTGAGTTAGATCTTAGTTCTAGGGTTTGAGTTCCATAGTGATTAAGTCTAATTGCTAAAATTTGCTTCAATTTGGAGACATTGCGGGTTTTGGAATGAATCGAATGTCGTACGGACGTTAGGGTTTTTGGATCGCAGTGAACCCTAGGTGAGGGATTTCTAACTCATTTGAATTATTTGGATGCAATTAGGGTAAATTAGGATCAAAAGTGTTGTATATGTGTTGAAAGTATGTTAGATTTGATTTTAATGCTTTGTGTGACATTATAAGTAATTATTCGGGTCAATTATAGAAATTTTATATGAATTGGAATGTTCGAATCATGTTGATTTGATTTGAATGGTTGCGGGGAATTGGCGAATGTATGAAAACTAGGTGAAATTTAGGATTTGAGCCTAAGGATTGATGCATGTTTTACATTATAGTTGGTATTGCATATAGGTAAGTCAAATACACTCTCATATTATGAAAATAGGTTTCAATACCTTTAAAATGACATAAGGTTTGAAGAAATCGGATGAGAATCGAAAAGTATATGATTTTTCAAAGATTTTTCTATTTTGTAGACAAGTTATTAATTTACGCATGTTTCCGACTTTAGTGGTTTTGGAGTTGAATTAGACTTGGTTTTGAATGTGTTACTTAATTATAAATGAAATGAAATTGATGACATTAGAGTGTATTCATGAATTGAAGAATTGAGACTTGTCAATTTTAGGAAATGGAAATTGATGACATAATTATGATTTTGTATTAGGAAGGTCAATCGAGGATCTGGATGAATTGTAAGTATGCAGTGTATATGGATGACATTGGGGTTGGGGTGTGAGAAATATATGATGTGTTATAATTGTAGTGACTTGATTGGAGACCGATCGAGGGAGCACGATTTCGACACTTGTGCAAGGGAGTGATTGACCCTCCGTATACGGGGGGGGGGGTTTTTTTGGAATGTTTTCGTTTAATATGCAAACTCGTTTTACAAATTGATAAATAAGCATGATTTATCGTATGCTTAAAATGTTTTGATTGGTTTTGGATTTTGTGAACCGATGGAGTGGACGAAAATGTGGTTGAATTATGAAATATGCATCCATGGGATTGAAATGTAAAATGTGCCATTTTATGAAATATGTTGCATTTGGTTTGTGGATTTATGGCACATGTTTTGATATGATATTGATATTGGCCTTGAGGGGTGATTTGAACTGTGATATTGATATTGGCCTTGAGGGCGTGATATGCATTGTTCCGTAGCTCCGTGGGAAGGCGCTCTGGGGGCGCCCGGATATGCCTAGGCCGTGGGGTATCCCACGAGATGTCGAGATGAGATGATATTTACTCGGAACTAGGCGGGTTGAACCCAAAGGGGGGGGACTTGGCTGCTAGTCAAGTCTGGGTTTAGAGCACTTTAAATAAAATCGCATATAACACCCCCCCTCCCCCCTCATAGGTCGTGGTAGACCTCTCCGGAGTTTTACTGCGCTCGGTTTTATGAAAGTATTTTGGTGCATATTTGGTTTGTTGATGCGTGTAAATGATATATGGTTGAAATGAAAAGCATGATGATTTGAAATATGAATTGTATACTTATACTTTGACACCCCCCCCCACCCCCCCCTTTTCACGATTACATTGACCCACTCACTCGACGTACCCCCCCCGAATACTCACCCCCCCCCCCCCCCCCCCCCCCCCGGGGTTTTTTTGCTTAAAGCCCCCCTTTTTTCTCGGGAGGTATGATAGCTTGATGGTGGATTTGGGTGATTATCGACGGGGGGGGTAGGTTCTAATTGAAAATATGAATTTCATATTTTATTGTCGACCCCCGCGTGGTCTTGTTGAGGTCCGTAGTTGACCGTGTACATATTATGGGATGACGGAAAAATTTTAAGCTTTTGTTTGTGAAACTCTCATATCCCCGCATTGAGGCATTTGTAACCATTTGTAAACATTTAAAGTGTTGACTTGGGAATTTGTAAAATAATTGTATAAATTTGGGGGGGTGACTGCTCAGCTCTGGCATGTTTCCGGGGCCATTTGATTTATTTAGAATGATTTTAAATTATACAGACAGTTAATTGTACATTGGGAGACCCCGATCCCCCCATGTCACCGGTTCGGGGCGTGACATTTAAAATCCAATAAATAAGGGAAGGAATCTCCCCGTGTTGGTAAACTTCCTAAATGATAAAAATCACGGATCTCTCGAAAATATTTAACTAAGGAACTTCGAAATCTTCGAATCTACTCATAAGGAAACTAGAGTTGTAACACGCCAGACGCATACAGCTTTTATGGTACCCATGTATAAATATCTTGGTATCACTGAAATCCAGGTACGCTCTTGGAGACCCAATACTTGACTCACAAGTCAATGTGAGATCTGCTTTTTTTTTTTTTTTTTTTTTTTTTTTTTTTATTTTATTTCTATCGAAAACCGTTCTTTTTGACTTGAGTGTCAAAGTCTCCCCTACTGGAGCACCCTCAAGCAGTTTTTTATAGGTTTTGAGTCATTCTCTCAAGTAGCCTTTCAAGTCAAAAGAAATCAAAATCTATGAAGTCAAAATCCACCTCTAACAGATTGGCACCATCTGTGAGAATAGACTAAAACAATCTTGACAGACACTTCGGATTGTCAAACGACCATGCCTCTAAAAAGGAGAACCAGAACCATCTCGAAGGTTGCATCTGTTGTAGAAGGGCACATTGCTGCCCCGACTGATGTCGCTTTCCCAGTGGCACCCACTCACTTTGCCCATAATCGTGCCATTCATTCTCAAGTTCCTCCCCTGAAGCAGGTTTTGCTGCCTACACCTCAAGAACCTCTAGTTGTACCTCCTACGTCGATATCTCTTGAATGGGCCAATCACCTCCAACTAAAAAGTCTAGAGTTTAGAATACAGAATATGAGCAAATAGTTAGGGGGACTCAGTCATGCTATCAGACTAGTGGGACAATCCTCTTCGGGTGAATCTGGGCATACACGTCTTCGACGACAAATACCTCCACTTAATTATGAACTATTGGTTACTTTTCGCCATGACCCTGATGATCTAAGAAGACAAGTTGAACAACTTGTCCCCGATGAATTTAAGCGAGTCAATACCAAAAGGAATGATGCTTCCTTTTACTCTTTTGGCATGTCACCCTTTGACCCCAAAGTTTCTTCAGAATCGGTGTTTCGTGACATACTCCTACCTTTTATGGAATGGTATGATGGTACGACCGACCCTCGTGACCATGCGGCTCATTTCGTAATGGTGATGATCTCAAAAGACATGATAGACATCGCCATGTGTAAACATTTCTATACTACCCTCAAGGGTAATATTCTGACATGGTTCAATTCACTCACACCGCTTAGCATTAAGAGTTTTGTTCAGTTTCGATAGCACTTCAAGACTCACTTTATGATCAGTCGGAGAGCCAAAAGAAAGTTCACCTCTTAACTACCACTACAGCAAAGGGACAATGAATCCCTAAGAGATTTCTTAGATAGATTAAAGATTGAGATTATGAAGGTCCCAGTTTTTGACCATTCAATTACACTGACCGTGCTCCTAACTGGGTTACGCCCCTTGGGCATGAAAACCTCTATTACTAAGAATCCCCCTTCTACCATCCAAAAGTTCTATGCCCATGCTGAAAGTACATCATAGTGAAAGATATTAAAATGTTCGACCAACGGAGGAACCAATCATTTCGAAGAGAACGTAGTCGGTCGCCTCGACAGTCTTCTTAAAAAAAAAAGCTAACAAGGGCCCTCACCTCAAAGAAGGTTTAGTGTCTATATCCCCTTGAACGAGACCCCTAGTCAGGTCTTACTCCAGATCAAGAGTAAACCATACATTCAATGGCTCCTCGCTCTATAAAAGACTCCAAAAAGGACAGGACTAAATACTGTCACTTCTATCGAGATTATGGCCAGATGATAGATCAGTGTAAAAAACTCAAAGACAAATTGGAATTTTTAGTTCGTAGTAGAAAGTTGTAAAGATTCATCAAAATTGAAGGAAGGGACATACCCTCCCCTTATTGGCATGATCTGCCATAGGAGAATGCACCGAATGACCAACTAATCACTCATCTACCACATAACAGATTAGATAGAGTAATCCTCCAAATTTATGACAAACAATCTTTACATGAGCCTTACATTCCTACCATTATCATTCCAATTTACGACCGAAGTGTCCTGTGCTTCTCCTTGAGTAAACTTGGAATCTCTCTTTCTTTTAACAATCGTTTTCATAGTATCTCATAATGAATAGCTCCTATCACTGATACTTACACTACTTATTACCGAGCTTCTTTTATGACAATGCGTTCTAATGAATTGATTGTGCTCAATAAAATCACCGAATGGCCCTGTGTCATCCCGACCTACTGATGGGATCTGTCTTTCCAAATGGGTCTTTGTCGCCCCGACCTACCGATGGAATCTATCTCTCCGAATGGGTTTATATCGCCTTAATCTGCCGATGGGATTTATCTCCCTGAACTGGCTTATGTTGCCATGATCTATCATTGGGATCTATTTTTCCAAACGGGTCTTAGATACCTCGACTTACCAATAGGATCTATCTCTCTGAACGGGACTATGCCGTCCTAACCTATCAATGGATCTATTTCCCAGAACAAGTTTATGTCGTCCTGACCTACAGTTGGGATCTATCTCCCTGAACGGGGCTTAAATGTCCTAATCTATTAATAGGATTTATCTCCCTAAATGGACTTTAGATGCTCCAACCTACCAACGAGATCTATCTTCTCGAACAAATTTACATTGCCCCAATTTATCATCAAATGACATTTTCTCTAATCGAAACATTACCACCAAGACTCCCAGAACATGCACCCCCGCTAGCAAACGACATTCTGCCTATCTCATGTACAGAAATCGTCGAAAGGACCAATGGAATCTGGTTTCTAGAATGATAAGTACATTTCGATCAACAAACTTCCTAACGAAAAAGATAGACTCCTGGGTAAGCTAATGATCTCCCGTAGGCCGATCAGTCTAGGAATTATCAAAGACAATAAGTCACGTTAAGAACAAGCAAATAAAACATATTTCTATCCAGATGGTTAAAGAAACATCTTCTGCAAGGTACAATTATATGAGAGGCTATATAAAAGTTACACAGAGTCAGAAGGAATCGGGAGAAGTGCCAAAACCTCCCGAGTAGAGAACTCCACAATCGTTTGAGTCATGACCAATCTAGTGTGATCACCAACCGAAGCTGTGGGAACTAAACTTTAGTCTATCACTACTCGACTCGCTGTCTCTTCAAGAGGAGGCAAAGTATCATACATTCCGACTTGGCGAGCTATCGCCTTAACACATTTCAACCTTTTAAGCAATCTATGTTGAGAATGCCTGAGGGCCATGGCATCCTTAGTAATAGACCCCTCAAGATCGGATATCGTCTATTCAGCTACTCAGAGAGACTCCTTCCGTAATCAAACTAGCATTTCGACAGTTATTAGACTTGCCTTACGAAGCTGCGCTCAGCCTCCAACTCCTCGCAATACTTCCGAGACAGGGCCAAGTCCTCCTAAAGACACTCAATCTATTCATCCCTCTCAGTAAGCAAAGTGCTTGAGGCTTTCTCTACCTTGGCGTCTTGCTCCTTCTGCACGAGAGCATTCTACAGTGTTAGGACTTGGTCGCCTAATTGGTTAATATACCTTTCTGACTGCTTCCTTCGTTGTATTTGGAGTTTTATTAAGGCTGCAGTCTATAAAAGAGAAATTGAGTCTGTGAAGGCCAAATGAAAACAGAGTAAAACAAGTGATGGTGAGAAACAATACTGTCAAGTTGAGAGATCAAAGGGCTTTGTCGATTTGCTCCTGAGACATCTTGTTTAATTCTAGTTTAGAGCGATGAAAATCAAACAGTTCGGCTAACCAAGATGCCTCCATTACATCGACATAGTTATACTGATAGCCCCCATGCAGACGGCAACTAATCCCTCCTCCTATAAATCCTTTCCAAATGACCTAATAGGAATGGGCAAAGGAATAGTAGCCTCATCCGCTCCCCACTGTGGAGAACATTGCACCCCCTGAGTGACTGCAAGACATCTCACCCATAGGGACAATGGAAATATCTGACTTTCCGAACGGCCCCTCCTATACCACTAGAGCAAAAGTATTTGTCCCCATTTCAGGAGCTTCCTTCGACGAGATGCCCTTGTCAGTAGTCTTTACCAAAGAAGACCCACCAGGCAATAAGCTATCGGTCCTCTAAATGTCACCCTTATCAGTCTCAATACCGTGAGAGACGTGTGCTCTCTGACCTTCTTGGACCCTCCTCCTCCTCCTCTATAGGCGACTTAGGTAGTCAAACTTTTCTCTTCTTCAATGAAGGGGAAGAGACTTTTGACGATTGAGCCTCGGAAGTCTTATCCACCTCAGCCAAAGGCCTTTTGGTGTTCGGCCTCACCTGCTTGTCAATCGAAACTTTCTCCAGAAGGGTATCCTTAATAGAATTCAAAACATGAACCAGTTCTTTCTCTTTCTGTGTTAGCAGAACTGCCCTATCAATTTTCCTCCTTTCATCGATTAATAGACCGACCAAAGACAGCATTTGGTCCTCTATGAGGGAGTCCACCCAGATATTTCATTGAGTAGACTCATAATAGCGGCCAACAGATCATAGAAAATGGGAATGGTGAGTAAAAGTCGGAGGTCTTACCTTTAGCAGTGGCGCCTGATCAATATTCGGTAACACTGGCAAATGACCCCTATTCAAAAACTTCACAAAGAAGAACTTATGCATCTAATGCTTATCTTTGACTAGCTATAATAAAACTTCAAACGGGATTCCTAACGGTTCTAGAACTTGTACCAGCCCTGGGTGGAACCTTTAACTCCACACCTCATCAAGTAAAAAAGAACCGCTAAAATCTCTAAGTCAAAGTGAATGCGACAAAACCTTAATAGGGAAATCATCGCGATCACCAAGTTCCAAGGACTAGAGATCAGTAGCGTGGGGTAGACATTCCAATAGTACATTACTTCTCCAACCGGGTTCATAAATGGGATTTTCAAGCCGTACTTCACAAATTTTCTATACATGAGACACAACCATCGGGTGCCCTATTCGCTTTATCCCTATCAGTGGCTAACACCAATGCGTAATCACTCCCTAATGACATATTGGCCTGAGTTTCTTGAATTTCCTCTCTAGTTATTGTGCTTCGAATATTATTAATGCTCTTATGAGAAGAGGAAGAGAAACTTTTCGTCATTTTTCTAGTAAAGAGGGGCATTAGAAAGGAGGAATCTGTGAAGGGAAAGGAAAATACGGAAGTGTATGATACACCTAAATGCACGGCTTTATAAAGAGTACTGAAGACGATTTGCGAGAATTGAAAAGACATATGTTGCATTAAAAGTTTTACACCTTTTTTATAGTCATCACTCATTGTGCCCTTTATCACGAAACGACACTATAAGTTGGGGGCAAATGACGGGACCCACTCAGAAATCCCATTATGAAAAATGCTTAGTCCTACAAAGCCTATGACCCAAAGAGGCATGATACACCTAAACGTGTCAACAAATAGGGATCAATCTCCCCGAAAGGTGGACATGACCCGACACACAATGTAATTACCACGACAGTGAGCTAACCGGTTGTTGATGTACAGAGGTCACCTATGTTTCAAAAGACAACCTTTATCCTACCGTGTCAGTAAGAGGTCGAACGCAATTTCTATCGGTAAGAATCGTTGCATACACTTTCCGGATAAAGAATGAATCTTTCGAAATCCAATCGATAAAAGAAAAAATCTCCCCGCGTTGGTAAACTTTCTAAATGATAAAGTTCACGAATTTTTTGGAAATATTTGACTATGGAATTTCGAAATCTTCAGATCTTCTCATAAGAAAATTAGAGTTGTAATACCGTGGACGCATATGGCTTTCTGTTTCTCTCTCTTGCTCTTAGTCTATTTCATTCTTATTGAAAATCGCTCTTTCTGACTTGAACGTCGGAGTGTCTCCTGTCAGATCATCATTTGGCAATTTTTTATAGGTTTCGAGTCGTTCTCTAAAGCAACCATTTGAGTCAAAAGGAGTCGGAATCTGTGGAGTTAAAACCCACTCCAATAAAATCCAAAAGTAGAAGAAAAGAATTAACCTTCATAATGATATTGTAAATTCAAGCAATGGAATGCTAAACTAATAAAGAAATTAAATATAGCAAACCCTAAGCTAATCAACTAATCTAATTCAATATCAAATAAAACCCTAAAATTTAACAAAATTTGAAAAGAAAAAAAAAAAAAGAAAGAAAACTTTAAAACTAAACAAAACAATAATCTAAAGAATTGAACCCTAAAACTTAACAAAATTTGAAACGATTCTAAATAAGCCTAACTAAAAGTTGTATGTTGAAATGAAAAATTATTAGGAAATTTTTGATTTAATTTAATTTACTTTTGCTTTATTTAGAATATTTTTATTTCTCAACACCAAATAGACCATTGTTGAAGTTAAAGTCAAAAAATTAAGAAAAAAATAAATGCATCTTTTAAAATTTCCATTGATAATAATTCTAAGAAGAGAGGTGGATATTCCTTGTAGGGGGTTTAAGAGTGGACCAAAGGAAAGCAATGCTTTTTTTTTTGTTACATCGTGATTTGAATTCGGTATCACCAAATTGAGGGAGGGGATTGTGAATACTAGATTATCCTCTTAAGAACAAAGTAATGCCTTCAAATTGATTTGAAGGGAGCCATTTTGCTCCCATCTAAATCTTAATTTTCCATAGTGGAAGTGTCATATTTCCCTACATGCTAAATGTCCAAAATTTATGGAAAAATTCGAGAGAACTTGATGCTTAGTAAAATTGGATGGAAGTACAACTCAACATATAAGTAAATCAATGACTTCATCTGCATAATTAGACTAGATTAAGATTCACAACACTCAAATAGAGAAGTCATACCCAAAATTATTGTTCATAAACCTTGGTGAAACGAAAGGAGATGGTAACACCAAGTATAAATTACAGTTTATAGGCCTTAGAATCTATGATTTCAATCAAGATTATTCCACTTGTGTTCTATTAGGTCTAGAAATTCAACGGACTAATTCTATTGACATTAACAAGATTCCTACACTTGCTACCTTCAAGTCGATGGAAGCCTGAAAATTTGGCAGAGAAGCATATCCAACCATCACCTCAATTTGTTTTTTAAAGTGCTTGCTACTAACCTTACCACGGCTTTGGTCCTTTCAAGTGTGACTAGCGCTGTCATGCGAACCGAGTTGAGTTCGAGTGGTTCGTGAGCTGTTCGATCAATGGCTTAAATTGACTCGATTTTGACCGAATTCGGGTCGAGTTCAAACAGTTTTATTATATAATCAAATCAAGTTTAAGTAATGAAATTTTAGGTTCGAAAACTCATTGAGTAGCTCGTTAAATTATATTAATATATATTATATATATATACATGATTATAATATAAAAATTAGATTAAATTAAATATATTAATATATTATATAAAAATCGAGTTTTCGAATTAAGTTCGAATAGTTTTATTATATTATCGTTGAGTTCGAATTCGAGTTCAAGTCGGACTAAAAAATTCGAGTTTGAGTTCAAACACAAAGATAGTCGGTATCAACTCGACTCCAATACACCCCTAAATGTGACCATGTACGTGAGATATTTTGACATGCATGATGATATGACAAACTTGTTAAATTCTTATTTCGTCATAAGTTATCATTTTTCTAGTTTATTCTTATTAAAAATCTATATAAAATCATAATAAATAAAACAAAAAACACCAATAATCCTTCACTTAAGAAAGCGAAGCCTATCATAGGACTCTGCTCCTTTTCCTCGTTTTTTTTGGGGGAGGGGATCATATCTATGGGGAGGGGCCACATGGGGTTTCGAATCCTTGCGCTTGAGCAATGGAATAAGCAAGACAAAAAAAGCGTTGCTACCATTAAGGTGCATGATTGATAAGCATTTAGATTAAATTGATATAATATCAAACTTGTTTCAAGTTTACACAAACTCTCACAAGAAACACAATCATTGCATAAAATCTCAAATCAATCAGTAAAATAAGGAAAAAAAATGAAAAAACAACAAATGAAGTCCCTAACATAGATGATACCTTTCTTTATGGACTGTTATTTGGAGCATTTGATGATAATGAAGCATGAAAAAAGGGGGAAAAAGGAACAAACTAGGCTCTAATTTTGAGAGTGTCTAATAAAATAAGACAAGTTATCTTTTATAACTTAATTTTCCTATAAATCTTTGTACTAAGAAAACAATTATGAGAAAACTTGTTAAAACCTTGAGTTATATTTCCATTTAACAAAAGCAATTTGAACACAGAAACATATGTGTAATGTAATAGAAAGAGAATTTAAATAATTGAGGTGCTACTTACATTTTTTGTCATTCTTTGTTTTGAAAAAAAAAAAGATAAAATGTCATGTTTTCGAGCAAGAGCTATACTATTGTAAATATAAGTTTTAACCATTATCCTTCCCTATAGCACCGAGAAACTAAGAGAAAATCCACCTCCCTCCTATCCCTATGATAGAGAGGATGAGCCCCTGAAGGATTTTTTTGACAAATTCAAAACCGAGATGATAAAGGTCTCGGGTCTAGACCATTCCGTCGCTTTAGCAGCACTACTTACTAGATTGCGGCCCTTCGCAATGATGACTTCAATCACAAAGAATCCCCAGTCACCATTCAAGAATTTTAAGCCTTGGTAGAAAAGTATATCGCTATAGAAAAAACTGAGGCGTTCGACGGGCACTGAGGTAGAATAGGAAGAAACGATTGCAATTGTACCCCGCAGCAATATTTGCCCAAGAGGAGCCGACTAGGGCTCCGCCCAATTACAGATTCAACAACTACACTCGCTAAATGACACATCTAGCCAGATCCTGATGGAGATCAGAAACAAACCCTATGTTAAATGGCCCCCTCACCAAATGGGAGATGACTCCAAAAAAGACAAGACCCAATACTAACATTGCCACAGAGATTATGGTCACTTGATAGATGAATGCCGAAAGCTGAAAGACAAGCTTGGGGCCTTAGTTTAAGATGATAGACTTCAGAGATTTATCAATGCAGAACGATAGAACAATCCCCTTAGGGATCGGGTGCAAGGGTCGGACAGAGGCTAACCTCACGGAACCAAATGAGCCACCAGTTGTAGTTGTCTGGAACCAAGCAATGTAGTAATCCTTTATATACATAGTGGAAATCCCTTTCTAGCAACCCAACTCTTGGTGATTCTCCTCTTGCCGAGAGTTCGACTAACCAAGTGGAAACGAGACAGCATTAGGTCGAAGGAATGGTCACCCCAGTATTCCAGATGATAGAGATATCCGCTTCTAAGGTGATTCTCACTGCTTGTATCGAAAAGGGGCAGAAAAGGAATAGATCAATGATTGGCTTTGGCAACGATAATCTAGTGGGAGTTGATTCAAGCTCACATAACCCACTGGTCTTCACCTCTAAGATAGACTAATACATCATGAAGAGAATCTTCGTTGACCAAGAAGCGTGCTGCGGTTTCCCATATTAGGATGCTATTTAGCAAATGGGCTTCAACCAGACACATCTCCAACCCCACGTTGGACCTCTAACAGGACTCTCAAAAGAGTGGTTATACTCCAAGGGACACTAACTCATTCCGAGTAACCATGGGAATGCCACCCAACCACGCTACTACCACAACTACCCTTAATGTTGTCAAGTTGTCGTCCCCTTATGACACCATCTTGGGTTAGCCTAGCCTACATGTCTTGAAAGCACTGCGGAGCACCAAGCACATGAAGGCCAAGTCAAGATGCTCTCAGCATAGTAGTAGTCAACTATGACCCAGGTCCATCCAACACCTCGGTCAAATAATTTTTATCCACCATATACTGCTACTCTACCAGTGTTTTAGTATTACTAACTAATTATTTGGATTTGGAATTTTTGCCTTATGACTATCATTACAATGATATCTCTATTTTACACGCTTTGCTACTTCTTTATAACACTTTGATCATGTCGATCGCACAACAATTAAAAACAACTTTTAGGTGGCAACAGCACGTCTTATATAGGTCTTAGCACGTGAGCGGGTTGACGCACCCACTCTCTCGGCTCTATGCCTCACACGAGTCCCAAAACCTGAGCTAGATTAATCTCGCATTCTCTCAGCAACGCGTCCTATATGGGTCCTAGCAACTGAACAGGTTAATGCACCCACTCTCTCGACTCTACATCTCATATGTCTCCCAGCAACTGATAGGGATCAATCTTCCATTCTCTAACCAATGAGTTCTATATAGGTCTGAGCACCCGAGCAAGTCAATGCACCCACTCTCTCGGCTCTACGTTTCATACGGATTCCAGCACCCGAGTGGGTTCCCATTCTCTCAGTAATGCATCCTATGCGGGTCCTAATACCCGAGTGGATTGATGCAACCACTTTCTCGATTCTATGCCTCATACGGGTCCCGGCACCTGAGTGGAATTAAACTCTCATTCTGTCGACAACTTATCCTATATTGGTCTTAGCACCTGAGCGGGTTGGCACGCCCACTCTTTTGGCTCTATGCCTTATACAGGTCCTAGCACCTGAACGGGATCAATCTCTCAACAATGCATCCTATACTAATCCTAGCACCTGAGTGGGTTGGCACACCAACTCTCTCAACTCTATGCCTCATGCAAGCCCTAGTAGGATATAACTCCCCATCTTTTGGCCTTATGCCTCGTACAGGTCCTAACACATGAGCGAAATCTAACTCTCATTCTCTTGGATTTTGTACCTAAAAGGGTTTTAATACTCTCTCTCAGCTATAACATCTTTGAAAACAACTCAACGCTCGGGTCTTTCTATTTCAGTATATAATTAATAAGGCTACGAGAATGCAATAGAGACAAGAAGATGAAGAGATAATGCTACTGTAGATTTTCATTCATTGCACATGTGGGATAAAACAGAAGGTGATTAAGCTCTTACAATTTTCAAGGGGCGGCGTATATCATAAGGACAAGAATACATAAAAATATGCAGAGATCACAATGAAGGAGGCTGAAGAGGAGAAATAGTTTTCTAATGCAAGGACGCGAGGTTGCCATAGAGAGTGACAACACAGGAGCTCGCATCCTTCACTTCGTGAGAAGAATCACCTCCTGAAGTACTGACTAGGCTCGAACCCAACACCTTGGAGCCCATATTGCTAGCACTTACAGCCATGCTTTGTTCTAGACCCCCTTGTAGAAAGCATCCTCTGCTCGTCGTAGCCTTTTGGAAAGCTCATGCTAGTTATGCTTGTCGTTCTCAACAGTCTCCACAAACTTCTTTCCAAGTCCACCAGCTTCTTCTGTGTAACAAGGCATGATTGCTTAACAACCTACAGCCTCGCCTCGTTCTCCCTCACTTCGGCTTCTAACCTTTCACACTCTGTGATGGCCAAGTGTTACGCGATTTAGGTATATCACGATTTCGGATAAATATACCCTAGTCAAGTGTTGTGTATAGAGTAAAATAAGTGTCGATCCCATGAGGATATTTTATACTACCAAGTATGAATAACCCTAATCTAACTTAAACAAATCAAATCAAGTGATGAAAATTTTAGAAACTATTAAAAACAAAATCTAAAGTACGAAACTCTAATATGATAAAAATCATAAGATATCGATTTCATTTATTTTTATCTATCACACGGTCAAATCTCTTCAATCCCTAAGTTCATTGGCTAATGATTTATTATTGATGGTGGCATATTTTCTTAAATTAGATTCACCCAATGGTCATGCAATAAATCTCTAATTTGCCTAACCGAAACCCAATGGTCATGCAATTTCGATTAAATCAAATCGCATTAAGTTTTGTGAAAATCTGTAAATTAAGGTTTCCTTTAATCCCCACACATGAAATTAATCTAATGGTTATGCTCATAATTTCATATAGATTTTATTATTTGGACTAATCTTGTACAATTATATTGGTCATGCATGCACTTAATCTCAAATCATCAAAATGTTGGACCCAAAAATGTTTAAAACATTAAAAATAATAATAAAATCTCATCAAAATAATAATCATGCTAATAAAACTTAAGGGAAAGAATCAAATCAAACCATGTATTAATCAAAAAATAAAATCCGTCGAGTTCTAGGAAAAATAAAATTAACTAGATATTGAAAAGAAAAATAAAAAAGTAAAATAGAACATTACAACCCTTGTTTGCACGAACATGGAGATCGAAGTCTCTTAGGATGGAGGAGGGTACTAGGATTCGTAAAGTGATGGAAGAATGAGAAAAATAAAAGAGAAATTTATGCCTCAGGAGCTACCTTATTTCACATATATATAGGAGTGAAAACCCTAGGAAAAATTTAGTAACTTGAACTATTTTAGAAGTTTGAACTTTGAATTTGATTTGGAAACTTTCTTTTGCTGCTTGATGATAATCTTTAACTTTCCAAATACTTGAAAATTATCTTTTCTTTAATTTGGATAATTTCTAAAATTATTAGCAAGGTAATTCCAAAATTGTAGCACCATGTTTCCATTTTGATTCTCAGTTTCTGTTTTCCAGCACTACAGTAATTTTAACTAAATTTTTGGATACCTTCTGGTCTGATCCAGCCTTTGAGATCTTCACAAGAGTTCTAGGACTCGAAGTCTTCTTTCCAACGCTATAAGAATCACCTCAATCGGATATCAAGATAAAAAGTTATGGCTAAAATACTGGATACTGTTTGGTCAGTCTGAAAATAGCAAGTTTGCTCCATTTTTCTTAAATCAATGACCACGAAAATAAATCAATATAAAATCATAAAATATGGTTCAAATGAATTCTAGAACACATAAATAAATGCTAAAAAAGATATAATTCAAGTGTATAAAAATATTGCTATCAAATACCCCCACACTTAAATGTTTGCTTGTCCTCAAACAAAAATAATTATCTTTCAAAACCAATTCAATTTTTGTCAAGTCCCTAACCATGCGTACGATAAGTTCAAACTGGAATTACAATCAAAACAATTAATATTTTGTAGCATTTAATACTAGAAAAGTTATTACTGTCACGCCCCAAACCGAGAATCGTGAACAACCGCCCGTTGACCTGGATGCCGGCTGTATTTTTACAGAAAATCGGGCAGAACATCCCCATAAATCGGAGGTCTCTCATGTACAATTAAACCTGTATACCTGTATAAATTAAAATCATCATGTAAATTTAAACACATGGCCATCCCGACCTCAAAACAATCCACCAAATCTCCCAACCGACATCCAGACAACGCAAGGCTAACAAATCACCAACAGTCCTAGCCACAGACCTCTACTGTCATGCCCAATTAGAGCATGAGCAGCCGCTACACCGAGCGGGCCTAAATTTATACAAATATATTACAAATTCCCAAGTTAACACTTTAAACATTTACAAATGTCTCAATGCAAGTGAAATGAGAGTTTCGCAAACAGAAGTCCAAAAATTATACAGTTATCCCAAAATATGTACACGGTCAACTACGGACCTCAACAAGACCACGCAGGGTCGACAATAAAATATGAAATTCATCTTTTCAATTAAAACTTAATCTCACCGTCGTAAACACCAATCCACCAAGATCTCCAAAATCTGAAGCGTCGCTCCGACACAATAATCCTGTCTGGGGAGGGAAAGAGGAGGGGTGAGTACTCAGGGAAGAATACTCAGTGAGTGAGTGGGTTAATATAATCGTGTAATATGGGGTGTGAAACTGGAGTGTCAAAACATAAGTATACAAATCATATTTCAAATCATAATGCTTTTTATTTCAACAATATATCATTTGCACACATCAGCAAATCAAATATCCATCCAAAATACTGTCATTAAAATCATAGAGCTGCCAGCCGAAAAACTCCCGGCAGAGGTCTACCAAGACCTATGACAGGCACACCGGGGGTGTTATATGCGATTTTATTTAAAGTGCTCTCTACCCCGGCGTTGGCGACGAACCTCGTCCAGGTGCTAGACTTGGAGAGTGTATCCAAATCCTCCCCCTTTCGGGTTCAACCTGGCTAGTACCGTGTCGTAAATATCATCTCGACCACTCGTGGGATACCCCAGGCCTAGGCATATCCGGACGCCACCCAAGCGCCTCTCACGGTGTCCTTCGTAGCTACGGAACAATACATATCACAGCCCTCAAGGCCAATATCAATATCATATCAAACATGTGCCGTAAATCAGGTTCACAAACCAAATGCAGCATATATCATAAAATAGCACATTTTACATTTCAACCACATGGATGCATATTTCATAATTCAACCACATTTTTGGACACTCCATCGGTTCACAAAAATCATTTCCAAAACCAGTCAAAACATTTTAAGCACACGATAAATCATGCTCATTTATCAAACTGTTGTAAAGCAGAGTTTACATATTAAAAGAAAACATTGAAATAAAACTCACTCATAGTTTTGGGGAGGATAGTGTACTCCCCAATAAAACCACAATACGTGGAACAAAGCTCCCCTCAATCGAATCACCAAACAAGTATGAAGGCAAACCATCCACAGATTTCACACCTGCGCAGTCATGGGAAATAAGCTATAACTTCTGCTATACAAGTCCGAATCAGATGGTTCTTATCTCAATTTAAACATAAGACCTAGACCTAAAACTTTCGTGTTTTGGTCTAATAGTGAGTCAGATCAAAAGAGGTCGCTAAATGAGTCACAAGGTCACTGCTAAAAAACATGACAGAACAGAAATTTTTTTGTAAATAATCTAACTTTGAAAATCCACTAAAAATTCAACTATCTCCAAATCAAACGGGCCATATCTCAGGATGTTTAGAATCCAATGCAGAAAACCTCATATCATTTGGAGTTATGTTAAGGAAATTATGATAAAAAGAGTACATGTTGTCCCCAATGTCTCAAAAGCATGTATTTTCCTTCCTTTACAAGCATGAAATGGCATTCCTTTGATACACACAATAGTGCAGAAATTTCTGCACATTTATACACACTTCTCAAGTCTCTAAATGTACAAACAAACACTCAAACGCTATTACTAATTCAAGCCAAATTCTGCACATGTTTGCTTCTCATTTCCATGCCATAATGCATACACTTTCACACCACTTACATACCAAAAGTCTGCACACTTTTGCAACTCATTCATATGCCAAAACACACATAATTTCACACCATTTTCAGACTAAAAATCTGCACATATATAAGTTCGATTAAGGACATATTTTTGTACTCAAATCAAAGCTAAAAACAAGTCCAAACTACCTGCACATAAGACCATGTCTCCAGCTCACTCAAAATGCCTCAATTTCACATACACATAGTCAATAACACACCATACTTCAATGCCAAAAACACAAGTACATCAAATCCACATTTTAACACTCAAAATCACATTAAAACCCATCAAATTTCATACTCAAAGTTCTAAATTTTTCAGTACATGTTTCCTTAGGATTTCTCCTCTCAATATGTGCTCATTTAAGACTTAAATCAAACATTTACACAATCACCCTTTCTAGATTCTCATTTTATCACTTTCATTCCATTTATAAACAATTAATCAAATCAAAATCAAGCCTGATTCAATCCTAAAACCAATCAAAATTGGAAATACGCTTAAAATAAATAAGTTTCCTACGAACTGGAAAATCTTTGAAAAATCATACACTTTTCAATTCTCATCCGATTTCTTCAAACCATATCTCATTTTAAAGGTATTGAAACCTATTTTTATAATACAAAGATTGTATTTGACTTACCTATTTGCAACACCAACTATAATGTAAAACGACGCATCAATCCTTAGGCTCAAATCTCATTTTTCGACTATTTTCATACATTCGTCAAATTAAACTCTAAGAGCAGTCATTCTACTCAAGTCAACATGATTTTATCATCCGGAATATTCTCTTTCCATATCAGACGCTAAACTCAACCTTAATATTCAAACATAGAATTTCATAAATGCATTCAGATGAAATCTAAATACATCCCAAATATATAAAGATCTCTCCATCCTAGATTCACTTAATTTATCGAAGAAATTTGCATTTTACCTCACTAAGGGTTTTCGGATCACAGACCTAGCTTCTAGCCACCAGTGGATTCAAGCTCAAACCTGTGACAAATGTCAATTTGCAGCAATCATTAGAATTTAACCAAACTATTAAGAATATTCAAACCCTAGAATCAAAATTGGAAAACCTATGCTTACCTCAGTAGAACTGTGATCTAGGATTTCCAGAATTCTACTGTCTGCGACCTAAGGTAACCTAAATTTACTGCTCCTGTCGGCTTGGGCTCTGCGACAGTCGCACAAGAGGGTTGCAGCGGCAAAGAACACCGCACGCAAGTGAGCAAGGGAGAGAGGCAACCGACAGCGTGCGCTGGGGAGAGAGGAAAGAACTCTGTCACGCGCGGGAATGGCTGCCAATGGGAGGTTTCAACCGCGGGAGGTGGAGAGAGACAGGGGGTTTTCGCGCAGGAGAGAGAGACAAAGAGATGCTATGAGGTGGCGCGATGGTGGTTGCGGTGGCGGAGAACCGCGTGAGAGAGAGAGAGACTCGCGAAAGGGAGAGAGTGGGACAGCGAGTGAAAGAGAGAGAGCAAAATAGAGAGAGGTGGCGGTGGAGAACCGTGGTGGCGGCCGCTCGCAGCAGTGAGAGAGACGAGAGGCCGAGAGTGCGAAGGAGAGTGAGCGAGTGAACACGAGAGAGGGACAGAGAGTGAGTAGAGAGAGAATAGAGAGAGAGAAAGCGGTGTGGGGCGGCGATCAGCGGCAGCGGCGGAGGAAGCCGCGGATGGCGGAGGGAGGCGAATGGTCGCGGGAGAGGGTGAGAAGCGAAGAGGCGGAGAGGTGGAGAGAGAAGGAAGGAGAGAGAAAGATTAGGGCTAGCCCTAATCTTTCTTTGGGCAAAACGCAGCGTTTTGCTGCGTTTTGTCCCACCCTTTTTCCTTTTTTTTTTTATAAAAAAAAATTATACATAAACAATATATATATATTTATACCCACTTTTCTCTAGAATATAAATTTCGTAGAAATGGAATTTCAATTACGTGCGACATTTTAAAATATACCGAAAATTCAAGTTTAATACCCCAAAATCGAAAATCAATATAAAGGTTAAAATTTTTCTATATCTATATCTATATATATATATATATATACGGAGGAAATATTTGTATTAATTTCAAATACAGGGGTACAATACGGATACCGTAGTGTCGGTGTTACATTTTCTAACTCCCTAAAATAAGTTTCGTCCTCGAAACTGAAAGAAGGCTAGGTACTTCCTTAGTACTGAGACATGAAGGATGTCGTGAATATGGGAGAGTTCGTCTGGCAGCTCCAATCTGTATACCACAGTTCCGACCCTCTCAAGGATACGGAAAAGTCCGATATACCTAGGGCTCAGTTTGCCCCGCTACCTTAACCGAATCACCCTTTTCCATGGCGATATCAGCAGGAAAAACATGTGTCCTACCTCGAACTCAAGTGGTCTCCATCCCCTATTGTAAGGCCTTCATCCATTCATGGATGATCCTCTCTAAGTATCGGTCTAGGGGTGGTATGCTGTGCTAAAGCTCAGCCTAGTGCCCAAATGCTTCCTGAAGTTTGGGCCAAAAATCTAGAAGTGAATCTGGGGTCTCCGTCTGATATTATCGACAATGGTACCCCATAGAGTCTGACAATCATGTCAATATAAAGACATCCCAATACCTCTAAAGAAAATAAGCACGAATTAGAATAAAATGTGCAGACTTGGTGAGTCTATCAACGATCACCCAATTAGCATCGTGTCGTGCTAAAGTCCGCGGCAATCCGTGTCACAACATCCATTGTGACGTGTTTCTACTTCCACTCGAGAATGGAAAAAGGCTGCAAAGCGCCTGTGGGTCACTGATGCTTGACCATCATCTACTGACAAACCAGGCATCAAACAACGAACTCTCTCTTTTACTAAACTACTAATAACTATCTCGGATAGTTTGGTACATTTTTGTATCTCTCAAATGCATAACGTAAGTGGAGGAATGAGCTTCCTCTAAAATATCTCTATGAAGATTCACTGTCGGTGGGAATGCAAACCCGCTATCAATATACTACTAGTCCGTTATCACGGACTCAGAACTCTCTGTCATCATCTCTACAGATCTATCAAGAACAACTTGGAGCTCCTCATTTGCTCCCTAAATCTCACTAATGCGGTCGAGCAAGGTCAGCCTCATTTCAAATCGAGCTAGTAATACTGCTCGATCATCACTAGTCAAAATGACTCCTAATGCATGGAGTTCCATCAACAAGAGAGATAAACACTCCCTATATACTGAATTTCTGACCAATTGCTCATCAAGAGGAGTGAAAATCAATAGCTCCTCATCTAGCAACGATAACAGTCTACCCAACTGTCGAGCGAAATAATATTCTCACGTAAGAAAAATCTGAACCAGTGTCAATAAGAACACGGGTATCGACTCTGAATATTTTTATGATACTCATGATGCGAGAAATTGGAAAAGAAACCAATATAGGATACGCAAAGGATATATGTATATATATATATGTCAAGTAGTCAAGCCTCTAAGGCTTTAACCAATCATAACCGTACATATCATCATGGCATACATGATTTCAAAAAGAAGTATCTATAAACTCCTAAACAAAAGAATCTACTGGAGGATTACCCATGGTCGTATCTAGGTTCGCCTAAGCATCCTCCTGAGTCGCACCATATACGCGGACCTATGCCCTCGGCTGCTATCGCGAAGGGTCTAGTACAGTATTGCTCCCGGCTGCAGTCCGTGAAGCGGTGTGTACTGAGTGTGCAGGTGCTCCCTGCTGACCTGTCCATGGTCCACCCATGTGTGTCTGTGACACCTGACCTTTGAAACCTAAGTCAGGACAAGAGCTACAAATATGTCCTTGCTTCCCATATTAGAAGCATCTAAAGGGAGCTCCGCAAGCTCCAAAATGACATCAGCCGCAGTCGCGACAACTAGAATGGTGTTGTGCTATAAACTAACTAGAGGCACTAAGGGCCTGTACTCTAAAACTCTAGGGACGTGGTCCCTGTCTAACTGTGTTGATGTAAAGTGAGAGGGCTTCCCTAAAAGTTAGAAGTCATACCCCACTTCGAGTTCTGGCTCGTCTGGGTCTCAACCCTCTATGGTCCTACTAGGACTCTGTAAAATCTCTGCGGTCGAACTCCCTCAAGAAGTCCTGCTACCGCAGTGAGTTAATAGCTCCGTCACAAATAGCCTCCCACCAAGTGAGGGCATTACCGTTGAGGAGTCTCTCAATAACTCTCAATCTGAGCTTCTTTGACAATCCCACATCAGTAAGGATCCTGCGAATCCTATAGATCCAGTGCTTCGCCGCTACGGCATCACTAGATCCTGAAAAGTCTGTGTGTCTGAGCTGTTGTAACTCTGTCACCAACTGAGTAAGCTCATGGATGCGCCTCAAAGTAACCGATGTCTCATCGGTTGGACTAGAAATAGAAGAACCGGTCACTGAAAGAGGAATTGGTGTCGTAGGAGCAAGTATGGCCACAGGTGCGGTCGCTGGAGTCTATGGTAGAGGTGGTGGCATCTGCACCCCATATCTACTGTACCACTCCTGCCATTGTCTCAAGGCGTCGAGTGGTGGTGGAGGAATCTCAGCTGTAACAACCGGTGGAGGTGCTGAGGGTGGCACTAGTGAAGGTGTGTGAGTAGAGGAAGCATCCTCTGGCACTCGTGAAGTCTCGAGTGCCACAAGTGCATCAGACACTAAGAGACTCTAGTGGTACACCGTGCCACTACATCTAGGCGGCATAGTTCTGCAAACAGAGCACCTTTTCATTAGATAAAATCAAGGATTAGGGTTGGTTACTGGGTAACTAACCCCCTAAAATAGAATTCAAATTATGAATCAAGTTATTTGGATCCAATGGGAGGTGTATCACTCATACACCTGCATAAATGCCTCAAATGATGGTAATGGAACCGTGGCTATAATAGCTGACTGAGAACATGCTAAAAGGGTACACCTGACGAGGAAACATCCTCGGGTATTCTAGGTAGCTCAGGTACAAATCTAGTACCTGCCTAGTAATCAAAATCTTTCAAAGAAAGAACTTAAATCAGATATGATTCAAAGATTAGGGTTAGTTGCGAAATAACTAACCCCCTAAAAATGAATAAAGTTACCGGTTTAAAAACCGATGGAAATGATATGCTAGGTTAGATACGCACCGTATCGAACCCCCTAAAAAGAATAACTCATATGCCTAAAACCGTTGTACTGGGATCTCATGACTGTATGAAACTCTCATATGCATTGAGGACTTTAAATCATACTTGGGAATATTTTCAAAACTATTTTCATAAAACACAGCTCTCAACCTAGAGCTCTGATACCAACCGAACATCCCAAGGAATCATGAACAGCCGCCCGTTGACCTGGATGCCGGCTGTATTTTTATAGAAAATCGGGCAGAACCTCCCCATAAATCGGAGGTCTCTCATGTACAATTAAACCTGTATACCTGTATAAATTAAAATCATCATGTAAATTTAAACACATGGCCATCCCGACCTCAAAACAATCCACCAAATCTCCCAACCGACATCCAGACAACGCAAGGCTAACAAATCACCAACAGTCATAGCCAAAGACCTCTACTGTCATGCCCAACTAGAGCATGAGCAGCCGCTACATCGAGCGGGCCTAAATTTATACAAATATATTACAAATTCCCAAGTTAACACTTTAAACATTTACAAATGTCTCAATGCAAGTGAAATGAGAGTTTCGCAAACAGAAGTCCAAAAATTATACAGTTATCCCAAAATATGTACACGGTCAACAACGGACCTCAACAAGACCACGCAGGGTCGACAATAAAATATGAAATTCATCTTTTCAATTAAAACTTAATCTCACCGTCGTAAACACCAATCCACCAAGATCTCCAAAATCTAAAGCGTCGCTCCGACACAACAACCTGTCTGGGGAGGGAAAGAGGAGGGGTGAGTACTCAGGGAAGAATACTCAGTGAGTGAGTGGGTCAATGTAATCGTGTAATATGGGGTGTGAAACTGGAGTATCAAAACATAAGTATACAAATCATATTTCAAATCATCTTGCTTTTCATTTCAACAATATATCATTTGCACGCATCAGCAAATCAAATATGCATCCAAAATACTGTCATTAAAATCATAGAGCTGCCAGCCAAAAAACTCCCAGCAGAGGTCTACCACGACCTATGACAGGCGCACCGGGGGTGTTATATGCGATTTTATTTAAAGTGCTCTCTACCCCGGCGTTGGTGACGAACCTCGTCCAGGTGCTAGACTTGGAGAGTGTATCCAAATTCTCCCCCTTTCGGGTTCAACCTGGCTAGTACCGTGTCGTAAATATCATCTCGACCACTCGTGGGATACCCCAGGCCTAGGCATATCTGGACGCCACCCAAGTGCCTCTCACGGTGTCCTTCGTAGCTACGGAACAATACATATCACAGCCCTCAAGGCCAATATCAATATCATATCAAACATGTGCCGTAAATCAGGTTCACAAACCAAATGCAGCATATATCATAAAATGGCACATTTTACATTTCAAACACATGGATGCATATTTCATAATTTAATCACATTTTTGGACACTCTATCGGTTCACAAAAATCATTTCCAAAACCAGTCAAAACATTTTAAGCACACGATAAATCATGCTCATTTATCAAACTGTTGTAAAGCAGAGTTTACATATTAAACGAAAACATTGAAATAAAACTCACTCACAGTTTTGGGGAGGATAGCGCACTCCCCAATAAAACCACAATACGTAGAACAAAGCTCCCCTCAATCGAATCACCAAACAAGTATGAAGGCAAACCGTCCACAGATTTCACACCTGCGCAGTCATGGGAAATAAGCTATAACTTCTGCTATACAAGTCCAAATCAGATGGTTCTTATCTCAATTTAAACATAAGACCTAGACCTAAAACTTTCGTGTTTTGGTCTAATAGTGAGTCAGATTAGAAGAGGTCGCAAAATGAGTCACAAGGTCACTGCTAAAAAACAGGACAGAACAGAAATTTTTTTTGTAAATAATCTAACTTTGAAAATCAACTAAAAATTCAACTATCTCCAAATCAAACGGGCCATATCTCAGGATGTTTAGAATCCAATGAAGAAAACCTCATATCATTTGGAGTTATGTTAAAGAAATTATGATAAAAAGAGTACATGTTGTCCCAATGTCTCAAAAGCATATATTTTCCTTCCTTTACAAGCATGAAATGGCATTCCTTTGATACACACAATAGTGCAGAAATTTCTGCACATTTATACACACTTCTCAAGTCTCTAAATGTACAAACAAACACTCAAACGCTATTACTAATTCAAGTCAAATTCTGCACATGTTTGCTTCCCATTTCCATGCCATAATGCATACACTTTCACACACTTTTGCATCTCATTCATATGCCAAAACACACATAATTTCACACCATTTTCATACTAAAAATCTGCACATACATAAGTTCGATTAAGGACATATTTTTGTAATCAAATCAAAGCTAAAAACAAGTCCAAACTTCCTGCACATAAGACTATGTCTCCAGCTCACTCAAAATGCCTCAATTTCACATACACATAGTCAATAACTCACCACACTTCAATGCCAAAAACACAAGTACATCAAATCCACATTTTAACACTCAAAATCACATTAAAACCCATCAAATTTCATACTCAAAATTCTAAATTTTTCAGTACATGTTTCCTTAGGATTTCTCCCCTCAATATGTGCTCATTTAAGACTTAAATCAAATATTTACACAATCACCCTTTCTAGATTCTCATTTCATCACTTTCATTCCATTTATAAACAATTAATCAAATCAAAATCAAGCCTGATTCAATCCTAAAACCAATCAAAATTGGAAATACGCTTAAAATAAATAAGTTTCCTACGAATTGGAAAATCTTTGAAAAATCATACACTTTTCAATTCTCATCCGATTTTTTCAAACCATATCTCATTTTAAAGGTATTGAAACCTATTTTCATAATATAGAGATTGTATTTGACTTACCTATATGCAACACCAACTATAATTTAAAACGACGCATCAATCCTTAGGCTCAAATCCCATTTTTTGACTACTTTCATACATTCGTCAAATTAAACTCTAAGAGCAATCATTCTACTCAAGTCAACATGATTTTATCATCCGGAATATTCTCTTTCCATATCAGACGCTAAACTCAACCTTAATATTCAAACATAGAATTTCATAAATGCATTCAGATGAAATCTAAATACATCCCAAATATATAAAGATCTCTCCATCCTAGATTCACTTAATTTATCGAAGAAATTTGCATTTTACCTCACTAAGGGTTTTCGGATCACAGACCTAGCTTCTAGTCACTAGTGGATTCAATCTCAAACCTGTGACAAATGTCAATTTGCAGCAATCATTAGAATTTAACCAAACTATTAAGAATATTCAAACCCTAGAATCAAAATTGGAAAACCTATGCTTACCTCAGCAGAACTGTGATCTAGGATTTCCAGAATTCTACTGTCTGCGACCTAAGGTAACCTAAATTTACTGCTCCTGTCGGCTTGGGCTCTGCGACAGTCGCACAAGAGGGTTGCAGCGGCAAAGAACACCGCACGTAAGTGAGCAAGGGAGAGAGGCAACCGACAGCGTGTGCTGGAGAGAGAGGAAAGAACTCTGTCACGCGCGGGAATGGCTGCCAAAGGGAGGTTTCAACCGTGGGAGGTGGAGAGAGACAGGGGGTTTTCGCGGAGGAGAGAGAGACAAAGAGATGTTGTGAGGTGGCGCGATGGTGGTTGCGGTGGCGGAGAACCGCGTGAGAGAGAGAGAGACTCGCAAAAGGGAGAGAGTGGGACAGCGAGTGAGAGAGAGAGAGAGCAAAATAGAGAGAGGTAGCGGTGGAGAACCGTGGTGGCGGCCGCTCGCAGCGGTGAGAGAGACGAGAGGCCGAGAGTGCGAAGGAGAGTGAGCGAGTGAACACGAGAGAGGGACAGAGAGTGAGTAGAGAGAGATAGAGAGAGAATAGAGAGAGAGAAGGCGGTGTGGGGCGGCGATCAGCGGCGGCGGCAGAGGAAGCCGCGGATGGCGGAGGGAGGCGAATGGTCGTGGGAGAGGGTGAGAGGCGAAGAGGCGGAGAGATGGAGAGAGAAGGAAGGAGAGAGAAAGATTAGGGCTAGCCCTAATCTTTCTTTGGGCAAAACGCAGCGTTTTGCTGCGTTTTGTCCCACCCTTTTTCCTATTTTTTTTATAAAAAAAAAATTTATACATAAACAATATATATATATATATATTTATACCCACTTTTCTCTAGAATATAAATTTCGTAGAAATGGAATTTACTGCAAATTACAGACGCAACATTTTAAAATATACCGAAAATTCAAGTTTAATACCCCAAAATCGAAAATCAATATAAAGGTTAAAATTTTTCTATATATATATATATATATATATATATATATATACGGAGGAAATATTTGTATTAATTTCAAATACAGGGGTATAATACGGATACCGTAGTGTCGGTGTTACAATTGCACCTCCTAGAGTCTCCTCAAAATCAAGAATAATACAAGATTCAAACACCCTCACAGTCGATTCGCTCAATAGAATGAAGAGAGATGTTATTCAACTATTCAAAGCATTCAATATATGTAAGGATATGTGTATCACTCAAATCAACATGATAAGATGATATTACCATAAGTTTGCTCCTATATCAAATCTCCACTACTTAAATATGAAATCTAAACACCAATCAAAAGGTCTTTTATTTGGTTGTAACGGGGTTAGGGTAAAGGGTAGGATAATGAATAAAATATATGATTAAAATGATTCACTAAAAATACTTGAGTATCAAAACATGACATCCTTTACATCAAGACAAGACATTACTAACTCTAACTATGAATATATAATGCGATATATCACTTATTCAAAACAAAGAACAATACAATGAACTTTCACTATAAGAGTGAATAACATCAAGAAAGAAAAATGTCCATTTTTTCTCGATTTTTTTCTTTTTCTCCTTTCTTTTTCTTTCTTTTTTTCCCAACCAACAAATTTTTTTTCTTCTTTTTTTTGGGGGCTGGTTTTTTTTTTTTTAAGTACATCGACTTGATAACATAAAAAAAAAATCATAATGCCAAAAAAAACTAGAATGCTATGTTATCAACTATAAGTACCTTAGTGAATTGGGGTTCAAACTCTGGGGTTAGAAAGAATGAGGGTCATGGGATAGATTATGTAGGTCATTAATAAAAGAAAAATGTTTATACCCAAATGGGTTAACTAAGAGATAATATGATAGGGATGATATTTTTTTAAAGCTAAATTTGTGTAAACCTAGATATTTTAATCATTTTGGTGTATGAAAATCAATAATGTGATCTCAAAATGTATAACAGAACAAGTTCTAGAATGATCAACTTATGTGTGATATACGCTTAATAAGAAAAAGAATGAGAGTAAGAATTGCTCTTTAAGCCTCAAATTCTCACTAAAATAAGTTTGTGTCAAATCTTGCATTGTTTGTCTTTCAAATCAACCATAAGAAGATGAATAGCTAATCAAATACCAAATAACTACTAATACCAATCATCCTTCATACAACCCAATTCAATACAAGTAACACGCAACGACTAGAAAACTCAGGAAAAATTTTCGTTGGCATAAAAGAATTCGCAAAAATTTTTTAGAAGGAAGCAAAAATTCAACACTCAAATTCCTATATAAAAAAAAAAAAAATTAGCAGCCTATGTATGCATATTCCCCCACACTTAAGTTAAGCATTGCCCTCAATGTGAAAAATAAATAAAATAAAAGCAAAGAGAACAGAGGACGCCCCTGAAATACAGCCTTCTCTTCAACTTCTTTTCTCTCATGCCAAGGGTTTTCTTATTCACCTATAAAGTGCAATCAAAACTCAAAATTAAATTAAATCAACAAAACAAAAAAAATATCATAAAAGCATTGGGTTGCCTCTCAATAAGCGCATTTCTTTATTGTCTTTGGCCAGACATTATCTCCTTATTTTAAACCAACTCATAGATCTTCACACTATGACCATTCGTAGTATCTTGCCATGCTTTTGTCCTTCCCTTGTCAATTTGAACATTTAAGACGACTCTTGTTTTTCCACCAATGCATTGAATTGTAGCTCTTTTCTTTTCCTGCAAGAAACATTTTCTTTTATTTAAATTCACCAAAATTCACACCTAGAGCAGTATCTGCATCCACATATTCATTGTCCAGAAAATCATGTTTGACATGCGAGGCATTGACAATATAATTTTTAATAGGATCACCAGAATGAGAGATATTAACATCATGTTTAACCTTTTTGGTGCACTCAATCCTAGAAATCTCTTGTTTAGAAAATTTTTTCATGCGACGGAAAACATTAAATTCAATTTTTTGTCATCCATTCTCAAAATCAATTTTCCAGTAGAAACATCAATCAGAGCACGTGCAGTGTTTAAGAAGGGTCGACCTAAAATCAATGAAGTACTCTCTGTATCATCTATATCTAAAATGACAAATCTATAGGAAAAATGAATTTATCAACTTTAACCAAAATATCCTCTATGATGCCTCTCGGATATATTATGCTCTCATCAGCTAATTGTAAAGAAATATTGGTAGGTCGACAATCCTTTAACCATAATTTCAAGAATGCAGAATATGAGATGACATTAACACTGACACTCAAATCACACAAAATATCAGAAAAATCAAAAGAACCAATTGTGCAAAGGATAGAAAATCTTTCAGGATCAGAAAGTTTCGGTGGTGGCTTCCTTTGCAAGATTGTTGAGCATTCCTTCTTTAACTTGATTTTTGGAACTTCATCCAGCCTTTTCTTCTTTTTAATCACATCCTCAAGAAATCCCCAATAACCTAGTACTTGTCTGATGATATCCAAAAAAGGAATGTTAACATGCAGTTTCTTAAAAATTTCTAAAAATTTTTCAAATTCTGCATTTGCTTATAAAAGACGTCCAGGAAAAGGAAGAGAGAGTTTATATTGACTCAAATATAAAACATTTCCCTGTTTAGAATCCGATGCCTTAACCTTCTCATCGGTAGGCTAATGGATTTCTTCATTGACTTCTTGTTTTTCTCTTTTTCTTGGGATGGATCTGAAAACTATTACAATTCCTTTTCATTCTTCAACGAGATTTCATTTATCTGCACTCTTGGATTTTTCTCAGTATCACTCGGCAGTCGACCTGGCACACGAGAATGAAAAGCATTAGCTAATTGGTCAATTTTATTTTCAAGCCTCTCAAACCTTTTATTAGTAGCTGCTTCTAAGAGTTCAAATCTATCATTGGTCGTTGCTGCCAAACTCTCAATTCTTTCACTTGTCACAGTTGCTAAGCGTTCGATTGCCATTTCCCAAGATTGCTTGTTCTCCCTTGACTATTGATTTTCTGAATTAAATCCCTGTAGATGATTTACTCTTTGCAGTGTCCCTTGACTCTATGAAAATTTGGATGGTTTCTCCACCCAGGATTGTATATGTTTGAGTAGGGATTATTCTGAGACCTACCATAGTTAGAAATATAATTCGCTTGCTGCACCTGTCGACACTCAGAAGACACGTAAGTAGATTTACCACAAGAATTACAATATAAGGTTTGGTTACTCATAACATTAAGTTGATTAGTTTTCATGCAATTAATTAAAGATCGATTTTCGCATTCAGTATGGTAAAAGTATCAACCTCATGCATACCAGCTCTCTGTCTAGCATTTTCACGTTCATTAGACCAATCATATTGATTCGAAACCATATCATCTAATGATGCACATGCCTCATTATATGATTTACTCATGAATGCACCCTCAGCCGCAATATCAATGGTAATCTTAACAGATTGTAAAAGACCTCCATAAAATGTTTGCAAGACTAACCAATCAGGTATACCATGATGTGGACACTTTCTAATCAAATCCTTATAACGTTCCCAAGCACAATATAAAGATTCACCGTCAAATTTCCTAAAACTAGGATATCATTGCGTAACTTAGCGATTTACCCGGTGAAAATTATTTGCTTAAAAATACTTGAGACAGATTTTCCCAATTCGTGAAATGATTAGGAAGGAATGAGTTAAGCCATACCTTTGCCTTTTTCCTGAGAGAGAAAGGAAATAAGCGTAACTTTATGGCGTCTGGACTCACCTCATTTAGTTTGATGGTATCGCTGATTTCTAAAAAATTTTTCAGGTGGCTGTTTGGGTCTTTAAAAGTCTCTCCACCGAATTGATCAGCCTGCATCATACCAATGAGACTAGATTTTAGTTCAAAATTATTTGTCTCAATAGTATGACATGCAATACTAGTTTGAATATCATGAAGTCTAGGCATAGAAAATCCCTCATGGCTCTATTCTCTTGATCCATTGCAATCTCACACTTCCTTTTATTCCTTAACTTATCTACGAATGGTTCTGAGAGTCTTCTCTATTTCAGGATCGAATTTGACTAGGTCAAAATTTGTCGATCTTAGCATAAACTCTATGTATGAATGAAAATTACCAAAATATAGCAAACGAATACACAAAAGATACCTAAACAGTAAAATGAAAATTTAAAAAGTCACTAAAAAATAAAAAAAAAATAGAAAAACCTATGAAAACGATAGAATTTGACCGAGATAGGGTGGTGCTTATAGTATAACTATGAGTTTTGCTCGGTGGTTAGAAATCCTTTAAAAAAAGTAGTCATTTCACCCCAAATCAAACTGTTTACCCAAAACTCGAAAATTTCCCAAAAATTTCACCAAACTTCCAAAACCAAAATCTAAAATAGTAACTGTGCAATCTAAATTCTAATATAAACAAGAAATAATAAAATCCAATCTCAAACAAGGTTATCCTGGTTGATACATAAAGATATCCCCGGTAACGGTGCCAAAAACTTGTTACGCGATTTAGGAATATCATGATTTCGGACACGTATGTCCTAGTCGAGTGTTGTGTATAGTGTAGAACAAGTGTCAATCCTATGAGGATATTTTATACTACCAAGTATAAATAACCCTAATCTAAATTGAACAAATCAAATCAAGTGGTGAAAATTTTAGAAACTATTAAAAACAAAATTTAAAATACCAAACTCTAATATGATAAAAATCTTAGGATATTGATTTCATTTATTTTTATCTTTCTACACGGTCAAATCTCTTCAATCCCTAAGTTCATTGGATAATAATTTATTATTGATGATGACAGATTTTTCTAAATTGGATTCACCCAATGGTCATGCAATAAATCCCTAATTTGTCTAACCAAAATCCAATGACCATACAATTTCGATTAAATCAAACCATATTAAGTTTTATAAAAATATGTAAATTAAGGTTTCCCTTAATCCCCACATATGAAATTAATCCAATGGTCATACTCATAATTACATATAGATTTTATTATTTGGATAATCTTATGCAATTATATTGGTCATGCATGCACTCAATCTCAAATTATCAAAACGTCGGACCCACAAACGTTTGAAGCATTAAGAACAACAATAAAATCTTATTAAAACAATAATCATGCCAATAAAATTTAAGGAAAAGAATCAAATCAAGCCATGTATTAATCAAAAAATAAAATTCGTCGAGTTCTGGAAAAAATAAAATTAACTAGATATTGAAAAGAAAAATAAGAAAGTAAAAGAGAACATTACAACCTTGTTTGCACGAACATGGAGGTCGAAGTCTCTTGGGATGAAGGAGACTACTAGGCTTTATAAAGTGGTGGAAGAATGAGAAAAATAAAAGAGAAATTCATGCCTCAGGAGTTGCCCTATTGCCACATATATATATGAGTGAAAACTCTACGAAAAATTTAATAATTTGGACTATTTTGGAAGTTTGGACTTTGAATTTGATTTGGAAACTTTCTTCTACTATTTGATGATGATCTTTAACTTTCCATATTAGTTTAGAATGTCCACGAGGGGCATTTTAGACATTTTGCAATAGGATTAGTGGGGTAACTCCCACTAACCACATCTTAACCATTTTCCATGATTATCTCCAAGTTTGGTGGATCACATTTTAGTGAAATGAGACTAACCACTCCTTCATTATTGTACGTTAAAGAAAATGGTAATGGCAACCATGGGTGAATGTTCTTTATTCTCTAGAGAGAGAATATAGAGGGCATGAGAAAAATTCTGTATGGAGAATTTTTTCTGTCACGATGATCGTCGGACTGAGGATTGCGGAGTTGTGACATTGCAGTAGCGGTTCGATTAACATCGTGATCACCATCCCGACCGCGAGATCCGTTCGAGGGATGTTCGATTGATCTTTTGGAGACTCTACACATTCAAGGTATTTATACTCTATACCCAATCTATATTTATTTTTTCTGAAAATTATTTATGAATGCTTCCGCTGCATGTGATTCGATTAATTCCAACATTGGTTTCAGAGCGATACGTTGGATTAAAAATAATTTTCGGGTTAATTTTTGAGTATAAAAAATTTAGGGTTTAAAATTTGGGATTCGGATCACGGATGAGTTTCGTGAATCCGAAAACACCACTGCGTTACCCATGATCCCTAGAACACGAAAATAATTTTTTCGTAATTTTCTAAGCATGTTTAGGCGAAGAAAATTCCAGTTGAAAGTTTCGGCCGTGAACAGTGACCGACCCCTTCAACCTTAGATTTGTCGAGTTTTAGGGCAAATCAATGCATGAAATTTATAGATATGTAATCCTCGTTTCATGCTCTTCAATTTGATATATATATTGCATATGATTGTGGCAGGAAAATTGGGTTTCAAAATTCACCGCGGAGGGTCGGAATTTTGGATCCGAAATACGCCGAGTTTAGGGCGCAATTATTCCAAAAATCAAGTCAAGGATACTTGGAATAAATGGAATTAGAGATTTCATAAAAAATCCAGTCAAAATGGTGCCGAAAATGGGGTTTGCCGGCAACCGGTTCGAAAGACCCGGTTACAGGAACCATCGGGTGAAGACGAAGAGGTCCAACCTACGGGCGCGTGCGTTACACGCGCGAGGCAGTAGCGTGAAGCAAGCAAGGAAAGGCGCGTGTCATTCACGCGTGAAATGGAGCATGAAACGGATTGGTCATCCGGGTCAGTTATGACCCGGACACGTGTCCTAGACCCGCGACCCCCGATCCGGACCGGTTTCGGGTTCCGACCCGCGTCCAGGTCCGGAACCGACCCACGCACGCGGGCCACGCGCGTGCAAGCGCGTGAGCCGACGTGTAGAGCGTGTATGAGCGCGTGCCAGACACGCAGCTCGTCTGGCACACGCCAGAAGCTGTTCCGCCGTGTGGAGGCGCGTGGGGACTCGCCGCCGGTGCGTGGCGGAGCGTGGGACCGCCGGCGACGCGTCAGGTCGTCCGGAATTGAAATTTTTTCAATTTTTTGAGGGTCTCACATCCATAAAAGTGACTTTTTATGGGTTTTTGTGCATCGAATCCTAGTCCAAATGGTGAGATGCTATCCCGAATTGTGGTGTATGGTGTCTGTTGATTCATACGCTCGTCTTAGGGTATGTATTCGAATTATTTGGGTCTTGTTGATTCGTAGGGTGCACAAAATGTGAGAATAAGCATCACAAGTCACGTCTATCTAAATGACTGCTTCTAAAATTGTCATATTTGATTTTTGTAAGTGGGATAAAATTGAATGGTGATAAATACGAGATTTTTTACTGGTAGATTCAATTTATCCTCGAGGAGCAAGATCTAATTAAAATTCTGAGGTATGTGATAGTGGACTCCAGGGAGGGTTCCACACCTCAAACAGACGGGATTAGGAGACATTATGTGCATGAAAGATGAATGATAGCCGAGTTAGGGCAATCCTCCTGAGTAGTATGCACGATGATATGATCCCAGTCTATGAACAATATCCTACGGTTTTATCGGTTTGGCTCACCCTATAAAAAGTATTGTGGTGCTCTTACAGATCCTGAGATGAGGATACTGACTTATAAGTGTAACAACTTATAAGAAAAGGGTTGATCATATGATGATGTAACATTTGATAAAAATGTCGAGTATGATCACCGAATTGGGGAATGTGACCGAGCCCATTTCGAATATATTTTCTTGTACTGGATGTGATCCAGTTCTTTACCTGATTCATGAGAAATCATAAAAGTCTATTTTACATACGATGAAAGTATTCATACTTTTACTAATATAAATAGGCATAGTGAGCTCGAGTAGGAGCATCTAGAGGCGAGTAGGCCATACTCGGGTCATGCTTATGCGATGGAGTCGAGCAAGGACTCCTGTGTGACTCGAGCCTCAGGTAAGAAGAAAACCATATGAGAAAACCAATAATACAACGCAGCTCGAGATAGGAGTGCGGCTATAAAGTTCCGTCCAGTGAGTCCTCAAGTAGGAAGATTTACGTACCGAAACGAAGTGTTTTGTTGACATCAGAGGGAGTAGCACTTGCAAGTTGGAGTTGCAAAGTTGCTAAACTCTGTATGCTCTTTACGCTCCAAAAGTTCGACGGAACTTGATTTCAGTTTAGGATATGCTCTGTTAATTTAGAAATTTAAAATTTCTATTTGTTACGACAATTCTATGATTAGTTCTATTTTGGTCCATGAGGGACTATATGCACTGGAAATAATTCCTTTCAATGGTATTTCTTGTTATCCTCCAGTGTGTGAGAGGATGAACCGATTAGCAGTGAGTGGCTTTGTAGAACCCACTAACCAGTCTTGCCTAGACGGCAAACTTACAAGAAAACCATTCGACATAGCAATGAGGGCTGGGACTCCATTGCAGTCGATTCACTCTAACATATGTGGCCTTATGAACGTGAGAACCTGAAATGGTGTTGGGTACTTCATTACGTTCATAGACAATTAAATGCGTTTCGGCTACGTTTATCTGATCTCGTGCAAGTTTGAGGCATTGAGATGCTTCAGGAGGTTTACTAGCGAGCTTGATAATCAGTTACTTGAGAGTAGAGACTCTCAGAACCGATCGAGGGCGCGAGTATTTGTCTGAAGAGCTCAGTTTCAAGAAGGAAATTACGAGAAACTAACTATTCCTCGCTACTCAGTAGAGTAGAGTAGCCGCGAGAGAGGAATAGGACTTTGTTTGAGACGGTGAGGCCAATGATGGCTCAAACCAATTTACTCGTTTCCCATTGGGGAGATGCATTATTGGCTGTAACCTATGTTCTCAATCGTATTCTATTGAAGTCCGCAGTCAGTACTCCATATGGGCTTTGGACAGGGAGACAGCCTGACCTTAGCCATTTGAGATTAGTGGAGTAGAGTAGCCGCGAGAGAGGAATAGGACTTTGTTTGAGACGGTGAGGCCAATGATGGCGCAAACCAATTTACTCGTTTCCCATTGGGGAGATGCATTATTGGCTGTAACCTATGTTCTCAATCGTATTCTATTGAAGTCCGCAGTTAGTACTCCATATGGGCTTTGGACAGGGAGACAGCCTGACCTTAGCCATTTGAGATTAGTGGAGTAGAGTAGCCGCGAGAGAGGAATAGGACTTTGTTTGAGACGGTGAGGCCAATGATGGCGCAAACCAATTTACTCGTTTCCCATTGGGGATATGCATTATTGGCTGTAACCTATGTTCTCAATCGTATTCTATTGAAGTCCGCAGTCAGTACTCCATATGGGCTTTGGACAGGGAGACAGCCTGACCTTAGCCATTTGAGATTATTGGATTGTGTCGTGTATGCTCACTGTTTCTCGCATTTACACGGCGAGAAAAGAGATATATCTTTATGAGATACTCAGAACACTCTAGAGGGTTGTGTTCTAATGAGCATTCAGACGACACTCTTATTGAGATTGAATCTCATGATGCCGAGTTTCTTGAAAATGATTTCCCTATGAGAGGTGAGATCAATTGGGACTTTACCTTTTATGAGATGGATGAGCCTAGTGGTTGGCTAATCCCAGTGGCAGGATCCAAGAATCCATTACGGATCTCGGTCCTAGGGGGAGCAATTCATCTAAAGGTAAAAAAGTTTCCCCTCCTCTTAAGAGTAGTCGAGAACGCGTACCTAATCGTCGCTTCTCGATTGAGGGAGAGGCTCTCAGTATGACTCTTGAGGATTACGAGAAACCTTTAACTGTCCTAGAGTTTCTTGAGGGTTCCATGGAGGACCGTTGATTATAGGCCATGGGTGAGAGGAGTTGATGAGAATCAACAGGATCTGGGATCTAGTTGATTTACCTGAGGGAAATAGGGCCGTTGAGAATATGTGAGTTCTCAACATCAAGAAAAAGGCCGACGGATCGGTGTAGAGGTATAAGGCCGATCTGATAACCAGGGGTTACTCAGACTGAGGGCAAGATTATCTCGATCCGTTTACTGTTAGCGATTGTCGTGGACATGATATGGATCTAGAGTGAGACCAGATGAACGTTCAGACCGTTCTCCTGAGTGGGAGTTTGGATGAGGATCTATAAGGAATGGTCATCTGGCTTTATTCTTATAAATCTGGATGATAAGGTCTGTCGACTTCGGAAGTTTACATATGACCTTAATCATCAATCTAGGCAGTGATATTTGAGATTTCACGAGAAGGTGATATCTTACGGTTTCGTGATGATCAAGGAGGATCATCGCGTATACCTTTTTCGTTCTTTTGATCATGTCCTCATGTGAATGACATTATGTTAACTGGGAACAACAGAGAGTATCTGATGACCACGATAACGTGGATATTGTCGAGTCTTGATGTGAAGAACATGGGTGAGACTCAGTTCTTCCTCAAAGTTAAAATCCAGAGGGATCACTCGAGATAGGTATTGACCCTTCCACAGGAGTCAAACATCAAGAGAGTTCTCGAGTAATTCGAGAAGATCGACTACGACCTTAAAGATATTCTTATCGCTAAAAGGTTAAAGCCTAATTCTTGACATATGCCCTAAGACTCAGAAAAGGACAAGGGAAATGAGTAGAATCCCTTGTTCCAGTATACTGAGTGATCTGATGTACGCAGTGTCACGTACACGTTCAGACGTTTGATTTGCAGTCACTATGGTAATTAGGTATCGATCGAATTCTAGAGGAGATCACTGGAGAGCAGTGAAAGGATTCCGAGATATCTCGAAAGAACTGCGGACCTCTTCTAATATTACGGAGGAGGTGATTTACATCTTATTGGGTATTCAGATACCAACTGGATTGGTGATCTGAACGTATGCAAATCGATATTAGGTTTTACTGTCTTGGAGTAGCAAGAAGTAAACCTGTATATCTTTATCTACGATAAAGACTGAGCTTATGAGATGCTCAGTGACAGTTCAGGAGAGTGTTTGGTTCCGGAGATTTCCAGATCACTTAGAGGTTGTGTCAGATAGTGGGAGGCCAGTGATGATTTATTGAGAAAATCAGGCCGCCTTTGACCACACTTGAGACCCTAAGTATCAATAAGTCCAAACACATTGATACCTAATACTACGTTATGAGATACATCATCGAGAAAGGTAAAGTGACAAATTAAGTATATTACTATACAACATGTTGGCTGATCCCTTCAATAAACCTATTGTGATAGATTCCTGTATGAGATATTGGAATCATTGGGTTTGGATGCATATTGACATTTCTCATTTTGTACTGATGCTTATTGTGTTATATATATGACATGTGTGTATGATTGGGTCACTTATTTATTACACTATTTTAATTGTCATATATTTTGTGATATGTCAATAAATGATATGTCAGGCAGGCGTGGTCGACTCTCTCACACGAGTGACCATCTCCAGCTCTGAGTGAGCGGAGATGAGACGGTTTCTAGTTGTAAGAGGTTTTGAGAATGGCCCTACTAGAACATAAGTTGCCCTGATATGTGTTCAGGATGAGGTCATATGCGATATGACCGGCATGAACGTACCCACATTCATGTTGCCTGTAAGTAGCCAGGTTTGAGATCTCAGATATCATCTGCGACTAGTGATATTGTCTCTGAGATACTCTCTCTGAAATCTCTGGGTAAAGTCTTATGTGTAGACTGAGTCCCATACCTGCACAGTGTTAGAGAAATCTGACATATGGCTTTTGAGAGATGGGGGAATAACACTGTGGCACGCGTTTCATACTGCGTGTGATATGTCGACCAGGGATAGTGGGAGCATTATTTGAGACACTGATATGTTTTTTGATCCCCGTTCCCACTGTGTGAGACCTGAGGTCTATTGGGTGGGATCTCTTGTACTCTTATTACTTTCGGCTGTTTCTAGAAGTCTTGGCTCAGTCTTGTTACTTTAGTCTATTTACCGATGGCCCGGAAGATAAATTGAGATATAAGGGACAGGCCTAGGAAAGCAGCTGAATTGAGGCTAATAGATTCGAGTTTGGGAAAAGGAAAACCAATTGACATTACATCATTGTGTTGTATTCACCGGCTAGCCTATTATGTCTGTCCATGTTGAGATGTAAGCATAATAGTGGATACACAGTCGAGCATTTATTAGGGATTACTTTCGTTGAGGAAAGTAGCTCGATGGATGTAATTAGTCTTGGATCTGGGGTGCAGCGAGTTCTTTTAATACTAACGATGGCTTCTCGATCATCCTAACAGGTGCATCGAGAGGTCTTTGCTTGCAGGTGTACTCGCAGGTCGCACGACGCCCAATTCTGTATGAAAGTCCAGCAGGGTGATGTGATCACATGAGTTGTGATCTTGTGACGAATATTAAAATGCCCTCGCATGCAAGTGAGAGATATTAGTTTAGAATGCCCATGAGGGACATTTTTGACATTTTGCAATAGGGTTAGTGGGATAACTCCCACTAACCACATCTTAACCATTTCCCATGATTATCTCCAAGTTTGGTGGATCACATTTTAGTGAAAGGAGACTAACCACTCCTTCATTATTGTACGTTAAAGAAAATGGTAATGCCAACCATGGGTGAATGTTCTTTATTCTCTAGAGAGAGAATATAGAGGGCATGAGAAAAATTTCGCGTAGGGAATTTTTCCCGTCACGATGATCGCCGGACTGAGGGTTGCGGCGTTGTGACATTGCGGTGGTGGTTCGATTAACATCGTGATCACTATCCCGACAGCGAGATCCGTTCGAGGGACGTTCGATTGATCTTTTGGAGACTCTACACATTCGAGGTATTTATACCCTATACCCAATCTATATTTATTTTTCCCGAAAATTATTTATGAATGCTTTCGCTGCATGTGATTCGATTAATTCTAACATTCCAAATACTTGAAAATTCTCTTTTCTTCAATTTGGATAATTTATGAAATTATTAGCAAGGTAATTCCAAAATTATAGCACCATATTTCTATTTTGATTCCCAATCCATTTTCCAGCACTGTTGTAATTTCAACTAAATTTTTGGACACCTTTTGATCTGACCTAGCCTCTGAGATCTTCACAAGAGTTGTAGGGCTCAAAGTCTTCTTTCCAATGCCATAAGAATCACCTCAATCGGACATCAGGATAAAAAGTTATGGCTAAAATATTGAATGCTATCTAGTCAGTCCGAAAATAGCAAGTTTGGTCCATTTTTACTAAATCAATGACCGTGAAAATAAATCAATATAAAACCATAAAATATGGTTCAAATCAATCCTAAAACACATAAACAAATTTTAAAAAAGATATAATTTAAGTGTTTAAAAATATTGCTATCACCAAGTCGCACTACTGAATGTATAATTTAGGTTAGATATCAAACACTCCACCTCTTTATCCTTGTCATTTAAGGCAGCACTTTTTGCCTTTCATTCTTCGATCTCCCTCTCCCTCTGAACCAAAGCAGAATGGAGTCAGGAAATCTCCTCATCCCTTTAGCTCAGTAGGTACTCTAAATACCCCACGACCCGGTCCCTCTTTAACCTCTCGAACTTAGCCAAAACAACAGCCCATAGAAAACACATTAGTTTAGCTCACCACAATCAAAAACTTAAATTAAATATATCTCTAAGAGGAAAATCCTACTTGAATCCTAACAGCCATGAGGGCTTTACTGCATTGCTCCACATTTAACTCTAACTCAGAGTGATGGTAATCATGACAGTACCCCTCTTTTTTAGCTCTTTTTTACCATCAAATAACCTAACAAAAATAGAAGGAGAAGAAACCGTTTCCTTCGGCACTACCCATTTGTCCTTTTGCACATAAAATTCTCAAGAAAAACACAAGGCGACCTAACTCCAAACTCTTAAGCCGTATGCTTGGGAGACATGCCCCCAGGTTCACCGAGATCCCCCTTTTGATGTCCTCTCTATTGGTACCCTCCCGGAGAGTCAATATTGGTATCTGAGGAAGGGCTGCTTCAATCTTGCCCCCTCCTCCTCTTAGCTATTCGGTTGTCTCCGACTGAGACTCGACAGATGCACCCGCTGAGCCCTTTCCCTAGCCTCTTCCACTTCCTCATTTTCTAAGCTCGGCATCCGTACTTTTCTCCTTTTTCTCCTCGAAACTAAAACGGAGGGAGCGTTTATTGATAAGCACCTTGTTTCGACACACTCTCCCCTCCTCTACACTCTTCTTTGATTTGACCCTCATTAGTCTATCCGTGGTTACCTTCATAAGATCGTCTCCCTCAGCAAAAGCAAAAGCATTGACGAGCTCCAATGTTCTCTTTTTTTTTTTTAACCAATCTGGACGTTTTTACCCACCAATAAGCCCGACAACTTCAATATTTCGTCCTCCAGGAGGGTCTCCATATAGATAGCTCTACTTCTTGTGGAATAGAAATTTCCACAGTATACAAAACTTGAATATCGAGAGGATTTTGGAGGCCTTAACCTAACAAAAGACTCTACTCCAGTCTCCAGCAACATGGGGATCAACTCCATATTCTCGAACTTGACAAAAAAGAATTTCTCCATCCATAACTTGTTAATACTCTTTTTACAGAAGAACCTCCATCTTGACTTTGGTATTGTCTGAAGACAAAACCAATCTTTCTTCGGACCCCTTGACACACACATCCACAAAGAGAAAACCGATGACAAAACTTCAAAATCAAAACTTAAATGATAGTAGCTTAGCAAGTTCACTACTGCCATCACTAAACCCTAGACACTGGGAATCAACAAGATTGGAAATATATTCTAACCCTTCAAAACCCCGACCAGAGGACCTATATAGGGTACTCAAAACCCATACCTCACATATTCCTTGTACATCGGGACACACATCTCTGGCACTTCATTTGCCCTTTCTTCCTCCGTAGGTAACCACAAGCGATAGCAATCACTCAACCCCATCTCATTAACTATTTCTCACAGTTCATTCTTTGTTATCATACTCATGATCTCACCAATAGTGTGGTAAGTTTGTGATTCAGAATCTTTTGCCATCTCTACTCTTTCACAAATTTTGTAAACTCTAAATCCCCAAATTCTCTTTCAAAAAGCAAACTGACGAAACTATATCAAACGCACATTGTCTATAATTGATTGTAGACAATAAACAGCATATCGTGTATGATTTGCCAAAATCGAGGTCCCACATTCCTCATTTAATGCTCACCTTTTGTACCTTTTCAAATTTCTCCATTCTTGCCGCCTCAACTCTACTCCTAATGCCATTTCTTCGAAACAATATTAGGAGTAGGGGGTAAGTGATGAAATAAAACCCAACAACCTATAACTATAAAGCCTATAAACCACTCAATAAGCACCCGAGATGATCGAGCAAGTGCTCAGTCGAACACTCTCAATCGAATTCTCTCAGTTAAGTCTCTCAGCCACTATCAAGTGCTCTCTTACCAAGTAATGTCTTTTCCAAGTGAATCAAGATCATAATCACACGGATTTGAATCTCCTATAATCTCACCTATAATCTAGTTTGATAAGAAATGAAATTTTTGTGACAACTCAAACTTCCTTTATTCCTGTAACATCCTAAATTTTTAAAGAATTTTTTATTACAATTCCTATAATTTGAAAGGTATTCAACGATTTCTCTATACGATAACTAGGGTTTTTACACTCTGAAGCAAGAGGCTTGCCATCTATGCACATGCTATATATACTAAGCAAACGCGATCCACTAGGTATGTTCTATACAAATTACATACACATATTACCTAGAGGGTACAGAGGGCAAATCTAAGACTCATTTTAATCCGTTCTCTCTTTCATTATTACTTTTTCTAACTTGAACGTTAGAGTTTTCTCTGTCGAACCACCTTTATGTGAGAGTTTTGCAGCTCTTTCCATCTATGAAAATCTAGTGGACACATCAATATTGGTTCCTTGTTTAAGTCGGTAGAGTAGCTTATCTGTGAAGCAAAATCATCTCTAAAACTCATAATTTAGTAGTTTTATTATTAAATTTTATTTTTATTTCATTAATTTAAATAAATAATAGGAGTTTCAATTCGATTTGCTTCACATCGGTAAAAGAAAAATAGAAAAATATTGCGTGATTTTTTATGGATCATGGTTGCAACTAATTTATGGGCTCGGTGTGAATGAATCCCTTCTGATAATTAATCCTAGGAAGACTAAAGTCACGCGCGCTGCACATGCGGGAAGGGACGAATAATGTCGCAAAAATAGAACTTGGCGCGCAAGACCTCAGCTATACGGCCCCAAAAGCCAAAAACCCTAGGGTTTTACACACACTCTCTCTCCCCAAACGGATAAAACGAGAGAAAAACTCCTCTTAATGGCACTCAGATGATTCCTTCTTCAATTATCACAACTCAAAACCCTCCATCAATGGCGTTATCCTTCTCCTCTGTCCGATTAACATCTCTTCTCCGCCTCCACCACCACCTCTCTCCTACTCTCTCTCCAACTTTCCGCCGTATCTTGGTTCCCTCCGGTCTCCGGTTGCTCTCTGCTGGGCCTTCCGGTCGTCCTCTCCGTCCAGCGCGAGCGAAGAAAAGGGACGAGAGTGGAAGAGACGGTGTGGAAATCGAAGTGGGAAATGGAAACGGAAATGTTATGGTGAAGAGGGGGGTAGGAGAGGGAAGAGTTGTGCCAGCCGAGCTTCACAAGGAGGCTACTGAGGCATACATGGCATACGCCATGTCGGTTTTGCTTGGCCGTGCTTTACCTGATGTTAGAGATGGGTTGAAGCCTGTTCATAGACGAATTCTGTAAGTGTTTTTTTTTTTTTTTTTTTTTTTTTTTACCTTTTTTTTCTTTTTTTGTTCGAAGAAAAATAACAGAACTCTCGCATTGGTATTAAAGAACTTTGGCGTTGATATCGGATTTTGAGTTAGGAATTTAGAACAAATTTTGATTAAGAGTCTGTTGATTGGGTCATGCTGTTGTTTGGATGAGAATTGTGGCGAAATTTGAATGCATTGAGGCATTATAGTTGGATTTGGAAGGCATTGCCAATTATATGTTTCACACTGAAATTGGGCTTTGCCTACTGGCAATAAATGCATCGAGGGCATAAAGTGCATGCGCTCTGTTATTGTTATTTCTGCATATTTTTAATGACAGAGTAGTAGTGGGTATGCTAGCTTTGGTGGTGATATAGACTGGATAATGGAATGGGAAGCTAAAACTTAATATATAAAAAAACCCAAGGGATTTGAAGTAAAGACCGGACCTGTTAAGTCTGCCTTTGAAATATCTTGGAAGGTTTTTGTAACCCATTGCCATTCTTTGCCAGTTCAAACACTAATTTAGAATTCTTTTTTTTTTTTGGTAGCTCATTCTTGTAAAATCAACAATGGTTGGACATTATCTCAATAAATTCTTTGGTTTTAGGTTTCATACTCACTTATGAGGTTTCCTCACTTTCTGAGTCCATGATACTTTTCTGCCGCCGCCTTATAATTTTTATTGCTGTGTTGGTTATGCCAGCCTTGCATAAGCTGGACCTTTTCAGTTCTCTGATTTGGAAAGCTGGGATATCTATACTATATGATCTTCCCCCCCCCCGCCCCCAATTCTAATGCTTTTGTGCAATGGTCATTACAGCATTGAGCATAGCAAGCCTCTAAACTAGTATGCCTCAGGCTTGAATTGACATTGCAAATATAGGATATGCTTATAAGTTGATACTCCATTCTGAATAACTTTAAAGAATTTAATGTGAACAAGAAGATAAGTATATGCATATATATGGTGCAAATTCATGTGCTCCAAAAGATATTTGATTTGATTAATATTCAATGGACAAACTATTTATTGTTCCTTTGGTCACCTAGAACACAAAGAATCATAATTGGAGAAAAGATGGGTTACAACTATGAGTCATGCACCCCTGTGATATCTTGCTTCTCACTCATACCCCTGTTAATAATGTAGTGTATATATTAAAGATAATTATCATGTATACTTCCTTTCTTTCTTCCTTTATCTGCATGTTTACTGTATCACTAGCATCATCTTCAATTTAGTAATTAACATAGATACATGGTGTAGTTATTAGTACTTTTATATGGCTGTATGAATGGTAAAAGAGATCCCACACCATTTTACCTTAAGCCTTGTAACAGTTTCTTCTGCATTATGCAAGTGTTGGTTTTGTAATTTCTTTATTTCTCATGTTGTTTCTTGCTACAGATATGCGATGCATGAGTTAGGCCTCTCATCAAGAAAGCCATACAAGAAATGTGCTAGAGTTGTTGGGGAGGTCAAATTCAACTATAGAAGTTAAAAGCTGTTTTAATTTTATGCAAGACTCATGTATATGTTGCTTGTGGAGTGTCTTGGTTTAATTTCTATTCACACATCCATTGCGTAACTGTTAGCAGTTTTCATATCCAGGTGTTAGGTAAATATCATCCCCATGGAGACACCGCTGTCTATGATTCTTTGGTACGAATGGCACAGGTAATTCCAACAACATATAATGTCATATAATTGAAAGTTGGCACTGTTTCAGTGTTGTAGCCTAATAACCATTCTTTTGTCTGGTCTCGACTATTTATTTGTATGAAAAATGTCTAATTCTAGTGCATTTTATTCTGCTTAGCAAAAGTTCTTTTTCCACTTTTTTATTATCATTTTTCTTCTTGTCTTTTAACCCATTTCTTTCTTTCTTCTTCTTCTTCCTCCTCCTTTTATGGAGTTCCTTTATGGGCCTTTGTTTCCTTTATGGGTCTTGGTTGATGCATATAGCGCGATTGTTTTGAAAGTCCAAGGAATATTCTTCTTAGGTTTAATATAAACTTATTACCTGCTTAGCACTTTCTGTTAATTTTCTTTTGATCTTCTATTTCTGAGAATGAAGTCGTGGAGTACCAGTTTGCAAATGCACAAATAGCTACCGCTTTCATTTTCCACAATTTGTGTGGGCGGTTGGATTTTACCTTGAGCACTGTACTGTCAATTTCTTATAATTGTCTATTTTATTTTTTTATTTATATAACACTCATTCATAAGAATATTTCTCTTAATATGGGGATTCTGTAGGGGTTTCTGGTCATCTTGGACTATGGTTTCTCTGTTTGTATGATCTCTAAATTTCTAATGGTTTCTTTCCTTGCTTCCAGGATTTTTCCTTACGTAGCCCCCTTATTCAAGGACATGGCAATTTTGGTTCCCTTGATGCAGACCCTCCTGCTGCCATGCGTTACACTGAGTGCAGGCTGGAAGTATGTATATACAATTTTGGTACCATTCCCTTTGGATACTTGTGCTTTGAACTTCTATGAAGCTTCAAGTGACTCTTGAATGATATAGTTAGCTTTGGTAAAGAAAGACATTGGAAAGAGAAAGGATCAGAAGAAATACGTGGAAAACTAACTTTTAGATGAACTCTTATTTTTGTCCTCTAAATAATTTGGGTTGGCTTAGTTGAGTTGAATTGAGTTGAGGCTATTTTTTGTCCTCTTGATTTTATGTCTATGAAGGAATTGATTTTGTGATTATGTAGCCAAGCTATAGTTTTGGACTTCTCAATTAGGACCCTTAAATTAGAGATTGTTAGCGTGAAGAGTTCCATTTCGTCAATGAGGTTCTCCGTAACTTTGATGCAAAATTTCCTCTGGGTTCATTTTCAATGCCACATCTGTGTACCATGATCAGGAGTTAGAGAGTTTCATTAATTTTTTGTAGTTGTTGGAAGAGGTGAAATGGATTTTAGTAGGGGAGATATAGAGGTTTGGAGTGGCTTAGCCTTTGGTATTTTTGAAATTGAGAAGTTATACAATTGGCATACCATGGATGCAGAAGGGTCGGCCTGTTTCCGTGGTTCATTTGGAATTCCTTCATTCTCAGGAGAGTTGTGAGTTGTCTTCTTTTTTTGGAGGTGGCTTGTGGTAGGATTTTAACTCAAGATAATCTCTCGAGAATAGTCATTATTTTGGCTAAAACATGTGTTCTATGCAAAATGATCTATAGTTCATGGATTGCCTGTTGTTTTGCTGCTTTTGGTCTTGATCCTTATGGGATGGGGATTTTCTCTTTTATGCACATAGAGCGGGTGGCTTCAGGTTTGTAAAAAGCGAGCTTTGGGCTTGGAGTGGTGTGAGAGTTCGTACAGTGAGGAGGGGAGTTGTTGTAAGATCCCATTACAATAGACCCTTCATGCATTTGGATTCACATTTTTTTGAACACGTTTTTGCATTGCACTGAGATGCATGATTTATTGATACATTGATACTTGTTGTGTAATGCATTTCTTAATTGTTGGGTTTATAGTTTTATTCTAGATTAGAAGAAATAACTAGGGTTAGTTTAGATGCTTAAAAGCCCATCGGGACTCACTGGCAAATGAGAATTGTTGGAACCGAGGCAGCAAGAGCATTGGATTAGGGTTATTAGTGGGAACCTCAAGGACACGTCTCCCTTTCTCCCACACAATTACACATCACCATGGCATGTCTTAGTTGGGGACCCACACCCCATTAAAAGAGAGAGTAGCGAAGCACTTTCCTGTCCCTTTCTTCATTCTCAATTCACAATTCATGTTTCTTGAGGACTATTCACGTTTTCCTCTTGCCATCCGCCCAAACTCAACTGTAGAAACCACAAAATTGCCATAAACACTCAAAACACAAAACTCCATCAATATACATCGTATACTTAGCAAGCCGGGAGCATAAAGGAGTGAATAGAGGTCTTTGGAAAGCATTTGGAGGTAAGTTTGAAGTTTTAGCTTCAAAGATGGTTTCTCTTGTCCAATATTATTTATGGATGCTTTAGACTTGCTTTTGAACATCATTAGGATGTGAATTCTGAGTTTCAAAGCTTGTTTTCCAAGTATTGAACCTCTAGGATTGATTATTGAATAGGAGACTTGGAGCTTCAAGGAGGAGAAATGAGATTCAAGTGGGAATAAGCGTATAAATGCAAGTACCATGTATGTGTGTGCTGTTTGATGCTTGTGATCATGTATGTACTCTTTCTTAAGTTGTTCTGGCGTTGATAGATATGTTATTAGGTTTTCTTGCTAACTCTAGCTATCTAATGGGTTAATAAATTGGGGAAAATTTTGCCAATTTTTCATAAAAAAGAACAAAAAAGTTTTTAAACTAAAACAATTCATTCCATATGTTGTATTTTTCATTATTATTATTATTATTATTATTATTATTATTATTATAAGTTTTTATGGATATTTTATTTTTATTTCTTTCTTTTAATTATTTTTATTTTATTTTTTAGTTTTATCTTATCTATTTTTATTTTCAAATTTTAATTTTATGTTATTCTTTTTTTTTTGCTTCCTCAATCCTATATTGGTCTTTCAAACGGTCGACTCCAAAATTTGGTATTAAGACTCATTTTTTTTTCCTTTTTTTTGTTTATTTATTTGCTTCCGCATATGCATATTTGATTTCCATTGCTAGAGTTGAAATACTTGGATAGTGGGTTGTTAGGATGCTCCCCTGGCCATGTTTTAGTTGGTTTGGCGGGAACAGTGTAGGAGGGTTTTCAAGGGTTTCGGGAAGCCTTTATCCTTTTTTATCGACAATGTCCTAGAGTGCTTTTTTTTTTTGGGTCTACTTCTGAGTCTCTTGTATCTTGTGTAGAGGTAGCTGACTTTGTAGATTTCTTGATGTTGTAACTTGGGTGCCGGAGCACTTCCTTAATGCTCTTCCCTGTTGTTCTGTTTTATCCTTTTGTGAATAAGATTTTTCTCTTTTTGATTTTAAAAAAAAAGAAATGTACCATGGTGCTTTGCCCTTTGGGCAGGTTTTTTTTTTTATGATATTTCTGCACAGTATGAACATCTTTTAGATTTGAAAAAGTTTATTATTAGGGAGAAGGCACTCTTGCAATCTATGTTTAATAGTAGGATGACATAGTACGATCTTGTGCTGTATTTTTGAGGTAATGGTCATTAGTGCAGGCTTTTGGGTTTCTCCGGTCGTTTTTTGGTTGATCTGGATGAGAGAAACTCTGGTTCTCCAAAGGAAAGGTGAAACATTGGCATGCACTTTTTTGCTACTTGAATTAATTCTTTTTCCCTGTGGCGGAATGAAGACTGCTTGAGACAGGTAGATTCAAGTTTAGTTTAGAGCTTGCATTCCAGGTTTCCTAATATCAAATAGCTGGATCTGTTTTGATAGATCAAAAGAGTCGGAATATATAGAGAGGAAATCTATCTATAAAAGGGGGATTTCCCCTTTATCTATTAATGAGACAACTATCTATTCTTGATCCATCATAAAGAAATCAAGATGTATCTAATGGAGTCTACATAGTGTGTGGAGCGCCTGGGTGCTTTTTAGACAAGCTTAGTTCTCTTATTCATCGGTCCAATGCACCGGGCTTATCTCAGGTAGGGAAAAGCCAAAATGTAGTTGTGTTCTAAAACCTCTGTGGAACATTATTTTTGGGCAACATCTTTAATTTGTTGTAAACAAATCCATAGAAGTGAGTGGATGTTCAGTTGAGTGTAATTTTCTTTGGGAAGAGGTGGGATTACCAAAAGGGGGTGGATGTTCAATGAGATTGTGGGGTCCTTTTGGTGTGGGTTTGTGGCATGAGTTAGGAGAGGGTGAAAATTTCTATGGTATATGTGTGTTTTAAGGTGCCAAAAGGCGACAATTTCCTTTTGGCATTGTCTGTGGTTCGACTCATATTCTTCAGAGGTTGTTTCCTTGATTTCTTTGAGTTTGCTGTGGATAAAGAGGCTTTAGTGAGCTCGTTAATCTATGCACAAGGGGGGCACTATCATTGAAACGCATCAGGCAGGCAAATGTTAGAAAGTTGGAGAGGTTCTTTAATTTCCTTCAATTGTTGGAGGTGGAGCGCTGTTTCAAGTCGTTGTTTTGGACTTTCTCGTGGGCATAACAGTATTGGAAGAAACGGGGTTACATAAATAGAACATTGGCAATATGATTTTTTCCCCCCCTATAAAATTACATAAAAAAATTTAGTGATAGGTTAAATCTAGAAAATTACATGAAATATTAATGCATTTAAGAGTTTTTACAAACTCTATTTACTTTTTTATCACTTAACTTATTTCCAATAGTACGGTGGTTTAAAAAGTCATAGTATTTATTAACATTATTAATTGTAAACTTAAAAAAATTATTTTGTTAGATAATTAAATTAATAGTGTGTTGTGCATATATAATTGTATATTTTACCTTTTAAAACAGTATATAGTGTTACCACGATAATGGCCATATTGGCTACGATGGGAGTATCGTCCGTTTTCCCAAGTCGCGGCCCATATTGATCTAGGCAAGGGTCAGTGATGTGGTGCAGTTCACTGTGACTATAATATGCTAAGATTAAAGAATAGCTAATGGAAGAAGGTTCAATTTTCTTGGAAGATCACTTGGAAATCTTTTGCTTGAGAGAGCTTGGGGTAGTAATTCAACAAAATCACTTTTCTTGAGTAATCTCTCTCCTTCTTCTTCTTCTTCTTCTTATTGAGAAAATCAAAAAAATTTGCTCCGCTGCTTATTATGGATGATTTTGGAAGCTCTCATTTAAGGTGGCACCACATCTGATGTTATTGCTTATCATCTTGAGAAGCCTTTTAGCTTTTTTATGAACAGTTTCTGGAAATTTTGTATTTTTGGTCTTCTTTTATTTATTTATTTATTTTTTTGTCTGATGGTCATGGTTACACCTTTTCCATTCTTTTTCGCCACTTCCAGGAAATAGTTTGTTTAAAGGCCCTTTCAACTGTAGTCCCCATTTTTCAGTAATTGTTGGGGTGGTGGTCAGCTGGCAATATAGGGGCCATATAATCATGTCTAGTGTGTCTGCGTATCAATCACTGATACTCAGTAATGTTGCTTGGCTTCCATTCTGGTTGTCCTTTTATCATTTCAATCCCCCTTTCAGAAGATAGAGAGCAAAATTACTGGAAAACACTATCACTGTATTAGCTATGCATGCACTTCTTTCTAGGCTTGCTGAATCCCTTCTTATGACAGACACTGAAAAGTAGTCAATAATGGGGATATAGAGCTTAGGGAGGCTTGGCTGTTTTGAAGAGTTGGAACCATCAGTTGTAAGTAAATTGAGTATGCGGTGGTGTGCTAAAAGCAAGTAGTTTGGGCATGTCCTTCTAGCAATTTTTTGATTGAATGGAGGAAAGGAAAATGAGGATTCTTTAGGGGCTTTCGAATCCCCCATCCAGTTCTCTTAAAAATTTTAGTATTCTTAATAGTTTTCCATTTTTATCTTCTCCTTTCATGAGGATGTGGTCAATTTTGTGGATTTTCCATCCAATGAGCATTCCCTGAAAGCTTGTTTTTATCTTCCATTAATGTATCACTCTCCTATTATGTTAAAAAGGTATGTAGTTCATGCATTTCTTGGTCAGGAGTAATCTAGTGCTTGTGAATAGAGAGAAATGCAAGACAAACAAAGTGCAATATTTATCTAGGTAGTTTTATCTTCTCTTGGGTGTTCTATTGTTGCTTCTTAGGAAATCTTGTCTGATACCCAACATCATTTGCACGCCTTATAAAATGGGTGATGCAGATGATTGAGGTTTAGTCAAACTTGTTCTCATTTTTGTTTCATAAATCCTTGTTTATTTTCAGTTACTTTGTTGCTTGGAGTTCCTTTAAGCAGAGTTAATCAAAAGCAACTCATGTGCACAAGTGTATTTCTGCAGGCACTCACAGAGGCCATGCTATTGGCAGACCTAGACCAAGACACAGTAAGCTTAATGATTAAAGTCATCTGTGTTTATATTAGAATTTTGTGCTTTATAGGTATATTTTTCTAATATTGCTTTATCATTTCTTGCAGGTGGATTTCGTTCCGAATTTTGATAATTCTCAAAAGGAACCATCACTTCTACCAGCTCGGATTCCAGCTCTATTGTTGAATGGTTCTTCTGGCATTGCGGTAATCGAGTCATGCTTTTTGGGAATATGAATAATGTCTTGTTCTTGGTCTTGTACCACTGATTTTGTTGCTTCTGTTGAACTTATTTAATTTTTATTTTTTTAAAATTTATTTATCTTTGTAAATTTCATAAACTAGTTCACTTTCCTATTTTACTTGTTGCTATGTGCTTTTGCTTTCAGGTTGGTATGGCTACCAACATTCCTCCTCATAATCTTGGAGAGTTGGTAGATGCTCTTTCTGTTTTGATTCATAACCCAGATGCTACGGTAAATGTCTTGTGTCTTTTTAATCACTTTACGCGTAGGAAGCATTCTTTTTATATTTAAAAGAATTTTGTGGAAGTAGTATTCCCATGAATGGGATATCTAGCTTATCATAAGATTGTTTATACCAGGGGGGTTCAGGGAATTGAGTTATCAAGTATTAAGGATGGTTTGTTTGGATTGTATATCACAGTGTCTGTGTAATCTTATGTTCGTTACCTCTTGATAATAGCTGCAAGAATTGCTGGAGTACATGCCCGGACCTGACTTTCCAACTGGAGGACTTATTATGGGTAACATTGGGTAAGTCCGTGTCATGGTTAACTTTCCATTATAGTCAAACGCATAATCAAATTGTTAATCTATGGCGACTTTGGTTTTGTTATTTTCAATTTTTTGGTAATAAAATAGAAGTTAGTAAAACCATTTAGGGGCAAAGCTAAACCTCTTTAAGTTTGTGTTCTTGCTTCATCTTTGAAACACTTTGGTTGGGGAGATCCTGATGGACAGTTGCATTAGCTTAGAAAATATTTGCTTAGTCGGGTCAGCAGATGAGTCACCGCTTTATTGATCTCATTTCTTAATATTATTTTGTTTTATTTAAAATAAGATTAATACATACAATTCTTAAAACTGTAATACAAGAAATATGCTTGGGCACCTTAATCAAATCATCCATGATTCTGTAAAACATCTTGTACTTGAAATGGTTTCATGATAAAATCATTATTTATCTTGCAAAGCATCTTAGAAGCATATCGAACTGGACGAGGGCGTATTGTAGTCCGAGGAAAGACTGATGTTGAAGTTCTGGATTCAAAGACAAAGCGTACTGCAATTATTATTAAGGAGGTAAGTTACGGGGTTCTCCTACTTGATTTTCATTATGCAAAATAAATTTTGTTTCAAGTGTCTTGAATGATGATTCATTCATTTATTTTGATTTATTAATGAATATGCAGATCCCTTTCCAGACCAACAAAGCCTCACTGGTTGAAAAAATTGCAGAACTTGTAGAAAATAAGGTAGTTTACTGAAATGGGGAGTTCTATATTTCTCCTAAATGCTACATTGGTTGCTATCATCAACAAATTTTGATGGTCTTGTGCTTTAGGAAACTTCATGTCCTGACAGTTTACTGATAATGGTGTTGAAATGTAAATGTCATTGTAGATTGCTTATTGGAGCAAGTAAATAATGACTACTAGGTTACATATTGTCTTATGGTCTTCAGTTACTGTTATTGAAGCATTTTTTGTTTGCTTTGGTATGACTGTACTAATAATTGGGGATTCGCTGTTTATGCAATGTATCTCAGTTTTGTACTAGGAGTTGTCTCAAAAGTTTTACTTATTATTGTTTCTTTAACAGAATTTGGAGGGCGTAAGTGACATTCGTGATGAGAGTGATCGATCTGGAATGCGCATAGTTATTGAGGTGTGATGATATGTACACGGTATCATCTTTCCTGTTGAGTCAAAGAAACCAATCCTGGAGATGCAAGATATTTTTGTTTTGCATTATGATTAGGATGATTTCCTTCTGTTTTGCAGTTGAAAAGGGGATCTGATCCACCAATAGTTCTTAATAATCTATACCGCCTTACTGCTCTTCAGTCTAGTTTTAGCTGCAACATGGTGGGGTGAGTAGTTTCTAATTTCCTTATAGTTTATGCAAGAGTGTTAGATTCCAAATATCATGCAGCTAGGAAAGCGATATTACAGAATTTAACAGCAGATACAATGTGAAGCATCTTTTTCACATGTGACATCATGCATATCTAGTTCTAAATGCCTAATATACATGCCAACACAATGATATCAGTTTAGGCCATCATGATTAAGCTGTTCTTTCACATATTAGATCTCATATGAAATATATCCTTCCTTTCTATTTATTTTTTAAGATATGGTAAGCTAAATATTTGTTTGTGGTTCTTCTCTTTTTGTTGCATTATAAAGTGTTCTGTCTCTGTTAAGAGTTTCCTAAGTTATATCCATCTCTTATTTTTGCAGCATTCTCAATGGACAACCTAAACTCATGGGTTTGAAGGAATTACTTCAGGTTGTGACTCTTCCATCGACTTCCTATTATCAATTATATGGTGGTTGAAGCTCAATAATTGTCCGCACAAATTTCTAATTCAATCCTTGAAACCTTTTTCTTTCTTTGTGCTGTTATAGCACCCACTTTTTAATCAAGAATGATGTGGTGCTAGGTTGGGTTGACCCGAGAGGAAGTCCTCGCGTTGCAACCACTCATTTTGGAAAAAAGAAAATGAAAAAAAGAATGAATCTCAAAATAAGTTTACAAGAAATATTTTCACTTCCCCCCCTTGTAGGCTTTTTTGGACTTTAGATGTGCTGTCATTGAGAGACGTGCCAAATTTAAGCTCTCACAAGCTCAAGAACGAAGGCATATTGTTGAGGTACTGTTGACATACCTAGCACTTTGATGATTGAAATAAGTAGTTCTATGGCTCATGGATTTTGATTCATGTTGTTTTCTTTATAATAACAAGATTAATTTTTATTTTTTAAGCCATATCTTTTTTTATTATTTGAAATGATCTTTTATTCATGTTGTTCTTGCATGTCAGTAATGATCTGTATTGGTGCCAATAATCTCAGTTTACTTGCCATGTTGCTTTATTCATCTTTTTATTTGGTCCACTGATTCAATTTGAAGTTAATCGTCCTTGTGGTTTAATAAATTTGTTAAGTTGATCAGAAAAAAAAAAAAACATAAAAATGCCTAGTACACCCCATGGTATTATGTGGTTGCAAAAGTGAACCACTTAATAACAAAAGGATTACTCCCCTACCTTCCAATTTAAACTAAAAAGGGCCATTTTGCTGAACAATGTATACTCAGGAAGGTAACTTATGACAGAATCTGAGCCACAAGATAATTCCATTTTGGCCAAATCACAAGTATATGAAGCCATTTTCCCAATATTTGTTTTCCCTTCTTGTGTCAAAACTCATGATTTATTTTTTGTTCTTTTGATTAGATCTTAGTATTTTCTTGCTTGTAAAAACTTCTAAGTGTTTTGTTTGCCTCAGGGAATTATAGTGGGCCTTGATAACTTGGATGAAGTAATTCACATTATCAGAAATGCATCAAGCAACACAACGGCATCTGCTGATCTGAGGAAAGGTGAACCTGTTGCTACCATTTTACTTAATCCTTTGAATTCAATTTTTCTAGTCCCACTAGTTCAATTCTAAGTGGCCTCCTAAACTATGCAATATCTGTTTTTCCCTTTTTGTGCCTTTTTTCTTACTTTCAGTTGTCTTTTATTACATAAATTTTCCTAGAGCAAAAAACCAAACTATCTTTCAGAATTGTCCAATGACATTGCTCAGTCAAACCGTTGAAATTAAAAACATTAGGCTGTGGAAGAATGTGGATTGACTCGAAGCTTTCTCTAGGTCTTGCATTTATATGCATTCTTATATACCATGGTTTAATTTTCTACTATTTATGGGTGCAAACGTCTTTTAGAATTAGCCAATGATATTGTTCAGTCTAAGCTGTTGAATATTAAAAACATTAGGTAGTGGAAGAATGTGAAGTGACGTGAAGCTTTCTCTTGGTCTTGCATTTACATACATGCTTATATGCCATTGTTGTAATTTTGTACTATTTATGGGTGCAAACATCTTATATGACTTAGTGATATCCACCAATTTTCTAGGTAGTATTTTTTTTTTTGATCTTATCATATACTGTGAGCTTACGTGTCTTGGCCTGACTGTCATTTGATGCACTGCCATGTCTGGCTAATATCTATTGGTGCTCTTAGGTAGCACAAATTAAATTTGAAGGATTTTATTCCATGGCATTCAAATCTTCATGAACGTGCTCCATTTTTTTTTGGAGTGAAAGTTTGATTGGGGTTAAACCAAGAACCAGTCCAACCCAAGTGCCAACAGGGTCTACCCTTGCAATCTGAAGAACTCGCTGGTCCAAATTCTCTCCATGGTTCTATACCTTAGGGATCTGTGATCCAAATCTTGCAGGGTGGCTTGTTTTTAATCCATATCACTAGAAAGGTCTACCCAAACTGAGTTTGGTTTGAATATATGAACAAAATGCAAGCCATAAATATGGTAAGGGATATTCTGATCGGAAGAGTAATGGTGATCATCCTTGTTTTGCTTTTCTTTATCTGTTTAAGAGTTGGTTAAAATTTACTTTAAAAATATTTATTAGGAGCACCACATATGCAAAACTATGAAGTACATTAGTGAATGCAAACTGCTGCATAAAATAGTAGTGCAAGCATCTAAGCCTACTGCCCATTTATTACACAACGGGTAAATCTTTGTCAGCCATACTATGAAGCCCTTGCTGCATTGGGGATGTTGGAACCTCCTCAACAAGCCCCACAATTTCACGGAAGGCAGAATGATTTAAGGCCATGGGGCAACCTTCATTGAAGGCAGCCATGGATGCCTATTATGCACCCTCATTGACATAATTAGAACCCTTCCTTGGATTTGGGTCCACTTGCCTCCACCTTGGCATTTCCTCTATGAAAGATGCGCCTCCTCAGTTCTCAGTTGAGCAATCTTAATAATCATAAGAGGGAGCCAAGTTTGTCATTATCATTAGTCTTATTCAAGTGTGTTCCCCTTGCCCAATACCCCTTGGGACCTTGGTCAAACGAACAATACATCAACACGAGTCAATTGTGACTAGTTATGTCAGTAACTGTTTAAATCAATTCAGGTATTTGGCTTTCTTATGTTTCTTGTCTTACTGTGTTACTTAGTCTGATCAGCTTCTGTGGTTGATTGATAGTGTCAATTGAAGAATGTGTTTTCACCTCCAAGACCTTTAGTTAATCTTATTAATCTAGCTAGAAAACCTTGTTGAAATCAAGCTGGTGATTTACTGGCATCATTCATTATTTCATCAGTGTCAGGTTTTTTTTTTTTGTTTTTTTTTTTTTTTTTTTTTTTAATTTCTTTTCAAATCTGGATATTTTTTGATGCAGAGTACGGTTTGTCTGAAAAACAAGCTGAAGCTTTAATGGACATAAATCTAAGAAAGCTTAACATTCTTGAGGTGCATTTTTATGGACGAATTTTCAAGTTGAGAAATCCTTTTATATGGAAACAAATTCATTAAGTTGTTTTCATGTTCCTCACCATGCAGAGGAAAAAGTTTGTGGGTGAAGGCAAATCATTGGCAGAACAAATTTTCAAGTTGGAGGAGCTATTGTCAAGTAGAAAACAGATATTACAGGTAAAACTTTTACTAAATTTATCTTGGTTGTATGATAAAAAATTTTTGAGTTTTTTGAACTATAAAATTACTGATATTTGATTAATTTTGTAATGCACCTGAAAATTTTAATTTCTTGATGCTACTTCACAGTTGATAGAGCAAGAAGCAATTGAACTAAAAAGTAAATTCTCCACTCCAAGGCGTTCAATGTTGGAGGACACTGACAGCGGTCAACTCAACGAAATAGATGTCATTCCAAATGAAGAAATATTATTGGTAGCTAACCAGCACATTGATATAATGGAGTTCGAATTTTCACTTTAATCATATTGATTTTGGATTTTGAGTGCTATTCTTTGTTTATTTTATCTACAGGCTTTTAGTGAGAAAGGATATGTTAAGCGAATGAAGCCTCACACTTTTAATCTTCAAAGACGTGGGACTATTGGTAAATCTGTCGGCAAATTGAGAGTAAATGATACAATGTCCGACTTCCTTGTTAGTCATGCCCATGACCATGTCCTCTACTTCAGGTAATGTGACTCCAGCTCAGTTGACCTAATGTTTGACAAGCTAATGAACTTTTCGTAAGGACGGAGTGTATTTTTTATTATTGAGAGAATAATAACCATATTAAAACATGTTATTACAAGGACACACACACACACACTTGTATATACGCACACACATATACATATTTATATAGATATACCATATATCTGAAACTTGCATTGGTACAGGAGATTGACCTTGTTTTATGAGGAGTGAATATCCTGGTTATCTAATCAGTCTCTTGCTGATGGATTATGCTATTTATATTTTTCACCAACATTCTGACCTGATGAAACCTCTTAGCACTTGGATTGAGGAGATAAGTGATCTTATATCCTGTTAGAAAACTTGTGCTGCGGTTAATGGTGTTCTGCTATAAATGTTTTGTTATGCATCCACCCATTTAACCATAGTAGTTAAAAGCGAAAAGCGCAAAAAAGCAACAGACCTTCTTGGGGCTTAAGCGCAAAGCGAAACACAGACTTTTTCATATAAAGCGCACTTAAGATATAAAATTAAAATATATATTTGAATATACAATAATAGCACATGAAATATGTTATAATACTAGAATATCAACATACATAAGAGTTAAAACTTTTAATGACAAGAAAATACACTAAAGACTAGAAAACTTAGTACAAATAAGTTCATTAACAAGTTTATTTTCTGCATGAAACTCAAAACAACAACAGATAGAGGCATCAGATGATGACATTTTGCCTATAGAACAACACAAATAGAAAAGAAATTCATCTTCAATACCATTAAATCAGTTGCGGAACATACACATTAAGGGAACAAAGTAGTTGACTAGTCATTGCAGCAAACACTTTCAATAAACCCAATAAACACTTTCAAATATGGGCCGAGCAAAAAAAAAATAACACAGACAAAAAAAAATGGGCAGAACAGGGGGGAAATTGCAGAACACGGGGAAAATTGCAGATCAAAGGAAAAAAAGATTTACAGTACAGCAATTGAAAAGAAAAAGAAAAGAAAAGAGGCCTGAAGAGGATGCAGCAAGAAGAAGAAAGAGGATGCAGGAGAGAAAAAAAAGGACTGAAAAAGGATGCAGGAAAAAAATTGCAGAACCGAGAAGAAAGGAAGAAAGAAAGAAAGAAAGCAAGAAAGAAAAAAGAAGAAGAAGAAGAACCGAGAAGGAAGAAGAAGAAGAAGAAGAATAGGCAGAACTGAGAAGGAAGAAAACAAGAAAGAAAGAAAGAAGAAAAAGAACCGAGAAGGAAGAAGAAGAAGGAGAAGAAGAAGAAGAAGAAGAAGAAGAGGAAGAAGAAGAGGCAGAAGTCAGAACCCAGAAGAAAGAATGAAAGAAAGAAAGCAAGAAAGAAAGAAAGAAGAAGGAGAAGAAGAAGAAGAAAAAGAAGAGAGATGCACATGGTAGATTAGATTTCTTTCTATAGCTGGCCAAGAGAGCAGAGATGGCTGAGGTGGCTGAGAGAGCAGAGAGCAGCTGCGTTGGTGTGTTGCTAGGGTTTCCAAACATTTTGTCATAAAAAATTTGCAATCTAGTGTATATCATCCATGAAGCATAACATAGACCATCACATCTTCACCAATAATAACGTCCAATGGTCCAAATTATATTAGAATTACTAAATTAAAAAAAAATAAAAAAAATGAAAAAGCCACGCTTTTCAGCACTTTGCGCTTTTTTGCGCTTTTTCATCTGCGCTGGCTTTTTCTGGAAAAAGCCCTAAAGGCACGCCTCGTTGCGCTTGGCGCTTAAAGCGCGCTTAAGCGCACTTTTGACGACTATGCATTTAACCCATTTGTAAAATTAATTCAAATCTCCTCATAAATAAGCTATTTATATATTTGCTAGGTCCTTTGATTTTGTTGTCAATATTGCAGATTTTGTCAACTTTCTTTTTGTGTTGCTTTTTGCTTGGTGCACCTCCTAGGTGACTTTTTTTTTTGAATAAAATTTCTAGTCTTTTGAAAAGGACCCGTTATAATTAGATTGTGATGAATGAGTAGTTGTATAGTAATAAAGTTGTATAATGATAGTTATATATTTATAGAATACTAAATATAACTGGAAACTTAATTTTTAATTTTATCAGATAATTCTCATGTCCCAGTCATGTTAAGCCTGTTAAGCACATGCTGGCTCAAACCCATTTATTTTGCATTGTGTCTTATTCATGGGTCAGGCCACAATTTACCACTCCTAGTTGCATTGATCCCCATCAGTAGTTGAGATGCTCTTGAAGGTTATGTAATTGAGGAGCTTTCTCATGCTTAAGTGGTTCAGCGATCTCTTTTGAAATCAAGAATGCCATCTCTACAACAACAACAATTTGAACCTTAATCCCATCTTATTGGGGTTGGCTATTTTAGAGACAAATATATGGAAGATCAAAAAAAGAAAAGGATGTTGGTTTAATTTGTGCGGATTTTACTAATCCATTCATTCTTATTCAAGGCCATCTTCTCATCTAAACTCTTAACTATCATATCTTTATGGATAACTTTCATATAAGTTTTCAATGGCCTACGCCTACGTTTTATTAAATCTTCTATATTTAAGTTCTCAATCCTCCTAACTGGTGCGTCTTTGGGTCTTCGAGAATGCCATCTCTAGTTTTACTTTTGTGTTTTATTTATTATTTGAATGATGATTAAACTTTCTTGTGAAACCTCCAATTAAGCCAAAGAGGCTGTGATGTCTGAATAGATTACTTGGGGGTAAATTTCATGCCTAATGCCAATTACGAAAGTTGCGGGGATTTTTGGTTCCTGTTCTAATTGTTCTTGGTTTTGGTTGTCAATCTCAACAGAAGTTTGCCAAGATTGAATTTTGTATCAAGTATCCTTGCTTGGATGAATTTTCTTAGAGTGCTGTGTTTGAATCTGATATTTCTTTGCATCATCAACTCAAACTCTTGTTGCAGGATGCTTTCTTGTCGCATGAGTCAATATCCTTAAACAAGATATCTCTTTCTTTAATTGCTGCCTTTTCTTCCAATGTCACTGTTCTCAAGGTTTAAAAAATGAGGCCCTTTTTGTTCCTACAGTAGTTTTATTATCAATATCAGTAACCTGGATAAATCCCTAGAGCCAAGTTTTGATCACATGTTACAGAAATAAAATGAAAAATCTAACACAGATTGTGGTGTTATGGCACTGCCATTTTTTGTAGCCAAGTTGGTGAATTACAAGGTAGGGTCATGCGAATCAGCCAAATAGCAATGTATATGCATCGTCCAATCAAAAGAGAGAGAAACAAAAGTAAATCCGAATGATGTCTTCTAAAGAGTAAACTGTGCAGATCCCAAATGCATGACAATTTGACATTGTAGCAGGGACAATCTTGTCCCAAATAAACGATTCATAGAGAACTTTTCTGCTGAATGAGTGAGAGTTTGTTTCTAACAAAATATATTATATTAGAGCAAGAGGAACCTCTCAAAATTGCAGAAAAATTATGATTCCTCAATATTTCCAGAATCCCAGGACTTCCTAAGGATGAAAGGTCGTACCCAGTGCCGAAACTCCCATATTGTGGGTTCTGGGGAAGGGAATACCTAGGCAGCCTTCCCCCAGGGCTTCTTAAGGATAAAATCTACTAAATTTACCTGCAGAATCACTTCGTAAGCTTGTTTTTCAAACTTTTGTTTTTCTTGTATGGTTTTCTTCCCTCACATTGGTATTGCCAATTTTGAAGATCTCTTGCTAGTTGTTTAGATTGTGAGGTCACATCCTACATATTTTTCTTTTGAAAACAAGGTTTTGAGTCTTGTATTCATTTGATGCATAATAAAAGCATTTGGAGACTGTCCTCCCACGTGCTAATGCAACATATTATAATTAATCTTTTTTTTTGTATACAATCTTTAGGAAGATCAAACATTTCTTTAACTATATAAAGGGGCTCGTGAGATTGCTAAAGACACTACCACAAAATCTCCAAAAGTATGAGGGGAGTGCTAGAGAGAGGAGAGAATAGAGGGTCATGTTGAAGAGCTCTGATACCAAATTGTCACACGGGCTAAAATCGTCCTAAAATTTTTTGTCCGGTGATCACAGTCACTACCCTTGCAATGAGCTCAGCGACTTGCTCGCTTTGTCCACTCTCCTGTACACTCTTTTGACAAATGTGGAAAGCAAGTAAAATCACACAAGGAAGCTATGAGAAATTTCCTTCCCAACCTTTATACATTCAAATACACAATGTACAAGGACAAGTGCTCGAAGGGTTTACAAGTTTCCCCTGAAACAACTCTTACCCGCTCGAGAGCTAACTCACTCGGCACAGAATAACAAACCCTATTGTTATTTTGTAGAGAATTTCCACAGCTCTTTATTTTCTCTACTCCCCTTGTACTTTTGGAGATTTTGTGGTGGTGTTTTTAGTATTCCCATGAGCCGCCTTTATATAATTGAAGAAATGTTTGACCTTCCTAAAGATTGCATGTAGGAATCTAGGCAATTTGTCTCAAACATTTCATCCTCCGATATTAGACATTCCTTTCTATGGAAGGATGCAAATTTGCTTGTCGGACGAAATTTAAACTTTGCATTCTTTAAGTCTGCAGCCACCATATTTGAATTCAAATCCCTTTGAATTCAAAAATCTTTCCGAATTGCAACTTGGATTTAAGATCTTTCCCTTCTTGATACGTCTGGGGTTTCCATCTTCGCAAAGCATCTCCTTTTATCAAGAATTTGTCAAAGAAATCCTTCCTTCATTGCTTGAGCCATCATATTCCTTGAACTCAAACTCCATTTGAATTCAAATATTTGCCTTGTTGAAATTTTGACCAAGAATTCCCTTTCTAATGTGTTCAGTCACTTTCTCAAAGTGTCAAGTCAACTTTGCCTCGCAATCACCCGTACTTTTCTCACTTAGAATTTGACTTTACTCCTATCAAATCTAGGTTGGCACGGACTGATGCTGGCGTGTCCTAGTATGTGCCCCACGTATTTGCTCCACGAGCCATCTCAAGATTCCCACGGACATCCCATGTGCTTTAACTGCCCACGGGTATCCCACGTGCTTTAACTGCCATTTTTGGTTTTAGTGAGCCATTTGGAAATCCACATGGATTGCTCGAGTTGGTTTTCCAAAATTACACCAACCGCTTGATACTCCTTTATACATCCTAATTGTTGGCCATGCATGGCCATGCATACTAGCCAATTTTGCCACCCCTGGCAACCCTCCAACTAATTGGCCGTAGTCTTCCTAGCCATTATAGGCTATTGAATGCTTGAAGTAGTTTTCCCAATTTTGACCTTGGGACCCAAGTCGCTTCTGCTCTTTAGTGTGGTACGTGCTGGCCCCTCCGCCAAGCACATGCCCTGCCCCCTGTAAGGCCATGGGATGTAATAATTCTTTCCCACCTAATCGTTCAATGCCCTCGTTGGACCAGCTCTCTAGTAGTTTCGGATCTACTCTTCAAACTGTCATAGAATTTGTTCTCTCTCAAGTAACTTTCTCGATTGGTTTCCCTCTCTAAGCAACCAAATACTCGTACCTTTTGTTGCTCTTCCCCCACTGGATGATTCTACTATAGGATGGTGTCTACTTCTTTCTCAAAGAAGTCCTTTACGGTCGGTGAAACCCTTTGCCCACTTGACCTCTCCCCATTCTTTGCTTCTTTGAAGTAGGTTTTGAGAAAACTCACATGAAAGGTGTGATGTAGTTTGAGTTGATTTGGGAGCTTAAGCTCCACTTTTCTTATCCGCCTCACCACCTCAAAAGTACTATCATACTGAGCAATAAGCCATTTGTGAGTGGCCATGACCATGCCTTCCTCCATAAGGCGGTATAGTAGTTTTAGGAGAACCATATCCCCCACTTGAAATTCTTTCACTCTACGCCTACGATTAGCATATTTCTCCATGCACCACACTACCTTGGCAAGACTATTTCTTGTCTCCTTCCACATGCATAGTCTATTTTTTTGCATAGGTAAGAGTAGTTGGGACATTCTTTTTCTCCTGATCAATGTCTTGTGGCGTTCGAGGTCTTGAAATTTGAACATAAGTCCACTCCATCCCTGGGCATCCTGCCCACTTGTTGTCGTGCCTCTCGCGAAGTAGCATGCATTGCAAGCCTTCTTGGCTTGGCACATAAAGCGTGCTCCCTTTGCATACAATAGCCCATCCTCAAGCCAATATTTGCGGATTGTGCCCTCCTATACTCCTTTCCATAGGCTCGAGTATTGGGGATCATTCAGTGCCTTCCCCCTAAGGCGCTATGCGAGTTCTCCATCCACACCCGACATGCCCACAAGAACGCTACCTGGTTGCTCGCGGTTTAGCCCCTACTCCAATTGCATGGCTGAAATTAGTGTTGGAGCCCCACCTTACGCCTTCCTAGGTGGGCTCGTTGTTAGGACAAATCATTGTTGATCTTCCGCCATGATTAAAATGCCCCATAGATGTGGTGCGGGCATGACCTTGGTTTGCACGAGGAACTCCAAGCCAAGCACCATGTTGAAGTCATCGAGGTGCACCACCAAGAAATCGTAGCTTCCATGCCATCCTCGATGCTCGTTGTGACTCCCCTAGCTAGTCCCTGTACCAGCTTAGCATCTGAATTCACTGTCTTCAGGTTGCTTTTGTGTCGCCATAATTGAAATCCCCAACCGTGCTACCATGTGGCTGGCCACAGAATTGTGGGTTGCGCAGGTGTCGATCAGGGCAAGTACCTCTTGCCCATTCACCCTTGTTGGCATGTACATGAGGTCTATAACTCTTGGCTCTTGCTCCCATAACCCCAATGAGTTGCAAGGAGTTCACACGTGTAGGCTCCTCCTGCTTACTGCTCCCTTCCCTCTGCCATCAGCACGGAGAGTTTCTTGTGCTTTGGACACTCGCGCACGAGATGTGGCCCGCTGCATATGAAACAGCCACTTGTTGTCCATGGCTTGTCTCCTTGCTGCTTGGGCTTCTTGTTGTCTTTGGCCTTTCTCTTGCCCTTGGCCTTCGGGTTGGGGTTAGCCGATATTGCAGCCACCTTGAAGTCCAAATGTATCCACTATAGCTATGGCCGATGGCAAGTCCTTGAACCCTTGCCTCCTCAATTTTGCTTGTGCCCATGTTTAATGGCCAGATATGAAGTTGAAGAGATTGTCCTCTTTGAGTTGGTTCTTGGGTTTCAATCTCAGACACCACATGACATTGGTCGGGAGAAAGGGAATGGCTTGGCTGCCCTTACCTATGCGGAGAATAGACTGTGAATGTTGAAAGAGGTAAGAGACAGTCTTCCCAAGGTAGTGCAGCACATGAAGAAATATATTAACTGCAGACATAGAGTGAGAGAATTTCAAGTGGGGGATATGATTCTCCTAAATCTACCATACCGTCTAGGAAGACACGGTCCAAGACTACTCACAAAAGGGCTGATCGCTTGGTATGATGGTTATTTTGAGGTGGTGAGGCGGGTATGCAAGGTGGCCTACAAGTTTAAGCTCCTTGGTCGACTCAAACTATATCATATCTTTCATGTGAGTTTTTTCAAATCTTATTTCAAAGATATTGAGAATGGGAAGAGGTCTAGCAGACAGAGGGTCCGCCGACCGTAAGAGATTTATTTGAAAAAGTAGACCATCTTGCAACATAATATCATCTGGTATGGAAAGAGCAATGAAAGGTATGAGCATTTAGAAACTTGTAGAGGACAACTGATTGAGAAAACTACATCGGAGGAGAACAAACTCTATGGCAATTTGAGAAGTGGATGTGAAATTATTGGTGGGATGGTCCAATGAGGGCATTGGACGATTAGGTAGGGGAGGATTGTTACACCCCATGGCTTGGCAGGGGTCAAGGTACGTTCCAGGTATGTTCTGGGTATAGGGACCAGCACGCACCACATCAAGGTGCATGGGCAACGACCAGGTTTGTGAAGGAACAATGGGAAGTTGGGGTAATTTTGGAAAAGTAACTTGGGCAATTGAAATATCTTACCAAATTGCTAATTGAAACAAAAAATGGCTCTCAACGTACGTGAGAATTTTGAAATAGCTCGTGGAGCATGTGTGTGGCGCACATGCCAAGACACGCTAGTATCAGTCTATACCAACTTGACTTTGATTGGAGTAAAGTCAAATTCTAAATGAGGAAAATACGGATAATTGATTGGAGGAGTTTTCTTTGCGAGGCAAAGCTGACTTGGCACTTTAGGAAAGTAGTTGGGCACATTAGGAAGGGAATCCTTGGTCCAATCTTCAACAAGACAAGTATTTGAATTCAAAGGGAGTTTGAATTCAAGGAATATGGCAGCTCAAGCGATGAAGGATCTCTTTGACAAATTCTTGATGGAAAGAGATGTTTTGCGGAAAAGGAAACCCAAGTACATCAAAAGGGGAAAGATCTTAAGTCCAAGTTACAGTTTGGGAAAATTTTTGAATTCAAAGGGGTTTGAATTCAAATATGGTGGCTGCAAACTTAAAGAAGGCAATGTTTTGATTTTGTTTGACGAGGAAAGTTGTATTTTTCCAAGGGAAGTAAGTTCCAACATCCAAGGATAAAAGTTTTGGGACAAATTGTCTAGATTCTTGCATGCGATCTTAAGGAATGTCAAGCATTTCTTCAATTACATAAAGAGGGCTAATGGGAATGCTGAAAACACCACCACAGAATCTCCAAAACACAAAAGGAGTGCTACAGAGAGTAGAAAAATAGAGAGTTGTGGGAATCTTCTACAAAATAGCAATAAGGTTTGCTATCGTATGTCGAGTGGGTTAGCTCTTGGGTGGGTGAGAGTTGTTTCGAGGTAAATGTGTAGAACCCTTTGGTTTTTGTTGTTGCACATTGTGTATTTGAATGTATAAAGGTCAGGAAGGAGATTTTTCGTATCTTACTTGTGTGATTTTGCTTACTTTACATATTTGCTAAAGGAGTGTACGAGAGAGTGGGCCGAGTGAGCAAGTCGTTGAGCTCGGGGCGGGGGCAGTGTGCTATCCTTGGATATTGGACTTTCCTTCCTTTGGAAAGATGTAACTTCCTTTGTCGGACGAAGTCAAAATCTTGCCTTTTTTAATTCTGCAGTCATCATATTTGAATTCAAACTTATTTGAATTAAAAAACCTTCCTGAACTATAGCTTGAACTTGAGATATTCCCCCTTGTGATATGCCTAGACTTACTTTCTCCGCAAAGCATCTCTTTCCATCAAGGATTTGTCAAAGAGATCCTTCCTTCATTGCTTAATTCGTCATATTCCTTGAATTCAAACCCTTTTGAATTCAAATTCGTGCCTTGTTGAAGTTTGGACCAAGAATTCCCTTTCTAATGTGCCCGACTATTTTTCCAAAGTGTCAAGTCAACTTTGCCTTACAAGAAAACTTCCCTAATCAATCATCCATTCTTTCCTCACTTGGAATTAGAATTTAATCAAATCCAAGTTGGCACAGACTGATGTTGGCGTGTCCCGGCATGTGCCCCTTGCAAGTGCTCCATGACCCATCTCAAGATTCCCATGTGCATTGAGAGACATTTTTGGTTTCAGTGAACAATTTGGTAAACTACTTCGATTGCTCGAGCCACTTTTTCAAAATTACCACAACTGCCCGATTCTTCTTCACAAACCTAGCTGTTGCCCATGCACGACCATGCATACTAGGCATCAGATGGCATGGGACGATTGGATGGGAAAGGATTGTTACACCCCCAAGGCATGGCTGGGGCCAGGGCATGCGTTGGGCATAGGGGCCAACGTGCATCATACCAAGGAGTAGGGGCGACTTGGGTCCTACGGTAGAAATTGGGAACCCAAGTTGGAAATTAGGAAAACTATTTCAAACATTCAATAACCTATGGTGGCTAGGGAGAATACGAGCAACTAGTTGGAGGTTTGCTAGGGGTGGCAAAATGACTAGCATGCATGGCCATGCATGGGCGTTTGTGAAGGAGCATCGGGCAGTTGGTGTAACTTTAAAAAAGTAGTTTGAGCAACCCACAAGGTCTTCCAAATGGCTCACTGAAACCAAAAATGGCAATCAAAGCGGTGGGATGCCTGTGAGAATCTAGAGATGGCTCGTGGAGCATGTGCGTGGGGCACATGCTGGAACACGCCTACGTCAATCTATGCCAATTTGGATTTGTTTGAAACAAAGTCAAATAATAAGTGAGAAAAGTATGAATGATTGATTGTGGGAGTTTTCTTACAATGCAATGTTGACTTGACACTTCGAGAAAGTGGCCGGACATATTAGGAAGTGAATCTTTAGTCTAACCTTCAGCAAGGTAAGTATTTGAATTCAAAGGGAGTTTGAATTTAAGGAATATAGTGGCTCAAGTAATGAAGGATCTCTTTGACAAATCTTTGATGAAAGAAGATGCTTTGCGGAGAAAGAAACCTTAGACGCATCAAAAGGAGAAGGATCTCAAGTCCAAGCTGTAGTTCGGGAAGGTTTTTGAATTCAAAGGGGTTTGAATTCAAATATAGTGGTTGTAGACTTAAAAAGGTAAGGTTTTGATTTCGTCCCATAAGAAAAGTTGCACTTTTTCAAGGGAAGGAAGGTCCAACATCTAAGGATGGAAGGTTTGGGACAAATTGCCTAGATTTTTGCATGCGATCTTTAGGAAGGTCAAACATTTCTTCAACTTTATAAAGAGGGCTCGTGGGAATATTGAAGACACCTCCACAAAATCTCCAAAAGCACCAGAAGAGTGCTAGAGAGAGGAGAGAAAATAGAGATTTGCAGGAATTCTCTACAAAATAGCAATAGGGCTTGCTATTGTGTGCCTGGTGGGTTAATTCTCAGGTGGGTGAGAGTTGTTTCGGGGGAAACTTGTAGATCCTTCGGGCACTTGTCCTTGTATATTGTGTATTTGAATGTATAAAGGTTTCTTGTAGCTTTCTTATGTAATTTTGCTTACTTTCCATATTTGCCAAAGGAGTATACGGGAAGTGGGCCAAGTGAGTGATTCGCTGAGCTCATTGCAGGGGCAGTGAGTGCGATCACTAGATGAAAAATTTTGGGAGGATCTTGTCCCGCGTGACAAGAATTAATCTATTTTTTGTGAGCATTTGCGAAGCAGGAGCCTTAACTTTATAAAGTACTTTGATGTTCCAAATTTGATGGGAAGTAGCACAAGAAGTATTTGCAAAATTGTAAGGTAATCAAAATTTAACTTTGGAAGAAAAGCAACCAGATTCCCAAGATTCCAAGGCCTGCTATTCATACCATAGGATGAGCAAAGTCAAGCAAGGAAAGCAATGAGATCAGATCCACAGCCTCCCTTTCCTTGAGATTTCTGGAGAAAAACTTCCATATCATGGGTATATTAGGGAGTGTTTAAATTAGAGATAGGTGCATAATGAAGGGAAGAGATCTTAGTCTAGAATCAGATAAATTAGGCAACTGCAAAGCTTTTTAAATTAATTTTTTTTTTATACTCAGTTTATTAGATCCTTATGGAGATCTCACATAGAACCCAATTTTATATGGCACAAGGTTATCTAGAGTAATGATGGTTTTTGGCAGAATTGATGTAATGCCAAGGCTTGGTAGAGAATCTCTCATCATAACCCATGGAAGTTCATCTCTCAGTTATATTGGATTTCTCTTACTCTAGAATTGTTCAAAGTGGGAGATGGTTCTTGTGTTCCCTTTGGAAGGATTGCTGGATTGGGGATTCTCTGTGGCTTTTTCTTGACTCTATCAGCTGCATATGCTTCATTGGCCCCCATTCAAAGATTTCTATTACCAACAGGTGCATTTGGTCTCGTGGGATTTTCATTCATTTAGAAACCATAATGGTATGGAACTTATGTATTTTTCCTCCCCTGTTTCCTTGTGGTAAGGAAATGAACATTCTCCTTCAATGCCCCTGATGAGTTTGAAGCTTTGATGTTTCTGGAAATTTCTCTTGCAAATCTCTCTTTTATTTGCCTTCCTCATACACCTTATAAGGCTTTTATTTGGCCTATGGTGGTTAAAGGCCAATAAAAATGACTTGTTACAAAAAAAGAGACCTTTAAATCTATCTCTGTTGATGATTTGTCATGCATTAAAGGATTTTAAGACCAGAGACTACTTTTTGCATTATTCTGGTGTGCAGGAAATGTGAAATCGCCTCTTTTGATTTGTGTTATAACAAGTGGTTGATTTGCCTCTAACACAGTTTAGAGGTTTTGGACGGTGGCAAGTTGTTTCTTCACTTAGAGATGTGTTTTTCTGGCTATTTCATGGTGTATTTGGATATTGAGAGGAATGGAATGTTAGGATTTTTAAACATCAAGAGTATTGGTCCTTCTCTTCAGGCTCATGCTTTAGGTGCCTCTAGAGATTATAGTTTAGAGGACTGGAAGAGGGATTGAAACGCAGTTCTGTACCAGTGTCTGCTTTGCCCCTCGTTTTCTCTTACTTCTGACGACTTCTCATCATTTAGAGTTTTACGTATCTTTTCTTTCTAATACATCTCTACAATTCTTTTTTTTTTTTGGTCAAAAGAAAAAAACCAAAAGAACATTGTTTCTTATCTATCCTGTATCTGTAATGCATAAATCTTGTGTTACAAGCAAATATGATATCTCCCAGTTACGCTTATATAATTCAAAAGGTCTCAGTTCCTGCAAACGAGTGTCCTTTCCATCATGGTCTTATAAGTTCTTTGGTCAACTTTTGACAAATCTGTCCTCTTCTTACTTGTAGTATGCTAGTGCTCACCATTGTGGAATTTATTAAGAATTTTGAGATGTTGAACTACTTGTGTCCAACAGTTTTACCAAGGCATGAACTATCAAGTGACAAAATATATCTGGGAGTCGGCAAATTGACAAAATCAAACGTGTTATGGTTGTTGGCCATCCATTTGCTGTTGAACTCATGCAACTGCATGAGAATCACGTTCCCAATTGGATGACTTACAATTTATGCATGCATATATTTTAGACAGAGCCAACAATGCTGTGCCATTTCTTATCTCCATTTAAGGCCCTGCCATTTCTTTCCATTTTGTTTGGTTGCTGTGATTGCTTTTGAAGTTCCTATTGTTCTTCACTTTAAGTTCATTATTTTTCTTTTTCCTATTTTAGCATGAACAATCTCTTGTCTAAGCTGACGTGCAAGACTTCTCTTCTACAGTGACAGGGGTATAGTTTACTCTGCTCGTGCCTATAAAGTTCCTGAATGTTCACGAACTGCTGCTGGTACACCATTAATTCAGGTACTGAACCTATTCTCTTTTATTTCCATCATTGCTCTCTATCATGTTACAGTTTTGCGTTTTCCATTTCATATTGTGTCCAGATCTTATCCTTGTCGGATGGAGAACGGATTACTTCTATCATTCCTGTGAGTGAATTCTCTGCAGATCAGTATCTACTGATGCTTACAATGAATGGCTACATCAAAAAAGTATCATTGAACTTTTTCTCATCAATCAGATCAACAGGGATTATAGCAATTCAATTGGTTTGTCTGCCTTTGCATCTTTCCTTTTTGGTTTTGTTAATATCCAATAAGTAGTTCCATGTCTCATTATTCACATTTAATATGACAGGTTCCAGGCGATGAGTTAAAATGGGTTCGCTGTTGCACGAATAATGACCTTGTTGCAATGGCTTCACAAAATGGAATGGTTATTTTGAGTGCTTGTGCAAATGTAAGATATTTATAATTCAAATGAGCACACCTCAGTAGCATATTCTTATTGTATGTGCTGCATAATTACAACCTTTTTCTGAAAAGGCCATGTCACTCTGAAGCACTGTGTCATATGCCCTCTTGAACATGAATGAAATTCTCCACCAATATGTAAACGTTTTAGCTGTCACTTGTCTAAACATGGATATTCCACCAATATTTTGAACCCAATCACTATGTTCATGAACTAAAGTCTAATTCTGAAAGAGAAACTAGCAGCAAAAAAGCTTACCCGGTGAAGACAATCACATACATGTCTGAATTATCAAATTTTGTATCTTTCTCTATTTTAGAACTAATTGGTTATCCGAGGGTATTTAGCAACTTATAGGAATTTTTAACTTGAGAACTTGAATTATGAACATCTCTTTGTTTTCTTGTGGCCCTTGTGAAGCTGGATGATTTTGCTTGTATGGTTAGGTATTTAGTTTTTGATCTGCTGACTCTAGTGGCACTATTCATACTTACAATACTTGGTCGTAAATTAACTGTTGCCATTATAATTTGGTGTAAGATTGACAATTGGTGCTTTTTTTAAGCTAGAAAATTTCCTTTAGTTACAGTTCAACCTGTGAGTGCAATAACATGCTATTTATAGTTCATCTTTCATTTTTTTTTTTTGGTTCTTGTTTGTTTGTTTTAGTGAAAGTGAAGAACTGGATGACTGGAATATTCTGTCTCATTATTGTTAATGTCTTTACTCTCGTAGTGCTATTTCATGAGTACATGCAAACCAGTTACGGTATAAATTCAATGTGCCTTTTCTCTTAATGCAAGCAGATTCGGGCACTTGGTAGAAATACTAGGGGTTCAGTTGCCATGAGACTGAAAGGGGAGGATAAGATGGCATGCATGGACATAATACCAGCAACCATGGGGAAGGATTTTAAGAGGATGGCGGAAGCTCAGCAGATTGAGGACTTGGAGACTACAACAGATTCTTCTCAAAGCCTGTAATTCTTTTACTTTTAGATGCAGCTGTTTGACATTTGTATTCAACACCTGTGATTTAATGGCAGTTCTTCCTGTGCTGTTTGTTGTCACAAATTGTTGGATATTCTACACATTAAGATTATTTTGTTTGCTGTTTTATATCATTTGAATTAGAGGTGCATTAAGTTGCCTTAGGATACTATTTCATGTCAAAATCACTTAGGTCACTGTTTTAGAATATGTTTTGAGTTAGATGTCAGTAGTGCATTTGGGCCATCTCTTTTGCCCTTCTTTGAAGAACATTCCTAGAGTTGTCCCTTTTCTGTTCTTTTACCTGAAGAAACATGTCTTTCATAACATAAATAATGTTGGGTTATTTTACTCATTATTTTTAATGTTTTATTTGCTTAGTGTGAAGGCTTCCACTGGCCCATGGTTGCTGTTTGTGTCTGAGAGTGGCTTTGGAAAGAGGGTTCCATTAAGCAGATTCCGTCTCTCCCCCTTGAATAGAACTGGTCTAATTGGTTACAAAGTATGATATTTTTTTTTTTTTTTTTGGGGATAAAAAAACAATATCAAAGTATTTGATTAGCACAATGGATTTGATTTGTGATGTGTTTTCTCTGCGTCCTTATCAATTAGTTTGCATCTGAGGATTGCCTGGCAGCAGTGTTTGTGGTTGGCTTTTCTGTAGCAGGTAAGGGTATATCTGGATCAGTTTGAAGATGATTGCTTCTTGTTGAGCTTTCCTTTCAGTTCCTTACTGATAATTTTCCACAATTTGTTCAACAGAGGATGGTGAAAGTGATGAACAGGTTGTTCTAGTAAGCCAAAGTGGGACAGTCAATAGAATCAAGGTCCGAGATGTATCTATACAATCACGCTTTGCAAGGTAAGATTGGCCCAACTAATTTTGCTTGTTTCATCTCACTACTTTCATCAGCCTTCTGAGGTATAATATTTATTCACTTGATGCACTTGGGGTGAGAGGTAGGAAGAAAGAGATTATATAAATAAATTTTGCACTTGCTGAAAAAAAGGTCGAAATTTGTAAGGTCGGAGAGAGAGATTCAAGGAGAAAAGGATTGTTGAGGATTAAAACTTGGTCCACTAGTGCCTCATTTAGGTCGTGTCTCCTCTTCTCAGCACTAGTGATCTAACATTTTGTCTTATTCCACTTCTGGCATTTCCCAACCAACAAAAATTGTTTATGTAGAAATGTAGAATTTTCAAAAATTCATAAAATTTCTCAATAAATAGTGGAAGGTGGTTCATCAAAATCTGACATTGAATGGAACCTCTACTACGTTACTTGTTGCAACGAAACGCTACCTACAACTTTCTTCACTAAAATTAATTTTGCAGTATATCCAAATTGGACCTCTCTAGTGTCCTGCTCACTAGTTTACTGATCAGATTGGCCAGTCATGTCCAGGTTAATGATGCTGTATGGGACTTAAAATCGGTGTTGATTTTCTTGTTGAATGTGCATCGTGTTTGACAGTGATCATTTGTGTTATTGTTGAATCTTTGGGTGTCAATTTGGCCTTGCTGATAATTATTAATTTGTTCATCAGGGGAGTTATATTGATGCGATTGGAACATGCTGGAAAAATACAGTCAGCTTCATTGATCTCAGCTACTGAAACTGAGCCTGAGGAAGTTGAAGCAGCTGATGAACTTCACCTAAATAGAGCTGCTGCACAATAAATAGCTTCCATAACCAAATCCTGACAAAGCCATTACCTCCTACTTGTAGTCCATGATCTACATCAAAAAGGCTGTATATGTTACAGAAAAACAGGAATGTTATGTAATATTATAGCTGATTGTGAATTTAATCTGTGTGGCCCTAGTCCACCGGCGTGAACAGCATTGGTTAATTCTTTTCTCTTTTGCTCCTGGGTTCTTTTGTAATTAATTAGTCATAGAATACTGGCAGACTAACAGATGTAATGATGCAAAAATTTCATGATTAGCACTTCTTGAAAATTAAGTTATGATGTTTAAATATTCTCCTCAATATCAATTGTTATTAAAGTAATCATTTTCAAACTTCTAAAGTCATATTCATTAAATCCGTTAAGTGGAAATTAGCCCTCGATGTCCAACCTTTTTTCTCATTTTGGCCTTGATGAAAATTAGGGGACCAATAGATAATTGGCTTTGTGAAATTGAGTGTTACATTTCTTAATCAAATCTTGAGTTCAAAATTCGTTGGGAGAGTTGTTTTCTAAATAAGGCTTTTATAAACATTTGAATTGGATTAGTTGGCGATTGGATATTGGTGGTAGGTATCCCACAGAGAAAGTATAGGAGTTGGATATTGGTGGTAGGTATCCCACAGAGAGAGTATAGGAGTTTTGGGAAGAAGAGAAAAGGAAAGGCATGAGAGAAGAAAGGAGAAGATGTGTCATTTTATTTGGGAGTTCATGAAAGAATAAAAAGAATCAAGTTTCTTTTGTTTGGGAGTTGGAGAGAAATAAAAAGCAAATATTTAAGAACAAACTACTTTTTTCTTTATGCCCTTTAGCTTTTAAATTCAATAAGTTTTGCCAAAGGTGGAATTGCATAAAGCCTGAATATGTGATTTTCACAATTTTGTAAATATAACAGTATAGCTTGATACTACATAAATTAAAGTTGATTTTTGACAAAAAAAGCACATGTATGCAAAAAAATAATAATAACCAAATTATTAAAGGGAAGAAATGTTCTAAATATTTGCAGCTTCCCTAGAACTTTGTCGTTGAGGAAGAGCTTTTCTCACAAAGTAAAATGTTATATTTATGTGAAATTGAAAGAAAATTAGAAAAATTAGGAAATATTGGTTGTTAAAGTTCATTAGAGATATAAATGATTTCTGGGTGATGAAATCAGCATTTAGAAATCGTGAATGTGAAATTAAGGGTGAATTAAGTTAGGAAAATGTGAAAACCTTTGATATAGAGATTTTAATTGACGATAATTGCAATGTTTGAATAGGTTAATCGTTTGGGGACTTAAAAAGGGGTATATTCGGATTGGATTGAGAATTTGAGAGTGAATACCCTCTCTAGAGGTGAGTGAACAATTCATTGTGTTCGTAAATGAGAAACCTAATTTAAAATTGCTTTGAAAATGATTTTGAAAGATTTTTACATGTTTTATATAAATTGTTTTGTGATTGTGGGCAGTCTGAACTGGATTATGAAATACGAATGCATCCATTGTGTTTATAAATGTTTTTGTGCCATGTGCTATTTGATATTGCTCTATTAACTGCTTTGGTATGAAATTGTGGATTATTTGTTGAAATTCATGGCACATTGTTGAGAAATGGATTGATTGAGAAATAAAGGGTGCTGTAGATGATTATAGTCATATTCTCACCACGGAGTGACCCGACGGGGTGACGTAGATTGGGGTTTGGATGTGCGGGGGAGTTTGACGTCCCTCCCTCTACCAAAGTCATACTAGATCTGGTGCACCCCGGTGATGTACGAGCCAACGCCAAGGAAGGGGGTTTGTTTTGAGACATTGGATAGAAAAACCCTTTGCGGGCTTTTGTCTGGGTTTGGCCACCCTAAGACGGAAGTGTTTTTCGATGGAACCCCAGGATTTTCTGAAAGGATAATTGATATGGATACATATTTGTGAAATGTGATTTATTGAAATGATTTTATGTATATGAAATGATTTATGAGATATGCTTTGACTGCCCCACATTCACCCTTGTTTATGAACGCAATTGCACCATTGCACTCTAACTCACCCCCTCTCTCCACCTTTTTCAGAGGAGACTTAGTTGGGAGACTACTCGACGGAGCTTGCGAAGTATTTTTGTGGACTGAATAGGTATTTGGCATGCAGGGTTACTTTTGGAGATTGATAGCTTTCAAACCATGGAAAGGGAAGTCTGTACATCCCATGCTATGCGGATTTTATTGATACTGACCGAGTTGTTGGCAAGTATTGATAAAATCCGACTATTTTTGATTTGTTTTTATTTATTTTGATTTCTCTATTTTTGGAAAACTGTTTATATCTGTATTGGGATATTTGGACTGTAAATCTTAATTTCGATATTTTTTCTTTGATTTTGTGAAATTTTGTAAAACTCATACTGTTAGGATTTTATCGATAAAGGCTTGTTTTCCTCTGGTAAGTGTTGGTAAAATCCGACGGCTATGTTTTGGGACTTCTTGTTTGTTAAATGTTTTCTGAGTGGCACGTCGCATGCGTGCATGTACAGGTTCCCGCTCCCCGTTGTGTGTTGCTGTGTACTCGTGCATGTACAGGTTCCCACTCCCCGATGTGTGCTAATGTATGATTGCATGTACAGGATCTCACTCCCCGATGTGTGTCAATGTGTGTGTTTGTACGTCCAGGAATGAGCTAGATGGGCTCCTTGTATGTGTAATGATTTTGTGATTTCTTGTTTTCGAAGCATTTTATACTTTTGATGATTTATTGTGAATTTGATAGTTTTGCGGAGTCCCGGTAGATTGGGAGATTTTACCCATGTACCGAGACGACGCGACGGTTGTCGCGTGATCGATCCGAGGATCGGGGTGTGACACATCTATCTTATAATTTAACTTTTGAGGAAGAATTAGATTCACCCTTAACATGGAATGCTGTATCGACTAATTTAATATCGAGAACGTACACAAATAAGTTCTCTCAAAATATAAAAGCCAAAGTAGACATGAAATATGGAATAAGCTACAAGAAAAGAACAAACCTGGGTATAATAGCCCTGAGGTAGCTGAGAAATGAAGTCGTGAGCATTAGATGCTTTAGCAGCATCAAGAACCTCATCCATTGTGGCAACTTCCTCGCCAAAAAGGATATTTTCTTTAATGCTAGTAGCAAAAAGTGCTGGCTCTTGGCTCACAAGTCCCATTTGTGACCTCAACCACTTTAGCTATAGTTTCTCAATATTGACCCCATCAAGAACAATTTCTCCAGTTAGTGGGTCATAAAATCTCTGCAATAGACTTACCACTGTCGACTTCCCACACCCACTTCCACCTACCATGTTTTGCCTGCTGGAATTTTCAGATTAAAGTCCTTAAAAATTATGCTCTCTGGCCTTGATGGGTATGCAAATTCTACATGCTTGAATTCAACTTCTCCCACACAATTTTGCAAAATTTCTCCTTCCATGTTGTCTGAATCAATTTTGGGCACTCTGTTTATCATTTCCATTATTCTTTCACCTGCCGAAAATGCTTCAGAGAAATACTTCAAATTTGATAATCCAGCTCCAAGTGCTCTGTTTCACCAAAAGGAAAAAGAAAAGACATGAGAATAACCCACCTCACCATACTAATATACAAAATTTTCAAGATAAACATAAAACAATCATACCCCATTAAACATTTTGCAAATTCAAAGAACCCACTTAGTGACTTAGTGCAAACAAAGATTATCAAAAAAGAATCTAGTCCCACCTTTTCATGTGGTGCACTCTATTGAAACATTTGCAACAAAAGGTTCTAGGAAATCACATACCATAATTAGTTAAAATCAGGGTCCTAATAAGCTCAAGAAATAATTTTTTTTATTAGATATAAGTAAAATTTGCCTTCATACACACACACACACAAATAAATACCTAAATAAATACAACCCATTGAATACTTCTGTCAAATTCAAAGATCTATTCAGCAATTTAGTGCAAAAAATTTATGAAAGGACAGTCTGGCCACAAGGATCCATTCTAATTGACTGTTCTATATTAGAATCTATTAAAAATATTTCTACAAAATTCAGTCAAAAATCTTGCCAAAATGCTAAAATGCCAAAATCAAAAAAAAAAAAAGATAAAAAATAATGAAAATTGGAGGGTTGAGATTATTTACAGTCCACCAAGGGCAATAGAGACCCCAACTGCATATACAGTCCCACCTTGACCACCAGGGTACGTAACCAATCTGCTACTATACCAAGACATGAAAGACCAAATGCCAAATACGACGCCGTTGCTTCCAATAGCCAACCCTTTAGCCAAGCCTTGTCTAAGACCAAGCTTCACAGACCTTTCGAGAAATTGTGAAAATTCAACTATGGTCTTGTCTTCCCCTACAAAGGAATAAACTGTCCTAATTGAAGAAATCGCTTGCTCGGCTATGCTCCCTGGCTTCTTGTATTCCTCTCTTATTTTTCTTGCTAATCCCATTAGGATTCTTCCGTACATCAACCCTGGTATGACCAAGAGTGTTGCAAATGGAAATACAACAATTGCTAGTCTCCATAATAATATAAATGCTGCTATGTAGCTTCCTACAAATGTGGCCGTATTCGACAGAAAATTTGGTACCTATTTGGAAAACTAGAAATGATTTATTAAGTCAAACAGAAAGAGAATTACTGACTTTTAACATGATAGTGCATGATTGACAGAATATTTAATTACATGTTTTATATGATAATCTTGCGGTAGATGTGTCTAAGTTCCAAATCCAACAAAAATTAAACCATTCTGGATTATTGGTGAAAAAAAACAAGAATCAGAATCACAATAATCGTTTCGGTGCAATTTTAAAATCAGAGGGTTTTGATTTCATTCGATTTTAGTTTATTTTTAATTTTTTACGGTTTTTTTTATTATTTTTTAAGATTTTCTTTTGTTCCTTGGTCATTCAATTTTTAATTTTGGTTCTGCGGTTCTTTATAAGTTCTACTTTTAATACCAGTTTTGGTTCCAAAATAAAATATCGAAATTTTGAACTAATACTTTAAAGATTTTAGTTTGATAACTATTTTCACATTTTTATTTCAATTTTATAAAATTTTATTTCGGTTTAGCTTATAAAATTAAACCGCTCTAGTTTGAACATGTCTATCTAGTAGTGATATGGGTAATGTCACAGCTCCAAAAAGAAAGACTAATCAATAAGATTGAAATAAAAAGTGTTTAACCTTTTCACTGAGGACATCTTGAATAACAAGACTGTCATTGGAGACACTGGTGATGACTTCTGAAATACTTGTGACATGTAAATCAAAGTAAGTAACATCTTGTCTTAGCACAGCTTTAAGATACCTAGCTCTCATTCTTGCTGCTTGTCTCTCTCCTGTTCTTGTCCAACAATATCCCTCTACAAAAACAATCATAATTATTTAGAGAGAGAGAGAGAGAGAGAGACCCAACCATTGAAAAAAGGAAAAGTAGGAAAGAAAAAATATTTAATAGTAGTTTAAATCACCCATATATTAGTTAATCACCATTTGTAAATTTGAGCAAACAGGAAATTAGGTGATCAGCAAAAGGTAAGGTAATATATAATGGACACCTACCTAAAAAACCAACAACCCAATACCCAATGGCTACATAGCACAAAGTCACTGCATTCTGCCACATGGGAAAAGAAAGATTTAGCACATGGAGAGAGCGAGAGCCAGAGAGCCAGAGAGAGAGAGAGACTTGATTGATTTTGGATTTGAAGGCATCGGCTGCGGAAGTTGAGGCACTACCAATGTTGTTCATCTGTTTGCTAGTAACAATTAAACTAATTGGAACACCAAAACCATCAGCAGCAGCTCCGATGAAGCCAAGAACCATCAGCAGCTTATCTACACCGTCTGCATGCATGAATATTGAGCTGATAGACCCCCCTTTCTTACTTTTCTTCATCATTGTATTTTGCTCATCCATCTCTCTCTCTCTCTCTCTCTCTCTCTCTCTCTCTCTCTCTCGTCTTCAGACACAAAAAAACTCAAAATATTATTCTTCTCAACCTTGTGATTGTCTATTCAAATTTTGCCTCTTAGTACATCCAAGACTCTATCTCTGTCTCTCCTCAGAACAAAAAGGAGAACTGCCATGTATTTAAAGTGAAAAAGTGAGTGCGCGAATATGACACGAAATAAAGTTGGTTAATGCGGGTGTTAACAAATGTTTTGTGGGTTAATGAATTATGAGTGTGAGGATATGACACGAAATAAAGTTGGTTAGTGGGGGTGTTAATAAATGTTATGTGGGTTAATGAATTATATATAATATAAAATGAAAAATGTTGCCACATTAAATTCATATCAGATAATATTATTATTTAATACAAAATTTATATAGATTCTTTCTTTCTCAAAAGGAGGGTAAAGAGCAAACCGCGAACCAAAGAACATTTAAGGGAAAAAAAAAAAAAAAAAAAGTGTGCACTGGTACTAAGCCAACATTATCACCGGTGACATTTCAGAAATTTTGCGGCTTGATCTTTCTCTTGCCTTCGACGCGGGCGAGACTAGTGGAGAGAGAGGACTTTCTTTCGAGAAAGCCGATAACCTTCACAGGAGTAAGAAGTGGATAAAAGGAAATGATGGGGAGGATCGGCTCATTTTGTATCGGAGCTTTAAAAACTAGCTTTGTGAGACTGACCATCCACCTGACTCGCGGAATCCATGATTCTTGCTAATTCTGATGAGTTATCAGATCATGAAGAAGAGGCGGATGCAGCTTTGGCCGACTCGTCGATTCTCTCTATTCCATGAACAATTGCATCTTCTCTTACAATTATAAAATGATTGATTTCTCTTGTCCTTTTTTCTTTTCACGGTATCTTTTCTCTTGTGGTGACCAATTTAGGTTTTTTTTAAAATTTGAAATGTTTTTCTTGAAAAATTTCTTATTCTTTTCCACATTTGGAGTCGAATATTTGCTTGAGCTGGACTCAACGATGTAAGTCTATTTGAAAAACCTATCTATCTCTAGGCACATATCTTCCAACTCCTAACATTGTTAAATATTTTAATATCGTGATTGTAAGTCATATTTATTTTCATTTGTTCCCAACTCTGGGCATTCAACTTGGTGACAACTTGTATTTGTTGTTTATTAGTTAATTTATGTTCAACAAATTTTAACTCATTAATCATATTTGATATTTTCTTAAAATATTTTATGGAATGATATTGCTTTTTCATAAATGTGTCAAAATTGATTATACCTCGTTTGGTTATCGAGTGGATGAAATCATTCCAAATTTTGCTTTCAAAACATTTCATATGTCATGAATAGTTTGGTAACCTCATATTCAACCATCAGATCATCTTGTATATAACTCTGCAATATAATGCGAGCATAGCTATCTCTCTTCTTTTGGACTTCATAACCCTCATGATCCTTGTAGAATTGATGAGTATCACCAAACTCTAATTCATTCATAGTATAGTAGAGAGTTTCCAAACATTCTTGTTTTTCAAGAATATATTGAACTCTTCTACACTAAATATCGAAATTATCACTGTTTAATTTCTCGTCTTTATTTAGCTCAACCACAATGTTCTTTATCGTAACATCCATTTTCTTTCTTTATAAAACATATATAGACATTAATAAAAAATATTTATTAGCATTGAAATATATTAGCAACAATATATCATTGAAATAATATTTATTATAATTATATAATACAAGATCGAAAGTTTACACAGTTCCCAATCATCTTTTGTAGATTAAAATGTCAAAAATAAATTTATTTCAATATAGATGTGGTAAATTCTAATGGATGAGTCTCAACTCAACTATCTCATATAAACCTACTGGAATAAAAATTGTGCAATTATGGCATGAAAAATATATAAATATCTTTATTTTCCAAGCATGCACGTAATAGAAATACAATGACAAATGCATTAATATTCATACAAATAAATGATTCAAAAAAATATATTTTATTGAATTTTCATCTAATTAAATTTAGTTTATTCAAAAATATGAATAATAATATGCCATGAATGCCAATAGATTATATCTTAACTAATATTATATCTCCTTCTTCTTATAAAGATTTTGAATTTAAATCTCTATATATTAAAAAAAAAATAACACGTCAATTTCGAAAGGAAGTGGCTGTGATCACTCTAACAACCTAGAATGTCTCCTCTTCGAGTCCACGGAAAACCAATTTTCTATCCTCTGTCCCACTTTTTTTTCAAATTCACGGGCACATGATCTCATGCATCATGTCTTCTCCTAACAAACATGAAACAGAACAGGGAGTTTGAGCCAAGGGAACTTCAAGAGGACCACTTTGAACTCACTTTTCTCTCAAAATAGAAATCCATTTGAGGCATGTAATATATCATTAGAAATCTCTTTCGAAATAGAAAGAGAATATACAGGGAATTCATCAGAATCATTAAGCCATAGAAATTCAAAAAAAAAAAAAGGAAAACCACTCGTTATGACTTCAAACTTGAATTTCTCAATAATCAGGGTGATTATGAGCAAGCAAAAGTTCACTATTAAAGAATAATGTGTATGCAAAATTTTATGATGCTAGAACAATTGTGGATGAAACCGCTACAAGAGTTCCAGTTCTAAGGTTTTATAAATTCTAATAAATTTCTGATCTTCAAGCATGAATTCAATAATCTTATGATCTAATACCAATGAAGGCAATAGCATCCGATGCAAATTCAAAGAAAATTAACTTTGACGAATGTATTCGATGCAACAAATTCGAATTGTTTGGATTGAAGCATGTACCCCAAATTTGTGTGGAATCACGATCAGAAACCATACTCAATCCACAACCTAAGTAGTCCTATGATTTTTGGAGAGAATATGGAAGGACTCACAAACCTTCTATTTCGAGTGTATTTAAAAAAAAAAAAAAAAAAATGGACACCACCACACACACACACACAGACTCCCTACTTTCTCTATTTTTCCCTCCTCCTGGCTTATTTTGAAAGCCTCATTTCATGTCTAATTTTGATGTCTTGAACAATCAAGTTTCAAAATACCGCTTTAATGATCTAATCTTCCAATTTTCGATCCCTTAGCAATAAACATCATAAAATCTACCGATTAAACCAATAAGAACCCAAAATAAATCCATAATATAAATGATAAATTCAAATTTTATGCTCTTTATAATCCAACTGATTTTTGACCCGGGTAGGGCGGGTTAGTCCATCATGGGCACCCAATGGTTGATCCGTTTCTGCTGACATGCATATTTGATGATTAATTAACTACATTCATTAAAGACTGCAGTCGAAATTTTCAACAGTAATTAAAAGAAAAATTACAATAATGTAATGCACAAAGGGCGTTTCCCCGGCGGGGTTAGGTAATGTTTAAAAGTGATGGCAAGTTGTAAAAGTGGTGATGCCATTGAAAGTGAAGATGAGTGGGATGAGCAAAGATGGCAACTCGTATAGTGGTAGAGGAAAATGGGGTCTTGTTGAATTTATTTACAAGTTAATATTCTTTCTTATAAGTTCATAATCTTCATTTCTTTTTGTGGGGTTTTAAAAGTGATGATGAGTGGGATGAGCAAAGATGACAACTTTTATTTCCTGTTGGTTTAAATTTCTTTGAAAAATAAAGCAATAATTTAGATTAGTACATTTTTTTTTAGTTTTTTTTCTTTTTCTAAAATAAATTTGCTAGGATGTTTATATTGTTATAAAATAATCAAAAAACTTACAATGCAGTCAGATCCTGGGAAGCGAAAGCTCTCTGACACGTAAAAATGCAAAAGAGGGAAGAATGTCATTTGAATTGTATTGAGTGAAAAGCAAATATCATATCTCTTCCTTTTATAGTAGGACAAAATTTTATTATTCTCTTGTTATAGAAAATATAGAAAATGGAAGGAAAAAAAAATCAAATTTGCATCAATTAAACTAAAATGGAAGTTTGAAAACCAAAAATGACCAACAAACATTATCCAAATACACGCCTGCAAGCAGCAACTTAAAGCCAGGAGGAGGACCATTAAAAATCTAAACATTATCCAAACTGTTCGATCCAAACTTTGGTAGGAAATAAACACGAGTCCGCTTCTCTTAACACATGAGTAAGTTTTACCATCTATTGATGCCCCAATTGTACAGGATGTCAGCAATAACAACCCTATATAGGTGAAAAAATTTACACTATTAGCCACAAAAAAACAAGTGAAGAGCTTCTAAGGAGTATGTTTGACACTAGATTTCACAAAACTAGTGATTTCAAGTGATAGTATATGGTCTAACGGTCCATTACCACAAGACCAAAACTACCCAAGCCCATTAGGTCATGCTGCCCATAAGTGACCAAACATGCTCACAGTCTCTCAGTGAGGTGCTCTCTTGGTCGAGCACCTCTCAGCCCTCTCGATCATCTCAACTCTTAATACTTGAGCCTATCAGTTATCCCACTCCTTAGCAGATACGTTCCATTAATGCAAGTGTGATTCATTCCATTACGCAACAAACACAATTTGAGATTACCCATTAAGAAAGTAAATCACTAACGAACTTAAAACTTTCCTTAATTTGATATGAACCTGCCATTCGGAGGTCTCTTTCTCAGTAAGGAAATAGATCTCGATAATCTTTTCTGATAAGGTTGGAAATCTCCGCAATAACTTGAACCTTCCTTGGCCGATTGGACACTAAATCTCTTAGGGATCTTTGACTACACTCTATACAATTTTGAAAAATTTTCAAGAATCTCTCAACAAGAAAACTAGAGTTTCTACACTCCTAAACTCATTTGGGACTTACCATACACACATATTATATATATTCAGCAACGGAAGCCGTTAGATACGATCTTAGGAACTCCACATTTTTCACACAGGTAACAAGGTTTTATCTCATGGCTCTTCTTAATCTGTTTCTTATTCCCTCAAAACCGTTCTTTTTGACATGAACGTCAGAGTCTCCCCTACCAAATCACCCTTTGATGGTATTTGTAGATCTCATCACTCACAAAAATCCCGAAAACCCCTCATCGCATCGGTTCCACACTCAAGTTAATGGAGCATGTATCTGGGGAGCAAACTACCTCCATCAAATTGGCGTCGTTCATGGGAACAAACTAATTTCTTAGTCAACATATTCAAGCCATATCTATTATTCCAATTGCAATGCCACCAAAAAGAAAGAACAAAAGCACCTCAAAAGTCATGTTTACAACTAGAGGACAGATGTCTAATCCCGCAAATATTCCTCTGATAGCACCTCCCGAAAACTAGCCAGACACTCCGGCTATTCACCTCCAGCATCAAACAGAAATGCTTCCACAGAAAGTTGCTCATCTGCTGGCTACATAGCCCTAGAACCAACCATAGGACTAGCCTGTTCCACCTTTTGCTCCAGCCTCTCCTGATAGAGTCCACCATTCAGAAATGGAGAGGCTTGAATTGAAGATACAAGGGATGACTAAGCAGTTGGAAAAGCTTAGTCATGCCTGCCAACAGGAAGAATTATCCTCTCCCTAGAGATTAGACAATTGCGCATGCATAGACTCCATTCCCAGAGGCACTGAGAGCCCTTGTCAACTCCTAACATGATCTAGACGACCTAAGGAAATAGGTTGACGATCTCATGCGCACTAAGCTGAAACGCACTAGTGTAGGCAAAGAGGATCCACTCCACATGCCACCAGTCTCTCTCCTCTCGAACCCAAAGTCTCTATGGAGACAATGCCATGAGATGTACTCCTCCCTCCTATGGAGAGGTACAAAGGGTATCATAGACCCCTTGAGACCATACAGCCCACTTTGTGACGGTTATAATCTTAAGGGATATGCCAAATGCCACCATAAACAAGCACTTCCCTACGACCTTGAAGGGCAATGCCCTAACCTGGTTTAATTCACTCCCTCTATTTAGTATCAAGAACTTTTCTCAACTTCGACAACAATTTGAAACCCATTTCGTAATTAGTCGAGAAGCCAAGAGGAAGACAACCTCCCTCCTGCCTCTACAACAAAGGGATGACGAGCCCTTAAGAGATTTTCTAAATAAGTTCAAGAACTAGAGGATGAAGGTCTCCAGCCTAAACAACTCAATTGTACTACTCACTGGCTTGCAGCCATCAGGGATGAAGACCTCTATAATGAAGAACCCTCCATCTACCATTCAAGAATTTCATACTCAAGTAGAAAAGTACATTACAACCAAGGAAATTGAGGCGTTTAATAAATACCAAAACTGAACAGGGAAAAGCGAGTACAATCGCTCACCTCAGTGACCATCGCCCAAAAGGAGTTGTCCAGGACCTCCTCCTCATCGCAGGTTTACCAACTACACTCCCCTAAATGACATGCCCAGTCAGATCTTCATACAGATCAAGAACAAACTTTACATTATATGGCCCCCATATCTCCCAAGGGATGATTCGAAGACTGACAAGACTCAGTATTGTCACTTACAAAGAGATTACATCCACCAAACAGATGAATTCAAGAAGCTAAATGATGATTTTGAGGTCTTGTTTCAAGATAACAAACTCCAGAGGTTCATAAGCATGGAATAAAAGAACAACCCTCTGCAGAGTTTACGTACGACGGAATGAGCAAACGAGCCAAATGAACCCCCACTCCCGGGAACCGCTCGAAACCAAGCTAATAGGGTAATCCTTTGGATACAAAGTAGACACCCCTCTTCAACACTTCCTGTTCTAATAAATCCTCTCCTACACTGAACTCAACGGCCCGAGCTAACGCCCAACAAGGCCAGATTAAATAAACACTTGCACCTATCTTCCAGAAAGTCGAGGCACCTACCTCTAAAGAAATTCTCATAGCCAGCATAGAGAAAAGGTAGAAGAAGAAAAATCTATGATAGGTTTTAACAATAATGATCTAATAGGGGTTGATCCAAACCTTCATGACCTATTGATTATTACAGCCAAGATAGGCCGGTACATGGTGAGTAGGATCTTTGTCGACTGGGGAGCAGACTACGATCTCCTCTACTAGGATGCATTCTAACAAATGGGCTTCTATTGTTTGCATTTTAAGCCTTATGTTGGACCTATAAAGGGGCTCTCGGACGAGTGGATATACCCTGAGGTACTATCCCTCTTCATATCACTCTTGGAACACCACCCAATCATGCAATTGCTATAATAACGTTTAATGTGATCAAGTTACAATCAGCCTACAATGCCATCTTGAGATGCCCCAGTCTAAATGCTTTAGAAGTATTATCGAGTACTAGGCATATAAGGATCAAATTAAAAATTCTTCTCGAAATTAGGGCGCTCCTATGTGACCCCAAGTCACCCACTACACTAGTCTAGTAATCTCTGCTTATTACTACTATCATTTTGTTCACAGATTAAATAAGTTGATTCATGATCTTCGATGTCTTTGAACTGCCTCTTGGCACAACGCTAATGAGCCTCCTCATCTTAATACTCTCAACAAATTTTTAGCACAATGTCGATGAGCTTATTCAAATGCAACACCTCAAAGTACCACCGGTACAATGCTTAGTATACTCTTTATATACTTTCAAAGTGTAATGCCCTTGTAGAACCTCGGCACATCACCTTATTGTCTCTTGGTGTGACACCAGTGACATGCTCCAACTGGGCACCCTTAGATAGCTTAGCACGACATATGGTTTAAAACATGATACAGGCCTTGCACCCTCTCAATGATGAACTCACGTAACTTTTTTTTAGAAAAATTTAGTTTTGTACAACAAAAAGCAAGACTGCAAGGCGGCAGCATTGACCTTCACAGGGTTCCGAACCCATCTTCATAGCCCTTGTTTGGGGCATCATTTCAACACCCCATTTGAGATTCACTCAACCTCACTCTTTAAGTGGTGATGTCTACTACATTTATACCTCACCACTCGTGCCAGATTCGACATAGGAAAATAATCAATTAACAAAACAACATCCTGGTAATGTGGAAGTCACAAATGAGAAAATAGACCAGAAAAGTTCTTTCATTCTAAAAATACTTATATTGCACAATAGCACAAAAGGGAAGTACAATGGCAATAAAAGATCAAGGAGAAGGATAAGCAGGAGGCCTTTGTTACAAGTTATGTTGGTCCCAAAGACAACCAAGAAGGGGGGTTGAATTGGTTATCTAAACTTTGGCTTTTCAAAAATTTATCTAGCCACACTTAAATCTAATTGAACCTATAGTCAATCTATAGTATATATAGCAAAAATTAAAAGAGAAAGTAAGAAGACAAATCTGGTTTATAGTGGCTCGGACTTGTGCTTACATCCACACTCTTCTAGCCAAGAAAACCGGGATCTAGCAACCTGTTAGTTTCCACTATGATTTAAAACAATAATGTATAACCACTTGTAGATTTCTGATCTTCATACCATGAAGATTGCTTCGTCCAACAATGGAAGACAACTCACATAAAGGTTCACTCACAGAGTATAACTCATGCAACTCAAAACTCAAACAAAAGATTACAAAAATAAAGAAGTTTTGTGACAGCAGTAGGCTAAATTTCGTGATTCAGAAATTAAGAATTTCTCTCAACTTTTCGATGCTATGAAGTCTCAAAAATGTATGTAATTCGGTCATTGTTCAGCTCCCACTCAACCTGCTATATTACTGCATTATTTGATAACAATGAAACACAATAGACAGCAGTAAAATGTCCCCAAAGTTACTGTAATAATTCCAGCAACTATCCTGAAAAATAGGGTGCAAATCCTCCTTAATTTGTGAGATTTACCAGCAATAAATAATTTTCTTTTGAAAATTAAACATCCCTCTATCACATTCAAAAACTATTTTGATTATATCCATATGATAGCATGAAGACCCAAGACTTAGTAAGATAGCTCATGGTCCACAAGAAACCATCTTAGGCACAATAAGACCTATCGCTCTAAGATCGAGCATACAAGTCCAAGAGGAGTTTTAACCCACCAAGCCATATGGCCCAACAAAAGAAAAAGCTCAACAATCCCAAGCTGAAGCCACCAAGAATTCAAGCCCTAGCTCACTTGTGGTTCAAAAAAAAGAAGTTTCTTAAAAGCCGAAAAAATCTCAAGAAGTGAAAGAGCTTAGGGATAAATAAAAATAAATAAATGTAATAATTAGAAATAAAAGAGGGAAGTCTAAAAGTTAGTGCACATAATGAGAGAGTTAAATATCTTTCTTGACGAATGGCTAGGATGTAATGAGACCTTTGGTCTCTCCTCCTCCTAGGCCTATAAATAGGCCACCCTCATGCTCAAAAAAATCGTCCCAAAAAGTAATCAAATTGTATCTTGATAAGAGTGTTCTTTCTTTAGGAGCTTAAGAAAGTAAGCCTTCCCATAAGTTACACACTACTCAAGTGATCCCTGTAATGTAAAGTAGTAGGCTCACGGTTCTTCTTCCATGAAGACTATGTTCAAACTCTCAATTCACACATTAAGTGAGGATTCTTACAGTGCAGCGTAGTATATTTATGATTTCACTCTAGGGTCATGTCCAATTTATTAACCTTAGACCCAAGTTTCCATCATTTTGGTACTTTCATTTAGAGAGTACCCATCATGCATGGGCATGTGCATGCCCGCCTACAACCACCTAGTGATGCTACTTGTCTCCCTATTGGCTCCCTTGTAACACTTATAGATATCCCTTGAAACTAGGGGTGACCACGGTTCGGTTTGAGCTGTGAAGCAAATCGGAACCGGAACCGTTTTTTCAGTTCCGGTTCAGAAACTGAAACCAGAATCAGAGACATATGCTTCGGTTTTGGAACCGAACCGGAACCGGAATCGGAACTGGAACCGAAACCAAATATTTTTTTGTTACAACCGAAATCGAATTTTTGAAAATGATTGGTTTTTACTTTCGAACAAATATTAAACTCATTCAAAATTCAAATTTTTATTATTGTGTCATAATTATAACAATAAATATACACAAAAATCAAAGTCATTTAAAATTTAAAATTTTCATCATTATGTCATAATAATCAACATGTACAAAAATCAAAAATCATTCAAATTTATGTAATTATAAAAATGATAATATATATATTTTTTCTTTTTGATTTGTTGATATAAATTTATTGATCAAATATATTTTGATGAGAATTTTTTTACGATAAGTGTTTAATTTAAAGAGTTATATAAAATAAATAAATCGACGTAAGTCAAATCCCCATATACAAAATTTGAGTTTAAATATAATTTAAATACATGACAATTTAAATTAAAATAAATCGACCGAATTAATAAATTGAAAAACAGTATAGTTAAGTCACATATTTTCTATTAAAGAGATGGGAGAATTAAAATTAAATAATTTAAATTTTGGTTCAAAATGTTTCGAACCGGAATCGAACCATAAGGAACTGAAATAGTCGGTAAGCAGGTCGGGTCCGGTTTCGGTAGATGATGAATTTGAACCGTCAGTTCTGAAACTGGAATCAAAACCGCTGATGAGCGGTTCGGTTCTGATTCCGGTTCTATTGGATGATGAATCGGAACCGGCGGTACCTGAATTAAAACCGATGGTTCCGAAACTGTGGTCACCCGTACTTGAAACTCTCTTCATAACACACAACAATCAAACTCATTTTGAGTTGTATAATCTCAAAGTAATTAAGAGATTTGAAGTGTAGGAAGAGATTGAAAATTCTCTATAAAAGCAGAGATAGAAAATTCTCAAAGGCTAATTATTTTGAAGTGTTGTAAGAGAGAGAAATATTTTATAAAATAAAAAGAACGATTTTAAATAGAATGGATCTAATCATTATGATTCTTGATTGATATCGATGAATCTTAGTGGAGTTTTGGTATCACTTCACTATAAAATTTGAATCTTTGTTCGAGAATTACTTCAAGTCCGGAAGGAGTGGTTATATGGACAGATTAGATGTCCTACATTTGGAGGACAACACAATTTTGTGTACTCAATTTAAAAACTTGGATAAAGGAATATATGCTTTAAAAATATTTTTTCCTGAACCTCCTTTATATCATGTTAATTTAATTGAACATAAATAAAAGTTATACTTAAAAAAATTTTCAATTATAAGATTTCTAAAATCACATGTTTGCGCACATGCCACCTCACACTCAATACACAATATATATAGAAACAATTCCTATTTTTGACGTGGAAAAGGAGAAAATTTTGAATTTTGATGTTTAGTTTTCGGGTTGGATCAACATACTATTATTTTTCTGGTTAGATGATATAAAATCGTTCTAAAAATAATAAATTTTAGGTGATGCTTTTTTTTTTTTAACTAATTAGATCTTTAAAGTTTTTAGACAATATATATAATCGTTATGTAACTTTTAAAATCATTATCAATTGTCATATTGAATAACTATTTTTAATTGTACCAATGTTGTGCTGATACGGGCAGCAGTCAATCTTTTAAAATAGACTAGACTAGAATAGTTTTGTAAAGAACTTCAAAATTTAGAATATATAGAGATGGTTTCCAACTCTTCCAAATTAATGGGTCCCACTTTATGCGAAATTTCGCAAGTTCGGACTTTGGAATCGTACTTTTCATTACAACTTTGACAGACGATTACGGTATAATTTCACTTCTCATGACTGGTTAGCTCAAATTCCTCAAATGTCAACACGGTGTCTACCGGCAGCGCAACTCACCGGCAGTGGCCGACCTGTGTTTATCTCCGGCGAGGTCGAGTCTTCTCTCATCTCGGGCGTCGACATCGAGCCCGTCGACCAAAACCCTAATCTCTCTCCTCTCAAATCCGGCATTCTCATCCTCACAACTCACCGCCTCATATGGATCTCCGATTCCTCCTCCGCCGCCATCTCCGCCTTCGCCATCCCTCTTTCCGCTGTGATTCACATCTTCTCCCCCAAAAAATCGATCAAGGCCATGTTCGCTAGTCCCAGGATCAGAATTCAGGTCCTGATTTCTCCGCAAAACGGCTTCGTTGACGAAAAAGGATCGAAGTCGATGGTAATCACGATCGTTGTGAGGGGGAAGACCGATCCGGAGGCGTTTTTGGGGAAGTTGTCGGAGGCGTGGAGAGGAAGGGCTTGGGAGACCTTAAAAGTAGAGAGTTCGAGCTCAACTTCAACAGATGAGGGTTCTTCGAGGAGCGGACTTAGGACACGTAGTGCGGTGGTTGGGGTTGCAGGGATACTGAGGAAGGAGCAGGAGATGTGGGAGAGTACTGATAAAAGCTTGCAGGAAGCTTTTCAGGATTTGAATGCTCTTATGGTGTGTGTGTCTTTAACTAATGCACTTCGCTTTGGAATTTTGAAATACTTCTCTAGACTTGCATTTTAGAGTTTCTGCACAATTATTTAGAGTCATGTTCCGAAATGGCAGCCATGAAAAAAAAAAATTTTAAAGCAACGCACTTTCAAAAAAATTTCCAAAATTGACACACCCATGTCAGATCTTGAAGACTCGAAATGCACAGTTCATTGCCCACAAATGTCGAGTCTTGAAGACTCGACACACACTGTTTATGCATTTCATATGTCTAATCTTGAAAACTCGACATGGCACTCACATGATCGTGCACGTGGAGTCTTGGTATCATATTTGAAATTTTTTTTCCAACTATATTGTTTTAAATTTTTTTTTTCATGGGTGTCATTTCCGTACATGTCTCCAATTATTTAATATTCTTTTGTTGATTCGATAATATTTGGAAATGTAAATGATATGCATTGATATTTTCTGTAATAAACTAGACATGGGGCTATATATTTTTTGCACCATTTTTAAGTTAGGATGGAAAAACTAGTATCTAGACATGAGACTAGATCATTTTTGCACCATTTTCAAATTAAGATGGGAAAACTAGTATTTTGCAATTCCATGTGCTAACAAAGGTAGCTTAGGGAATGAATATTTGTTTCGAACCACATCTTCATATGTATATATGAAGAAAATTCATGAGAATTTTGTTATCCTGCAATGCTTGTGCTTTCCTGCATTGGATCAATGGGAACATAAGCAAAAGTTGGACTGGACCTAGTATAGGAAATGTGGGGGCGGCTGCTAATCTTTATTTTTTTTTTCCTTGAAATTTCTAGAATGTTTTCTCCAGAGCATGATGTGACTGTCTGAATAGGCCCATATTTACCTCCAAACACTGAAACATGACAATGCTTCCATGACTATGGTTTTACCATTGATATTATGCAAGTTGGATTTGGTGCTTGTTTCATGGTAAATACTCAAATTTGTTTTTGTTCCTTATTTGCTGTTGCTTGGTGATTGATTGGTTTGGCATGATTGTCCTTTCTTATCTCATATTCTTGTTATACATTTCTTTGCTTGGGTTTAATTTAGTGTAACTGTTCGGTTTTACAGAATAAGGCTAAAGAGATGGTGATGCTTGCAGAGAAAATGAGGCAAAAGCTTTTGTCTGGCCCATCTACTCAAGGCAGCGGAACAAATGATGAGGAGATTGGTTCCAAACAAGAGATGCAGGATTGGATGTTAAGTGTTGGTATAGCATCTCCAGTTACAAAAGAGTCTGCCGGTGCTCTGTATCATCAACAATTGTCCCGCCAGGTTCTTTTCTTCCTTAATTTTTACTAGTCGAAACGAATGAAATTGGCACTTGCTCAATTAACATAACTCCAGCCAGTTAAATATGAAGTTGGAGTATGTTTTAGAGGCTAATCAGGCAATTTTCACTCATATTTGTGAGATCCAGCTCTATGTTGTTATTCACTCCTCCTCAAAGCAAGTTTCATAAAAGAAATCCGTCTTGGACACACCATCCTTGAGGGAATCTTGGCTGGATCTTGTGCAAGCAAGATTTGAAACTTTTGGATTTCAAATCAAGGATGATTAAATATTGTCTTTAATTACTTAGATGTGCTCTTTCTGCAATATCTTAGGTGGGCACAAGTGTTGAAGAACCTATATCTAGGTTGGCTTAGGTGATGCTCTGAAAGCATGATACATTGGTTGTTGATGTCTTTAGCACATATATTTTAATCTTCCTGAGCATAAGCTTGTACTCCAAGTATAAGCACTAGAGTGTAACTCATCTTAAAAAGTTTGACATTTGGGAATTTAAAGAATTTAGGAGAAAAATCTCTTGTATGGTAATAATAAGAGAGTTTTTTATTGTGAGACTGTATGATGGATTGAGCAGTGTGTAAGGTCTAAAACTGTCTTTATGGTATGTTCAAAGAGAGGGTGTATAAATTAGATCAACAACTAGCAACTACTTAATAGCTGTTCAGAATAGGATGCCGGGTTCTTTATATAGTCTTTTGAGTGGGAGTATGCTGATGCGAGGGAGTGAGAGAGAACAGTGTGAACTCTGAAGGATAAAATAAAAATTTTTGACGGTTTTCTGTAACTTGACAAACTGGCCACACAAAGCAATGTCATTTCTCTTGAATGGCGTGCTCCAACTGAAATGTGGCCTGGCTGATTTCACGTCTGGGTGTCAAGCTACCTGAATATTTTGGCAAATCAGCCAACATGGTTGTTAGTAAATCTTTCCATTCTCCAAATTAATGTTGATTGAGTTCCTCCCAGTAATTGTCTGAACACATTCATCTTGGCTCAAGTCGGTTCATTCCTGCAATTTTTGATTGTTAGTATACACCCTGTCACTTAAAGGAGAAGTCTATAAAAACACATTAAGAGATAATCATCCCATTCCAAATGAGGGAGTGAAATAGCGGCTATAGAATCTACAGGACACAGTGTTTACAACTACATCTCGGCCAGACAAAATAACAGAACTTCTATTATGAATATCTAAGAACACATGACGATAGATATTCACTCATTTTCCTTCAATTTTGTGCCCCTTATACCTGGAAAAAAGTTAATTGTAAGGGATGCAGGCAATCGTATTCTTTTCTTGTATAACAAACAATCCCCTTCCCAAATGCCCTCTTGGAATAAGTCAGAATTCCAATTTTAAAGTCTTTTTTTTATTTTTTTATTTTTATTTTTTAAAGAGAGTGCAGTTTGACCATTATGTCTGGACTTCTCTTTTTATGTCTTTTTGTTTCTTGCTTAATTTTTTATATGCAAACATTTAAACTAGATCCATTCATGGTACACTCTTTATGTAAAAATGGTGATAAGAGTATGTTCCATAAAAAATTATTATCTTGAAAAAGGCAAGAATGTGACCACACCTTGATGGAGTAGGCCTTGATCCACAAGTACCAAAGTCATTTAAAATTTAAAATTTTCATTGTTGTTTCACAACAATGAACAATACTGTTTGTGTCACAAAATTCAAATTTTAAATTTTTTATAATTACTTTATACCCTTCAAAATTTGTTGTTATACAATTTTTAGAAAGATAGTTTTAGTTTTGAACAAATTTGAAATTTTTATAAACATCACTTCAATTTTATTTTCCTTTACAAATCAATTTTCACTTTTTACTTCTTATTATTAATATATTTTCATAATTTTCATTTTAATTCACACTCTTAACTTCTTAACTCTCAACCGATATTTTCAATTTTTCAATTTTTCTCATATTCAATTGCTCATTTGTTTTTTCAATTTCTAATTTTGTTTGATTTCATTTATCAAAAAGGCTTGTCAAATGATATAGACAAGAGTAAGATTGAGGAATTTTTGCAAAATGAGCAATTTTATCTTGAAATTTTTTCTACATAAGAATCTCAACACACACACATTGAAACTGAAAATGATGATTAACAAGATAAGTGTACATAAAATGAACAAATGTTGAAATCCAATATTTTTAAGATATATTTCAAAAAGGATTATTGGCAATTACTGTGGACAACAATTCAAATTCAAAGAAGGTGAAAGATATGGAATATCTAGAAAGTATTTGAATAACAAGCATCCAACTTAAGCTGGCTTGATAGAACACAAAGTTAAATAACCGGGTTTGCATTTTTAATTCTTTTTCTCTTTTTATTTATTCCGATGAAAAAAATAGGGGTGACCACGAGATAGGGGTGAACACAAATTCAAATACATATGCAAGCATTTTAGAAAATTTTTTTCATCAGAATAAATAAAAAGAGAAAAAGAATTAGAAGATACAAACCCGGATATTTGAGTTTGTATTCTATCAAAACCAGTTTGAGTTGGATGCTTGTTATTCAAATATTTTCTAAATGTTCCATATCTTTCACCTTCTTTGAATTTAAATCGTTGCCCACAATAATTGCAAATAATTTGTATAGAACTATTTGATGAATAATCCTTTTTGAAATGTACCTTAAAAATTGTTAAATTTCAATATTTTTTCTTTTTTTGTACACTTCTCTTGTTGATCATCATTTTCAATTTCCATATTTATGTGTTGAGATTCTTATGTGAAAAAATTTTCTAGATAAAATTATTCATTTTGGGAATATTCTCTAACCTTACTCTTGTTTCTATCACTTGATAAACTTTTTTGATAAATGAAATCGAATAGAATTAAAAATTGAAAAAAAAAAAAAGAGCAATTGAATATGAGAAATAATGAAAAATTGAAAATATCAATTGAGTGTTAAGAAATTGAGAGTGTGAATTAAAATGAAAATTATGAGAATATATTGATAATAAAATGTAAGAAGTGAGAATTGATTTGTAAAGGGAAATGTAATTGAAGTAATATTTATAGAGATTTCATATATTTTTTTAAAGAATAAAATTATTTTTTTAAAAGTTGTACAACAACTAACTTTGAAGAATATAAAAGTAATTATCAAAAATTTGAAATTTTAATTTTATGACACAACAATGGTACTATTTATTATTGTGACACAACAATGAAAATTTTGAATTTTAAATGATTTTGGTTCTTGTGCATGTTTATTGTTGTGACACAATAATGAAAAAGACTTTTAAATGATTTTGGTTTTTCTGCAAAAATTTAAATTTTAAATGATTTTGATCATTATGTAAAAACAATGGGTTCAAATCTGGTTTTTAAAGTGATTTTGGTCTTTTTGCAATAACAAAAACCACTTTTATTCAAAAAATTTAATTTCAGATCCAGTCCCAGTCTCGGTCTGGTTTAGATTTTGGTTATGGTTTTTAAAAATCAGGAACAGGAACCAAACCATAAGTCTCTAGTTCTGGTTCCGGTTCGGTTTTTCGACTAACGATTCCGGTTTGGTTCACGGTTCAAGCAGAACTGTGTTCACCTCTAAGGGGCACAGTTCTGTTTATATATGAATTTCGTTAGATGAGCAAATGATTGGGGATAATGGAGTTTCTTTAACATTGAATTGCTTAAAGGGCTGAAGTTGGATATGCACAGGGAGGATTGTGTGTTTGGAGGGGCTCTTATAGTGGTTTTTCCAGGTTTAGTAGTTTTACAATTTGATTAGGTTAATAGTAAGTATGGAGAAGAATTTTATTTTACTTGGAAGCTTGTTTGGGATCCCTTGCTCCTCCAAGAGTTTTCTTGCTTTGCATTGGATGCCGCTTGGGCAATAAGTCTTACTCAAGTTAAACACCAAAGGTGAGGCATTTATAAGTAAATATATGTGCCTTATGCAGAATGGAGCTTGAGTCTGTGAATTACTGGCTTCTACTACACTGTATGTGGACTTGTCCAGTGTAGGGGATGTATTCATTGGGTGACTTCTAGCTTTGTCCAAAGAGAGGTCTGCGCTCGGAGTTGATGGGGGTATATGTATAAGAAAGAGGAGAGCTTATGAGATTGCTCCTTCTAGATATGTTTTGGTAGGATCACAGGGAAGAATAAAGAATGACCTTTTGAGGAGGTGGAGAAACCCTTGTTGAGTTTTGTGGTCATTGTCATTGAGTGTATTTTTTCCCCCCTAAGTTGTTTGCGTCCTTTGTAAAAATTGTTGATTTTGTGGTCTCCAAGGTTATAGTCTTGGGTGGGGCGGCACTACCTTAATGCTCTTTCCATGTTGTTTTCTTGTTCACTTGTGAATAAATACTTTATCATGATCTTAAAAAAAAATGACCCCTCACAAGATTATGTAACCACTGCTCTATATCTTGCCATGTACTTCTATATTTGTGAATGCTTCAACATGGTTTTTCCAGTCATGCTATTGGCAACACTTCATTTGCATTTTTTCCTACTTGTTGATTTGCTCTTATGTTTCTCAGTCAAATCTTTTTTTTTTTTTTTGGGTTGAAATTATCATTCATGAATTATCTCAACTATATAATTGTTATATGTAGTACTTTCTATATCTTTCCTCGTAATATCATTTATCTTCTTCAACATCTTTACCCAGCACAATTTGTTTTGCTTTTTATTTCATTTTTTGTTTTATTTTCTGTTTTGTTTTTATAAAGTTTTCTTCATGAGAATAAAGTATACAAGAAAAGCTTCAATCAAGGCTTCTAAAAATGTGATAAATAATTAAAAATGAAAGCAAAAGCTGCCACATTTGCCTAAATTTGCATTTTTATTTTTATTTTTTTGTGTTTTTTATTTTTAATTTTTTTTTTCATATCAAGGAAAGGAGAAAGGAAAGCATTAATTTACTTAAATAGTTCACCATTTGGGCACCGTGGTTAGTGAGTTGATCTTCTAGCTCCTGCTGGCTTCTGCTTTTGTCAAGAATATTGTTCTTTCAAATGAGGATGTGAATAATTGTTTTACTTTTATGAAGAACAGGGATTTGTATAGACTGTCATGTAAGGTCTGGTATAGTTGAGCTGAGTGCTACTTCGGTGTTGATTTTGTTGTCCGTGTTCAAAGAAGAGATTGCAGTACGTAGATAAAGGCTAGGTTGGTTTGGAATGCAGGGTCTACAGAAGTTAGGGATTTTATGATTGTAAGTTAAGTTACTTTGGTTCGGAGGTTGCATGGTTGGTCTGTTTCCTTTTGATTTCAAGATGCTTCTGAACTCAGAGGGGATCCTTATCTGCCAACTTGTGGTGCCCTTTTTCCCTTAACTATTAGAGAGAATAAAGGTGAGGAAGAGACTTGAGGAGTGGTTCTTTCTATTTTTCTTAGGAGGCATTTCTATCTTCTAATGGCCCAAATGTGATCCTGAAAAGGGGCGTGATGGTAATCAAAGGCTTTGATATAGTTAGGTGAGCTGAATGGTTTGTTTCTAATGAATCAATAGTACTACTAAATGATAATTAGAAATGGGCTGCATACCAAACTGGTCCTTTATGGCAGCAAACTAGTTGGTTGCGTCATCAATTTTTTGATGGAGCAATGCTGTATAAAGGGAGCGGTGCAAATGAAGGATGTCCAAAAATGAACTAGCCCTTGGGCTGCTACTATAAATGGAATCTTAGCCCCCTCACTTATCCCTTTCCCATGGACAAGTCCATTTTTTAGATAATGTTTCAATGGTGGCCTTCTTTCCGTTATTTACATGTTTATAAAGTTTTTTTGTTTCATCTTTCCTGCTCCATTGCCATTTAGGTCATGGATCATAGATTTCTCTTTGATAAGCAATAGCTTGTGTAATTTGTGATAGACGAATTGGTCTCCTAATTTCTTTTTGAGTTGAAAGCTCACTGTTCTTTTTATAGCTTTCATTCCTTGCATTTATCATTTTTCAGCACAGTATAAAGTTTCACAATTTATAGTTGGCAGATTTTGTCAAAATTCCACTAGAGAAAGCTGGAGGAATGATAAACCTCATTGATATCTACTGTGTCTTCAACCGTGCAAGGGGCACAGGTCTTATACTCTTGCAATGACTTTCTTTTGAATATTTTCCAATCACCTGTTGATATTAAGCCATTTATATCTTCCCTTGCATAGAGTTAATTTCACCTGAGGATTTGTTGCAAGCATGCTCCATTTGGGAGAAAATTGATGTGTAAGGATGATTTTTCAACATTTGATTATGTTGTATGTCCCATCTTTATTAATTTAATCTCAAGATCAACCATATGAGGCTTTTATCATTTGTTTATTTATCCTACAGGCCAGTGATGCTTCGCAAGTTTGATAGTGGTGTCATGGTAATTCAGAATAAGTCTTACAGTGATGAGGAGGTAACTAAATATATGTTTAGGCTTCGTTCTTTTATGGAGATCATTCCTTTCCCCCCTTCGTTTCTCTTTTTTGGATTTTGGAAAGTGTCACTAGAAAAAAAAGAAATAAATATTTTACGTGTTCTTAGAAATACAGCTTATTGTAAACTGGAAGTCATTTTTCTGTCTGGCTTAATTCTTGCAAGCAAATTTGCTTATAAAAGAAATAAATCAAATGGAAGAAGAAAGAAATTGCAAACAATTCTTGTTTAATTGACCTCTTATCTATTGTTGTGCATTAGATTAGTAAAATGGCCAATTTGAACTCAGTATAGGTTTGAGTTCACAAAATATGAATCACATAAATAGAAAAGGTGGTCTTTTATATATATATATATATATATATATATATATAAACAGCATTTATTATATTCAGTACTTTTTTTTTGTTTTAGTATTGACTAAAGTTTATTTTACCGTAGCCAAAATTAAAAATAACCTTTTGAACTTTAGATTTGCTCTTAAATGGCATCCTAAATTTTTATTGAAATCAATTATACCTCAAAACTTTTGAGGTTTCACTGTGCTTCCTAAGTCGACAAGGTTAGGGTTCAGCTTCTGGTATTCACTCTCAATTTTTTATGAAAAATATAAATCTAACCTGGCAAAAGTTCACCAAATTTTTGTCAATAACTGACATTTTTAGTAAACCATTTTGGTTTTCAACTTTTCTTTCCTCCGATAATAATTTTCACCAATTTAACTCTTCCAACTGAAATTTTTGCAAGAATTTAATATTTGGTCTCGAAATGAATCTTTATGTTTTCTCTCACTTTTTTCCTCCCTTTTGAGGGTATAGTCTTTTTCATCAGAGAGAGGAAAGGGGGAAAAAAAAAGGACATGGTCAGGTTCCTTGCATGTTACCTTTGTGGGGATAAAATCCTAATTCCTTCCACTAGGGGGGTTAATTGACTTATATTTTCAAAGTTTTGATAAAGCACTGCAATAAAAGTTCAGGAAGGCTATTTGAAAGAAGGCCAAAAAAATCTGGGGTTATTTGTGGTTTTCGCCCGTCTATCTTTTAGGACAATGCAAAGTACCACCAGACAGTTGTCTGAGCATCTAACTAAATCTACTACCATACCGGGGAATGTAACTTCCTTGTTCCCATACCTGTACCTCATATCATAACAAACTGCGATCAAGGTAATGTTTGTTCGACATCTTCTTGCACAGTAAGAAGTTTACTTGAAATAATTTGATGTTGAAAATTTTGGTGTCTCTTTCCATGCAACATAGTTATTCACTTGCCCTGTCAAGTGCAGGTCCTCGCTAGAATCAAGACACTTGTATTGAAACCTGATGCCCTGCGATCTGGAGTAAGTGCAAGTGATGCAGCAATGACACTTGGAATTGCTCCAGCTCTGGCCAAGGAGCATCTTCTAACTGCTGAGAGCAAAGGTATTCTCTAACCATGTTACCTGGAGTGTTGTTGAACTAATTAGAGTTCCATTTACCTCTTTGGTGCTCTTGGCAGGTTTGCTGTGCAGAGACATAAGCCCTGATGGATTCCGATTCTATGTTAATCTATTTGGGGAGATTCTTGCTGAGGATATTTTATTGTGAGTATAACTCTTTGGCTTATTATTTAACATGCAGTTCCTAATTTACAATATATATATATATACAGTGGCGAACTTAAGACCCAGAGGCAGGGGGTGCAATGGAGAAAGCCTCAGAGGGGAGAGGGAGAGGGAGAGGAGGGGGAAAATTTGGGGAAGGAGGGGAAGAAAAAGAAAAAGTGCCAAAGTGGACTTGTCAATGTTAAATTAATATTTTTTTGGGTTGTAATCTTATTTATCTTTATCTTTTTTGACTTTAAAAACTATAAAATATATTTTTTTATTGATTTAAAGCATGCGATGGTGATGTCATATTTTGTTTTCGTTATGTGGTGGGTTTTTGAAAAAAGATTTATGTGAAATTTAGTTAAATGAATGAGCTTTAAAAAAGACAAGTGGGGCAAAATTATAATTAAGTGGGTGCAAAATAAATATGGGTCATAAATACTAATTGAATTTAAGAAAATTGAGGGGATGCAATTGCCCATCCTCATCCCTACATAGGTCTGCCTTTGGATGTATAAGCATCTATCTACAATTTACTTTGAAACTTCTTTTCATGTTAAGTGCCTTAACAAGGTCACACTCATTGGTGGCACCTCCTGAATGATGCCCTTCTAAAATGTTATTGATTCTTTTTCCCATATTAAAAAGGGGCAAAAAGAAAAGAGCAACAATTTCAACTCTTTAAGTTCCCATTTAGCTTACTGGTAACTGCTTTGGCATGCCATCTCATTCCATCAAGAAAACTGCGTGGTTGCTTATACAGTTGGAATGAAGGTTCATTCAAAAGAATTTGTGGTTGTTATAATCACTCGGAAAGGTGCAGCCACAGTATTGTATCTAACAAAAAAATATTTCTTATACAAACTAGGTCAATGTTGTGAAATTCACTCTAAACTTCATAAGGCACTTAAAATTTTCATACTCTATTATTAACCCATGAATTAGTAGCTTCCCCGTGAATATGTGAGTTCTAATGTTTGAACAAATAGAGTGATCTTAAATACTATGTTACATGCCATTTTCACTATGTTATTCTTATCTCTAGCCAAACCTTGAAAAGAACACACACTTTTGAAGCTTTGCATGCTGCTGCAGAATATTTTGAAAGCTTCATATCAAGCAAGTTTCCCTGAAGTTCACAATTGAACTGACAAGTATTATTAAATCACTTCATAAATCACGTCACAATTCATCTTTGCCTTGCAAAGATAGTACATTATTTGTTGTGATTGGGGAGTTGGAAATCCTTCAATATTTGAAGTACCGTGCTACTCGCCCTAAAGGGGCTGCTTTCCTTGGGACAAGACCCAGTGTAGCAGTGCCCTGTTTATAAGCATGTAGTGGCTCAAACTGGGGGTTTATAATGTATTTGATGCCAGGTATTATCAGACAATCACTTCCTGGCATGTTTGATGGTTTTTAATAAGGCACAATATACTGTCACACTTTTCTTGTTAAAAAGGGTCTTGCAATTCTGATCTTCATTTTTATTTTTCTTGGCTGGTTCTCTCGAATTAATTAATTTCGTTATAAACATTTTAACTGTTTAATTTAATAATTATGCTATGAATCTTCTTTGTACTGGACTGAATTTGGACCTATTGTTCGTTCAAATTTCTTGACTATTAAAGTTGCATCTGTGCAGGGTGAAAGATTATGGGACATATGGTGCATGGATTTCTGCTGTATTGGCTTCTCGATAAGAATATTGATTGTTATATACAATCTAGGTTAGTTTTGCTTTGAGTGCGAAAACATAATAATCTCCATCTTACCTTTAATGACTTGGATGTGTTCACACAACAAGGGGAATTAAAAAAATTTATGAGGATTAATGTCCTTTTCTTCGACATCTTTCTTCAATTTTTATAGGTAGGCTATACTTGCCCGCATGCTAGAGATTTTGGGAGGCACTGCAATGCTATTTCTTCTTAGCCCAATGCTAAATGCAAACCAATCATGGGTTGAATCACAATTCAGTGGCTGATGTTTCCTTGCTGTCACCCACCAAGTCAGTTCAGCTGCAGCATGGCGAAATTCTGCATAACCGTGACTTTTTGATGATACAAAATTTGCAGCAATTACATTTCAAGGCAATTCCTGTACTAAAAGTGCTGATCGGCTGCACACCTTGTGAATTGAAGTCCCATCTCTTTTGGGGGTAAGATGAATTAAATAACTATGAAAATTACTGATTCAAAGTGCTTGTACTAGAAATTTCTATTTTTACTCTATTTGCCATTTGTTAGAAATTTCTTTTTGAAACTTGGAGAATTTTAAATTATTTTGCATGAATGAGCTCAACCCTATTCATAGACTATGAATTATGGTGGTTCCATTATCCTGAAAATTATTGGTGAGGCAAAGTTTGATTTTATAGAAAGTTTAAGTCTTATCATCCGCCGGTTTAACCAACTTTGGCCTTGATGTTTTTATCATCCTTTAGGATGGATTGGTCCCGTCTCCTGTGGACCCATTGGAGAAGGTTGAGATTAGATTTAGCAAAGATTAGGTAGGATTTTTAATACAAAGCATTGTTGAGGCCTGTTGGCGGTGCAAAGCGTTGGCGGACGGATCTACCATGCTTGGGACTCTTTTACCTAGGGTTTACATACTTGGACTCTTTTACCTAGGGTTTACTTAAGCGTTGACGGAGGGATCTAAGCGACAACATTTGGTTCCCTCGAAAGAGTAGGAATTACATGTATTGTTACATGGACTATCTAATACCCAGTATGATTTCTACATAAACATGTCATAAACCATCTAATGCCCATTGCATGATATCAATACCGTAAACTCCCAGAGTGTTGAAAACTATTTTGCCACCAAGATGAGAATAGGCATTTTATTGAACACCTGGACTAGAAGGAATGACTTCACGGACAATTCTTCAAACGGCCGAGTGCAGAGCTTATTAAACCAAAATTCAAGTAAGAATTCACAAAATAACATCCAAAAAAATAATTTAACACTAATATAAATTTAAACAACAATTTGTTATGAATCTTCCTAACCTCTAAACCATCATAATAACTAAACCACATGTACCTTACTTCGATGTGTTGGTTATCATCTTCTTGAATTCATCAAAATTAGCAACCATCTCTGTTGTCATCACACTACTTTCTGAGACTGTTGAGCACCAGATGCAATTTGGAGTGTGAAATATTGCCATCGCCATTGATAAGGAACCAAGCATACACTTTCTTTACTTCAGCATTTTTGAGATATCTGGGAATTTTATTTGTTTATTTTTTTTGTTGGTTACAAAGAGAAGGAGTGGTTTGAGGAATGTTGGAAGTGATGGAGACGAAAGGAGAGAGAAATAAGAGCAAGAAATTGATAGGTTAAGAATAAAAAATTACAAATCCCTTTGGCCTGGTTTTTGTTTTCTATTAAAGCTCTTATTTTTGTCTTATATATTAGTGTGAAAAATAAAAAGTCAAAAATTAAATGATAAGTTGATTAACAATTTACCTAGGAAAAAACAAATTATATAATTTTAATATTTAATGAAATAATAATAAAAGACAATTCACATTAATGTTTCATAAATAATTCATGAACTAAATAGTTTCATAAATAATTTTAAAATATTATAAATTAAATATAAATATTTTAAGTTCATAAATATTTAAATTTCATAATTTTTTTTAAAAGACTTCCTAAATTCATAAAAAAAAAAAACTAGTAAATTAACAATTTCTATTTCCCATCAATGTTGCAGCTGTTTGGTTGTGAACTCTATCCATGTAGTCATCACCATATTTTTATTAGTATATGACTGAGGAATATAATTGATATTGCGATCATTTTTGTTAAACTCATCATCTATAACATCACTTGTTCTAATGAAGTTATGAAATATCATTATTGCAATTAATAATGATTTTTTATTGTTTAAACAACAGTAATTGTTTCATATCCCGCAAAATATGCCACTTGTTTTTCAAAACTCTAATTGTTCGTTCAAAGATATTTTTTACTGAAAAATGTGCATGATTGAATATTTTTTCTGCACCTTCTCGCCGTTAGCTTCTCTAAAATTTGAACAATGATATATTTCACCTTTATATGTGTGTTAGATATCCTTTCATATTAGGATAACCGGTATCCATTGTATAATATTTACCTTAAAAAAGAAATTAAATGTTTCATGAATAGTCCATTAAAACTCAAAAAATACATAATAATAATAATAATAATAATAATAATAATAATAATATGACAAAGTTATATGCTAACATGACATTATGAATTGATCACCCCTTTCCACTAATAAAAAGAATTTGATTGTTTGTGGGAGGAATAATAGGAACATGTTATCCATCTATGACACCAATACACCTTAAAAATAAGGCCAAAATCTAAGGTCATTCTTTATTTTTTCCTGAAACTCTATGAATTGAGGATTTGGAGCTTTAACAGTTTCACTGAGGCAAGTTCAGATTTAACAAAAAAAAATTTCTTAAAAGAACGGCCAGCCAAACACTTTTAGAAAATAACCCAGATTGGTGGAGTGTTCAACACTCACCACCACTATTCATAGTTAGTTAAGCATTAAACACTCGATCAATACTGTTCACGCACTGTTCATAGGTTGGTTCAGTGTTAAACACTCGACCAATACTGTTCACAATAGAGGTTGTCGAGTGTTAAACAGTCGACCAATCAGTGAATAGTGCATTAACAGTATTGATCAAATGTTGAATACTCGACTAACCTGGATCATTTTAGGAATATGTTTTCTCTAAAAGTTTTTTTTTTTTTTTAATTTTTTTTGATTAAATCCAAACTTGTCTCCGGTTTCACAAGTCAAAAAACATAAACCATCCAAATTTCACCCAACTTCATACTTATAATCTCTCTCAACTTTCTAAATTTATTTTAGACATTAGAATTTAATTCATTATGTGCACAAGTCCAAAGAGACATATCGACAGCTTCTAATGCGGTCATCTCTCATCCTTTATTCATTAATTTATCTGTAAGTTGTAACTTCCACCTAAAGTGTGTAAAGTTTCACGTACCCAAACCCATCTATCAAAATAATTGGATCTGTGTCTCTGAATAACTAGAAGGTTTCTCACTTAAATCATATAATATTTCTCATAGGCCTCTCTTTAACAATTGAATACTATGACGTCACCAATAGTGGTGAACAAGTTATTGATGTCGAACCAATCTCAAACTTTATGTGTGCTTAATCTCTTCTAAATTTTATCACATGATTCTCTAAAAAATATCTTATGAATCATAATATTCTCATAAAAAAATAACATTTCTGCTAACTAGATTTAGAGCTAAGAAAGGCACATTTCATAGACCTATCTTCCAATTTTTCATTATCAACATAAGCATATAACAAAATAACAAAATATCCTTAATTAGAGTAATTAACAGGTGTATCTAACCATACCTCTTCTTGAATCTTTTTGTTAATCGATTAACAAGAATGGAAGCTATAAAAGTAGCCTCAAGTTTTAAATTCAGGATCTTCTGCTCCACGGATTTCCTGGGAAACGAAGTCACAGGCACGCAAATTCAAGCCAACGGTGGAGAGCATATGGTGTACCTTCTCCATCAAAGTCCTATTTATCCACTTTGCCACAACATTTTGCTCCGAGTTAGGACGAACTGTTAAGTTCCTCATAATTTCTTCTAACTTGTGGAGAATATTAAACTGATTAGAATGAAATTCTGAACCAGACATTTTTTCTGTCTTCCCATTTGTTTCAGAAAGAACATCCAAACTTTTTTTGGAGTAGTCATCAACGATAGTCATCAAACAATTAGCACTTCCCTTAGAAGGCACATTACATGGACCTTGTTCCCCTTGTGTTGTGGATGCCTTTGATGAATTTGAATTTCTTTTACTTTCAAAAAATATAGTGCTCACAAAACTCTAATTTACTGATATTTTACCCATCAAGAAGTCCTCTTTCATTCAATTTAGCCATTCCATTTTCACTCATATGATCAAGATGCATATGTCATAGTCTGATAACATCAACATCTAATAGAGAAGAAGTGGAAAAAGTTGCATCATCTTTAACTATAAAACCGTACAAGACATATAACTTGGCAGCTTTTGTGGTCTTTAATTACAACAAGAGCACCTTTATTAACCTTTAGAACTCCACCTTCACGATTGTACTTATACGCATTTAAGGGTACATAAAGAGTTGAGATTCCTTTTCAAATCAGGGGCATGTCTCACATCACCAAGTGTCCTCACAACCCCACCAAACATCGTGATTCTGATTGTTCCAATATCTAACAAGATGCATTATTTCCTACCAACATAGAACCCTTACAGACATTTTCATATGTTAGAAAGTAGTCCCGATCTGGACACAAAGGAAAAGCATAGACAGAGTCGAGAATTAAATCCTCACAGGGTTTGGAATCATCATAAAATACAATTAGGTGTTTTCCATCACTACTACCAACCTCAGCAACACTAGGTTCATTCTCTACTTACTTTTCCTTGTGGTTTAGAGCATATTTTTATTCATTTTTTTTTTGCAACTTAAAGCATTTAGATTTGATGTAAACTTTTTCTTGCGATAATTACATATTGTATCTTTGTTCCTTGTTAGATTTTAAACGTGACTCATACACGCAGCGGAAGCGATAAATAAAATTTCAGAACCGTAAAAGTTTGAGTTCGTGATATATTTCAAACGGTGATGCAGAAAATCTCCGAAACCGCAAACTTTGAACACGAACCACTCGAAGTCGGGAAGATAGTCACGTAATCGAACTATCACCGCAATATCACAACGAACCAACCCTTAACCCGGTGATTTAATCGAAAAACCCTCTGAATAATTATTCTACTCAACAATTATTCTAATTCTCAATATGGTAATCCTTCTTCTTAATTCTCTTCTCAAAAATCTTAATTATGTTAGTAAAATAATAACTCCTGTAGAAGCCTTTATGAGTAAGAGTCCTTTTTGAGAGAAAATAGGAGAGAGAGGGGGTAGTGGGTAACTTCCCATTACCCCACATTTAGCATTTCAAATTTTTTACTCTTGGTAAAAACATGGCCCCACGTGGGCATCAACTAATATCTCCCACTTGCACACGAGGGCGTTTTACTTCCGTCATAAGATCACAACTCATGCAATCTACCATATCACCCTACAGGGTTTTCATACAGGGTTGGTCGTCGTGCGACTAGCGAGTACACCTGCAAACAAAGACTTCTCGATATACCTGTTAGGATGATCGAGTAGTCATCGTTAGTATCAAAAGAAAACTCGCAGTACCCCAGATCCAAAACTAATTACATCCATCGAGCTACTTTTCTCATCGAAAGTAATCTTCAGATATCGTTCGACTATATATTCACGATTATGTTCAAATCCTTACATGGATGAACATAAAAGACCGGTCGATGAATACAAAACAGTGATGCAGTGTCAATTGGTCTTTCTTTCCCAAACTCGAATCTATTGGTCTCAACTCAGCTGCTTTCCTAGACCTGTCCCTCAGACCTCGATTTATCTTCCGGGCCATCGGTAAACAGACTAAAGTAGCAAACACTGAATCAAAATCTCAAGAAACAGCCGAAAGTAATAAGGGCACAAGAGATCCCACCCAATGGATCTCGGATCTCACACAGTGGGGCTCGGGGATAAATTTCAATTTAATGTCTCAAGTAATATAACTCTCACTATCCCAAGTCGTCTTTCCACACGTGGTATGAAACACGTTCCACAGTGTTATTCCCTTATCTCTCAAAAGGGCACATGTCAGATTTCTCTAACACTGTGCAGGTATATGGACTCAGTCTACACATAAGACTTTACCCAGAGATCTCAGAGAGAATACCTCAGAGACAATATCACAAAATGCAGGTGATATCTGATATCTCAAATCTGACTACTCACAGGCTACATGGATGTGGGTACGTCCATGTCGGTCATATCACATATGACCTCATCCTGAACACGTATCAGGGCGACTTATGTTCTAGCAGGGCCACTCTCAAAACCTCTTACAGCACATAATCATATATATAGAAAATCAATAAGAATCAATGTCATCAATAAGTACAAACTGAGAAATGTCAGAAAATACTCAAAGTTAATGACTCTCTATGCCCTAGAAAGGAGTCTCTAGTAATGAGTTTGGTGAAGGGGTCAGCCACCATACTGTGTGTCGAAATGTGCTTGACGGTCACTTCACCCTTCTCAATGATGTCTCTAACGTAATGGTATCTTGTGTCAATGTGTTTGGTCCTACTATGAAACTTAGGGTCTCGTGTGTAAGCAATAGCGGCCTGATTATCACAGTAAATCATGACTGGCCTCCCACTATCCGCTACAATCCCTAAGTCATCAAGTAGTCTACGGAGCCAAACACTCTCCTGAACTACAACTGAGCATGCCACGAAGTCAGCCTCTATCGTAGATAGAGCAACACAGGTTTGCTTCTTACTGCTCCAAGAGATGGCCCCGCCATTGAGCAAGAAAGCAAAACCTGATGTTGATTTGCTCTTATCCAAATCGCCTCCCCAGTCGGTGTCTAAATAGTCCACAAGGTACAAATCACCTCCCCCGTAACTCAAGGAGAAGTTTGCAATTCCCTTTAGATATCGAAAAATCCTTTTCACTGCTCTCCAGTGACCCCTTCCAGGATTTGCCTGATATCTACTCACCAGACCAACTGCATAACAAATGTCCGGTCTAGTACACAACATTGCGTACATTAAACTTCCTACGGCACTGGAGTAAGGTACTTTACGCATTTCCCTTACTTCTTCCTGAGTTTTCGGACACATTTCCAGGCTCAGGCCTTCACCTTTGGCGATCGGAGTATCTATGGGATTACAATCACTCATCCCAAAGCGCTCGAGAATTTTCCTAATGTAGGTCTCTTGTGAAAGAATTAACATTTTTTTCGAGTGATCCCTCTGGATCTAAACTCCAAGGATGAACTCAGCTTCACCCATGTCTTTCATGTCGAAACTGGATGACAACCACGCTTTGATGTTCATTAAATACTGAATGTCGTTCCCAGCCAACATTATGTCATCCACATACAACGACAGGATCACAAAAGAGTTATCGGACCGAATTAGATAAACACAATGATCCTCCTCGACCATTATAAAACCGTAAGATATCACCTCCTCGTGAAATCTTAGGTACCACTGTCTGAATGACTGCTTCAGGCCGTATATCGACTTCCGAAGTTGACAGACCTTGTCCTCCTAACCTATTAGAACGAACCCGGGGGGCTGTTCCATGTAGATCTCCTCATCCAGGCTCCCGTTAAGGAAAGCAGTGTTAACGTCCATCTGGTGTAACTCTAGATCCAGACTAGCGACAATTGCCAAAAGTAGACGAATCGAAGTAAACTTGACTACTGGAGAGAAAGTCTCTTCATAGTCAATACCCTTAGTCTGCGTGTAACCCTTGGCTACCAGACGGGCTTTGTACCTCTCAATCGATCCGTCGGCCTTTCTTTTAATCTTGAGAACCCACTTGTTCCCGATTGCCTTTCTATCCTCAGGCAAGTCAACTAGCTCCCAGACTTCATTGACTCTCATTGATTCTATTTCCTCGTACATGGCCTGTAACCATTGGTCCTTTGCTGAACCCTCGAGAGCCTCCTGTATAGTTCTCGGCTCTTCGTCATCCTCGGGAGTCACGATGAGGATCTCATCCTCAATCGGAAAACGGCGACGAGGCACTTGTCCCCGACTACTCCTTCGAGGAGAGAGAGCCTCCACACCTTCAGATAGACCGCTCCTACTAGGACCAAGATCCGTAATCGGCTCTTGAGTCCCGCCACTGGGCTCGGCTGAGCCGCTAGGCTCATCCATCTCATAGAAGGTAAAGTCTCGATCGATTTCTTCTCTCTTAGGGAAATCACTCTTGAGAAAAGTGGCATCACAAGACTCTATCTCTGTGACAGTGCCGTCCGTATGTTCTCCTAAAAACACATGTCCCTTGGAGTGTTCAGAGTATTTAATAAAGATACACTTCTTTCCTCGCGGGCCTAACTTGTCGTACTAATACGAGGAATCATGAACATATGCGGCGCAACCCCATGGCCTCAAGTAGCTAAGGTCAGGTTGTCTCCCTGTCCAAAGCTCGTATGTGGTGCTGACTACGGACTTCGTTGGAACACAGTTAAGGACGTAGGTTGCAGTCAGCAACGCATCCCCCCAATGGGAGATAGGTAAGTTGGCCAGCACCATCATCGACCTCACCATCTCCAACAGAGTCCTATTCCTTCTCTCGGCTACTCCGTTCTGCTAAGGAGTAGTAGGAATAGTCAACTGTCTAGTAATGCCTCTATCGAAATAGAACTCTTTGAACTGCTCAGACAGATACTCGTGCCCTCGATCGGTTCTGAGAGTTTTCACCCTCATGTCTAGCTGATTTTCAACCTCGCTGATAAACCTCCTAAAGCACTCTAGTGCCTCAGACTTGTGCGAGATCAGGTAGACGTAACCGAAATGCGTGTAGTCGTCTATGAACGTAATGAAATACGTTGCTCCGTTTCGGACTCTCACATTCATGGGTTCGCAAATATCGGAATGGACCAATTGTAATGGAGTCCCAGCTCTCATTGCTTTCCCAAATGATTTTCTAGTGGCTTTGCCCGTAAGGCAAAATTCACACATGGGCAACTGGACCTTGGTTAACGGGCCCAACAAGCCACTCGTAGCTAACCGGGTCATCCTCTCTTGCCCTATATGGCCAAGCCTACTATGCCATACATTCACATCATCCACTACACTATCAGATGCAAAAGCAATAGTAGAAGAAGAATAAATCTTATAAAATGAAATTATATCCAGTACATAAAGTCCCTCATGAACTAAATCAGAACATATCAAAGTACTGTCATAAGAAATGGAAACTCTAGAGTTTCCCAAAAAGCACAGAATATCCTAACAAATCCAAACACCGGACAGATACTAGATTCCGCCTAATCTCAGGAGCATACAAAACGTCATGAAGATATAAGATTTGGTCACTTCGCAACAATAGCTTGCAAGTGCCGATCCCTTTCACTTCGATAAATGCTCCATTCCTCACGTATAGCCTCCTTGCCTGGGGACTCAAACGGCAGAACTCCACGTATGCACTCCTGTCGCGAGCTATATGGTCTGTGGCTCCTGAGTCTACAATCCACAAAGGAGAAGAGTTAGCGAGCATCACACTAGATGACACGTAACTCAAACCATGTAAAGAAGAAGGACTTACCTTTCACTCGCTACACTCGCATGCAAAATACCCAGTCTTGCCACACACGTAGCATTGGACTTTGCTCTTATCGAGCTCATTCTTCTTGCGTTTCTGTCCTCTGTCATCGGTCTTGGCAAATTGTTTCTTCTTGCTTTGGCCCTTGGTTTTCTTCTCATGCTTGCGCCACTTGCGCTTTACTCCTCAGGAGCCCTTACTTGACTCCGCAGTGTTAGCATGAGCAGAAGAAGACCTAGCCACCTCCTGACGCTCCTCCTCGAGCTCACAATGCCTACTCACGTCTATGAAAGTACGAATACTCTCGGTGTGCGTGAGATAGGTCTTAACCACATCCAGGAGTCAGGCAAGGACTGGATCACACCCAGTACCTAAAGCTCATAAGACATCGGCTCCCCCATATTCTTCAGAGAGGCGATTATACTCGACATATGTATTAAATGTTGTTTCATGGTATGATCATGCCTCTTCTTGTACGTGATGAATTTATAGGTCAGCATCCTCAACTTAGGAGCTGACGGGGCGCCATAGTGCTCTCTTAGGGCATGCCAGATCGACTGTGCAATAGGATACTGCTCGTAGATCGGAATCAGCTCATCGTGCATGCTGCTAAGAAGGATCACTCTCGCTTGGCCATCCTTCTTTTTCCAAGCACGATACACCTCCTGATCCTGTCGTGCTTGTGCCGTAGTACCCTCCCCGGGGTCCACCATCTCGTTTTTAAGAATTTTCCCGAGCTCTTGTTCTTTGAAGACAAACTAAACCTTCCGATGCCAAATATCATAGTTGTCACCGTTCAGCTTGTCTCCCTTTACGAGATCTAGAACGACAGTCTTCGTTTAGCTATGTCTCTGTCACACAAAAAAAGAGACATTAGTGACATATTGATGCTTAGTTCATAATTTTATGTACCCTACGAATCACCAAAAACAAAATGACTCGAATACAGATCCCAAGACGAGCGTATGAGTCAACGGACACCATACACCACAATCCGTGATTGCATCTCATCATTCGGAATAGGATTCAGTACATAAAACCCACAATTAGTCACTTTTTATCACAAAACCCTCAAACAATCAGAAAATTCTAATTTTAGGATGACCTACGCGCCGCCGGGAGGGTTCACGTGCCGCCAGGTTCACGGCAACGCGTCTCACAATCCCCCACGCGCCAGGAAGGCCCCTGGGCGCGTGCAGGACTCGCAACGCGTCAGGCACGCGCATGCACGCGCTCGGTACGAGTCCGCAGACGCGCCTGACGCGCGGGCGACGTGCTTGTACGCGCGCGGCCCGCATCCCCTGGGCCGGATCCGGATCGGGATGTGATCGGGACCCGGAACCCGGTCCGGATCCTCGGTGCGGGTCGGGTCTAAAACTGGGTCGGTGTAGACCCAGTCTGGACCCGGCGTCTCACGCGCCTCCTTGCACGTGAGATCCATGAGCCAGCTGCTCTGTGCGCAAACGCGCCTCCTCGCGCGTGTTGCACACGTGCCCCAGTGTTGGCCTTCTTCCTCGCCCGAATAACTCTGCGATTGGGTTTTTCGACCCGTTTCCGGATTGCTCACATTCCGGTACCGATTATATGCAATTTATATATCAAAATGTAGATCTAACAGAGGCAAACACAGATCTACCATTTTTATGAACCAATTTGACCTAAATCTCGCCAAATTTGGGGTTGAAGTGTTCGGTCACTATTCACGGCCGAATGTTTCAACCGGAATTTTCATGGCCTAAACGTGCCAAAAAAATTACGAAAAAATTATTTTCATGTTCTACATGAGTTAGGTAACACAATGGTATAATTGGATTCACGAAACTCATCCGTGATCCGATCCCCAAATTTTATACCCTATATTTTTATACACAAATTTTATTCCGAAAAGTTATTTAAAATATTTCTAACATGCTTTGATACCAATGTTAGATTTTAAACGTAACTCATACACGCAGTGGAAGCGATAAATAAAATTTCGGAATCGTAAAAGTTTGAGTTCGTGATATATCTCAAACGGTGATGCAGAAAATCTCCGGAACCGCGCAAACTTTGAACACGAACCACTCGAAGTCGGGATGATAGTCACGTAATCGAACTATCACCGCAATATCACAACGAACCAACCCTTAACCCGGTGATTTAACGTTGATCGAAAAACCCTCTGAATAATTGTTCTACTCAACAATTATTCTAACTCTCAAGATGGTAATCCTTCTTCTTAATTCTCTTCTCAAAGATCTTAATTATGTTAGTTAAATAATAACTCCCATAGAAGCCTTTATGAGTAAGAGTCCTTTTTGAGAGAAAATAGGAGAGAGAGGGGGTAGTGGGTAACTTCCCATTACCCCACATTTAGCATTTCAAATTTTTTACTCTTGGTAAAAACATGGCCCCACGTGGGCATCAACTAATATTCCTAAACTTCAATTTGTTGTTAGAACTTGTTTGATGAAATCCATCGTCAATACATAAACCAAATAATTCTAGATTTATATGTCAAATCATTAAGAAATTATAAATAACCGAATATAGAAATTGAAGTAAAGTATACTTGAATCCATACTTTCCAAATTTTCTTTGGTGATTTTCAAGGGGTGTTGATTGCCTTGATTGATTGCCTCCAAGAATCCTGTATTGGGACTAGTCTTTCAGATCTTTGTGTTCTCCCTAAAAATATCCTCTAACTGATGGGGTGTTAAGGATTGAAGATTTATTAGATCTGGTGTCACGCCCCAATTCTCGATCCGAGGTCGTAAACAACCGCCCGTCACCCCGTATGCTGCCGCCTCTTGACACTTATACCGAGACAACGCAGACTAACATCAATACCTGTATAAAACCTATTTTCTCAAAAACTTGATTTCCCAAGTAAAAGTATGTAAAAATCCCAACACAGTGCCTCAATGCATAATTAAGCAATACAACTGAGAGTGTCAATTTACGTTACTTAACATAATACAGTCATCCCATTAAAATATACATTGGTCATTCTATAGACCTCAAAATGAACATATACATCATCCAACATCACCAAATACAACACTGCGGAAGAATTGTCGATACCATACCCGAGTCCGAGGTCTCCAACAAATCAGGTGTGTCAACTCACTCGACACGTCTCTCTCTCTGCCAGTTCTATAACTGAAAGTCAGGGGAAAGTGATGGGTGAGTATTATGGAAAAATACTCAGTGAGCAAGGGGATCGACAATATGTTCTCAATATAGGTGTGAGCATGGAGTGTCAAAATATATTTTAAAACCAATATAATATTAAAACCAAACATAACATCCAGAAATCAAATGTTCACATAACACATATCATAGCATTAAAGTATGCATCCATTTACAATATCCCAAAATCATATAGAGTTTGCCAATAAAACATTCCCTGTAGTGGTCTACCATGACCAATGAAGGGCGCATTGGGGTTTTTTTCATATGCAAGTGTATAAAATTAGCTCTCTAACCCAACGTTGGCCACAGGCATTACCAAGTGCTAGATAGTGGCGTAACACATGTCCTCCCCACATTTGGCTCAACGGACTAACCCGTGTCTACTCGTATACCCATCAAGTATAGTACCTCACTCGGAGCTAAAATGTGGCGTAACACACGTCCTCCCCAAATTTTGATTCATCCGAGCACAACTATACACATCACAACCACGACATTTGCGGATACCTCCTGCAGAAGCGTATCCGGCCGCACAAGGGACGCCTCTATAAATGTCCTTCGTAGCTATGGAATCCATCAATAATATCATCATATCATCATATCTGTCAATTCTATCACAGGTAGGCATCCAGCCCACACATAAATCATCAAATCATTTCAAAACAGCGTGTCAATGTATTTCATCAAATCCTTTCAATTAAAATGTCAATCCAATGATAGCATATAAATCATATCACAATTCCAAAGAGTGGCACGATATATTTTTAATACAAATCATGGATGCATAACTTTTAACTAAATCATTTGGGATACTCCAATAATCACAAAAGAGAGCATTTATAAATCATAGGTCAAACCAATGCTTACACATTTCATAAAATATGTCATTTCGAAAAACTGTAAAACAGAGATTTTGTTCAATTGAAAAACACAGTGTCAAAGTCTCACTCACTGTATATGGGAGGGTACGTCACTTCCAAAAATGCTCCACAACAATAGAAAAAGTTTCCCCTCGAACGATCGAACGATATATTACTACAGTCATAATATGTATAACATATATAAGTGTTATAATATTGAAAAATTTAATTACATTTTATTTTAACTATCCCCTTTAATAGATTGAAACCTAAAACATTATATCTAGACTCCAATACATATACATACACTATATCCCCTTCAAACATCCAAACTTCAACTTCAATCAGACATTATCAAAGGTACCCAACACAAACTAACACTATGCTATTTTTATTTTTTTTTTTATTTTTTTTTTCTATCAAGGTTATCATTTACATATTTAATCTCTTAGTATACTCACTTCACAATTTTAATTCTTTATCAAATTCTCCCTTTCAACACACCAATACAATACCATACATTCATTATATTAGCACAAACACATGCTTGTGCACATTCTTTACAATTGCACATTTTCATATCATTTAAATACACCCACATCACTATACATGCATATATATTTATGCATCATTACATACACATATAAGCCTCCATTTTATTTACTAAATTCATTCTCAAACTTTCCCGGACAGCATGCCATTTCTTTGTTCTCTTTAATGCATTCGGTCAAGGCATTTTACATACGCATACACAATAAACTCCACCCAAAATTTCTGCATACATACTCATATAAATCCTCACACTCATAACTCCACTTTCACATACATACACTCAATAATACACCACAAAATTCTGCACACTTTCCTCTTTCATATACTTTACATTCCACTACATTTTTCACATGAAAATGGTTTCCTTTTTCACTTCCATTAGTACATAAAATTCTGCACTCATTCTTTCTTCATTCCATTCACTAACACATATATATATACACATCATACTTCAATGTAAAAATCTAGCACATGCAAAAGTACATAGATTTCACATTTTAACACTCAAAATTTCATCAAAACCTATCCAATTTCATACCCAAAGTTCTAAATTTTCCTACACATGTTCCCTTACTGTTTCTCACCTCAATATGTGTTCATTCAAGACTGAAATCAAACATTTTACATGCTGAATTTTTCTGCATACACTATAACATTCATTTACTTGATTTTTACACCTAAACTAAACTTAAATCAACACATTATCATATCAAATGAAATGTCCTCAAGTCCAAACAAAGTGCAGAATTTTTATACCTCAAGTTGTGGTGTCTCAAGCTCCAAACAAGTGTTCTCCCCTAAAGATCTCTCTTTTCCTCTTTGATCTAACTTTTGGTCTACAAAGAGTCACCATGTTAGAGACTTCCTTTTGGCTTCAAATCAATATATGTTACACAAGAGGTAGAGAGGAAGCTTTCTTACCTAGATTTTTTGAAGGAAAATGGAAGGAACCATAGATCTCTTCACTTGAACCTCTAGGTTTCCACCTTTGAATCACCAAGCAAACCTTCTTCTCTTCTTCTAATTTTTGGATATGTTGTAGTAGGGTTTGAATAGAGTTGATCTATGTAAAACTATTGAGGTGGTATGTGGAAAAATCAAATTCTCTCTTCACTCAAAGTTCACGGTTTTGGAAAAAGGAAGGAAATATGAAGAGTTTTCTGTCCTCTAGGCTTACTCACGTTTTTGGAAGAAGGAAATGGTGGCTAGGGTTTGTTCCAATTCATTTAACATCCCTCCTTTTTAATCTTGGCCATCCATTCCTCAAAATTTGATCTAAACCCTTAATTTTTACCTTTTTATTCTTTTTTTTTTATTCACTTATTTTAAAAATATCTAACTTAACTCCTTCCCTTCCTCTCTTCCTTCCCCCACTCTTTTGTTAAATTAGTTAATACAATTTCCTTATTAAAATTTACATTTTAATTAATTAATGTGGGACCCACTATTTTTATCTTAGGGTCCAAATTGATTCTCCTCTTTTTCAATTAATCTCCACCCTTAAATTACTTCCCTAAAAGTCAAAAATTTCAACTCCCTTCATTAAATCTCACCATTTAATTATTTTCACATTTAAATGTTTTATTTATTTTTATTTCCCAATTCTCTCTACAAGTTTATTTCACTCTCTACAAATCACACCCTCATTTAATATGTGGGGCCTACCTCAAGACCCTAAGGCTCTCATTGGTCCAAATTAACACAAGCACCTCTCCACCTAGGGTTTAAATTTTCAAAGTCAAACTTTTCAACAACCTTGTTTTCACACTTGTTCACACTAGTCCAACCTTTGAACCAATCACATTCCTCACTCTCTCTACACTTGTCCAATTAGGGTTTTAGGAAAATAAAAATAGTAGATTATTTCTAGGTTATTATAAATTGCAAACAAGTCCCCTAAACTTTGATAATTCCATTTTGATCCCAAAATTTTCCATAATTACACACTAGATCCCTTACCTCATATTAAGTCTAACTAAGTCCATTTCGTATCGTAATGTGGTCAGGTTCATTACCGTCCGATTAGGGTTTTTCAGGTACTTTTGCGAAAATCTTTGATTTAGCGATACAAAATAATATTTATCTATATTTGAGGGTCTTATACACTTTTAAAGTCATTCTGATCATTACTTGACCTTTAGTGGTCAATTTGGAAACTTTTAGTTTCCGACGATTTTAGTCAATATCTGTTTGGGGATGGTTTTATCGAAAAAATTTCTTAGCGAAGTTTATATATTGAACATGAGTAATATCATACATAGAATGGAAAAGAGTGTAAATATGAATATACCGAGATGTCGATGTTATATCTGGGGACCATAATCCTTATTTAAAGATAACTGTGTTATCTTTTGATAACCCTATCTAAATCTATCACCTAGATAGAGATTATCTCTTAGGTTTCTGCACATGTAAAAACCACATCTTATTAGATAGTTTGGAGTCCAAACTTAACCAAAACTTTATTAAATCACTTTCCCACTTTCTTATAGACTCATCTTATATAATAGTTTAAATATATAATTATTTTATATATTAGCTCAACGTTTGATTAAATGATCCTATAATCTCCTACTTGGATTATATGTATGTGTTTATAATTATGTATAATCGAAATGAACTCAATTTTACTATCAATACTGAAATGTATCTATAACCAGTCTCATCCATTAGTCATATCAACATAGGATTAGAGTGGCCTTTATCACATTTATCGTAACTCGACTTAACAGTGGTTTTGTATGTCAATACAATCGAATGACATGGATCATGATGTGGATATATAGTATAGAAATTATATACATTGTGATCTATAACATATATATTTCCAAGTGGTCCTCCCTGAACTACATGAGATCAATTGTATTTAATATCAAAATGTGAACCAAAAATTGAATCTTTATTTCTTTGGAGCTTAAGCTCAAAATACCTTAAATTGAAATAACAAAAAATGTCCATATTAATAAGCATCTAAAAATCATAAACTCTCACTGAAACTGAAAATTTTGAAATAATATGACACCCATATACATAATATGCATATGAACCTTCTGAGTGACAATTTCTTAGTAAGCAGATCTGTATTCTGGAGTTTGTAGCAACGTACTCTATAGACAACTGTCCACTATGAATCATTTCCTTTAGACTGCCAAGTTATTGTCACATAATAACTAGTGGTCTAACAATATTATCCACTATGTGCAGTCCCGTGACAAAATTTTGCAGTCATATTTTGTAGTTGAATATCTCATAACATGCTAACCCAACATAGTGTTATACTACTCTACCATCCAACAAAATCGAAGTCAGTACACTGAATGATCTCAACTTGATCTGACCTATATGATATGTGAGCATGTATCCATTTTATTCTTTGTAAGTACTACAAAACCTATTTGGCTACCTTTTAATGGTTTACTTTTAAGTATTTACCCAGCACTCCAGAAATGTACGCAATATCCGAATGCGTACAACTTGAATGTATATCAGACTTCATATTGCTAACACGTATGGAATCTTGTATATTTCACTATGTATATGGTCAGGTCATTCATAAGGCACCGGTTGAGATTAAACTTATCTCCTTAGCTATAGAGGCATCTCCTAGTTTATAATCCGAAATGTCAGATCTTTTGAGAATCCTTTTGACATATAAACCATAAAAGTATCTGCTTCCACAAAACTTGTAGTATATACAATTTCCATCCAAATTCATTTCAAAATCTAACGACATGATTACTTGATAAAATTTATAATACCACAATCTCGGTTCTGAAAGTATTAGAGTTTGTTCTTCCAAAATGGGGATTTTCCAACATTGTCCTCATTTGTTTCTTTCCCCGCAAACTCAACATTCTCAAAAAACCATGCACTTTCTGATTTAAATGTAACCTTATTTATGAGATCATAAAAACTTATACCTCTTAAATCTTTTAAAATATCCTATAAAATAACAATTCACCATCTTGACATCCAGTTTTCTTTCATTAAGCCGAAAAGGTCTAGCCTTAGCTGGACAACCCAAACGTACCTATGTTTTAGACTAGAACATCTCCCAGTCCAGAGCTCGTAGGGGTCTTGGTAGCTATTTTAATGGGAACTCTATTAAGGATACATATGTTGCAATCTTAATTGAGATTTATTTGTAAAAAAATATATGTAGCCATATTTAAAAAACGTCTATGAACATGATTAGTTATCATTAACCATTTTAGGAAACCAAAGGGAATGACGCACATATATCCTTATGTATCGGTTCTAAGATGTCCGAAACCCTTTGATATCATATTTTCTTTTGTTGGTTTGTTTTCCCTTTATACCTTGTGTACTTAAATGTAGAAATTCACTAAATGAAGTGATAGTATTAACCAAATATAGATCTAAATGAAGTAACAGTATCAACCAAATATAGATTATCGGATTTTGGTAAAAAACCGAAACGAACCAATTTGGACTCAAGAAATAAACTAACTTTTCCATTTTTAAAGGAACAACTAAAACTTGGTTTGTCCAAAACAGAAATAGAAAACAAATTCGTCTAAAAGACGGAATTACAAAAATTTCATTGAGATCCAAATCGAAGCCGGTTTTCAATAATAATTTAAATCTTTCTGTTACTTCAACTATAATTTTATTATCATCGTCCATACAGATATATCTTTCACCATCAATTAGTAATCGATAACTTAAACAACTCTACATAGACACATTTATCATTCACATCATCTTTTGGATTACATTCTTGAGTCCTTCCCAAGCAACCAGACCTTCTCCCTGAGTCTCAAAACCAATCACAAACTATTTCATTTTCTTTTTAGAGTACAATGCATCATATACTTCATACATGGTTAAAGTATCACGACTGTATAAAATAGCATCCCTAAATATAAAATATGATGAAGGGAGTGAATATAATAAAATCAACCCTAAATTCTTATCATCATACTTAACCTCCATTGTTTCTAAATTAGAAATAATTTCTTTGAAAGTAGTTAAGTGATCTTGTAAAGACTCACATTCTAACATATGATGAGTGCAATCACTCCTTTAGATGCAACTTGTTGGTAAGGCTTCTCGTCATACACAAAGATTCTAATTTCAACCACAAGGCGGCTGCAGGTTGTTGGAATATCATATTTCATCGTTGCCGTTTTTGGAATAACAAATCAACTTTCTTCTGATACCAGATTATTAGAAAATAATCAAAACCACAAATCAAGAAAAAACTACAGGTAGGGGAGAATACTTCACTTATGTGAAATAGAGTACGATGGGAACTGTTAAATGAATAATAATTAAATGTAGAACAACTGAAATCCAATATATACTATAGTATGTGCACAATAACAACCGAACCCCAGTAAGTACTGTTAAATCAACATTGGGCCTAATCCAGCAATTTAATGAACTTTTTAGTTTCTTTCTCACTTGGATTAGAACTAAAATTAAAAATATCCCCAATTTCATCTTCATCCATTCTAGGAAATACATCTTGTAATATATCATACATCCCATCATCCATTAACCCATCATTATCACACAAAAAAGAAGAAAAAATACTAGTACTATCGTTATCTTGATCTCACAACATCTCACAACTTAGAACTGTAAAATCAAATTTCTCACAATGTTAAATCCACTTGGTGTAACTCTATGACATTCCTTTCAAGCAAATGATCTTCAAATTCATCTTTTTTTTTGGTAGCTTGGCTGAACCATCACTTGGTATCTGGGGTTTCAGTCCAACTAATCCGAATCGACTTACTGTAAGGCCCATTTTTTGGGGAGGTCTCCCAATTATGTCTTTTTCGTTCCCAAGGAAGCTCGAATCCGAGCACTACAAGGATATCAAACTTTAGATTGTGCTCCATATTGTTGCACACAAAATTCATAAATGATGACACTCCTAAAATATACTTTTTAGAATATTTATTCTCAATTATCCAACTTTTATCCATGTTAAATTTGGTCCTAAAAAATAAAATTACACCATTAACATAATTAAAAATAGAGTACGTAGCTACGACTACCAAAGTACACATATCCAAGCTTCCTGGGGTATCTTGCCTTTTTCCATTTTTCTATTTTTTTGTTATCTCATGTACATATAATTATCTAATAAACTGCCAATAACACAGAACACCATTTTCAGTTCCCTCAATATGCTAAAAGGGTACCAATGCATATACTTTTTCCTTCGGATATCCCACAAATCCTAACTTAGTTAAACTAAGTTAAGTGTGTACTCGTAACAAATTTAATTTGTAATTAAACATGATATGTTATGAATAATTATGTAATCCAAATCTAGAACCCCCACAATATACCCTACAGATTGAGACTTGTTTGGCTAGACAATTACAGTACACAAATTTTATATTATTATTATTATTTTTTTGTTACAAGGGAGGAAGCAAGGATTAACTTCTAAAGTAAGCTCTACCTCGAATATCACGATTTAATAACCGATACACCTCACATGGAGGAGAATAAAACTCATGGAGTCCAGGTTGACTGATGGGTCTAATCTGGCAAGCATATCTACACATGTTTTCCTATCGCTTTGAACAAAACTCACTTGATGCATTGGCGTGTTACTGATTAGCTCTTGATATTTTCGGATTATATAATAACCTACATGTGAGGGAGTTATAACAGAGGTAAGGATTGATACAAGCTTAACCGAGTCAATCTCAAGAATAATCATGGAAAATTTTATACAACTCAGAAGAACCAGATTCATTGTGAACCCCCATACCCATAAACCATACTCATCTCTGAGAAGACCTCTTGCACCTCTACATGGGAAGTAAAACTAGAATATCCATCTGTATTTAGCTTATAGAAACCTAGGGGGAGGGACCCACCTTATCCAATATCCTGTATGAAGGGAAGTTCGTGATTTGCCCGCAAATGCTAATCACCTATCTTGAGAGCAACCAAAGGCAAAGGTAGCAACACTTTCTGGAAAGAAGGTTATGCCCTCAAAGACAGTCTTACAGTGAGCTTTCCAAATTGCCCATAATGCGTATACAAAGCAAATGGCCCATGGGAGTTCCCTATGAAGAGCGTGAGATTTATAGTTCTTAAATAGCCATTCCTTCATTGAAAGACTCCCCATCACTAACCTCGAGAGTGAGGATGCATGTAGAATCTGATCCCAAACATAACGGATTAGGGCGCAATCCCAGAATAAATGAAAACATGTCTTTAGCCTCTCTCCACAAAGATGTCACCGTGGGTCATTTGTGAGACCTCTACAACACTTCGTGGAGTTGGTCATTAGAGTATCATGGGATATGAGTCAGACTAGAACTTTAACTCGTTCTTGACATTTGAACCTCCAAATCCATTGCCATGAGCCAGTCAGGGAAGTACCCAGATCCTCTAGATTACTGAAAGTAAAGTAAGTTGATCGTACCGAGAATGTCCCTAAGAAGTTCCCTACCCAGCATATTAAATCTTGAGTTTCTAGATTTTGAGTAATTAAAATCCCCCAAATTAACCTTCTCCATGATGGGATTTGGAAGAATTGCAAGGAGACTAGGAACATCCCATTGCCCATCTGGAGTGATAAAACATTGCACCTATGTAACTACGGGGAATCCAAAGCCCCTCCAATGATCCTTCTCAATAACAGACCCTCTCTAACTCAATGATCCTCCCAAAATCTAATATCCTACCCATTCCCTAGTTGTCGGCATAAGGCCCTCTTCAAATATTCCCGAATTTGTAATAGGCCTCTCCAAAGTGGAGAACAACTGGAAGGCTGCCTGTAATGAAGAAAATCTTCTTGTTAAATATATTTCCTCCTAAAAACCTCACACCACAAGGCCAAGTCCGATGATAAAGCCTTTCATCCTAGTTTTGCGAGAAAAAAATGACTTATATCCCAAGACTTGTAAAATCCCAATCCACCCTTCTCTTTTGGCTGGCACACTAGATCCCACCGAATTATGTGGATCTGACAAATCCTTTCTGATTCTCCCTAAAGGAATTGGCAATTAAGCTTACCAAGATGATCACAAACCTATTCTGGGAGCCAAATTGATTGCATAACATAGACAGCAATCGTCGATGTTACTGCTTGAATAAGGATTTTCCGTCTAGCAAAAGTCAAGGTTTTCGATTTCCATCTTGAGATCTTGTTACATTATATTAGATAATAGTTTCAACCAAACATTTCAAAGATACTAGTGTTGGAGGTATTTTTGACCCCACAGATAACTACCATTTCTAACTCGAATGGGAAGCCTACGCCGATATGTTCGTCTGGTCTCCTCAAATGGAAAATCTGTAAAAAATCCCACCGGGACTGGCCCAATGGGGGGACTCCGGCACTCAAGTCAGGAAGGGTAATAACAAAAGGAAAACTGAATACAGTTGAGAGAAATATGGCGCTAGTAGCTTCTGTCATATGATGTATCGGTCGAGTGGATATCGGAACCCCCATGCGTGTGTGTAACATGTATGCATATTGTACAGTAAGCATTATGTATGTCGCATATGTGAAGCCATGTGATGCAATATAAAAGAATACGTATAGAGTCATACCTCTGATCGTGTGTAGAATCGGTGTAAGAACCGTACCTCTAATGGAATATGTTTAGATATGAAATCCCCATCTAAACGATGTATAAAACTGACCACCGAGTGATCTAGAATTGGGTATGGAGCCCTACCTTCATTGATGTATTAAATTGGGTATAGAACCCTACCTTCATTGATATATGGAATTAGGTATAGAACCCTTCTTTGAACGGCATATAGAATTGTCTCCCTCTGGTGTGTAAAACTGAGTCCCCTTTTGAAGGTTGTCTATGCTTTGTATTTATAACCTTCTCAAGGGTGTAGAAAACCCTAGTTTCCTTTTGCTTGAACTCTTTCAAGATGGTTAGAATTGTAATTAAAAACTTCTAAAAGATTTAAACTTCCTCAAGAAATATAGAAAGATTTGACATTAATGGTGATTATCTTTCTTATCGGATAACCATGCATGATTTTGGAGACCTATTAAATAGAGTACCATCATTTGCCCCCACTCCTAATTGCATTTTGAAGAAATGGTATTAGGAGTAGAGTGAATTGTAAGAGGTTTTCCAAAAGACCGAAAGGTCAAGAGATCAGTAGGTCAATAGACTGAGAGATCAAATGATCGAGAGATTGAATCATCGAGAGACCGAGTCATCGGGCGATCGAGAGATTAGCAGATTGACTGGTTGAGTGATCGTGAGATCCAAAGGTCAAACGATCGAGTGGATACCAGACCGTCAAGTCAAACGATCGAGAGAATACCAGACCTATAGGTCGAACGATCGAGAAAACACCAGACCGACAGGTCAAACGATAGAGAGAATACCAGACCAACAAGTTGAACTATAGATTAGGGCGTCATAGGCCCGTTCGAGGAATTAAATCCCATCGGTAGATCAGGATAACATGGCCCAGTCCGGTGAGTTCCGTCCCTTATTAATGACATGCTCGAATGATAGGATATGGGCGACTTAGACCCGTCATATGATAGGAAACTTTCAAATAGAGAGGTTGTGTCCACCCGTTCGGGGAATTCCATCCCTTATTGACGACGTGTACGAATGATAGGAGTTGAGCGATTTAGACCCTTCGAGTAATAGGAAATCTTTAGATAAAGGGACAGCGTCCACCCGTTCGGGGAGTTTCATCCCTTATTGACGACGTGTACGAGCGATAGAAGTTAGGCGATTTAGACTCTCCGAGTAATAGGAAATCTTTAGATAAAGGGGCGTGTCCTATAACACCGATTTTCGGTGACTGTATATCATGTACTATTTCTCGTGATTCTAAATATATAAGCATCATTTTGAGACATCTATTTAATTATCTATTTATTTATTTTGAGATTTCACCTCAAAATTGTTAAAACCGAAAATTTTATCGGTAAGCTGAAAACTTTCTCAGAAAATGCCGATAAGGCCTAAAGAGGTAAAAAATGGTTAAGAAAAGGCTTACACACTTAAATAAAGATATTTAAATGAAATTTCACATATTTAAGAAATTTTGAATAAAATTTCATATGTACCAAAAATGTAAATTGTTAAAAGTTAGGGGTTTAAATACAATTAAGGAAAATTGAGGGACTAAATTGCAAACCACTCAACGATGGACAATTGGAACCAAATGATTGGTCTAGAGGGAAGAAAGGTTGGTTAGTGGCCACATAGGATTTTTCACATTCAAGAAATCTCATTGGATAGAAATTTATGCATGAAAACTTATTGGATGGAAATTTTTGCATGGAAATTAACTAGAATAGCTTGTTCTAGCTTGTGACACCTCATTCCCTTGACATGGACGTCCAAAGACACTTGGTAGAATGCATGGACGTTGCTTGCATTAACAATTGCATGGTTTAAGTGCTAGGACAAGTGGAAGGTTGAGATGATGCATGAAATGATCCAATGGTTAAGGAAATTTGGCTAGATTTATAAAAGAACTTGTTTAAGAAGAGTTGTCTCATTTTCTTCATTCAACTCACCCCTTGCACGAAATTTATAGACTTCACTTCCATTTTTGAGTTCAACTATAAAGCCAAAGAGGTAAGAACATTTTTAGGAATTCTTGAATTTCAATTGAAAGTATAGAGGTATTGTATAGGAAATTTATGTTCATTGTGATTTGATTTTGCTAAGGTGATAAAAAATTCAAGGTTTCAAGAAAATCAAGATCAAGATGATGGGTATTAGTTAGCAAAAGATCATACAAAGGAAGGTAAAATACTTAAACTTAAAGTCTTTACAAGTAGTGAAATTAAATATATGTACTAGCATGCTAGATATGAATATTTCAATTTGAGGAAATTGTAGTAATTTAATGATATCTTATTTTGTGATGATTGAAATTTAGATTAGTTTGTTTCTGGTAAAACTAGACTCTCTAAGCTTTAAAATGAGCTATAGTGCAAAATTTTTCATTAAGAAATCGATTTTTGGTGGTTTTTGAAAGTTTAGCATGTTTCACAAATTCTGTTTCATGTTCAATGTACGACCAGTAAATTGTATAAATTTTTGAGGTATCTTATGATAGGAATTTGGAGAAACGTTAAACATAAAAGTTTTAGATCTCTGTCTTAGCTTTAAAATGAGATAATATTCACTTGAATCGTAGTTGTATACAGAAAGTGATGATGTTTTTACTAAAACTGTGCAGAAGTTGTTCTGAAACTGAAACCGAGATGAACATTAAATTTTATAAAATTATATATTTAAAATATAAGGATGGTCAAAACTAGAAACTTTTATATCTATATCTTATCTTCAATTTGAAATAAGAATCACTAAAATCGGAGAAGGATACTAGGAGATATGAAATTTCTCCCAAAACTGTGCAAAGTTGGTTTTAGGAACTTAGACTGAAAAGTGATATATTTTTTTATAAATTCGTATGTTCAGAATTTGAAAATGGTCTGAACATAAAAGTTGAATATATATGTCTTAGCGTTAAGAGAAAATTTGAATTATTTGAATCCGATCAAGATTTTAGAAGATATCATGATTTTACTAAACATGGACGTTATAGGTTTGTAGAAAATTTTCTCTAAGTATGAAATTTGAGATTTAATCTTATGAAAGAGGATATTTTTATATGCATGTTATAATCCAATGATATAATATTGAATTAATAAATGATATTGTTTAACATAGGCTTAGGATTTGAGGGGTGACTCGTTCGAGAAACGAAAATAGTTAGGGGGAGTGGCGTACCCTCCCCAGTTAAGGTGAGTGGGACGACTATTTTTGACTTTGAATGAAAAAAATATTTTGATCATGATTTTTATAAATGAATTTTTGAAATGTGATTTAGAAATATTTTAGTGTTTGTGGTATGTCTTGAAATGATGTTATGTGAAAATTGCATCCTGATATTATGATGCTCTGATAGTACCGTATTTTTTATTACGAGTAAAGATTTATGCATGATGATATATGACACATGTGTATGATTATGGGATGGTGCATAGTGGCTATAGCGCACTCCCTACCACGGGATTAACCCGACGGAGTGACGTGATGGGGTAACATCAGAGAAGGGTTTGAGTCCCTGTCTCTGGGCAACGGATCCAATAGACGAGCACCCGTGAGGATCGTGTCAACACCAAGGGAAGGGGGAAGATATATGTATTTCATTCTTATGATATTATGGTGACCCCTTGGTGGATTTTACCTTAGTTAGGCCAAACTATAGGTAAAATACGTTTTTTTGATACCCCATTGATGCATAATTGATGATAAGGATACATATTATTTTGGATTACACGATATATTTGTAAATGGATGAAATGAAATTTGAAAATGATGTTTTGACTTGCGATTCTCACAAATTCATTTATTGTCATTATATAGTCATTGCACCTCACTCACTGAGTATGTGGATTATACTCACCCCTCATATTAATATTTTCAGTTTATACTGTATTTGACATACATTGACGTATTACCCACGAATTTTACTGAGAGACGCTACTGGGTAAGTGACCATACCCATCTTTGTTTACGTTTGGACCATGCATATAAATGCTATATGAAAATTGGAGGCAAATGTTTTAAAGAAAATCTTTTGAAAACTATCTTATTAAATCATCCGCTGTATGATTTTGACTTAGGATGTCGAGTTGGATTAAAATATTGGTCATAATATTAGCCTTGCGTCACCTCGATGTACGAGTAGGGCATGCCCATGCTTCGAGGAGTCACGGCGGTCTGTTCACGTGCTCGACCTGCGGGTCGGGGCGTGACATGTCCACCCGTTTTGAGAGTAAGATCCCTCGTTGATAACACTCTACATTTGGGAAAGTTCATTTGAGAGAGCTTAAATAAGAGAATATCATGAGACAGATAACCGATAGATTATCTATGCGAAGCTAAGAGATCGAGAGGTTAGAAGTCAAGAGATTGACAGATCAAAGGATGGAAAGACCAACAGGTTGAACAATTCAGATGATTAGGAGGTCTAGGGACCAACGGGTTATTAGAGATCAACAGATTGAATGATTCAGAGACCAACAGATGATTAGGAGGTCTAGGGACCAACGGGTCGTTAGAGACTACCAAGTCGAGAGATTTAAACAAAAGTGTTTGGCCAAGCAGTGACCAGGAGTGTAGAGTGTGCGTGTTATGAAAAGTAAAACATCTGAAAGCTAATCTGGAGTCTGTGTCCGGCAATCCGAGAGGCTAGTAGCTGAAACAAGAGAAAATAAGGCCGTGCCACAAGTTATCGAATCAATAACAGTATCATCTTGTTACAAAGAGTTTGCTTCTTCCGTTGTGCTATGTGATGAGTAATACCTTGTACGACAGAAGCTTGCTTGTCACCCTTGCATTCTTGTGATAAGACTAGGCGACGATGGCCTGACATTCGGCAGGAGTAGGGCGATGTCAGCCCATTCGGGGAGTTAGGTCCCAACATTCGATAGAATCAAGGTAACGTAGGGCCTTTATTCGGTAGGATTAGAGTGATGCTAGCCCATTCGTTTGATAGAATCAAAGCGACTTAGCCCTAACATTCGATAGGAGCAGGGTGATGCTAGCTCGTTCGTTCGATAGAATCAGGGCGACACAGGCCCGACGTTCGGTAAGAGCAAGGCGACACTAGTCTGTTTATTCGATAGAATCAAGGCGACTCAGGCCCAACGTTTGGTAAGAGCAGGGCGACACTGGCCCGTTCCTTCGGTAAGAGCAGGGTGACACTGCCCCGTTCATTCGATAGAATCAGGTGACTCAAGCCCAACGTTCGGTAAGAGCAAGGCGACTCAGGCCCGACATTCGGTAGAATCAGGGCGACTCAGGCCCGACGTTCTGCAGGAGCAGGACGACTCAGGCCCGACGTTCGATAGAATCAGTGCGACTCAGACCCGATGTTCGATAGGAGCAGGGCAACTTAGGCCCGACATTCGGTAAGAGTAGGGTAACTCAGGCCCGACATTCTATAAGAGTAGGGTGACTCAGGCCCGATGTTCAATAAAATCAGGGTGATTCAGGCTCGACGTTTTATAGGAGCAGGGCGACTCAGGCCCGACGTTCAGTAAGAGTAGGGCGACTCAGGCCTGACGTTCGGTAAGACCAGGGCGACTTAAGCCCGACGTTCTTTAGGAACATGGTGACTCAGACCCGATATTCGGTAAGAGCAGGGCGACTCACGCTCAACGTTCGGTAGAATCAAGGCGACTCAGGGCCGACGTTCAATAAGAGCAGGGCGACTCAGGCCCGATGTTCGATAAGAGCAAGGCGACTCATGCCCAACGTTCGGAAGAGCAGGGTGACTCAAGCCCGACGTTCGTTAGAATCAGGGCGACTCAGGCCCAATGTTCGGTAAGAGTAGGGCGACTTAGGCCTGACATTCGGTAGAATCAGGGAGACTCAGGCTCGACGTTCGGCAGTAGTAGGGCGACTCAGACCCGACATTGGGTAGAATCAGGGTGACTTAGATCCGACGTTCGATAGGAGTAGGGTGACTCAGGCCCGACGTTCGGTAAGAGCAGGGCAACTCAGGCCCGACATTTGGTAAGAGTAGGGCGACTCAGGCCGACGTTCGGTAGAATCAGGGCGACTCAGGCCCAACATTCGATAAGAGCAGGGTGACTTAGGTCCGACGTTCTTTAGGAGTAGGGCAACTTAGGCCCTACGTTCGGTAAGAGTAGGGCAACTCAGCCCCGACGTTCGGTAGAATCAAGGCGACTGAGGCCCAACATTCAATAGAATTAGAGCGACTTAGGCCCAACATTCGCTCAGGGAGTCAGATCCCTTTGTTCAATAGAGGCGGGTTGTAAAGATTTTTCGACTTATCAGTTAGTCATTTCCCACAGACGGCGCCAATCTATTGGAGGTATTTTAACCCCACAGATAACTCTCATTTCTGACTCGAATGGGAAGCCTGTGCTGATATGTACGTTTGGTCTCCTCGAATGAAAAACCTATAAAAAGCCTCACCGGGACTGGCTTAGCGGGGGGACTCTGACGCTCAAGTCAGGAAGGGTAATAACAAAAGGAAAACCGAATACAGCCGAGAGAAACATGGCCCTAGTGGGCTCTGTCATATGATGTATCGGTCGAGTGGATGTCGGAACCCCTGTGCAAGTGTGTAACATGTATGCATATTGCAAGTAAGTATTATGTATGTCGCATATGTGAAACCATGCGATGCAATATAAAGGCATACGTATAGAGTTATACCTCTGATTGTCTGTAGAATCGGTGTAAAAATTATACCTCTGGTGGAATATGTTTGGGTATGAAACCCTCCTCTGAACGATGTATTGTCACGCCTCGACCTGCAGGTCGAGCATGCGAACAGACCGCCGCGACTCCTCGAAGCACGGGTATGCCTTACTCGCACATTGAGGTAACGCAAGGTTAATATTATAACCCTACTCGATGTCATTAAGTCAAAATCATATAGCGGAAGATTAAAAAAAAGATAGTTTTCAATAAATATTTTCTTTAAAACATTTACCTCCAATTTACATATAATATTTATATGTATGGTCCAATAGTAAACAAGAATGGGTATGATCACTTATCCGATAGCGTCTCTCAGTAAAACTCGTGGGATAGTACTTCAATGTATGTCAAGTACAGTATAAGGTGAAAATATTAATATGAGGGGTGAGTATAATCCACATAATTAATGAGTGAGGTGCAATGACTACATAATGACAATAAATGAATTTGTGAGAGTGACAAGTCAAAACACCATTTCAAATTCATATTTCATTCATTTACAAATATATCGTGTAATTCAAAATAATATGCATCATTATCAGTAAATCATATATCAATGGGGTGTCAAAAACGTATTCTACCTATAGTTTGGTCTAATTAGGGTAAAATCCACCAAGGGGTTACCACAATATCATAAGAATAAAACACATATATCTTTCCCCCTTCCCTTGGTGTTGACACGGTTCTCATGGGTGCTCGTCTATTGGATCCGTTGCCCAGAGATAGGGGACTCAAACCCCTGCTCCCGTGTTACCCCACCACGTCACCCCGTCGGGTAAACACTCAATACCGTGGTAGGGAGTGCGCTATAGCCACTATGAACCATCTCATAATCATACACATGTGCCATATATCATCATTCATAAATCTTTTCTCATAATAAAAACACGGCACTATCAATTTATCATAATATCAGGATGTAATTTTCACATAATCATCATTTTAAGACATGCCACAAACACTAAAACATTTCTAAATCACATTTTAAAATTTATTTATAAAAATCATAATCAAAACTATTTTTCATTTAAAGTCAAAAATATATCGTCCCACTTATCTCGACTGGGGAGGGTACGCCACTCCCCCTAACTATCCTCGTTTCTTGAACGAGTAATCCCTCGAATCCTAATCCTAAGTTAAACAATGTCATTTATTAATTCAATATTATATAGTTGGATTACAACATGCATATAAAAATGGTCTCTTTCATAAGGTTAAATTTCAATTTTCATACTTAGAAAATTTTCTACAAACATATAACGTGCAAGTTTAGTAAAATCATGATATTTTCAAAAATCTTGATCGGATTCAATTGTTTAAATTTTTTTCTTAAAGCTAAGATATATATCTCTAACTTTTATGTTCAGACCATTTTCAAATTCTGAATACACGAATTTAGAAAAAAAATTATCACTTTTCATGCTAAGTTTCTAAACTCAATTCTGCACAGTTTTGGGGGAATTTTCATATCTCCCTATGTACTTCTCCACTTTAAGTAATTCTTATCTCAAATTAAAGATAAGACATAGGTCTAAAACTTTATAGTTTTGACCATCCTCAGATTCTAAATGTATAATTTTATAAAATTCAGTTTTCATCTTGGTTTCAGTTTTAAAACTACTTCTGTACAGTTTTAGTAAAATCATCATAACTCTCTTCATACAACTCCGATTCAAGTGATCTTTATCTCAAATTAAAGATAAGACAGAGCCTAAAACTTTCATGTTTAATGTTTCTCCAAATTATGGACAAAAAATACCTCAAAAATTCATACAAGTTACTGGTCATACACAGGACATGAAACAGAATTTGTAAAACATACTAAACTTCCAAAAATCACCAAAAATCGATTTCTTCATGAAATGTCTCACATGATATACCATTTTAAAATTTAGGAAGTATAGTTTATAGATAAATAAATATCTTAGATTTTTGAATTCTATAGAATGAGATATCCTAAGAAAACTATACAAGACTCAATCTAAAAATCAACATTTAGCATACTAGTATGGATATCAAAGTAACTACTCATCAAATAATTTAATCTTAGTATAAGTTAAAATATGTTACCACATTTGTAAGATTTCTTGCTAACAATATATATCACCACTCCCTTTGAATCTTTGAATTTTTATCACCTTAGAAAAAATCAAATCAAAATGAACATAAATTCTTACACAATACTTCTATACTTCTAATTAAAATTTAAGAATTTTCAAAAATGTTCTTACCTCTTTGGCTCCATGGTTGAACTCAAAATGGATATAGAACCCTCACAATTTCGTCCAAGGTGAGTTTGAATGAAGAAAATAGGGCAAACTCTTCTTAAACAAGTTTTTTTTATAAACCTAGCCAAATATCCTTAACCATTGGATCATTCCATGCATTATCTTGACCTTCCACTTGTCCTAACACTTAAACCATGCAATTGTTGATTCAAACAATCTCCATGCACTCCACCAAGTGTCTTTGGACATCTATGTCAAGGGGAGGAGGTGTCACAAGCTAGAACAAGCTATTCTAGTTAGTTTTCATGCAAAAATTTCTACCTAATAAGTTTTCATGTATAAATTTCTATCCAATGAGTTTTATTGAATGTGAAAAATCCTATGCGGCCACTAACCAACCTTACTTCCCTCTTGACCAATCATTTGCCTCCAATTGTCTATCCTTAAGTGGTTTGTAACTTAGTCCATTAACTTTCCTTAATTGCATTTAAATCCCTAACTTTTAACAATTTACATTTTTGGTCCCCATGAAATTTTGTTTGAAATTTCTTAAATATGTGAAATTTTATTTAAATATCTTTATTTAAGTGTGTAGACATTCTCTTAACTATTTTTTACTTCTTTAGGTCTTGCCAGTGCTTTTCGAGAAATTTTTCGGTTTACCGATAAAATTTTCGGTTTTAGCGATTTTGAGGCGAAATTTCAAAATAAATAAATAGATAATTAAATACATGTCTGAAAATGATGCTTATATTTAGAATCATGAGGAGTAGTACATGATATGCAGTCACCGAAAATTGATGTTACAATTCCTAACCCCTTAATAAAAAGTTTCGTTCTCGAAACTAAATTGAAACTATACAGCAAATAATTTGGGGTACTATCTCCTCATAGGATCCTTAGGCTCCCAAGTCTGCTCCTCGACTTGGTCGTTCCTCCAAAGTACTCTGACCAGGGGAACCTCTTTGTTCCGTAGCTTCTTGATCTGCCTGTCTAAAATGGCTACGGGCTGGATGGGGAAACTCAAATCATCGCTTAAATCTATCGGTGGAGATTCCAATACATGGGAAGGATCAAGAAGGTACTTCCTCAACATCGAGACATGGAATACATCGTGAATCCGTGCTAGCTCAAGTGGTAAGTCCAATTTATATGCCACTTTCCCAATCCTCTCAAGGACTCAGAAAGGTCCAATGTATCTGGGGTTAAGCTTTCCCCGTTGTCTAAATCGGATCATCCCCTTTCAAGAAGATACCCTCAAAAACACCATGTCTCCCTCCCCGAACTTCAAAGGTCATCGTCGTCTGTCTGCATAGCTTTTCTGCCTATCTTGGGCAGCCTTCATCCGAGCACGGATGACCTTCACCTTCTCTCGGGTCTCCTCAATCAAATCTATAAAATTAAGCTGTCTCTCCCCGACCTCATCCCAACATAAAGGTATCCGGCACTTTCTCCCGTACAAGGCTTCGTATGGTGGCATCCCAATACTAGCTCGGTAGCTATTATTGTAAGCAAACTTGATCAATGGGAGGTGCTGGTCCCAACTTCCCTTGAAGTCCATGACACAAGATCTCAACATATCCTCTAGTGTCTGAATGGTCCTCTCAAACTGACCATCCGTCTGGGGGTGGAATGCAGTACTGAACTTCAATCGGGTACCCATGGCCTCTTGCAACTTCAGCCAAAATCGGGAAGTAAAACGTAGGTCTCTGTCTGATACAATGGATACTGAAACTTCATGCAGTCGAACTATCTCACTAATGTAAAGGCGAACCAAACCCTCTAGTGAATAGCTACTATAGATAGGAAGGAAATGTACGGACTTGGTAAGTCTATCTACGATCACCCATATAGCATCGTGTCGTGCCGAAGTCTACAGAAGACCCATTACAAAGTCTACTTTTTGGTCAAATCAGAAGGGAAAAAAGAAAAAGTGTAATTTCCCTTTTTTTTTATAGTCTTGGTAACTTTTTAGATGGTTGGACTTCTCTAGACCAAATTGAATTCTCATCTCAATAGAGTGATGCAACTTTACAAAGTCATTCTGAATATATGTTATAGAGAGTTTCAGTAAGTGAGAGTTTTGATAAGTCTGGATGCTGAAAATTTAGTATAGATTTTGGTTGAGTAAGAGTTTTTATTGAAAGTATATTTGGTTGAGTGATAATTTTTCATGGATTTTGAGAGCTTGGGGAGGAAAGCAGAGCTTTCGAGGGAATAAGAGGGAATGAAAGCACTTTGATAGCTTTAAGGGATGTTGACCACCTTATTTTCACAAACAATTTCAAAACCCGTCATTTTTAAAATTTTTGTCTCCACCCACTTTTATTGTACCCACCTTTTAATTACCCGACTTTTAGTTTTAGTCTTAAGTTATTCAAAAACTCACGCATGCCATATTGTCAATCCAATATTTGTTCATTTTTTTCCATCTTATCAATCCAAATTGCATGTTTGGGATTCACCATTTCACAGCTGTTCTTCAACAGCTACCAGTTGCATAACATGATCACCGAACTAAGAACTGTATAGTAAGGAGACGGAATCAACATTCCTTCTTGTCCTGATTGGTTGTTACTTTGTCCTTGCACTGTGTATATGCATCCCCTATAGTTTGAGCAGTATTGCTATTCCTATTTCCATTCTTCTTGTTTTTGTTTACCATATGCTCGAAAGCAAATGAAAAAGGAGTTTTGTTCATTTGAAATGAACTGAATATGGAGTTCATTTGCAAATAAAAAGATGTGCTATATCACGTAACTTAAAATTATATAACCAATTATTTTAATTTTAATTTAGTATTATAAATAATCAATTATTTTTAGAAAGACAAAACAAAAATATTAAAATAAATTTTTTATAATTTATTTTTCAACAAAAGAAAAGAAAATGGAAAAAAGAAGAATCATAGAACAACAAAAAATAGAAAAATCATAAAATTAATATTACTAAAAAATAATAATTATTTTAATTTTAAGATAATTTTTTATTTGTGTAGGAAAAAAAAGAGAGTTAAAAAAAGAAAGTTAAAAAGGAGTATAGCAAGAAAGAGAGAGAGAGAGAGAGAGAGAGAGAGTTAAAAAAAGAAAAGAATAAAAAAAATTAAAAGATGAGTGTTAAAAAAAAAAAACTAAACAGGCAGTTGCTCGCACAGCATATGCGGGCTCCCACGAAAACATGTAGTGGAATTGTGGGAGAGAAGGTGGAATAAAAATAGAAAATAGAAAAAATGAATTTATTTCCAATAGAAAATAAAAAAAAAATCATAAAATTAATATTATCAAAAAATTTTGAATAAATAGAAAATAATGTGTTAAGAAAAGAGAAAGTTAAAAAAAAAAAATAAAGTTAGAAAAAGCATGTAGTAGGAAAAAAAATTGAGAGAGAGAGTTAAAAAAAAAAAAAGAATAAAGAATTTTTTTTTTAAAAAAAAAGGCAAGAGCAGCACGGTGGAACCGCGCCTCCTGTTTGCTTCCTCGTTTTTGTTTTTGTTTTTTTGTTTTTTGTCTTTGTTCTTTTTTTTTTGTATTTTTTGTTCATTTTTTATTTTTTTGTTTTTTTTTTCCTTCTTTTTTTTTGTTCTTTTCTTGTTCTTTTTGTTATTTTTTTTTTGTTTTTGTATTTTTGTTATTTTTTTTTTTATGTTTGGTTTTTTTTTTCCTTTCGTTTTTTCACCTGTTTTGTTCTTTTTTTCATCTATTTTAATTTTAATTTAATATTGAATAAATCAATTTTAATATTATAAATAATCAATTACAATCATGGATTTTAATTTTAATTTAATATTGTAAATGATCAATTATTTTTAAAATGGCAAAACCAAAAATTTAAAATAAATATTTGATTTTTTGTTTTTACAAAAAAAAAAAAAAGATGAAAAAAATGTGGCACATTTATCACGAAAACCATTGTAACAATATATTTGAATTTAGTCATTTGACCCATCTAATTTTCACAAAAAAATTTTCAAAACCCACCTATTTTTTCAATCTATTGTCTCCCTATAAATTTTTCGGTCCTTTTTTTCATTCTTTTATTCTTTTACATACTTTTTTCATAATTTTTTCGTTACTAATTTTATATAATTATAATTATTAGTATTCATTTATTACATACTTTTTTAAAACTTTTTTCATTACTAATTTTATATAATTGTAATTATTAATATTCGATATCACCACATATTATATGCCCAAAATGAATATTGTAAATAATTGTTACCATATCACACGTATCGTTGTTGATTAATATTATACATATCACATATATCACATTATTGGTTAAATCATACTTTAAAATTATATCATTAATTATTTTAATTTTAATTTAATATTATAAATAATCAATTATTATTAAAAAGACAAAGCAAAAATATTAAAATAAATTTTTGATAAATTTGTATTATCAATAAAAGAAAAGAATGTTAATTATATTATTGTAAATAATTTTTTTCAACAAAAAAAATAATATTGTAAATTTTTAATTTTGTAAATAGTCAGTTATAAAAATGTAATGAGATATTAATTATGTCGATATAATTAATTACATGATATTTAATATTATTTAATTATATTAATATAATTAATTATGTTGGTACATTAGTTTTGGATTTTATATAAAATTATATAATATTCTCCTTTTTTTTTTTCTTATTTGCTGTTTTTGTTAGAATTTATATAAAATTATATCATATAATTAATTTTTAAAATTTACATTTTTTTGTTTTTAATGATAATTAAAACATTAATACAAGTCACCACCAGTTACCACTACTTACCACTACTTACCGTCACTTACCACTACTTATTGCCAGTTACAACTATTTATCACTACCGCATGGGCACTCATGAAGGTGTTTGTGCACCCATCAATTACCACTACTTACCACCAGTTACCACTATTTATCACTAATTACCACTATTTGCCACTACCTTAACCACTACTTACCGTCAGTTACTACTACTTACCACTACCTTACCACTACCATGCGGGCATCAGCGAGGGTGCGCAGGCACCCACGTTACCATTACTAATTTCTTTTTTTATTTCTTAACATATATAATATTATTCATAATATTAATAATAACATAATTGGTTAATATATACATAAAATCAAAAAATTCATAATATAACATAACTATTTTACACTAGCTAACTACACTAACTAGTTGGATATTGATTATTAGATTATATAATATTTCATAATTACTAATTTATATAATTATATAGTATTATTTAAATTACTAATATTACTAATATTAATCTTCATTACCAATTTTATCTAATTACTAATATTGAATATAATGTACTATTATTTAAATTAATAATATCCAATTTGTTAATAAATTGTATAAGAATTGTCATATTAATTGGTTACATGATTTCATATTGTAATAGTGCTCTACAATGACATGGTACTGCTGAGTTTATCCTAAATTGAAATTATGAATTACAATGTCACTTGAGTTTATCTTAAATTGAAATTGATCCAAACGACTAGTATTACATAATTATATAATTTAGTATTGCATATAATAATGTAGTAATATAAGTTCATATTACGTTATTAGTACATTTGTATGCCATGAAAACAATCCGAATTGTTTCCTTTTTTTCTGTCAAGGTGTTAATTCTAAATTATATAAATCATATTTCATCCAATGGGTGGACAAACTCTCTACAATTTATCTAATGGTTGGGGGGTAATTGGAACAAACTTTTAAATGAACATCTAGGGTGAATAATAGAATGAATAAGAATTGAAGAGGATTGAAGGCTGGAAGTAATGGAGAGCGGGAAATTATGGAGGAAAGCTAGGCTTTGAAAGAGATGAGGGAATTGAAGGCAGGAAATTATATTTTCAAAAAAAGCTTACGCGACAATTTGGTTCTTTTGAAGGGAGGAAGGCGGGTAGTTACAACTAGTTATCACTTACCACAATTTAAATTACCACTATATTACTACTAATTACCACTATATTACTAATATTAATTATAATAAATTTACTCATAATTTAAGTTACCACTATATTACCACTAGTTACGTTATACCATAATTTAATTTACCACTATATTACTATTAATTATCATTATAATACTACTAGTTACCACTATATTACTACTATTTATGTTATATCACAATTTAACTTACTACTATATTACTATTAGTAACCACTATATTACTACTACTTATCAAAAACTTACCACAATTAAGGTTACCACTATGTTATTACTAGTTACCACTATATTACTATCACTTATCATAAACTTAACACAATTAAATTACCACTATATTATTACTATATTACTATTAGTTATTCTAAACTCATCATAATTTTGGTTACCACTATATTACAACTAGTTATCACCACAATTTATGATAAAATTACAATATGTTATCTCTATCCATAGTGCTGACGATAATTAATAACTGTCTCAATTGAACATCCCTTTTACAAATGGTGCATTAAATAGGTTAGCATGGGTATAGACTTATGCAAATGATATAATTTAACCGTTAGTTAAAATACTCATATAGTAACTTTTTCCAAACCATCACTAAAGATTGTCATATTTATTGATGACAAGTGATAACCATTCAAAAGATAGATGATGTTTATAGACAGTAAAATATATTAGTCAGTATAGATGAAGAACTTATACAAACGATATTGTTAAGTAGATAGAAATGAAGAGTTGTATAACGATTGTTTTCAAACCGTCTCTATATACTACTATATTTTAGAACCACAACTTATAGCTGTCAGAATTGAACATCGTTTTTTACAAACGACTTTGCTACTTTACAAAAGGTTGATAAACTTTTTCAGACTGACAATTTTATACCATCAAAAAACGTATATATTTCTTAACGGTATCGTCAAAAGCGTTTCTAAAGATTAAAAAAAAAAAAAAAAACCGTCACAAAAGCTCACCGACAATAAAAGTCACCGTCTGCATACTTCTTTAATTTTTTAGTGTTAAGACTTTTTATGTGGGTTGTCTCGGAGGTACAAAGGAGTTTTACTTGTAGTTATTCCAAATGTGTAGAGAACTCCGCTATCTATTTTGCTCATATAATGTTAAAGTGGCAAAAGTAAAAGAACATTATATATGTATCGGCCCAAATAGTTTACTATGTTACTTTTTGGATTTTGTATTATCTTTCATATAAACAAATTAAGAGTTGAAAATTTTAAAAATTGTCCTGATAATAATATAACTTTGAGATAATTTATTGTTTTGAGTAGAAAAGCTTTGATGATTAGTTTCGGGGCTTTGGTAATTACAAAGTCACTCCATTGATTACCGGTTAAGGATCCTATGTTTCAAGTCAATAGGCGAATCCTATCTTCATTGACTAGCTTCTCTACTGACACCTGTCCACATAAATGGAGCAACCTTGCCTATTTCATATCACATCCATGTGGCTATACGGCACGTCCTTTATGGGCGACGCCCTAGAGACCCTTACTAACTTGTCGTTACACTCGGGATCTAGTGTACTTTTCATGGGGAAATAAATGCCCCGAAAAATTTCTTATATTTGTCTCTCATTTGGGTTTCGCAAAAGTTCTACACTGAATGTCAACCTACAGCAACTCTCATCCTTTATTAGGATTTGGGACCGACCATTATGGAGTTAATAATTTTAAATCTTTCATTACCGGGAACCAAACCCGGGTCTTTCAGGTGAGAGCCAAATATCCTAACCTACTAGACTACAATGGATTATTTAAGATATATCATGATCCAAAATTACAAATGGGTGGTAAACTGTTCTCTCTATTTTGCACATGTAATGTTAAAGTAAGTGCCAAAAGTCTTATCTTTAATTATTGTTTTATGTCTAGTCTTTAAGTAGAAATTAGAAGTTTAGCTATGCAAGAATGCTAGTTCAAAGTACAATTAGTTTCCTAAGACATGAAAATATGAAAATGACCTTTAAGTAGGGTAAATGAAAGTCTTGAGCAAAGAGATATATTTTCCATTTGCATATGAATATTTAGCTTCTTAGTAGCATTGAATAAGTGTCTAACCTTAATTCTATATTGTGATCTACATAATTTTTAGGCAATGGTCTTTCGAATAAGGAAAAAGTTGAGAACTTTGACTAATGGGAGTGCACACCCTCCCCAAACTATGAGTGGGACTTTTATGTCTTGTTTAATGAGAAATGATTTTTATGTGTTTTGAAAAACTCATTTTGAAATGTAGTTTTATAACTTTATTTGAGTGTGATGTATTTTCATGAAACTATGACGTTGAAAATGTGAACTTTGACAAGTTATTACGATATGATTTACATTGTTTTGTTGATTGATGTTCATTGGGACAAAAATGATTATGGGTTGCGAATAGGTTTTGGAATTTGATTATAAATGAAAATGATGTTTTTGGTGACTGATTGTTTATGCATCTACTGTGGTTTATTCTTCACTCATGACAGGCGAGAGGAAGAGTGGTATGAGTGGAGTAGGATATTGGATTGGGGTAGTGTGTTACAGGGCATTAACCAATCTAAGGTTACAGATGGGCAACCTTGAGTCACCAATGGAGATGTCCATACTAACACCAAGGATGAGACACTTTTAGAAGAAAAAATAAATGAATAAAAACCGTAGTGGATCTATTCCTTGACCTTGACCAAGGTCTTGGATTGGAAAGTATGTTTCCGATAGTCCAAAAGTTTTGAGCGAAATGCAATCCATTTGATGCAAAGAGAAATGTTTTACTTTGAACACATTGATTGTTAATGCTTATGAATGCTTTGTGAACTTGTAGATGCTTTTGTAATGATAACATGGAATTTGTTGATAACAGTTTTGGGACATGATCACACTCCCACTCATTGACGTGTATATAGATTTCTTACTCACTGAGTTCCTTAGTACTCATCCCACTCTTCTTTTTTCTTACTTTCTGGTTTGTAGCTAGTAAGTGCGGATAGAGGGTCTTCTTTTGCGATCAGTGAAATCCGCTTTGGTTGTAACCATACATTTCGTGTAAGATAGATCGTTTTGGCTTACTTAGTTGTAGATGGATCTAAGGGCAAGATCAATGGAAATTGAATTATGTTGTATTATGGAACTTTTGTAATAAACTTTAAAACTTTTATATATGTATATCTTTATTTTGCTTGGTCACTTGTATATGAGTTATGGAAACTTTACTTATTATATTTTAAGGGAGACCTTATGGTTTATGTTTTATGATTATGGAAAATTATAGGAGGATTAAGTTCAGATTGACAGCATGTTAGCCTTATGGGGTCTCCGAGTGTGTGCTCAGGGTTGAATGTAATTCAAGGCAACACGACGGTTGTCGCATGCTCGGATCCGAAAACTGGGGCATGATAGATAATTATTGCTATGAGTAGAAAACCTATGATGGCTAGTTTCGATGCTTGCACAATTGTAAAGTCACCCCACTGATTACTTGTTAAGGATCCTATGCTCCAAGTGGTTAGGTGAAATCTATCTTTATTGATTAGCTTCTCTACCGACACCAGTCCATGTAAATGTCAACCTATTTTATATCACATCCAAGCAGATATAGGGCATGTTGGGATGGGCGACAGCCTTGAGGCCCTTACTAACTTGTCACTAAAGTCGAGATCAAGTGTACGCGTCATGGAGAAAGAAACGACCCTATAATTTTCCTTTGTTTGTCTCTTATTTGGTTTTGACAAAAGTTCTATGCTGAATGTCAACCTACAGCAACTCTAATCCTTTATCAGGATTTGGGACTGACCATTATAGAGGTAAAAAAATTTAAATTTTCCGTTGTCAGGAATTGAACCTGGATCTTTCAGGTGAGAGTCTAATATCCTAATTGACTAGACAACAACGAATTGTTTATGATATTTTTTGATCTATAATTGCAAATGGGTAGAAAACTGCTCTCTCTATGTTGCACATATAACGTTAAAGTCCAAAAGTAAAAGAATGTTATATATGTATGAGCCTAAATAGTTTCTTATGTTACTTTTTGGATTTTGTATTATCTTTCATTTAATCAAATTAAGAGTAGAAAATTTTTAAAAATTGTCCTGATAATGATCTAACTTTCAGATTATTTATTGTTATGCGTAGAAAGGCTATGCTGACTAGTTTTTGTGCTTGTGAAATTGAAAAGTCACCACATTGATTACTAGTTATGGATCCTATGTTCAAAGTGGCTAAACTAATCCTATTTTCGTGGACTACTTCTTTACTAGCACTCATCCACATAAATGTAAGAACCTTATCAAGGTGGAGATGGGGCTTGTTGTTTCTGGGCAATACCCAAGGGGCCCATGCTAACATGTCACTACCCTTGGGATCCGGTGAGCACGTCATTGAGAATAAAACACCGCAATTTCCTAAATTTGTTTTTGATTTGGCTTTGACAAAACTTTTACCCTGAATGTCAACCTACAGTAACCCTCCTCCTTTACTCAGATTTGGGACCAACCATGATAGAGTTAAAATTTTTATATCTTCCGTTGTCGGGAATCGAACCTGGATCTTTCGAGTAAAAGCCAAATATCCTAACCAACTAGACTACAACAAATTGTTTATGATCCGTAATGCTAACCTTGCATTTTATGATCTATAATTGCAAAATGTATGATTTTTACGCGTCATAGACGTTAGTTTTGTATCATGTCATGATCGGTGATTTAAAGATTATAGTGTACTTGTAAGTATTTTGATGGGAACAAATCAAGAGCAAAAATACTTTGGAATTGAGTTGATGACAAAATCGTGAACTTTAATGTTACTTTTATGACTAGTTTGGATTTTCATTTCAATTATTTTGATGATTGTTTATTTCATGTCCGAATATTGTAAGTATCTGCTATTTTAAATTTGAATGATGTAATTATTCTATTTTTAATTGGGTAGAGACCAGGGGCAGCCCTTAGTTTCTTTGTAAACATTTTAAAACTTCAGCCTTTTTATGTGGGTTGGCTCGGAGGCACGAAGGAGGTATACTTGTAGCTATTCGAAATGTGTAGAAAACTCCTCTCTCTATTTTGCTCTTATAATGTTAAAGTAAGTGGCAAAAATAAAAGAACATTATATATGTATCGGCCCAAATAGTTTACTACATTACTTTTTGGATTTTCTATTATCTTTTATATATAGAAATTTAGAGTAGGAAATTTTTAAAATTGTCCTGATAATAATATAACTTGGCGATAACTTATTGTTATGAGTAGAAAAGCTATGATGATTAGTTTCGGTGCTTGCAAAATTGTAAAGTCACCCCACTAATTATTGGTTAAGGATTCAATGTTCCAAGTGGTTAGGCGAATCTTGTCTTCATCGACTATCTTCTTTACTAACACCCATCCACATAAATAGAGGAACCTTGCCTAATTCATATCATATCCAAGTGGCTATCGGGCACATCATTTATGGGTGACACCCTAGAGGTCCTTGCTAACTTGTTACTATACTCGGGATCAAGTGTACGCATCATGGAGAATGAAACACCCCATCAAATTTCCTATATTTGTCTCTCATTTGGTTTTGACAAAAGTTCTACACTTAATGTCAACTAATAGCAACTCTTATCCTTCATCAAGATTTGGGACTGGTCATTGTGGAGTTAAAAATTTTAAATCTTCCATTGCTAGGAATCGAACCTTGATCTTTCGGGTGAGAGCCAAACATCCTAACCCACTAAACTACACTGGATTGTTTATGATATTTTATGATCCATAATTGCAAATGGGTAGAAAATTGTTCTCTCTATTTTAGACATATAATGTTAAAGTATGTGCCAAACATAAAAGAACATTATATATGTATGAGCCTAAATAGTTTCAAATGTTACTTTTTGAATTTTGTATTATCTTCCATTTAAACAAATTAAGAGTAGAAAATTTTCAAAAATTTTCCTGATAATGATCTAACTTTGAGATTAATTATTGTTATGCATAGAAAGAATATGATAACTACTTTTGGTGCTTTCATAATTGTAAAGTCACCACATTGATTGGCGGTTAAGGATCCTACGATCCAATTTTTATGCACTAGCTTTTTTACTAGTACCTGTTTGCATAAATGCGGGAACCCTATCCAAGTGGTGATAGGGCGCGTCGTTTCTAGGAAATGCCCTTGGGGCCAATGCTAACAATTCATGAAGAGCGAAACACCCCAAGTTGCTATATTTGTCTTTCATTTGGTTTTGACAAAACTTATACACTAAATGTCAACCTACAGTAGCCCTCCTCTTTTACTCAGATTTGGAACCGACCGTGGTTGAGTTAAAAATTTTAAATCTTCCGTTGCCGGGAATCGAACCCGGGTCTTTTGGGTGTAAGCCGAATATCCTAACCGACTAGACTACAACAGAATGTTTATGATCCATAATTCTAACCTTGCATTTTATGATCTATAATGGCAAAATTTATGCTTTTTATGTGTCATAGACATTAGGTGTGTATCATGTCATGATCCGTGATTTAAAGACTATAGTGACATATACATGAAGTTATTTTCATGGGAACAAATCAGGAGCAAAAATACTTTGAAATTGAGTTAAGGACAAAATAGTGAACTTTAATGTTATTTCTAAAGCTACTTATTTTCTTTTCAATGATTTTGACGATTGTTTATTTCATGTTTTAATATCATAAATATCTATTATTTTAAGTTTGAAGGATGTAATTATTCTATTGTTACTTGGGAAAAGGCTTATAGTTGCCATGGATATAGCTTTTGCAATAGAGTATTTGCATTCAAAAAATACTGACCATTTTGATCTAAAATGTGACAACTTGCTTGTCAATCTAAGGGATCCAGAAAAACCCATATGCAAGGTAATTATCCATGGAAGATTCATGTGCACAGTAGGGTTATCTTGTTAGGATTGTTTTGTGCTATCTAAGAGTCTGAAATAATGGATGTTGGAAATACTAGCACATTGAGTTATAATTATGGAGAGATATCAATTACATTGGTTAGATTTCAATTGGCTATGATATTTCATTAGTATTACCATCGAGCACCAGAAATCAATTCAAATGCATTTTGCATGGTTATTTCACAATAGAGGTATGCAAATGTGATTTCTCAGAAAGCAATTATCTCTAAAACCCATAAATGCCATAACTCTAACACTTAGCTACACTTTTTGCTAAAAGATAAAAGTGCATGTTTTCTTCAAATTCGAGAAATGGACAACTGGTGAGGATTTTATGGGCAAACCTTTAAACTAAGACAAGTCTTAATTGATAACATGAGTAGATCCTGGCAAACCTTTAAACTAACACTTGGATACATGATTGCTTTAACATGCGCGTCTTTGTGGAGCTGAATAGTGTATTTTTTGTGGGGGGGAGGGGCTTAAATGGAGCTATACGGAAGAAAAAAGATAAGAACTTGATAGACAAATTAAATGGGAAGGAAAACTAGGCTAGGGCAGGCAGCTGGACAAATAGGATAAGATGAATTAATTTTCTATGGTTAAGGAGATTTTAATCACTTTATTAACACTAGTTTTTCTAACATTAGATGGCTAAATACATTCTTGAGCAAATTTTATGTGGGAAACTATTATTCTAAGGGACATGAAACGTGGTTGTTTCTACCAAAAGACAAAGAAAAAATGGAACACGAGTATCATGGCACAAATGATAGGGATGCATTAAATATGAAGAAAATAGATATAGTTTAGGGAAGAACAAATCAATTGTTTTTCTAGAATTCTATAGAACTTGAGAGCTAGTGATATGAATGGAGCTATTGATAAAAGATTTCTGGAAACTGCCTATAATTTCAGTTTTGTGGACTGATGCATAGTTGTGCCTGCTTATAGATGGTCTTGGCAAGTTTTCAACCAGAAGTCCTACCTAACCCTTTATATGAGAAAGAAATGATTTATTATAATTTAAGCTTTTTGAGAAAAATAAATAAATTGTTACATTCAAGTGGTATAATTCATGTTAGGATTAGTGGTCAGATGCCTTGAAATAATACAGTTAGCTGTAAAAAGTAATGCATCTTAGAATTATCAACATGCCTGACCATATATGAAAAGTATCTATGTGCTGCATGACCTATGTGGATTATTTATAACCCGTATATAGTAGTAGAAATCATTTTTGCATTTTATTCTCCAATATGTTACAAGTCAGGTTTTCCCTTCTTGTAACACTTATGTCAGGTAGCAGATTTTGGATTGTCAAAAATTAAGCAGAATACTCTGGTCTCTAGTGGTGTACAAAGAACTCTTCCATAGATGGTTCCAAAATTGCTGAATGGTAGCAATAATAGGGTATTTGAAAAGGTTAGAAAAGAGCCAACTGTCACATATAATGTGTTTTTATGCAATATTAGAGTTAAAATATTGTCTACTCTAAAAACACTGGTATTAGAGAACTAGCAATTGGATTGCATTCCTTTTTGTGGGTTTATGTCTTCTCATTTGGCATTGTTATGTGGGAGATTTCAACTGGGGAGGAACCCTGTGTGACTATGCATTGCGGGGAAATTATAGGTACGACATTACTAAGTATATCATTCTCTAAATTTACTCATTTGGTGTATCTTGATGCAATAATAGAATTGCTCATTTGGTGACCTTGAGCCCACGGGTTTGTGGTATGGAAACATTCTCTTTGCAAAAATGCAAGGAAAAGACTGTGTATATATATACCCACCCCCTACCTCGCATTAAGTTAGAGAGCATTTTGTGCACCGGGTGAACCCTTTATCATTCTCTAAATTTTCAGTGCTTTAAAGCTATATTATTTTGAACTTTACTTCTTTGAGTGATTTTGTACTCATCTAAACTCTTTGAATGATTTCAGATAGCATGAGGTGTATATTTATTCACATTCCCAAAAGTTAACCAAATTCATATAATATGATCTTCTAAATACATGAGATGTGGAAATTATGTCTACCGACCTGTGTTTTGCCATCATTTTGACTTTTGGTGTATTGAATTATAGTCGGCGTAGTTGGTACAAGACAGTTGCTTAAGGAACTCATGACAACTCTGAGCTAGGAAAGTTACTCTCTGTTTGTGAATGGAAAGCTTCTCTCAAATACCATAGGTATCTAGTTTTAGTTAGCTATTCCTCAATTGGTTGTTTAGTTGGAGAAGAGGATTTTTCCTTTTTTGATCAATCGTTTTTTTTTTTTAAGTGTGTAGAGGTAGAATAATCCAGGAAGAAAAAAGTTGCATATGGGCACTTTCGAGTGCACATTCCAAAAAAAGGACAAGACCTAGAGTGGGGAGAGATCAAAAGCAGTGTCAATATGTAATTGAACTACTTTGAATATTAGAACTAAACCTACTTCACTATATTATTTGAACATAGCATGACAATGTTATCTTGTTGGACATAGCATGAACATAGCATGACGATGTTATCTTGTTGCTGGTTTTAGACATAACTACTTCACTACTTTACTACATAGCATAACAATGTTATTTTGTTGCTAGTTTTGTATATAGCATAAACGTAGCATGTCAATGTTATCTTGTTGCTAGTTTTAACATAGAATGAACCTACTGCGCTACTTCACTATATTATTTGAATTGTTTAGTCCTTTATCTGCCACTTGTACCAAGTGTTGTTACTGGTTTTGGATATATCCTACTTTACCACATTATTTGAACATAAAATGACAATGTTATCTTATTGGACATGTCTTATTTAATTTTAATGATAGTGTTATTGGTTTTAGATATATCCTACTTCACTGTATTATTTGGACATATTTTGTTATCTTTTTTTATAGTACTGTTATTTTGATAAACTTGTAATTGTTCATTCTAATTGTTGTGGCCCATGAATATATCTTAATGTTTTATTTTAATTTCCTTCTAATTTCTCTCATGATAATGCAAGAGAAATATAGTGAACTAGTACTAGCTCATTCGAGTAGTGCTGATGATGTTGCCTAATCTAATTCATCCGTTGATAGTATGACTTTGTGGCTAGAGGCATCTAATGGAATAAAAAAGAAAGAATACTTGGGATGAAATTATAGAGCAAGATGTACACACCTGACCTATCTTTCTTCACCACAGCAGCTTTAAGGACATAAGTGCAGCAACTAAACGAAGAATTAAGGCACCTCAAAGAGCAACTTGCATAGAAAGACAAAGAAATCAAACAATTCAAGCAATGGTACGAATCGCTTGAGTCAACACAATAGCTTATCTTTCAGCACCTTAAATTGAATCCTAGTCAATTTCCCTTAATGATGACCATCATGATGATTATTGACATGGATGTTGTAATTATTGATATTGTATGTTTATTATTGGATATTGAATGTTTATGTTGGATGTTATAGGATATTTGTCAGATATTAGATACTTGATGTTTGTTTGATATTGTTTTTATTGATATTTTTTTGATGTTCAAACATTTATGAACAATATGAAATTTATTGATTTTGACAAAATATTTGGAATTTGATTATGATTTTGGTTAGATAGAGAAAATTTTGAAATTTATTGGATAGACAGCTGTAGCTAAATTTGATGTTTATGTTGGATGGATATGACTTTTTTTAATAGGGAAAATTTTGAAAAATAATATAAAAATGTGTATTTTCTAATTAAATTCCCAAATCCGTCGCTAAATTCGTGAATAAATTTCTAGATTCATTGTTAAATCACACTATTTTCATGGCAAAATTCCCATATTCATCGCTGAATTCATCGTAAAATGTTCGTCATAAACATTTGTCACAAATTTTGTGACAAAAATAATCATTGCCATATTCGTCGCTAAACCTAGAATGATTTTAGCCAAGAAATTGTAACTTTCGTGGTTAAATTTAGCTATGTATTTGAATATTTCGTGGCTGAATTTAGTCACAGATTTTGATATTCGGGGCTAAATTTAGTCACGAACACTCGTATTCGTTGCTAGTTTTAACCTGGACGTTCATAACTTTTGCTAAATTTAGTCATAGACTTTAGTATCTATGACTAAATTTAATCACGGATTTCAATATTCGTGGTTAAATTTAGCTATAGATTCTAAAATTCGTGATTAAAATTAGCCACAAATTCTATTATTCATGGCTAATTTTAACTGTCGCTAAATTTAGCCATGAATGTTAATATTTGTCGCTAAATTTAGCTACATTTGGCCACAAATTCCTGACATTTTGTTATTAAATGTTTGCAATGCGTATTTAACAATGAAAAAATTTTCGTCACTAAATTTGTGACTAAACAATTTGGCAACGAATTTTTCTAAAATTCCATTGTTAAATCCATCATTAAAATCATGTTTTTTTGTAGTGGGCTCAAGTATACCTCCCAATTGGGGTTGTTCTATGGCCTTTACTCTTTGGAGAACCAGGTTTCTTGGTTTAAACATTTTGGTTTTCACCCTCCTATTATAGTATTGGACCATTTGTTATTGATATGCCGCCATTTGAGCAAATGCGGATCTTGCAAATCTGGTAGGAGATATAGTCATTCGCGTAGTGTGAGTTCATTTGACTTTAGACGATATTATTTTACACACAATGATTGGATCCATCCACCGGTGTAACTACTTCGTACTCATAAGTCAAACTAAATGGTGTTTCTTATGTGGTCATTTGGGTTGTAGTTCAATAAGCTCAAAGGATTTCATACAGTTCGTCTACCCAGCAACCCTCTGCTTTATCAATGCCATTTTAAGTCCCTAGAGGATTGCTTGGTTGGTGACCTTGACAAGACAGTTGACTTGTGGGTTGGCGATAAAGGTAAAACAGTGCTGAATTTAGAGCTTGCTGCAGAATTTCTTAAAGCTTTTGTTGCCAAACTGTTTTCTGTTGGTAGTCATGAGAACATGTGGTAGGCCAAACTTGGTGATAATGGACGTTTATACAAAGTATTTGGGTTTTGCCAGCTGTTATCTGAGCTAATGGTTCGGCTTTCATTCATTTAGTGAAGTAATTGATAGCAATGATGAGAAATTTTTGTTATCCAATAGCTTATGGGAATGGTCCTAATATGTCCATCCCCCATTGTGCAAATGGCCAGAGACTTGCTATTGGACAAAGTTCATTGGATGGTTGACGCGGCATCGAAGAGAAGCGTTGACACTTGTCACATCTTTTGACATAATCCTAGGCATTGGCCTTCATAGTAGGCTAGAAGATTCCTTGACATAAGGCCTTGTAAGCTAACTTTCGTGCTCTTAAGTGGTTGCCACATATCCCCTAAGGACATGTTCCCTTCCTCTGAGATAGGCACTTGAGGTAAAGGTGAGTGCAAGACTTCTTGTTGAGGGCCTCATTAATGATGGCATAATGTGCGGCTCTACACTTGATCTTTATTGCCTTCTGTGGTGAGTTCAGTAGCTAATCGTTCTATAGGTAGACCTAGATGAGATCTTTTTAGCTCAGTGAGTCGTTTGCTTCCAAGATTTACTCTAATTTATCAATAATTGGGTATGGGAGTTTCTTGACGTAGACAGTTCAATTGATGACCATCGAATCTGAACTGGCAAGCTTGGAGAGCGTGTCAGCTTGGTTATTTTCATATCTGGGAATCTATTGTATGCTAACCTTGTTGAACTTGCTCATCTCTTCTCAGAGTTTGGCGAGATATTTTACCATCATTGGCTCTTCTGTTTCATACGTTCCCTCAATTTGCTTAACTATGAGCTGACTATCAGTAAAGACCCAGATATCCTTAACTCCCAATAACATTGTGATCCGCAATCCCATTAAGAGTGTTTTGTATTTTGCTTGATTATTAGTGGTTTGGAAATCAAAGTGGAGTGCGTGCTCCGCTTTGAAGTCATTGGGACCCATTAAGATGAGTCCGACACTATTCCCTACTGAGTTGGAGGAGCCATCTGCATGTGAGGTCCACACCGGCAGCAAGACTCCCTCTAATTGGTCATCGGCTGCTTGTTTGGTGATATTTGGGAGTGTACACTCGAGGATGAAATGGGCCAGAGTTTGACCTTTGATGGCTGGTCTTGGCTAGTATTCGATGTCAAATTCGTCGAGCTCGATACTTCATTTATTAAGTCAACCTGAGGTGTCTTTCTTTAACTACTTTAGGGGCTAATTGGTTAGAACCACAATTATATACGCGTAGAAATATGGTCGAAGGTGACGAGCAGTTGTAATGAGGGTGAAAGCCACCTTCTCGATAGGTTTGTAGTGATTTATGATTCCTGAAATACTCGACTAACATATTATACGAGTTTTTATACGGTGGCATCCTATCTTATTAGTACAATATAAAGAGCTTGGCCAGAGATAGACATATCATGGCAAAAAAAAATATGACCACCACCGGTAAAAACCCCAAAAAATTGCTAGTAAAGGGTGTGGGGTTTTCTTTAGTGGCAAGAATTTCCGTTGGCTATGCCGGCGCTTGTAAAGGAGGCTTTGCCAGTGGCCACGTGACCGCTGGCATAGGTCTAGAAATTTGTTAGCCATCACCTGGCCACTGGCATAGGTTGAGATATTTGGTTTTGTTATTCCAACCTATTTGTGAGAGTCAATATATCATTTTCTAATATTATTAATATTTAAAATAATAATATATAACTAAATTTTTAATAAATATAACTTTTAATAAAATAAATTTTAAAACATCAATCCATTATGCAATCATGTCCAAGACATGAACTTATATACAAAATTATCACAAAATAAAGTCATTTTTGAATCTAATTCATTACAAATTATCAAAAAAATCAAAAACCAAATCATTTCAAAACTATTCTGAATCCATCTGCCCACGGTCCAATCTGTTTCCCGAGCAACAACCAAGTTATACTCTATTATTTGCACATATTTAACAATATAAATTCAGCTGATAACTAAAAGACCAACTTAAGACATGCTGTTGCCGGCACCATCAGCAATGCTCACCTTTGACATGCCTAGGTTCAAGCTTTCTTGCAGATCATTTTCCAATGCCATACCACCTCGACCGCCAAAAAGGTCACACTCCTCCAGCTCTTCTAGTTGACTAGGCAACCCACGTAGGTCAAAATCATCCATTATTTCTACTAAAAGATTATCCTCATCTGAAAGCAAGCTTCAAATTGCATGATTTTCAAGATCCTCAAGTATATCTTTACCCTCCATGTCTTGGTGAAGCATATTCATGCGAACTGAAGCATCATCAACAGATTGAAGGGCATGGTCTACATCATTTAATTTCACTACAGATTTACAAACTAGTAAATAGAACAATCCAATGATGTATAGAATTAAAATATTCCTCACGTGAAACACAATAATTATGCTTATGTTTAAGAACCCCATGAGGGCCATGTAATTGAAAAGGTACCTTAAAATAGTAAGCAACTATGTTACTGAAATGATTGACACTAAATATGCTCCAAATCTCCAACAAAAATTACCTCAGGGATCAAACAAATGTCTATTTGTCCACTGGCAAGCGATGCATGCATAGCTATAAATCCAGTACTGCCACCCATTAGTTTCACTACACCAATACCATGATATGCACTGTGTGCCTGTAATAAGTTAGAAAGCATAAGAGGTTCACATGAACCCAACATGAGAAGAGTTTGACAAGACAGTAACATTACAAATACCTCAATGTATGCAGAATTAATTGCCCGTTGTGCTTCCTTTACAGTAGGATCAAATCTAAAAGTTTTATCCATAAGCATGATATCATTGTCTATTGTTTTCGGCACACCAACTATAGCTACCCCCAACTTTCTCTTTCTGCACTGATATCCATAAAAGTACACAATTAGAATTCTCAACTGGAAAGACCAGACCTATGAAAAGAATAGAAAGAGCAGCTGCTCCAACAACTATATGTCAATGGACGTTTCAGATGGATACTCAGTCGTAATCATGCAACTTTTTTGAATAAGTTAGGGTGATTTACCACCATTCACTAGTAATTCCTTTTGGGAGAGAGGTTGAAAAAAAAAAAACAGAAACCAGCAATATATAAACTATGAAAAAAGCAGCAAAAGCTATGGTACATCAAAATTGTTAGGCAATTCAAAATTTAAAGGTCAAATATTAACCACATAGATACAGCTTCAAAGGATTCATTAAGTTGTTTCAACAAGTTGCTTTATGATGATTGTTGCATCCTTTGTTTCATGACTAAAAGAAAAAGGAAATTGAAGGGAGTTAAACTCATGGTAGACTAAAAAGCAACAAACTCAACAACCACATTTTGTATTGCATTAGCACCGGCTTGTGTACCATTTCCACCAAAGACAAATAGCTTGCTGATGCCTCTTGCCAGACAGGAATTTGTAAACACAAATGTCAAAACACTTCATAAATTGGACTATTACACAGACAAAGTACAGAAGTAGCAAACTAAAGAATGATTCACCAAGTGTGAAGATCAAGTAGCACCTCCATATTGTCCACAATCTCATTGACAATGGGACCTCCGCAAGAGACTCCTAATAAGCTTCCCCCAGAAAGACGAATATTTTGAACCTATTTTCATGAAAGCTGATAACAGCCATTTATGAATACATTACATTGCAATAACAAGGCAGAAATATTTTGCATTAGCTCACAAATTTAAGAAGAGAAATTTAGCCAAAAAAAGAGCGCAATTCATAGAAAAAAGCAGTAAATAACTCAAGAAATGCACATAAAAAACTCAATTCTTGATAATTCAACTGAGGAGAAGAACAAATTAGAGAAGAAAAAACTTGAACTTGCAAATTCAAACCAACATTTAAGCGGAGAGCAAGAAGAAATTGATTGATTACCTCAAAAAATTGATTTGCAAGGACAATATAACAAAATGAACAGTTCACAAAGAAATGCTTCTCCTAACCCAACATTTGACGTGTCATAGATGAATGAAACACAAAATTAACTATACATAAACTCTCCTATCCCTCCCTCCCTCTTATCTTATATGATGAAAATTAAAAGCAGAGAATAGTGAGAAGATTTGCACATCTTATCAACAGAGACACCCATCGAGAACCCTAAGAGCGCATTTTTCAGGTGGAAATTGTAAGGTATGAAACCGTAATTATCTCAATCATTGCAAACCAACGTATTCTCCATCAAAAGAATTGGAAGTAGAGAAAAATGAGGGTGCATCTGTTACAATAATTATCAGATTTGAAACCCTAAATCTCAGATATCACAAACAAGATCCATCATATCATACATAATCGCACTTGGTACAAACGCCTAAACCCTAATCATATAAAAAAGACAACGAAATGATTGTTGATTGATCAATTATTAAAACTTGATGGTACCCTACTTAACAGGTTTTCATTATCATTTATAGTTATCCGATAAGGAAGGCAATCACCACCAATTTCAAACATTTCCATTTTCATGTATGACTCTAATTCTTGTGGACTCTCAAGAAGGAAGAAAATCTTTCTAAAATTTTAAACATACCTTAATCTCAAAGAATTCTAAATCTTTTAGAAATCTTTAACTACAATCCCTATCATTTCAAAAGATCTCAGGCAAAAGAAAAATAGGGTTTTCTATATCTCTTAGAAGGCTATAAATACAGAGTATAGGCAACTCTCAGAGGGGGTTCAATTCTGACACACGAGAGAGAGATAATTCTATATATCATTCAAAGAGAGTTTCACACTCAATTGTATATACCATTCAGAGGAGATTTCAAACCCAATTCTATACACTATTCAGAGGGAGTTTGTATCCAATCGATGAAGGTATGGCTTCATACCCAATCTTATATAGTCAGAGGTATGGCTCTGTAGCTGATTCTATACGATCATAGGTATGACATGCATCACACAAATTACATTACATGATATTATATATGCAATATAGGATATATCTTCATATATAGCACTCAACGTATAATACTCATGCTTGCTACACACACGTACGGTGGTTTTGACATCCACTCGAACGATACATTACTTACATAGAGGTCACCGGGGCCATATCGACGGCTATTTTTAGTTTTTTTTTTGTTATTACTTTTTCTGATTTGAATATCGGAGTCCCCTCACCGGGGTAACTCCAGTGGGGTTTTTGTAAGTTTTTCATCCAATATGGCGAACACTGTCGGCATAGACTCCCTGTTCGAGTTAGAATAACAAGTATCTCTGGAGACCAAAATCGACTCTAACAGATTGGCACTATCCATGGGAACGACTGATTGATATACCAAAAATCTTCATGTCTGTCTCACTTCGTCTCTCCTATCGCCATGCCTCCATCATCCATGTGTAATATCGGGCAGAACCGCCCTTGCAACGAGACCCCAACTACCCTACTGCCCATCCTTGGGACAATTCTTGGCATCAGAATGCTCGAATATGATTTGGATCCATTGATTTGATCATGTCAACCGTGTAACAATTGGAAGTAACTTTCAGCTAGTGATGAAGCAGTTGGGGCACCCCTTCGTTGGACAACTCTCTTAACATAACGATCAAGTAAGACCTTTATGGTCCTCAGTTTTATTTCATTGCTTTACTTACCAATCGAATGTCCTTTCGAATCGGCTAGTGTCGCCCAGTCCTCCCGAATGGAGTCTATCAATAGGGACCTATCTCCCCGAACAAGCCAGTATCACCCACTACTTTCGAACGGGCCAATGTCGCCCAATCCACCTAAATAAAATCTATCGATAAGGATCTATCTCCCCGAATGGGTCAGCGTCGCCCAATCCTCCCGAATAAAACTACTATTTTTATTAACATTTTATACCGTCAACATTTTGTAACATTTAATCACTCAATGGTAACCGATGATAAAAGTAGTAATATCTTGTAACACATAATAAATGATGATAAAATCACTAATTTTACTTGCACTTTTCTAGTGTCAACATTTTATAATATTTTGTAATATCTCGTAACACATGGTAAGTGACTATAAAACTACTAACTTCCCTAATACTTTCTACCGTCAATATTTTGTAAAATTTTGTAACTCAATGGTAATCATCAATTTTTGTAATCTTTTCTATCTCAATAGTAACCTATGATAAAAATTGTAACATCTGGTAACACATGATAACTGACTATAAAATTTCAAATTTTACTAATACTTTTCTACCGTCAACATTTTGTACCATCTGATAACATATGGTAACTGATGATACATCACTAGTTTTACCGACACTATCCTTCCGTCAGTATACATATGTGACATACTCCAATGGTAGCCCAAAGCGTAACGATATATCTATCATGACTGGTGTATGCCCAACTGAACGTGCATCCGTTGAAAAAAGTATTGTTAACGGATTTGGTACGTTATGTAGACAGTTTTTTACAGTCACCTCAACACTTTAATTTTGTAGTAAAGAGAGAGAGAGATGACAGTAAGAAAGGTGATTCTTGTAGCAAACATGTAATAATAATATTAGCTTTCCTTTAGAGGGCAAGTATACTTAGAACTTGTTTGGCAAGTCTTATTTTTAACTTAAAAGCTATTTTTAATTTTAAATTAAAAATAAGAGTTTAAAAAATAAAGTTAAAGTTATTTGGTAGTTTTATTTCTAAAACCTCTTTTTTTATCTCTTTCTATTAAAAAGCTATTTGGTAAAATAATATATATAAACTCTAATTTTAGTTAAAATTACAATAAATGACTACTCATCATTTAATCATTTACAATAACAAGAAAATAGAAAAATAAAACAAAAATTAAGGATTTTTATTATTATTGGCTTCAATTCCGATATTTAATGAATTATGGAATGAATTATTATAGCACATAAAATGAATTATTATTGGCTTCAGTTTTTTTTTTTTTTTTTGATTTTATGAATAACCAACATAAATCTTATAATAGACAAATAATCAATCTTTTCTTAATAAGATCAATGTTGAAAAATACATAATTCATAAAAATAAGATCAATATTGAAAAGCAATGCAAAGTCAAATAAAAGTGGAGAAAGAATCAATAAAATATATAAATGATGTGCTCCAAAAATTAATGGATAAGCCATAAAAAAAATGAGAAACATGTAATTTTTTTAAAAAAAAAATCTATGAAAGAGTCATTAAACGAGAGTAGATGAACAATACATAATTCATTAGAAAAAAAAAATCATATATTTCTATTTTCCATTAATGAAGCTGCAATTTGGTTACGAAATTTATTCATATAACTATCATCTGATATTCTTCCATGAGTAAAAATACTAGCCATTTCTTCATCAATACTTCTTTCATCTTGAATCTCAGGAATATAATCAGAATTATGATCACATCTGTCGAACTCCTCATCTTCACCGTCATTTCGAATAAAATTATGAAGTGTTGTTATTGCAACAATAATTTTTTCTTGTTTGATCAGTGAAAATGGCTTCATATCACATAAAATATGCCACCTATTCTTCCATACTCCAATGGTTCTTTCAATAACATTTCTTAGTGAAGAATGAGCATGGTTGAATATTTCTTATTTACCTTATGACTGACTGCAACCTCTAAAATCAGGAATGTGATATCGTTCACCTTTGTAGGGTACTAAGTATCCTTTCATGTTTGAATATCCGGTGTCCACAACATAATACTTACCTAAAATAATTTAAAATTTTCATTATTAATTCATTTAAAAGAAAGTCAAATTTTACATTTCACAATAACATCATTTTATATATCATAAAAATTATAAATTATACCTTCAGGTGGATGGGGAAACACGTCCTTCTTCTTCAAGTACAGTTGAAAGGATACGGGTGTCATGTGCACTACCAGGCCAACCGACAACAACAAAAGTAAACAACATGTCAAAGTTACATATCAACAAAACATTGTGTGTTGGATATCCCTTTCGACCAATGAAACGAATTTGATCCTTGGTAGGAGGAATAACAGGAACATATGTTCCATCTGTAGCACCGCTGCATCCTTGAAAATAAGGCCAGTATCTATTATCATTTTTTATTTTGGATGGAATTTCTTCAAACAGAAAATCCAGAGGTTTAACAATTTCTGACGCCAGCAGACATAAAACATCTAAAACTTCACTAAACTTTCTACTTACAGTCTCTCCCGATTTTTCAAATTTTTTTTGGACATTACGATTTGTTTCGCTATGTGCACAAGTCCAAAGAAACATTGTAACTACTTCTAATTCTGTCATATCTTTAGACAGACGTAACCATCCTTTACTCTTCAATAAATGTGTAAACTTAAACACAGCATGTGACTCCATCCTAAACATTCTATAGCTTTCACCTAGAGTAGCAATAGTTTCCCGAACCCATTGCCATCCATCAAAATAATTAAATCTATTACCTTGTTTCATTAAGTACTTCATGTGATATACAATTGTTAATGCAACTGTTCCATAAATCTTTCGATAGAATTTCGCACGTTTCCTTCTCTTTACAATTCGTGCTACTACTCTACTTTCGTTAGAAGCCATCTGTACGACAACATCAAAACACATAAGTATAAACTACAATATTGTTACAAACACATCAATATAACACAATAACATCTAAATAAATATAAAAATATTAACAGCAAACTCTTCCAAATATAAATTCAATTACATATAAAAACAAATAATACAAATATAAAAGGATAATTGTCTGAAGTTCCACATGTCAATAAAAATATCAAATCTAATTCTAACTTATCTAATTAGAGTTTTTGGCTAAATTATAATTATATAGAATCCAGTCTAGCTTGTCATTTCTATTAGGAAAAAACATAAGAATAATTCCCATTTGTTCAGATGTAAACAAGTTCACTGCCCAACTGAATTGATCTCGGCTCAATGCTCCCTCATCTTTTAAAGATTTCAATACTTGAATGCATTCTGGAATAGAGTATTGTCCCGTGATTTGAGATGACGTTGATATTTTGGTAGCTTCAATTGCATTATGACTTTCTGTTGCATCAGCTATTTGTTCTAATGATAGTTTCACACTTACTGCAGTTCCAATCTTTGTCTTACCCTTTGACATCTTCTTTCTCATTTCTTTTGGAAACATTCTTTTCCTTTTAAGTTGAGAGTTTGTCAGAGGACTAAAATCTTCATCAATATTGAAGTTTTCATTGTTTGATTCAACTCAATCTTCTACTGTGATTGGATTTGAACTTTTAGAATTTCTAGCACTATCTTCAGCTGGTATATTCATTGCCGGTGTCCATGCATGCTCACTTGTTGCGACTGTATTCCCAAATATGTACTTCAATTCATCATGATATTCTAATCTGTGATAACGAAATTTGGCATATCCTTTATTCTCCTGCACAAACAATAAAGATAAATTGACATTCAGACAAACTTGTTCTTTTAAATCATTTTCAATAGTTAAAAATTTAAAAATTAAAATACTTACTCTTATTTTGGCCTCTCACCATATCGCATTAGCTTCAATGGTTCCAGTAGTATGATTTCATCCCAATCCCGTTTCTTTGCCCTTTAATTGTTTCCATAAAGCCCAATCACCCCTGAGATTATCCATTCTATTCTTTAATTACTTTTGGGTATATTTTTTTTAGCGTTCATATTGAAATTGTCTACCACAACTTTCCATCTCTTATTTCAAAATGATATTCCTAGTTTTCCACTATCACGAATCCCATCCACACAAGCTTGAAACAGGAATTTGGCAGTGATGGAATCCCACTTTTGCATTAAGTTTTTGTTGTTCTGGAATTTCAGATCTAAGTTGAGACATTTTTAAAGAAAAATATAAAACCCATCAAAACATGGATAATTGTAACAAAGATTCCAAGATCTTTTTTCAGTAAACAAAACATGGAATGCACCATATATATTTCAAGACAAGAAAGGCAAGAAGAAGAAGATGGTCTTTCAATCTTTTATATGCTGACAGTGCAAAAAAAACCTCTTGAATGAGAAAAGAAAGCTTTTTGTATATATCTTGTGTAGAAATTGATCTTGTTGCATCAAATTGTATATGAATCTAATTATACAGCTATACCATGTTGTATGCTACTTGACATATATTGTAGATTTCTTTTGTTCATGATCTTCTTCCTCTCCATCTTACAAAGCAGTTCTATGTCTAGGATAGTTGTGAAGAAGATTTTACTTCTAATCATCTCTAAAAGCATAGATTAGTGAAAGTAAAACAAATAAAAACTTGAGAAGAACAACATAACTCCAATTTAACTCAATCAAAATCTTTCATTTGAAACAAGTCATACATGAATCCATTTCTAGATTAACTCTTTCATAAGCGAGACTGCTTCTGGAACAAGTTATTGTCAGCCACATGAATCTATTTTTCTGATTGAACTTTTTCATAAGACACGGTTGTTAAATTATATGATATCATATAATGTCGCATAACCTCTTCCAAGGCTTTCTAGCCACGAGTCTAAGAAACATAGGTACAAAAAAAGTTAAAACAAATAATAACAAAAAAAAATAACAAAAGTAAAAACAGAACAGGACTTTCCTATTACTCAACATTCTCTAGCTACGTTTTGGTTGGTTCGGTGGCAGAAGAATAGAAGAAATTATGAGGGTGCGAAAAACTTCTTGATGCCTTTTGTGGATTTTTTTCCCCCTCATGAATTGTTAGTGCTTTTGATCCAATTCAAAGCCCTCTGAATCTTTTGCAGGTGCTGTAGATTTCATGCATTCTCTAGCGTTGTAGACCGATAGCTAAGCACCTCCTTGGTGCTTTCGCCTTGAACTTCTTTTTTCACGAATAAAATTTTCCTTCTCAATTAAAAAAACTACATATGGTAAGGCAACACACGTCTTATTGCAATTTTGTAAAATTCTCCCTTCAATTTAATTAGAATTCTCTGGTCATAAACACTCTTGAAGTGCTTCTCTATTTTATCCACCTTGCCTTAATGTGATCATTTTTCTCAAACCCTCTTTCACTGTAAATGCCCTAATTTCAAATATACCAATAGCATTCAATCAAGTGAGCTCAAATGCATTTATTTCTACCATGTCTAGATTGTCATTGTAATTTTCCAGCATATGTGACTTTAAATAGTATGATTGCAAATATATGTGATCATTGATTAGGGCAGTTTCAGTTGAAGGAGTTTATATTGATTGATCATTTGGCTTTTTGAGATTATAATGTAATTAGAATAACAAAAGCCCAAATTCATATTTTCAACAGATCAATTAATATCCAAATAAACAAAAACAAAAAGCTCATCAACAAATGCAAGATTTTCCTCACAGAGATTAAGCGACAGTTGAGTTTGACAACTATTTGACAAAATAGCCCATGCCACATTCTTCCCGGTGCTCGATGGTAATGGCCCTCATGAATACAACCCATTTTAATTTTTCTCATAAATACAACCTATTAAAGTTTTCCTTTCAGTAAACTACTGGTTCTAGAAATAGAATGATTCAAGGCCAATCAATGAATATACAAAGTAGGTGATTACAAGATCTAGAGAGAGAGAGAGAGTATCTTGTTCGATTCAAACAAATTCCTTCACTCGGAAACACGATTACAAGATCTAGAGAGAAAGAGAGAGGGAGGGATTAGATTTGATGCTTAAGCACAATAGAGACAAAATTGAAACCCCCCAAAATTTCTTTCCTCCACACCAATGAAAGGGTGGCAAGATTGATTTGCTGAAAAATCTTTCTGTCGATTTCCCCAAAATTGAAGAGAGAGAGAGAGAGAGAGAGAGAGAGAGAGAGAGTTACCTCATAAACCAAGATAAAGATCGAAGGAGGGGGACGAGTTCTCTCTGTGTTCTTCACAAGAGCGAGCGAGCGAGAGAGAGAGATCAAAGGAGAGGGATGATTTCTCTTTGTGTTCCTCACGAGAACGAGGGAGTGAGCGAGAAAGGGGGGGAGGTAGAACCCAGCAGTGTGAGGAACGAGTGTTAGGGTTTTGAAATGGGTACGAAGGGAATGAAAAAATAATTTTATCGTAAAAGTTAAAAATAAGAGAAGTAAAAGCTCCTTTTTTGAGTTTGTGATAAAGTTCTTTTTTTTTTTCATTTTTCTTCAATAAAAAAAACTCTTATTTTTTTATGAGTTTATTTTGAAAATTGTTTGGTGGATCTTTTCCTTAAAAGGAGAAGAGAAGTTAAAAAAAAACTCCATTAAACATATACTTAAAAGCAAAGTTGGTAGAAGAGGGTTTTTCACATACAGAGTTTTATATAATCCTGAAGAGATTTTTTTTTTCTTTTTTATCGTTAGCATCCAGAGTTATATTTTAATTAATTCAGTTCAAATCATAATTCGACTAGTCCTAAAAGATTCGAACTAAGAAAAGAGTCAACCAATAACCCATGTAATTTTGGGTGGATTTTATGAATACTAGAGGTCATTAATAAAAAAATTCTATTGGAGAATTTAATTAAAAGTGTATATAGAAATAATATTTTATGAGTATGAGGGGGTCATTAATAAAAGAAATTCTATTGAAGAATTTAAAAATATGTATAGAAATAACATTTTATGAGTACTATCATTAATTAAAAAAATTTTATTGAAGAATTTAAAAGTGTATATAGCAATAACATTTTTTTTATAACTAGCACGTACTTGGAGTTATGTTGTGATTTTTTGATTTATATATTATTAGATTTAATTTAAATGAAGTTTTTTTTAATATAAATTTTTTATTTTTAAATTTTTAAATTGAGGTTTAACCGAGAGATCTACGTTGGCATAGATAAATAGCTTTGAACGTGTCGTACGAAGGAACACGGGTTAAATTAGAGAAGGGAAGAGCAGAGGAACTTGCTAAAAAATAAAGCAAAATATTAATGTATTTGGGGAACGGCAAAGTTCTGCAAACCACATACGCTTTTATGTGAAAAAAATAACCCATCTGGCGGCGGCGTGGTACAAGGCGAGAGAGGGAGAGACCTGTTGGGACGCAGGACGAGGCTTGGGTCCAGATTGAAGTGGGTGCACAAGGCTTATACATCCGTTGAAGACAAGGAACTAAAATCATTAAGTGAACCAAGCGCACGCCCTTCGCGAGAGAGAGAGAGGGATGGGGAGAAAGGGTGGAGGCTCAGGCTTCGATCGGAGCATGTTGCTCCGCCGTCTTCAGTCGTGTAAGAAGCAACACAAAACCTTCAATTCAGCAGAAGATGCGGCGGAGTTTCTCCGAGACAAATACCCTGACTACCGAAGACTCAAGCAACAGCCTTTCACCAAAATGGTCCATTCTGCCCTAATTTCTCAACAGCGCTTCACCGACGACGACGACGACGACGACGACGACGACGGTGTCGGCTTTGCAACTCCCTCTCGAAAAAGGATTAAGAAATCCGACAATTCAAGCGACTCGCTATTGTTGCGCAAAGAAGCTGAATACCTTCGGAGTAAGAGGATTAAGAAGTCCGATAATTCAACATCCTCAACTTCATCTTCTTCTTCAGCTGAATCGGAAGACGATGGTGCAGTTTCGGTTTCAGAAGATGCAATTTATGGAGAGAGAGTCGAGCCTGAGTTTGATTTGATGAAGACTATGCTTCGTTCTAGTTATGTTCAATCTTCTTCTGCAAAGAAGAAGGAGAAGGAGAATCACCCGAAGCAGGAGGAGGACAGAATTTTGGAATTGGAAGATGGGAAAAAGTTGATTTTGATGGAATCGAATGGGGTTCAACAAAGGAAAAAGTCCAATTCCAATGCATCGGATGACAAAAGGAAGAGCTCAAGTGATGTCGAAATTAAGAAAGACAAGGGGCCAATGTTCAAGGACTTTGGAGGAATGAGAGGGATTTTGGAGGAGTTGAAAGAGGAGGTGCTTTTCCCTCTTTTTCATCCTCAGTTGCCTAGGAAGCTCGGCGTGGCGCCTATCTCTGGCATTTTGCTGCACGGACCTCCCGGCTGTGGAAAGACCACATTGGCTCGTGCCATTGCTAATGAAACTGGTCTTCCTTTCTACATGATCTCCGCCACAGAGATGGTCTCCGGTGTCTCCGGTATGTGCTCATAAAATTGCCTGCATGGCTTTTTTATATGGATTTCAGGATTTATATTAATAGAAAACCCAAAAATTTAGGTGATTCTTGTTTGTTCAACAAATGCTAGTTACATGTTACAGAGCACGTGAATCTAGTGATATAAAACCTGGTATAATTGTAACCTAGAAGGCACTTTTATGTTCAGTGCTCTCTGTCCTGTTCTTAAAGGTTTTTGTGCCACATAATAGAACTCCCCCAACAGAACTGCAGTTCCAAAGAGTACATTGCAAGTGTATCATCTCGTTTGTTCTTTTGACGAAGTGAGCAAGCAAAATGTCTACTAGAAGTTGGACCCAGATGCATAATAACTGAGTCAAAGTTCAGTTCCTCATCTAGCCATTTAGGTTTTTATCTATGCAATTTTCATGCAGTGAATTTTCTTGCTTCTATAAGGTATTTATTTATTTATTTATGTTTATTAATTATCTATTGTTTGATGCTTTAAGGCCTACCTGGCTTATGCTATTTCTGGGTTTCTTGTATGGAGGGGATTGAGGGGAGGGTATATAGTCTCCTCATAACTTGTTATTAAAGCTCCTTATGTTTGAGCATCTATCTACTTGTGAAGCTTTAGTGTATCATTTTTTGAACTGCCAAGTACTTCAGGTGCATCGGAAGAGAATATCCGGGAGCTTTTCTCAAAAGCATACAGGACTGCACCAGCTATTGTTTTCATTGATGAGATTGATGCAATTGGCTCAAAAAGAGAAAATCTTCAAAGGGAGATGGAGCGACGAATTGTGACACAATTGATGACCTGCATGGATGAATCACACAAGCTATTTGCATCATCCAATGAAGATACAAATTCAGATGGACCTGGTAATAAATCAGGCTATGTTCTTGTTATTGGAGCTACCAATAGGCCTGATGCAGTGGATGCTGCACTAAGGAGGAATGGCAGATTTGATCGTGAGATTTATTTAGGTGTACCAGATGAAAATGCAAGAAGGGAAATTTTTTCTGTACTCACACAAAATCTTCATGTCGAAGGTGCTTTTGATCATGCCAAAATAGCAAGGTCTACTCCTGGATATGTCGGAGCTGATTTAGCAGCTCTGGCTAACAAGGCTGGTAATGTTGCCATAAGGAGAATTATACAGGGAAGAAAGTCGGGGTTGACCATAGGATTCTTGGATACAGAACATGCTGATGAGTGGTTGAGACGGCCACTATTACCCGAAGAAATGGAGGGTATCAGCATCACAATGGCTGATTTTGAGGTAATCTTGTAGGAATATAATTGTTATTCCTTTAAAGTTTCAAGAACTTGGTTTTGTTGTTTACATTATGCTGTACATTATGCTGTACATTATGCCTATGAGTGGTTGAGATGGTGATATGGTCTGAGCTTAGCTTGGCTTTTCCTGATTGTTGTCTAGCTAAACATCTCTTGTGGAGTTTATGTGCTACACTTATCTCTATTTTTCTTTATAAATATATATTTTTTTCTGTTTTCTATGCACTGTGTATATTAATTATACTAAAGATAAGCCTGTGGCATTTGGAGTTGGCACATTCCCCACAAGTACCAGATATTGGATTCTTGGTAAATATGCTTAGAAGAAGAAGCATGAGGTAGGAGCAGGATGATTAGAAGGAGACAAGGAAAAAGATTGACTGATGTTAGGCTTTCAGAGTCTACCTTTGCCAAAAAATAAACATCTCATCGTCCATGTCTTTTGCTCTCCTCACATTAGTGGCCTTTCATTGCTTGTTCTTGCCTCTATGTAGTTCACAATTCATGGCCCAGCTTTGATTTGGAATAGCAAAAAGTAGTGGTCACCATTAGAACACCCTTGCAGAAAAAAGGCCTCTCTACATTTTCTTTTTCCTAGCACATGCAGTTTTTGTGTTTCTTAATACGATTATGAAGTTGATTTTTAATTTACTTAAAAATGTTTTATTAGAACACGTTTTATCTAATGAAATTTGGGCTGATTAGATTGTCCCTGTATGTACTTGTTCAAGTTTTGGAACCTTTAAGTCTTCATGACTCAATATACGTTCTAGATGAATTCTACTTCTGGACATATCCCTTTTCTCTGACAGCTGTATAAGTTACACAGTAGCCAATCTACCCTATTTAATGTAGCATATACTTGATTTGAAGCTTGTTTGACGTAAATGATTTGTGCTTTTGGAATATATTATTGGTCTCCTGTGGATGTTGTGGCCAATATTTGCCTTGAACATGATTTGTGGACCAATTTTGACTGGCCCTATGATTGTGGTTCTGATCTGTGGCCGTGCTTAAGTTTCTTAGATATGCTTGTTCAAGCAAATGTTAAAGCATCGTTTTTCTTAGGCGCTCATGTACATGATTTGTCTCTGTTTTCCAGATGTCTTGTCTATTTGAGAATTACATTGTTAATCTGTGGTGCAGTGTCATGGTTTAAGATAGATGTCTTCCTGTTGTTGGTTTGTCTTATGATCATCTTTGTGAGTTTAACACTTCATACTTATTCTGGTTCTCACCTTTGATTACTTTTCTCTTCAGTGATTTCTATTTTCCTGCAACTCAAAATTAAAAACTATCAAATGCTATTTTGATTATTATGTTATTCTCAGAACTAGTATTTCCTACCTTCCCCATGTAACTAAAATAAGAGTAGGATTTTTCTGCTGCCACTTTAGCCAATTGTTGCAATAATATTCAAATAGGTAATATCTGCTACCGCTTTGGTTTAATAACTGCACCATTCATATTTCACATGCTTCTGCAGGAAGCAGCCAAGATGGTTCAACCCTCTGCAAGAAGAGAAGGCTTCTCTACCATTCCAAATGTAACATGGGATGATGTTGGGGGCCTTGATTTGCTTAGGCAGGAGTTTAGTGATTATATCATTAGACGCATAAAATCTCCTGAAGATTATGAGGTATGCATAATGTGAAGGATGCGTATATCTCATTCTCCCTCTAGTCTTGTTTGCTGTACATGAAGGATTGACTTTCTTGTTCCACGTTCTGGACAGTACTCCTGTGTTTACTATGGAAGAATTCCTTCTCAATGTGAAATATTATCACTTGAATGATGGAATATGTTTGTCAAGAATGGATGCGGTTGAGATCTGATAATTTCTTAAAAGGCCCATGTAAACTACCTTTGTTATTGAAACCTGGGAATGCTCCCTGGCTGATGATATCTGTATATAAATGGAAAATCGTTATTTCGAAAGATTGGCCTTACACTGAAGCTGTTGTTTCTGCTCTATTTCTGAACATAATAATAGTGCTAGAGCATTAAAATTAGGTAGCGAGTTCTTTAACTATTATTAATATAACGACTTGATCATCAGAACAGGTACATAGAATTACAGGATAATTAAGTGTGTTGCACTTTTTCAACGTCAAATTGTCAAATTTAGGATTAAAGTAGTAGGAGGTAGCCTCTGATGTTGCTTATCTATTTCAGGAATATGGAGTGGATCTGCAGACAGGATTCTTGTTGTATGGGCCTCCAGGCTGTGGTAAAACCCTTATTGCCAAGGCTGTGGCTCATGAGGCAGGGGCTAATTTCATTTACATTAAGGTCTGTCATGATTGTTCTCCCTTCCCCCAAGATTGATGTTTCCTGGATATTAAGAAAGCTTCTGCTATTGAATTTATTCCTTTTATTTGTTATAATCGTTCTTTCCCGTTGTTTCTTTGAATTCACTGTTTGCTGTATTCTTTGCTTCCTTAATATGCTATTGCATATTATATAGGGTCCTGAACTTCTGAACAAATATGTTGGTGAAAGTGAGTTGGCGGTTCGAACTGTATTTACACGGGCAAGGATATGTGCTCCATGCATACTTTTTTTTGATGAGGTATGCAATTTCTATTGTGCTGTTTGTCATTAGTATTACTCTGTTACGATTTTATTACAATATTACAGTATTACCTGGCAGCATTATTATGTTTGAAATTCACTTGATATTAGAGAGCAGTCTTAATTGGGAAGAACCTATATCTGTATAAATTACTTGGTTAATAGTAGTGTTTTATATTCTAAAGATCAAACTTTCTAAGTAGTTCAAGAACAGTTTCCAATTAGGTCCTTTCTTCTTTCTGATGAGGTATGCAGCTATTGGACCACCTTTAGTGTTTTCAGTTTGTAAGCTTTTTACTGTTGTGATTTCAGCCATAATTTGACACCTAAGTGTTTATTCCAGTAGACTAATTGCTTTACTGCTTACGTACATTGAAGTTACTAAATCTAGGTGATATTTTGCTAATCAAAGCTTCATTTGGGTTTTCTCTTATTCCATCAAAAAATAATAATAAATAAATAAATAAATAAAGAGAAGAAAAGAAAAGAAAAAACCCCTTCATGTATGTTTCACAAATCAGTTTAACATACACTTTATGACATGCAGTGTTAAGAAAGTACAAATGCACTGAGAAGTATTAGGGACTCAGATTTATAGTATAATTCCAGAATATTCTCCATAAGTTCCATACAGTTTTGGCCCTAAACCACCAATGTCTTTTACAGCAATTAGGCTAAAATTTTGAATAAGTATTATGAGCAGTTGGAATATTTGGGCAGATTTGTTATTTTAGTTAAAAAAATGTTCCTAATCCCATATTCTGAATTTGGGGTATGGATCACATACCTTTATCATATAAAATTTTTAAGCAATTAATGATACCATTTAAGTGCATATATCTTTGCAAAATTTACACTCTTGTTTTGGATATCGGATTTTTTCCCCTTACTCTCTTTGTTTTTTTTTTATATGTATATATATATATTTATTTTGTATCTTATATAAATGATGAATGTATTATCGATAAAGAAGATAGAACGAACTACAAAAGACAAAACAAGGCATTGTCCTAAGAGAGAGACAATAAAATGAAAGAAGGAAAAGGTTAGCAAAATGCACATGCAACCCAATGGCACCATTTTGAACATCCTGCTATTAAAAAGAAATTTGAATGATGACATAAATGATACTTTCAATTTTTTTTTTTTTTTTTTGTTTCTTATTTTTGAGATTTTGTAATTGTGAGGAACACATGCACACAGCAATTTGTTTTATGTCCAAGTTCAACCTTATATTTTACATATTTCAGTATTAGAAAAGCCATACAATTTGCTCTTATATGATAAGTGGCATATGCAGCGATCATTTAAGTGGGAAACTTTACTGAAATGTACAGGGTAAAGATTGGTGTGGTTGAAGATTTCTTTTCTATTTAAGAAAGATAAACACAAGTTCCTGTTTTGGTAACGCTTTTGGGAGAAAAAGTACTACTAGAAAGAGGTTTTGGATTTACTCAGTTAAATAAATGAGTTATGGACTGGAAAATCATTTATTGAAGTTGTGTAAATGGAATGCGACTTTTACCCTTGAAAGACTTTTTGCATAAAGTAGGTTTTTTTTTTGGGGGGGGGGAAGGGGGAGGCTTTTGGAGAAGTATTCCTGAATTGGGCCAGAGATAACACATGGCAAATGAATCACAAAGTGATAGGGAAGGTAGAGTGACATTATGCTTAGGCTGGAATTGAACCTTCACCTTTGTTCCTTTGGATGCTTATTAACCTTGAGATTAGAGCTGGGGATGGGAAGGTATTCACAGCCTCATCTTTGATCAGATTGGAGCAACCATATGGTTTGAGTGGAAGTGGGACACCATTAAATTTCCATTACTTGATATCTGATAATCAAATGGGATGTTAATGCACTCATTAGACTGCAAAGATGTCATTAGTCCTTTGTTTCATGAAGGTGGATGGTTTTTCCTCTTAAGTTTCAATTAATTTACCCTTACTTTTTAACATAAACTCTTTCTTAATCAAATATAAATCTATACCTTACATAAAAGCCCCAGTTGACAACATTTGTTTCAATTTTCGTTTCCCAGGGTGAAACTCATTCGTGGAGTTGCTATGGAAGATTTCATCATGAGTAGTGAAAACTGTAGATCTAATTGTTAATCATCGATTTCCTAGAGTTGCCATGTATTCTGTTTATAATCTGATTCTAATTGAGAGAAAATCAGGAAATAACTGCAGGCAAAAGGAAGGTGAAATTAGTTGATTACTAGCATGATGAGATGATCTGCTCTCAAGCTTTGTGATGGTTGCCCGCTGCAGTGATTCTTTTCATTTTGGAGTAACAGCATGAAAGTGTGCAAAAATGTTCAGAGCACTCATTAGTGAGGTTAAAATGATAAAGCTAGGTAATGATTGGGCAGTCACTATTGACCTTCGATTCGGGAGAACAAGAGATTGAGAATGGACCTCACTCTACTCATGTCTACATAAAGAGTAGAAAACTGCTTTTCGTTAAAGTAAAACTGTGTCTAATTTGTTTTGGGAGCTATTGTCCCTTAATTGGCTCCACATCAAGCATTCAAGCTTGTAAAAATGTCAGGAGTATAATATCATTTATTTTCATAAAATTTTTGTAATCTAATTTTTACAAAAGTTAAAATTTTGGAATAACTTGTTTGTCAGTGTGGTAGTAGAACCATTTTGCGATTCTTTCAATTCTTCTTGACCTATTATATGCAGCATGGATTAGCCACTTGAGATTACAAATAATATAAACAAAAAAATTCATGTTTTAATGCTAAATATTTCTTGAAAAATTAAAACTGAAATATTTTTTTAAATATATTTCAAATGCTGTCCTATTCAATGTCTTGCTTGTTATTTGCAAACCACAATGCCGTCCTATGTAATGCCTTGCTTATTATTTGCAAACCACAAGACCAAAATTATTTATTTTGGTGACATCTCATCGTAATTAATGATGTAAAGACGAGAAAGATTTGTTCAAAGGATATGAATACGCACAAGAGGGAAATTGAAAAAAAAAAAAAAAGAAATTGTTGTAGGTTCTTGATTTTATTGCTTAAGACTCCTAAAAGAAAGGAACTACGTTGGAATGATTGCAGAAAAATAGATATCAAATGCGCAGCTATGGGCTTATAGGTTGAGAGTTAAGGATCCAAGCAGCAGAAATGACATAAATATTACTCCTACTGTTATTTCATATCTTTATAGAATTTATAATGTTATCTGTAATTGGATATGTACAATACAAGAAAAAAAGGTTTTTTCTTGTACATTCTAACAGCTGGAAAATTTTAGTGGTTAGAATGATGAATTTTTCTGTGTTTATGCCAATAATATATGATACCATGATTAGACCTTATTGAGTAAAAATGTGAAACATTGTTAAGCATGTGATAACACAAATATGCAAATATTCTGTTGATAATATCAATATGCATATGCATATTATTATAAAATTACTGAAATTCTCAGCCTAGTTAGAGAAAGATAATGCTAGGCAATTCAAAACAAAGTGTCCCGTGCAAAGTGCAGGTGTGTGGGGGTTGAATCCGCTGTTATACATTCATACACTTGTACACAAAGTTTTACTGATCTTGCAAGATGGACTTATAATTTACCATCATTAATGTGAAATTCTGAGCTATGAAATTTATTGTAATTTTGTATAAGACGTTTTGTAATGTTTTGACTTATTCCCTTCTAGTATGTCAACAATTTACGGAGCACTGGGAGTGATATCTTATCCTTGATTATTATGCCTTTTTATAAATGATTATCATGTGCTAATGGTTTGTTATGTAATTCCACTACATTCTTCTTTATCTGTACACTTTAGTTTAAACTACTCTAGTTTGCTATTTCGGAAGTTTTTACCTTTGTGACAATATCCAAATTTGTTATGTTGTATTTCGACTTTTTTTTTTTTGGACCCGGTTTTCTTGTAATCACTTGATCTCTTTCTTTGCTTGTTTATCTATTTATTATCCACCAACTTTCACTTAGTAAATGGAGAACATCAAGAAATAGACAAAAACTCTTGTACCATCCAGTAATAGAAGTAGATAGTTGTAAATGAACAACATTCGTATGTAACATTATGCACAAATGCCAGATTTTGAAGTTTTAAATTTCCAAAAAAAAATTTCTATGGTCAATGTAGTCTATAATTCTATGTTTCATTTTTATTAGCCATGAGCACAATGGAAATATTGAAAAATTTTGGGTGGACAGCATGATAAAAAAAGCTGTTGGCAGTGGTTGATTATGAGGCACTTGGGCATACATCTCTAAGGTTTAATGGTGAGAAGTAAGGCTATGGGAAATGGGTGATACTGGCTGGTGTTGCCTTTGTTTGGGCACATATTGTGCTGGTGCAATATAGGGAGGGGGCTGCTAATGGCAATGACAAAAGAGTGATGATATAGAAAATAGAATCTATACTCCTGTAGATTTATTAAAATAAAAAAATAAAAAAAAAAACTTTTCCTAGTATATTTGAGCAAAGAATTTAAAATTTAAAAGCCTACTTATAGTCGTATGGCTAATCACATTAATGGATTGCATCTTTGAAATCCAACTTTTACTTGTTAGTCCAGCTTTTACTTTTTAATCCAGCTATCCTTCCATATCCAATAAGTCAATGCAATGTAAATAAGTCTAATTTTTTGAGCTTTTTCTTCTGGTTAGTTTACTCCGTCACTATTATTATTTTTCTGACATATGCAGAGTTTTATTCCACTTTCTTGGCAGAGTAACATTTTAGAGTACCATCCATTGAATCTTGTTGCAGGAAAATGAATGTTTGTTCATTTTTGCAGGTAGATGCATTAACCACAAGACGTGGAGGTGAAGGTGGAGGTGGACGGGTGGTTGATAGTCTGCTGAATCAGGTTAAAAAACTGCTTCAACAACCACTGATTCTGTCCAAAGTGGCTATAAATGCTCTTAAAGACTTAGTGTTTAAGTTTTCAGGAATTTAATCTCGTTGCTTAATATTGCAGCTGCTGTTGGAGCTAGATGGTCCGGAGCAGCAGCGTGGGGTGTTTGTGATTGGTGCCACAAATAGGTACAACACATTATTGTTATTAGTGATTTTTGTGTTGTTGATAAGTCCAAGAGATACTAATAATTCATTATTGCATAACAGTAAAGGGATAGTGGACAGAAGTTTGTCCAATTTTATGACCCAAAATTATCCGTGGGCTTCCATTAAAATTTTGCATGTTTTTATTTGCCTCAGCCAATAGGCCCACACTGAACCACCATTGTGTGAGTAATCTCTCTCTCTCAAACCTTTCTCAACTGCATTTTTGTACCAGAATCTCACATATTTTCAACCGTCTTCTCTTCTCTTCTCCTTAATTACCCTATCCTAAACTGTTTATGGATCTTATTTTATCGTGTGATCCATTGCTATTTTTATTATCGGGCAACTAAAAGTAAGGGCAAAGGAGGAGGGACTGAGGGAAACTGAAAGAAGCTTGGGGTTGATAAAGTGATTATACAAAGGGAATCTATAGTCATCCTAGAATCAAGTTGAATTCCATAGATTTATTGTTAATGTAGCTCTACCAGTTTCAGATCAGAGTCATTTTTTGTTTTAAATTGTACAGTCATAGTTTAAGCTAAGAGGCATATAAAGCAAATTCTTTTGTTTACAATGCTTTCAGCTTTAGTAATTGTTGCTAGTGATTGTGCTATACAAACTAATTGGATAACCAACAATAATGTTTCTAAAGATATCTTTGCAAAATGATCTGCGTGTAGCACTGAGATTGTTTAAAATTAAATGAGCTGAACCTTGTGCTTGAACAAACTTGAGATTGAGTAGCTTAGATGGTGTTTGACCAAGATTATAAGTTCTTTAGAACATCTTATAAGATGTTTGACAGATTATAAGCTTTGGTAATTTTTTTTCCCCTAAAATAGATTATAAGTTCTAAAAGTGAGATCTTTTGAGCCTTTAAAAAGGTAGATCCACTCCATTTTATTATTATTATTATTATTATTATTATTATTATTATTTTTAATGTAACTTATGAGCTGTTTTATTTTGACCAATGAACTAATTAAATTGCTTTCATTAGTATTTCATTATTGCACCTTTACCCTTTTTATGTTGATAAATACTTATTTACATGATATTACAACAACTTAAAATCTCACAAAATATCTTATAACGTCTTTTTTATTTTTGGTGGGAATACTTTAACTACTTATTTTGGAAATAAGATATAGAATCTCAAACTCCAAAATAAGGTTACGAAATGGGCCCTTAATTTGTTTGTATAATTGTAACTGTTTTAGCAACGAATACCAAATTAAAAGTTTACTGTTAACTCGTGTTGTATTTGCAATCTAACTCTTATCTTTTGTTTTTACTTGGTTAATAAAAAATCTTAATATAATCAAGTCTAAACGAGTGAGTTTGCCTAAATGAAAGAGTTTGCTCTCATGAGCCTAAACAAGTTCATGTGTGAAGTGTTGAATGTTGAGGGTGGGGAAAAGGGTAAAATCAAGAAAAGATGAGAAGAGAATGCAAAACCTAATGAAGAGAAGAAAAAGTAAAAATTAATAATGGAACAATGAACTTTTCTTTTCTTTGTTTTTGCTTCCTCAAAGGCCAAGCCCAGACGCTCTCCTCACTCCTTTAGAGTACTTGGGTGTCTAAGTTTGTTTGACACAACGTGTTAAGATGGAGATTGCGTCGGCATTAGATCCAAATTCATCCAACATTATGGATATTGTCAGACCCTGATTTGGTAAATATATAAACTCTTTTAGTGGTGGTTCTCGATTGGCAACACCTCTACTAGATACTCTTTTCTAGTCACATCTTGGAGCCTTGGGCAACGACTTAGTTGAGAGTTATACGATCTTATGTTTATTTGTTTGAGAATGTATCTCTTACATCAATTGACATTTGGCCAGAACGTATCTGTTTGCTCATGCATTGTTACTATAAATGTTGATACTCATAACTTCTTAATCAGCTGAATGTGAGATAATGCATTGTCTGAGATCAAAGGACTATATACACTGTTATGATCGGAATGAGGAATAATTTTGATATCACGTTCAACATCTGAATGCCCACATATCACCTAACGTGTGACTAATTAGACCATTCGCATTAGTAACTCTCTTTACTGAACTTGGTATCGATAAGTGACGATCTTTTGGAATTATGGTGCCATGGCATAATTCATATGATCGTGAACGATTTTAAATAATTTGGATTAGAGTGGTTCATCACTCATATTCTCAAATAATTAAGAATGAAGTACCCTCCAAAATACTAGACACACTACAATTCTAGTTGAAATAAACACATTTTAATCAAAAGAGGATTTTATTGATGCCACTGGTGATTGCATAAACATAATTTTATATGGCTCTAGGGTACACAATTAACAATTTCCCACTTGAATTACAACCCTTCTCTATAATACTATAGGCCCATCTTATTAAGATGTTTTTCTAGTTGTTGCTGAGTCACTGGTTTTGGAAATGGATGAGTTATGTTAACCACGAAGGCTAGTTTTTGCATGGTGATATTGCCGTGTCCAATTATTTTGCGAATAACATGGCATTATCTCGGTGTTTGGATATCTATCAATTATTTTGTGAATAACATGGTATTCTCTCTGTGTTTGGATATCAATGAGACCTTCCTTTGCTTTTGCAATTGTTCCATCATTGTCGCAGTATAGAGACGATGGTGACTCAATGGAGGGAGCTGCTTCAAGTTTAGAAACGAACTCGTAATCCAAACAGTTTCATTTGCAGTATTAGATGCCACAACGTACTCAGCTTTTGTAATGCAATTGGCTATGGTTGTCAATTTGGAACTTTTCCAAGTGACCGTTCCTTGATTACAAGTGAATACATATCCGGTGATAGACTTTCTATTATTAATATATGACTGGAAGCATTGAAGCTTTCCAGTACTAACTCACCTTCTCAGTAGACTAATACAATATGCTAATTCATTTGCCAGTACTTAAAGGTTGCGAGTATTTAAAGGATATTCTTACTGCCATCCCTTGTTCTCGTCCAAGATTAGATTGGAATCTATTGGTTATGCTTATAACATAGACAATGTTAGGCTTAATACATAATAATACATACATTAGACTTCTTATTGCGGAAGCATAAGGAATATTGGCCATTTTATTTCTCTTCAGGTGTATTGGGAGACATGTCCTTTGAGAGGTGAATGCCATACCTAATTGATAATAGTCCTTTGTTGGAATTTTCCATGTGGAACTTTTCAACATTTTTTCCAAGTGTAACTTATAGGAAAGACCTATTAACCTTTTCACTGTATCTCTATAGGTGCGAATTCCAAGTATGTAGGTTACTTCTAGGTTTTTCATAGAGAAGGTGCTTGATATACAGATCTTTATAGAACTAATCATAGCAACATTATTTCCTATTAGCAGAACATCCACGTAGAAGACCAAGTGAGTCTTCTTGTATACGCATGTTTCATCGTTGTTTTTGATAAATCCATCACTTTATGACTTCATCAAAACAATGAAAGATTCATGGAATATTGAATTCCTAGCACTTGATCAAGGTGTTTGGCATTGTAGCATAAAAATTGGAATTGCCAAACTAAGTGCACATTACTCTTTTTCCCATAACTTCACTACTCCAAATTGAGTAAGGTTTTCTCCTGTGAAAACTAGTCTTCTAAATCTTTCTTAAACATATCTCATGAGCTTATTCATTGAGAATTGACTTTACAGTAAATTTTTAGAGTCCCCTGCAGTCCATACTTATGATGCTTCTAAGCTTCTTTTCTAATGTTTTCTCCATGCAATGTTATACATGTTTAAATGCAAGTTCCCATAACTTTAATAACAAGGTGTTAAATGCTTTAAACTCTTATGTATAAGTTATATTTCATATTGATTTGATGAAATACCCTTACATGATTAAGGGAAGAGAAAGCTATGAATTCATATATTATGAACTTGTCTTGCAAGCATTATATTTTGTTTTTGCTTATACACTTTGCAATTCTCTCGTGCTATGTTATACATGCCTAAATCCCCAGGTTGCTAAAATGACCACCATTCGTGGCATTCTTGCCTTAGCTGCAATCAAAGTATGCCCTAAGAGAATAGCACATCTCAAGAGACCCGCATATCTTTATGAAGGGATTCATAAGTTATGTTCAAATGATGAATATGAGCTTTTAGGATCAGGGAAACAAGTTGTCAATCTTTATCTAAAAGAATATGAGCATGGTTCAAGCATGTCTTAGAAGACTAATGAATTTCTGATGATTGATGTAAATTTCCATGGACTTCTAAAGGTTCAAATGTACCTATTATTACTATGACCCAATAAAAGAGCATCGTTGTGCAAGCAATGTCAACTTTGAGCTAGGCATGAAATCCTACATCCATGCTATGCTGTGATAGGTGACATGCTGCCTTTTTTTTGTGTCGAACAAAAATGTTTTCCTTATCTTAGTGAATCTGGCATGGTAAAAATTTATCTTTTGTGTTTTCTTCCATACTTTTGTCATTTAATAGCTATTGTCACTACAGTTCAAATAGGTCATTGTCGTGTATCCTATAAATTGTACTGGATATGGTATTTTTTCTAAAATAGAATTCAAAATTTATTTATTTATTTTTACATATTAAGAAACTGATTTTATAGAATATATGTTTAATAATATGCCAGTGATATTAAAATAAATTAATGAACTTTAACTTACACTGAAATACATTAGAAATCATGCTTTTCTAGAAAAGAACCTGTTTAGAAAATGCTGATATAAAATTTATATGAGCACATCATTAAAGATCTAACAAAATAAATAATATATATATATATATATAAGCTGAAAAGTAAAAAGAATACTAGAAAAGTAGGTCATAATTGCTGGTCTAAAACTTGAAAAGTGGCAAAAGTGGTTTTGGGGGATCTTCTTAGTTGAGATCTAGTAAATGTAATATGAAGAAAATGCAGAAATGTAGATCTCTTGAAGACTTTTAGGGCAAAGCAGAAACAATGGGGGGAAAAAAGGCAATAAAGACATGGGGGACTGGGGAATGTCGTGCTTAATGAAATTCTATAATTATTGTGAGATCTTGCAAGGAAGGGATATATGCTTTTTGGCTTTCTTCTGAATGGTTACGCTCTTGTTGGTGCTACATGTGTCTAGTTTCCTTTTAAGGTCAATGTTGTCGGGTTTGTTTCCTATTCTGATCTCTGGCTGATGTTGGTTGCTTCTGTCTTTTTTTTTTCTTTATTTTATTTATTTATTTTTCCCTGCTGTTTTAATAGATGATTTTGTTGGTCATGGTTTTTGGGACTACCTGCATTTGTCGTTCTCTCTAGTGATTGGTTGTGTGCATGGTGGTTTTTGTTCCTTTGTTTGGTTTTATGTGGTCTTTGGTTTATATTTGGCGTTTGCTGTGGTTGGTGCTTTGTTCCAGCTCTCCTAGTTGTAATAATTTTGTCTGCTTATAAGAAAAAACTATTGTAAATGTTCTAAAAGTTAAAATATTTCTTCCAAATAAAATGTCGGGTCAAAAGTACCATAAGATACATTTCATGTTTCATAAATTTGTATTGTATCATATCCAAAAGTTCCATCTAACATACAGATATAAGACTTATACATAATACCTCCATTTAAATGCATATCATAAAGGTTTTTTTTTTTGGGGGGGGGGACAATTATGATTGTCACATATACTCTTTGATCATAGTAGTGATCTTCTGCCTATTTTGTAAAATTGCATGTTAGAGCAATGTCACCTTGATTGTGGTTCATTATGCAAAAGGATACAGATACATACGATGATACTTTTAACTTCCCTAGTACATGGTTCATGGGACATAGACTTATTTAGATGCTTATACTACTATTTTTAGTCCTAGTTTGCTTTCATTCAAGTAGTTCACGTGTTTGTGTGGTTTTAAGGGACAAGTATGTGTAAAATAAATTTTGATCAGTATTAAAAAAATCAAAATGGGAAAATAAAAGTTGAATATCGTTCCCGCTTAGAGTGAAATAGAAAATCTTTCTGCCTCTCTGATTTTTATTTTTCAATATTTTAAAATCTATATTAAGTTTGGATCCCCGTGTTAGTGATCTTGTGTGCTGCGGGAGTACATTTTGGTTCATATGATACGAATTGCATATTGCTAGATTTGAGTGATCATGGTAACATTTATTAGAGCTTTTCTTTTTCTATTGCCATGCATATTCTTTCTTTTTGCTTTATATGAACTATGAAGTTATCTGAAATTTGGAGTTACTTTTGGCATTTCATTCTAACAACAACAACAACAACAACAACAACCACCTAACCCTTCTATCCCAAAATTTGGGATCGGCCATATGAGAGGCAAATAATGAAGTCAAAAAAATAAAAATAAAAGAAAGAAAGAAAGAAAGATTTAGTTTGTGCGGATTCTCCTACGCCACTCATTCCTATCTAAAACCATCTCTTCAACTAACTCCATCATTATCATATCTTTACGAATACATTGCATCCAAGTTTTCAATGGTCTACCTCTACGTTTTATTAAATCTCCTATATTTAAGTTCTCTACATTGTTAACAGGTGCGTTTTTAGACCTTCGTTGCACATATCTAAACCATCTCAGACGGCATTCTCGTATCTTATCCACAATTGAACTGACTCCCAGTTTATTACGTATCTCGTCGTTTCTAATTCTATCATTTCTAGTTTTGTCACACATCCACCTAAGCATTCTCATTTCAGCTACCGTCATTTTTTGCTCTTATTGCTGTTTAATGACCCAACATTTAGTGCAATATAATAGAGCAGGTCTTACTGTAGTACTATAGGATTTTCCCTTTAAATGTAATGGCATCGTGCGATCACAGAGCACTCCGGATGCCTTTCTCCATTTCATCCAACCCGTTTGGATTCTATTGTTGATATCCCCATTTATATTGCTATCATTTTGGATGATAGAATTAAGATATCTAAACCGTTCGCTCTTTGAGACTTTTCTTCCTTCTAATCTAATTGTTTCTTCATTATCCTGATGGTTGCCACTTAACTTACATCTCATATACTTAGTTTTACCTCTACTCAATCTAAATCCTTTAAATTCTAACGTGTCCTTCCATAACTCTAATTTAGTACTGATACCCTTTCTAGTTTCATCAACCAAAACTATATTATCTGCAAAGAGCATGTACCATGGTATTTCATATTGAATATTTTTTGTGATTTCATCTATCACTATTGCAAATAGTAAGGGACTCAATGCTGAACCTTGATGGAGCCCGATGTTCATTCTAAGTTTTATATTAAATCTAACATGAAGATACTTTTCAAATAACAGAACTGATAATTCATCTATTAGTTTCAGTTCGATATTGTTAATATTGAGCTCTACCTTTAGTACTGGAATGTGTAAAAGCCTCATCCTCCTTCAAGAAGCTCAACCAACCGTAATCTATGCCATGGTTCACAATTGTTTCCACTTGATGTGTGTTTGAAATTTCGTTTATATAATAATTATAGTATTTCTTCTTGTCCACTTCCCCCTCCCCTCTTATTAATTTGCTCAATCATTTTTTTTTTTTAACTTGTGGGCAGACCTGATGAGATGGATCATGCTATCTTACGGCCGGGTAGATTAGGGAAGCTTCTATATGTTCCTCTACCTAATGCAGAAGAGCGTGGGCTCATCTTAAAAGCCCTTGCAAGGAAGAAGCCTATAGACCCCAGTGTGGATCTCATGGCAATTGGGCGCAGCGAAGCTTGTGAAGACCTGAGTGGGGCCGACCTTGCTGCACTGGTAGGTCTTGGTCCAACATACATGTGAGGGTTTGGCTCTAAAGTTCTCTTTTGATGTTTTGATTCCTAGCTGATTGTTGTTACTCGTGCCAGATGAATGAGGCTGCCATGATTGCTCTTAAGGAAAAGCAATCATCTGTTGGCAATTCAGATGCTACTCCACGAACTATTAACACAACACATTTTGAGCAAGCACTGAGGAAAGTTACTCCATCGGTCTCCAAGCAGGTAAACCTTATCCAATAGTGTCGTGGTTTACCTTTAAATATATTAGAACTTAACCCATTTTCTTTTCTTCTGGCTCATTCAAATGGGAGCAGAAAAAGCGAGAGTATGAGATATTGTCCAAAACTATGAGGTCAGTGTGAGAACAACCCTACTGGAGCTGTTATGCAACTTGAAACAGAACAAGAAAGATTCAGATTTGTTGGCTAACTCATTGAAGCTGAGCCAGATTTCCTAATCATTGAAGACATTTAGATAAGCACATTGCTGAAGTTTTGTTTCCCTGTTCAGAATGTGTACGCTTTTTATGAATATCTGTAGAATTCTAGCACTAGTGAATCCCGGGATGTTACTTTGGTGCCTATGAGAGTAAGCTATTTTGTTTATTTTAATCTAGGAGTCTCCTATATTATTTGGTTCACATGTAACTAAATTTTGTTCTCTTGACGACTTGCGCATAGAAGTTGTTCTTTTATTATTATTATTATTATTATAAGTTTACTGTGCTTTCGTTTCATGTAGCGCATTTCTAACATAACCATTGCTTAGACTATCTGTTAAGTGTCTTATATGGATCTAAAGCTTGTAGTTGAATGACTTTAGTTGATGATAAAACTCTCTAGTGTATAATATTATTTTTTTTCCTAGAATGATTGTTAGTATTCTGCAATGAGACACTACTGTACAAAGTTTTATTATAACTTGAAACAGGTTAAAATTTTTTCCACTTCTCCAATGTCATCGTATTCATGTTGTGTTTCTTGTCAGTATCACTGCATATTCTCATTCATGTTGCATGACGAGTGTATGAAAATTTAATTGTGAAGAGGTTCGTGGGAAAAGAGCACTTGTGGAGTTTGATAGCTGAAAAGCCTGATGGCGGTGGACTGGACAAATCGTATTAGAAGGATCATTTCTTTTTGGTTCCTACCATCGATATTCGAAATTATGTTTTGATTAATCCGATTTGAGTGTTTATAGGGTCCTATTTAGGGTTGGTTTTCTTAGCATATTCTTTTCCATTCCCTAATTTCAAATCGAGACTTAGTTAAGGAATTTAGCATTCTATCTTCTATCTTATTAGGTTGATTATTCATTGGTTAGAAAGATGATAATTGTTGCTTGAATGGATCTACGCTCCACCACTAGATGGGACTTAATAATTCACAATGAAATCTGGTTGTCTTTTCTGGATACTCCATATTTACAGTTTATATAGGTGTTTGATGTTCATTTTGTGTTAATAGAGCTCTCTCTCTCTCTCTCTCCATCATGAACCTCTGACATGAGAAACATATGGGATTTGTGTGACTATTTGTGTCAAATAACGTATTCTTGTTTTCTCTCTGTCAAGTCAGCTATCACCCCCTACTGCTATTTTAGTTCACGCAGAGAGTGTATTACTTTCCTTGTTCAAGCTATGTTCCAACATTTCCATCCAAGATAAAATATGAAGTCAAATCAAAAGGTGGAGGAGACGATTTTGGAGTAGGAGGATGGAAGTGATTGAATGGGATTTGGATGACACAGAAAGTTGGTGGACTTTTTCGGAGAAGTTGAAAGGGGAGGTGTTTTTCCCTCCAGTTCAGTTGCCTAGGAAGCATTAGGGGTGAGCCTCGACTAAAACAAAGTGCAATAGTCAGTTTGGTACGATATTTTATTAAATTCAGTTTTTAAAAACCAAAGTTGAATTAATTTCGATTTTGTATTTAAAAGTAGCACTCTGTGTCCCTATGGTGTTTCTCTTGGGCGCAGCCCCCCACATGACAGGCAGTGGGCATTATGTTGGAAAACCAAATAATGCCCGTGGTCACAAAGTTGATAATATTTTTAGTATAAGAGATTATTGATACAATAATAATGTTTACTCTCTTTTATCAAAATCGTTTTCTACTCATAAAATTTTATATTTTTTATTAAAAAATTTTCGAATAAAAGTTTTGAAGTAAAACAAAATATAATAGAAATGAGCTAAAATTTCTTTGAAGTTGCAAATGATATGAGTCGGCTGATATTCAAATTCAATTCATTTGCTAAATGGGTTCGACTAATGGAGATTCACTTTGCAAGCGATCCTAAATTGCATGCTTAAGTTCAACAAGTTCAGCTAGTTTAATAACTTGTGCAAAACTTTAAACGAATCTATCCATTAAAATGAGTTTAAGCTCGAACTTTATGTTCAGAGTAATAGAGCAATGGAGGTGTGAGAGAGGTCAAAGCCATCATTTTGTTCATTACTGTTTGGTACGTAGGTACAAGAACAAAAAGATTACATAGTGATTCTAGTTAAGGAAATATACAATATTTGATTGTGTTAATTGGGCTGAAATCTTGGGCAGTCGATCTGTATCACTTGCCCTTGCAAGATGGAGGATCCGTTGTGTGTTGGACTGAAGAAAGTTGAAGTGGTGGTACGTAGCCCTTAGCAAGTTAAAAAGGAAGGAGACATGGCGGATGTGTAGAAGCCCCTTAGAGACCTTGTCACGAAAAACTTGATAGTGAACTGCAATATACTTCTTTTGATAATGGAATCCCACGTTGGCAGGATCATAGGTGGTACCCATATTGTCACAGTAAATCGTGGTGAGAGTGGTGCACTGGGTGCTTTGCTACCGGTCATTTTAGTACGATCAAGTGGCTCATGAATGTATTTGCGTTGAAGGAGAGAGACTTTTTGGTGTTGGAATAACTTCAATACCAAGGAAATGACGCCCCCAAATTCTTAATGGAACACTTGCGCAATAATGTGCTGATAAACGTGGAGACGAAAGAGGCAACGTTCACAATAATAATTAAAAGAACGAAAAAGAGTAAAAGAGAGGCAACAATCTATGAACAAAGATGCATCAGACTTGGAATTGTGAAAAATTAGAAAGGACCTGCTTATACCATGCATGAGAACCTGATTAAGGCTATAATTGTTTTCTAAGTGGAAAACATAATGTGGGCATCGTGAAAGGCATTCACTACAAAAAAAAAAAAAACAAAAAAAAAAAATACGAATTTAGCGACGGATCTAGAGACGAAAATTTTAAAAATATTCGTCGCTAATTTGTTTAGCGACGAAAAACTTTCCGTCGCTAATAACGCATCGCAAAAATTTAACAATGAAAAACAAAATATTTATGACAAAATTAGCGACAAACAATAATTGTGTCGCTAAATTTAGTGATGGATTCGAAAATCCGTGGCTAAATTTAGTAATTGATACACCTGTCGTTAAATTTAATATTTTATATTTTTAATGTAGAAAACCCTCATGCCCACCCGACCATGCTCCGCTCGGCTTGCCCACCCATGCCTGCACCATGCCTGCCCTTGCCCGCACCCCCTACTGCTTTATTTTTTATAGAAAATGTGCTCTTACCCAGGTTAAAACCCGGGTTCAAGAGAATGTTTAGGGTGCTCTCAACCACTATACCACATTAACTTATCTGATATAGTTTTTCTTTTTATTTCGTCATTTTCTATCTAACTTTTATCACTAGAAATACAATTCCCTAATTTAATAAAAATACAAAATTATATTTAATAAAAATACAAAATTATATTTAATGAAAACACAAAATTATATTTAATAAAATTATAAAATTATATTTAATAAAAACAGAAAATTATCTTTAATAAAAATACAAAATTATATTTAATAAAAATCAATACACTAATTTAATAAAAATATCAAATACAAATTTATACTTAATAAAAACACAAAATTATATTTAATAAAAATAAAAAATTATATATAATAAAAACACAAAATTATATTTAATAAAAATATAAAATTATATTTAATAAAATTACAAAATTATATTTAATAAAAATATAAAATTATATTTAATAAAAATTATCACGCCCCAACCCGCAGGTCGAGCACGCAAACAGACCGCCGTGACTCCTCGAGGCATGAGTATACCCTACTCGCACATCGAGACAACGCAAGGCTAAATACTTAATCAATATTATAACACTACTCGATATCATTAAATCAAAATCATACAGTGAAAGATTTAAATATGATAGTTTCAATAAAAAAATTTTCTTTAAAAAAATTTGCCTCCAATTTACATATAATATTTATATGTATGGTCCAATCTAAACAATAATGGGTATGATCACATACCCAGTAACGTCTTTCAGTAAGGCTCGTGGAACAATATCTCAGGATAAGCAAAGTATAGTATAAACTGAAAATGTAAATATGAGTGGTGAGTATAATCCACATACTCACTTATATAATGACAATAAATGAATTTGTGAGAGTAGCAAGTCAAAGCATCATTTTCAAATTTATATTTCATTCATTTGCAAATATATCATGTAATTCAAAATAATATGCATCTTTATCATCAATCATGCATTAATGGGGTGTCAAAAACGCATTCTATCCATAGTTTGGTTTAATTAGGGTAAAATCCACCACGGGGCCACCAAAATGTTATAAGAATAAAACACATATATTTAAAGTCAAAAATAGTTTGTTCCACTCACCTCGACTGGGGAGGATATGCACTCTCCTAACTATCCTCGTTTCTCAAACAAGTCATCCCTCAAACCCTAAGCCTAAGTTTAAAAAATAATACAACATTTATCAATTCAATATTATGTCATCGGATTACAAGATGCATATAGAAATGTTCTCTTTTATAAAGTTAAATCTCAAATTTCATACTTAGAGAAAAATTTCTACAAAATTTATCATGCACAAATTTAGTAAAATCACGATATCTTCTAAAATCTTAATCGGATTCAAATGATTTAAATTTTCTCTTAAAGCTAAGACATATATCTCCAACTTTTATGTTAAGATCAACTTCAAATTCTGAACATACGAATTTAGAAAAATTTATCATTTTTTCAATCTAAATTCCTAAAATCAATTCTATATAATTTTGGGAGAATTCCATATCTCCATATGTACTAATCCAATTTAAGTGATTCTTATCTCAAATTGACAATACGACATAGATCTAAAACTTTCTAGTTTAGACCATTCTCAGATATTAAGCGTATAATTTTATAAAATTCTATTTTCATTGCAGTTTCGGTTTTAAAACTACTTCAGTATAGTTTTAGTAAAAATATCATAACTTTCTGTCTATAACTCCGATTCAAATGATATTTATCTCAAATTAAAGATAAGAGAGAGATATAAAACTTTCATGTTTAAAGTTTCTCCAAATTTCATAAAAAAGATATCTCAAAAATCTAAACAACGTACTTGTCATACACAAGACATGAAACAGAATTTGTGAAACATGCTAAACTTCTAAAAAATCACCAAAATTCGATTCCTTCATGAAATGCTTCACATGATATACCATTTTAAAGTTTAGGAAGTCTATTTTATAGAGGAATAAATATCTTAGATTTTTGATATCTACAGAATGAGATATCATAAGAATACTATAGGTACCAAAGTAACTACTCATCAAGAAATCAAATCTTAGTAAAGTTTAGACATGTTACCTTTTTTGTAAGATCTCTTGTTAATAATAAATACCAACATTCCCTTTGAATCCTTAAATTTTTATCACCTTAGAAAAATCAAATCACAATGAACATAAATTTATACACAATACCTTCATACTTCTAATTGAAATTCAAGAATTTCCAAAAATGTTATTACCTCTTTGGCTCCATGGTTGAACTCAAAAATAGATATGGAGTCTACAAAATTTCATCTAAGGGGGTTTGAATGAAGAAAATGAGTCAAACTCTTCTTAAACAAGTTCTTTTATAAACCTAGTAAAATATCTGACCATTAGATTATTCCATGCATCATCTCAACCTTCCACTTGTTCTAGTACTTAAATCATGCAATTGTTAATTCAAGCAATCTCCATGCACTCCATTAGGTGTCTTGTGGACGTCCATGTCAAGGGACAGAAGTGTTACAAGCTAGAACAAGTTATTCTAGTTAATTTTCATGCATAAATTTTCATTCAATAAACTTTCATGCATAAATTTCTGTCCAATGAGTTTTCTTGAATATGAAAAATCCTTTGTTGCTACTAACCAACATTTCTTCCCTCTTGACCAATCATTTGGCTCCAATTGTCCATCCTTGAGTGGTTTGTAAATTAGTCCCTTAACTTTCCTTAATTACATTTAAACCCCTAATTTTTAACAATTTGTATTTTTAGTCCCTATGAAATTTTGTTTGAAATTTCTTAGATATATGAAATTTTATTTAAATATCTTTATTTAAGTGTATAGACCTTCTCTTAACCATTTTTGGCTTCTTTGGGTCTTGTCGGCGCTTTCCGAGAAAGTTTTCAACTTACCGATAAAATTTTTTATTTTAACGATTTTGAGGCGAAATTTCAAAATAAATAAATAGATAATTAAATAGATATCTCAAAAAGATGTTTATATATTTAGAATCATGAGAAGTAGTACATGATATACAGTTACCGAAAATCGATATTACAAAAATATAAAATTATATTTAATAAAAATCAATACGTTAATTAGCAAAGAATTTAGCGATGACTTTAGTCACTAATCTTTGAGTCCGTCGCTAAATTTAGTGATGAACAAGGAATCAGTCACTAAATTTAGTGACGAAAAAGTAATCCGTCACTAAATTTAATGACAAAAAAGTAATTCGTCGCTAATTAGCGATGGATATAATAGTCTGTCGCTAAATTTAGATACGGATTCCAAATTTCGTCGCTAAATCAGCGACGGATAATTATTTTTGTTAATAAATTAGTGACGAAATTATACTTCGTCGCTATCGTCGCTAAGTTTGCGACAAAACTTGTGACGAAAAATTCTTTTTATTCACTATTTTCAACGAATTTAATAATAAATAAATTATTTGCGATAAAATAAACAATGTAAAACTAATTTTTGGAAATTTATAACAAAAGTTGTAATTTTTTTTTAAGATTATGATTGATAATATTTTCAATAAATATAGTTTTCTTTACCTAATCTTTAAAAGAATTGTTCGATACCCACTATACTCTTACACTCTTATATTTAGTATAAAGATAAAATATATGTTTATATAATTAAAATTCTATTACTGTATATATTAGTATTTGATTGTCAAAAATTGTATTATTGTACTTCTAAATTATTTATTGTCAAACTTAATCAATTCAATGAGAATTACAACATTTGCTATATATTCAACTCGATTTTCTTACACAAAAAAGTCAAGAAGAGAAACACGGTTGAAAATGATTCATAATAGAGTTAAAAATAATTTAGTCATGAAATTAGCCACGAATATCTAAGTACAGTAAAAAAATTAGTGACAAATTTAGCGACGAATATTTTTTTATAACTAATTAGCGACGACTTTAACCATGAATTCGGGTGTCCTTCGCTAAATTTAGCGACAAAAAAGTAATCCGTCGTTAAATTTACCGACGAAAAAGTAATTCGTCGTTAAATTTACCGACGAAAAAGTAGACGGATATAATAGTCTGTCACTAAATTTAGCGATGGATTCCAAATTTCGTCGTTAAATTAGCGACGGATAATTATTTTCGTCACTAAATTAGCGACGAATTTGTATTTTCGTCGCTAAGTTTGCGACAAAACTTGTGATAAAAAATTCTTTTTATTCACAATTTTCAACGACTTTAACAATAAATAAGCTATTTGTGATAAAATAAACAATACAAAAGTAGTTTTTGGAAATTTATAACAAAATTTGTAATTCTTTTTAAGATTATAATTGATAATATTTTCAATAAGTACAACTTTCTTTATCTAATCTTTAAAAGAATTGTTTGAATGACACTGTACTCTTGTATTTAGTACAATGATAAAATATATTTTATATAACTAAAATTCTACTATTGTATATTTTAGTATTTGATTGTCGAAAATTCTATTATTGTACTCCTAAATTATTTATTATCGAAATTTGTCAATTTAGTGAGAATTACAACATTTGCTATGTAT